>JBAIAC010000051.1:5000000-5625000 GCA_037349315.1 Chelydra serpentina
GATCACAGAAAAACCCAGGATGATATTTTAGCTTTATCTTCATCTCCCCTCTTTATCTTCCTCTCACTTCATATGATTTCTCTTGCCCTCTTTCCCCTGTGTACAGCAGGTCAGAGAATGGTTTGTTTGCTTTCCCTGTCCCCCCTCCCCACAAAAAAAAAGTAAATGAAAATATTTTCTGTGGGAAATTTGACTTCTTTAATTTAAAAAAAAATGGAGGGGAGAGGTTGACAACCAAAACTGAAAATTTTCAGCCAAAAAAGTTTTTTTTTTCAGCTGAAAAGTTTTAAAAGTTCAAGAATAGCAGACACTTTCCTCAACAATTTTCATTTAGACAAAAAAAAAATAATCTTGATGGAAAACTTTCAACCTACCTTACCCCCAACCATTCTTCAGACTGTCAGTGAAGCCTTCACTAATCCTTATAGGTGTATTTTCGTGGTATGGCATAAACCTGCTACTTATTGATCACAGTAAGTTCTGATGGGTCAAACTTGGTGATTCCTTGATAGAACTGGATATCATTTATTTTATTCATTTAATTTTTCTTTGCTCAGATTTTCTGAAAATAGGTCATCTATATTTTTAAATGTATTCATTATTAGAATGTTTTGTCATTTTTTTGCGAGTAATCCTTGATTTGTAAATTGTGAGTAGTTCATTGAGAGCATGTGATATGACAAAGTCAGGCTGTTTTGGTTGGCCGTGTAAGTCAAATGATCAATTTTTCTTCCTTGACTGGATGAGCATCATGTGTAGACTCAGACTTCTATTATGAATAATCCCTTTTCCAAATTCAACAGACACTTCCATGAAAGATTCTGCAATACTTGTTGTTTTGTCTAATACTTCTGATAGTAAACTCCTTTGCTAGAACACTCACAGAGAGAACATAGAAACTGGCATGTACTCAGTCAGGACAAAATCATATATGTGCCAGTACTGTGAATACTTAACCACAGGTATAACTTTCCACACGAGTAACCTCAGTGGATGCATGTGCTTAAGTGTTTGTATGATCAGAGCTTTAAACATTTGAAAGAATAATTGCAGGGTTTTTTTCTCCCAGCATTTGCCACTGGTGGATTTTTATGAATGATGAACTACGCTTGTTTATTTTTTTATACATGTGTCACAGTGCATTTGATCCAGAGATTCCATGCATCTGCTGGGTGTATAACCCATCTATACAGTGTTAATTACATTGCTTTGGTGACATAATAAATGCTGAGAGTGAATCGTGAATGGATTATTTACGATGCCACCTGAACTCAACGTAATTATAGCTGTGTAATTTAGCTTCCCCCTATTTTGTTTTATATATGATGTAATATTTCAAAATAAGCCAGCGCCCATCTATCTCTGGCTCTATGTATGGACTAATAAATTGTGATTCTCTTTCAAAGGTAATATATCAGCAATGGCCTTAAGGGAGGTAAAGTAATCCATAAAGTAATTAATATATAAACAGAGACAATGGATACTTATAACTAATGCACACCTTCATTCACAGAAAATGATACTGTTACTTATCTACATCAATACACTGCAGGTCTCCTTGTTCCTTTGACAATAGAATGTGATGGGCATACTACCTGTCTCAGGCCAATGGCTTAGATCAAAGTCTTCTCCAGTAAATGTTGATATGCTGATGTATGCTACTGGGCCCAAATTGGTGTCATTGTAATGTTCTGCAATGAATGGAAAAAGGGCATTAAGATATGCAGATTAGGTACATACAATGAATTATTTCTTTTGAGCAGAAGTGTTTGTGTCTGATAGTTGGTATTTGTATATATAATGCAAGGATTTAACTTTAATATCTAACAGAAAATCAACTTTACATACTGTACCACGGAAATAGCACTTTGTAAACCAGACTTTAACACCTATCGTAGGCTTATTTAACAAAGCAGTGTTACAGCTGGTAGAACAGAAGACTGTGACTCAGGCTCCCTGAGTTCTGTTTCCGGCACTGACCTACCCTGTGACTCTGGGCAAACAATTTACTCTCTCTGCCTTAGTTTCTTCAGCTGTAAACTCTGGATAATATTTGCCTGTGTCATTGACGTTATGAGGTTTGGCTGATTAATGTTTAAATCCATACTGGCTGTCTTTGTAAAAGATAGGCTGTAGCTCAGCGAGGGGTTATGGGTTTGATCCAGGAATTACTGGGTGACAGTTCTATGGCCTGCATAATGCAGGAAGTCTGACTAGGGGTACGTCTATACTTACGCGTCCCGTCGGAGGCACGCGATCGATGTTCTGGGTTCGATTTATCGCGTCTTGTCAAGACGCGATAAATCGAACCAGGAAGTGCTCCGTCGTCGACGCTGGTAATCCAGCTCGACGAACGGAGTAGGCGGAGTCGACGGGGGAGCCTGCGCGCCGCGTGTGGATCCCGGGTAAGTGCTTTTTCATTCGAACTAAGGTACTTCGACTTCAGCTACGTTATTCACGTAGCTGAAGTTGCGTACCTTAGTTCGACAGGGGGGGGTAGTGTAGACCTAGCCTAGATATGGCATCTAGATAATACTTCGTCCTGCCACGAGTGCAGGGGACTTGACTAGATGACCTCTCGAGGTCCCTTCCAGTCCTATGATTCTATGATATCTTAATGGTCCCTTCTGGCCTTAAAATCATTAATGTTTGTAATGTGCTCTGAGATCCGTAGATCAAAGGCAGTGTATAAATGCAAAGTATTATTATGTTACGTTCTAACAAGCTAGTTCCTAATGATTTTTGAATCTTGTTTCCTAGAGCTTTGTGGGCTATTTCTTTTACTTTCTGAACAAAGAGCCTTAGCTACTCACCGTGGCCCTGAATGAGTGAATAATGCACCTGGTATCCATGCTGCAAAAGGCACCAAACCAAGGCTCCAGCAGCACTAAAAGCCACACAGATTTATGTTAATGGAAAAGATACTTGGGAACGTCAGAATTTTTTTCAGATCAAAAGTTTGAATCCTGACTTCTTTTAATTAAAAATAAATGTGATGGCTACAATTCCCAGTTGGCATCTGTGATATTGCACCCCAAGAGTTCCAAGGTTTCCATGACATCATACAGTAACCGTTCAGCCTATCAGTTAATTAAATACTATATCCATGTATTCTAGTTAATTGATGCTTCCTTTACATGGTTTATTGTGCTGCAAACTGGTATTGCTTCTGTCTCACTGAGCAAACACAGAGAGAGAGTGAGTGAGGGGGAGAGACATTGTGGGATGTTGCAGCTCCTGGCTAAGGGAGAGGGAGTTGCTGGCACTGATCTCTCTCTGGTGTGGTGTGCATTGGGGACTCCTCCAGGAGAGCTCGTTTTGTGTGTGACCTAAGCTCCAGGGGGGGTTGTTGCTACTGTGCAGGTCAGGAAGGGAATTTTTTATTAATGAACTGATCTGAACCCTGGGCACGAATCACAGGCTTAAACCAAGCCATGCCTTCTAAGGGCCCAGCTCTATACAGGCTTCAGTGAGCCTACCCACATGAGTAAGAATGACTAACATGGACGAGGAATGCAGGATTGGGGCCAGCATGCTCTGTTAGGTTGGCTGATTATGATTGCATAACTCAGCTGTGGTGCTACCCAGTTGTATGCAAGGACTGCAGTGCCCGGCCATGACTCCACCACTATTGCCATCACTTGGGAAAATCTTGATTACCGGCAGCTGATGCTGACCTGAAACGAATTGTTATGAAGTGTTCTTTATGCATTTCCAGGATCTAGATTATTTTGAAAGTCAAGAAATCAAACTAGGCTCTGTGCGTTAATAGATCACAAGCCAGCATCAGGATTTGAACTCAAGACCTTTGGCTCTACAACACAGATGACTGCCACTTGAGCTAAAGGACGACATTCCTTAGCTGAGGGCAACCACGGGCAACCATCCTCCGTAGATCAGCCACAGGGGTAGAGGCACATAATGCGCCCTGAACAGTAGGTTACACTAATCAATGCTAGTCACCTTGACTATGGTATTGAATACAACGGTACATGACGAGCCCAAAATGAATATAAGACCTTATCAGCTGACAGTGCATTTGTCTTAAAGAATGGAAAGCTGATAACAGTACACTCTTTTTATGAAAACTCTACCTGATCTGTACCCATTTGACACATCCTGATCAACCTCTGCTTTCATCGCTTAGCAAACTTAGAACCTGCAAGAGGCTATTGTGGTCAGATCAGTCCCATGTGATCTTGATGACTTATGGCTTTTGAAATATAGCTGGTGCAACACTTACTACTGGTAAAACATAAAGGCCATCCTGTCTCATGTGTCTAATTTACTCTCTTTTCTTGTCTTTATTAAAATCAAGACTAACTTGCAAATGGGAAAAGAAGTGACCAATTTGTTTTGCTGTAACTAATTAACCCAAGGGTTCCAATAAACCCTTGGTGTAAATACTTTATCCTCAGTGGATTTGCAGTAGGGATATATTTGACTCACTCTCTTGAAACTGTGACTAGTTCTGTCCACCTTGTGAAGAGATTTCCAACGCTGCCGAAATGGGTGGTAGGTCTGGGATACGGACAAATGGTCACTAGGGAATGAGACTGAGACAACTAAATTCACTGAGCTTGTGACCAAATCCAGTTCTTAGCCCAGGCATCCAGATTGGAAAAGCGAGGGCATTTCTTGCTCTGCAGCCTTGTGTTATGTGCCAGGCTACTGCATCCTTTCTTAAATCAAGAAGCTGAGCTTTATTTATCATGTCTGCACTGTATATGACTCTGCTTAAACACCCAAAGTCCTACCCTGGGATATGCGGGGTTGAGTTGAAACCTAGGAAGGAATCTCTGGATGGAGTGTTGTCTCTGGTTTCCCCAAGCCCTGGGAGGTCTCAGTTTCATGACCCTCACTCCTTCCATACATCTGGAATCAATTTAATGAACCCTACCCAAGCCGGATGACAACAAATGACTGGTTACATTACAGTATAACTGAATATTTCATTTGTATCAGCATAACTCAGATTAGTTAGCTCCCCTTCTAATTGTTAAAGATCAATACTGAGGTGCATTATAAGGGCAATGGAGAATGAGTTTACCCAACACTTGCCCACAATAGGCCTGGCTTAAGCCAGTGCTAGTGGACCCTTAATTCTCTGATCACTCACACTAATATGTGCTGCATCTCAGTAGAATTTGAAGCTAGACGGTCAATCTCTCTGTGATAAAAGAGGCTTATTCAGTTGCTTCAGATCCTACCTAAATGTTTATTTTATTTGGTTTACATCCATCCATGCTGTTATGGATCCCAACAAGACCCCTCAGTGTTTTAAGATTCCTGTTCTGTTGAAAAGGTCTGTTAAAAGTCAATACGCATTTTATTTGCTCTTGCGGTGTCCAGTCATCTTTGAGCTAATTACGGCAGAGATTTCAGCACTGCTTGTGTCTCTCCCCCACTCCCCTCCCCTCCAGACACTTCCCTTCTTCCAGAGTCCACATTGAATAAATGCAGAACTCTTGCACATGGAGACTGGTTGAACTAAAAGAGAGCCATCTGCTCTGAAAAGTGACTCTAAGAATGGTATTCTGAGGTTCCATGTTTCCTCTCACTCAGTAGTTTTCAGGTGAAGTTCTCACAGGCTTACAATCAAAATATGATGGACCAGATCGTCATTTGGTGTAAACCAGTGTAGCTCCACTGACTCAATGAGGCTAAGATGACTGACGGCGGTGAAGGATCTGGCCTAATACTTTTGCCAGTGCTGCACAGTCACCCTGGGATCTGAAAGTCAAGCTTGGTTCCTTCTGCCTTTCAGTGTAAAGCAAATAAAACTCCCTGTCCCCTAATCCAGCCAGGCCTCTTGGTCTCTGCAGCTGCCATTCTATTTTCCTGCTCCTCTCTAACCAGACTCAGGAACGCTACCCTGAAGTAAGTAAGTGGGGGGAAGGGGGAATGATGTAGGAGGGTGAAATTACCTCTTGGAGGATTGAATTCAACCCTCCCCACAAAGCCTGCAGGGCTGGATTCAGTTCATGATCTCCTTTGTGGACTGAACCCTGCAGGGGCTGTGTAGCTCTAGCCTGCTAGCAGCTCAATTTGCTTTCTGCTTGGTGATGGGGGGAGCGAAATATCCCCATCCAATTAATCAAGAGTTGACTATTTTCTCATGTTTAATTTTCAGTTGAGGGCACTGCCCAGCCTCATTCCCAAATGCAAAGTGTCCCTGTCTATTGAAACGTCCCCTGCAGATAACGCACAATCCATAAGGGGTAAAACACAACAAATTTACATGCCATTTCACTAATACCCACCAAATTATTGCTGCTCTGATCCTGCTACCATGCTAAGTTCTACAACATCAGTGCACTTTGGAAAATGATGCTGCCTTCTATTAAAGGCAGGTATTTTTTTAATGTAAGTCTCTTTAGTATTGCCGTTAGAGGCCCCTCTATGTGGCTCCTTTCACTTCTAATTACTGCACTAGGCGATTACAGTGTGGTATTGACGACAGGGAAAGGGAGAAGGAAAGATTTCTGCGGTAATTTGCATTTAAAACTGGCACTCAGCATTATATCTCCCTGTTCACCCATTGTCTATAAACATTTTAGCTCTTCCTTCTGCCTCATCAGAATGAATTAAGCATTTTCATTGCACCACCAGCCTAATTAGAGTCATTTACTATGTTGACACAAAGGGGTTTTTTTTTATGAGCATCTCAGCTTTAATACATGGCGGCAACATTGGAAACCTCCGATCAAAAGGTAAATGTTTGGGGGTCAGGGATATTTTTCAACATTCTTGCCTGAGTGCAAACACGTTCCTCGAGAGGTGACATGGCTCCTGGCTCCACCAATGGCAGCAGAGGTTTGCCCCCTGCGCGCGGGGCGCAGGCTTGTTCTGTTGCTTTTCAATGGCACTTGTTGAAAGGGGTTTGACTCAGCACAAAGGGTGTCTTTGTGCTTGGCGAGCGGCAAGTGGGCACAAAGGGTGGGTTTGTTTGGGAGGGTGAAATCGGAGGGCAAAGGGAGATGTTTAACATGGCTAATGGGGTTGGGGAGATGGCACTGAGTGTGTTAGCGCAAGAGAGAGGCTAGCCTGATTCAGCAAAAAATTGAGGGTTTCTGAACAAACGGGCGTAGGTGCCAACTGCGGCCATCACAGCAGAGTTACCCTATTATTGGAGCCCCTCCTTCCCTCTTCAGTGCCGGTGGACTTTCTACACAGACAGCCTGCAAACTCCTACGGGAGACATTTAAAATGAGACCCTCGTAGCCTTGCTCCCTGCAAGCCATCAGCTGTCTTTCTCTCTCTTGCCCAGATAATAGGGGACGGGGTCGTCTTCTCATCTGGAATGTCCTCATCCGGAACTATAAGGAAGTCATATTCCTTTGCTCTTTTTACCTCTTTATAGCCTGCTTTTCAAATGTCACGCCTCATATTAACACGTGTGCTTTGCATCTCCCCCAGCCCAATCCCAGAAGCGTGGAAATTGGTTGGGGTCAATTTCATAGAGCTTTTACATTTTCTTTTCAAATGCATATTCTACCACTTCTCTCACTCGGGGAAGGATCCTTTAGCTACCTACCTGTCTGGTTTTAAGGGGTTCAGCAACCCAGAATAAGTTCTCTAAGACTGGCCTTTTGCAGACAGGTCCATGGTGATCCTCTCCAGACCATTGGTAAACAACCAGCGTGGATGTTCCTTTACCCTCCGGAGCTAACAGTGTTTGCTTACAGAAATCATGTAGATTTAAAGATGAAACTGACTTGCAGGTTCAGTGCACCATCATATTTTCAAACATAGTCAGCCATCACAAGAACAAGGGTGTACAAAGGCATGGTGGTCCTGGGACTATCATGAAAATCGTGTCGTTTCTCACATTTTTACTTGCTTATGACTTATCAGTAATGTGCTTGATTGCTTTGTAAGAGACCTTCAGAGTCAAAGACTGGTCTTACACTTCTGTTCTCTCCTGAGGTTTCTCATCCATTCTTTATGTTATAGGGGCACTGATCTGCCATATAATGATCAGTCCAGAGATCTCCAGAAGCCCTGACTCAGAATCTTTGAGAACACAATGAGCTCTAAAATGTAAAGTCTCGTAGGCGTTTTGAATGTTCAGTTCCATTTCCAGGTGGTGAGTCTGGTTCTCAATGGCACTGTGGCCTTTTTATGCTGCTCTGGCAGTGTGACAGGACTGGGAACAGCCCTGCTGGAATACATGGAATAAGACAGGGCCTCCCTGGCTACTGTAGAGCTGCCAGAATGGTCCTATTCTGGACTCCCCTAAACTCCTAGCAGAAGAGGTGTGCCAGGGGGTGGTGAGGGGGAAAGAAGGTCACAACCAAAGTGTGCCGTGCTTATTATTCTCACCTGACGGGCAGTCACTGCAGTCAGAATGTAACTTGCAGGAGTCCTGCTGCTGCTCTGATTGGTGTTTTGATGTGAGCAGGCCCCTAGCTGCCCTGAGAATACGAGAAGCACAGAAGCGGTTTAAAGCAATAGCGCATCAGGGCTGATATGGGTCTGTTTGCCTGTTTGTGTATAGCTTTAAGGAGATTCTTTCTTACCTTTTTAAAGAGCTGGTTGCCAAATCCACCTGGTTTTTTTTTCCTTTTGAATTCTGTGTCTTGCAAGCTTTTGGTGTTTTTTCTCTTTTGTTAAAATAGATGTAAAATGTTTATATTTCACACACAGACAGAGATGAATGGGGGCCAGCACCCCTAACAGCTAACCAGTATGTCCAGATAATGAAGTGGGGAGGGACCTTTATGGGGACGGGAACAGATTTTCCAAGCTTTGATGGGCTTATGAGCAGGAAAAATGATTTTAACCATTATGAGAACTACCCGAGTGTCCTTCTACATAAGCTAAACAAAAGGGCAATGATGTGCCTTAATAAAGGATGATCTCTCTCCTGCGTGCGTCTGGCGTCTGCAGAGCAACCTTCTTTAGATGCAGTTGTAAGTCCATAAGCCATTTCAAGGCCTCTTCTGTGACATTGTGGATATTCTCCATTTCACCTTTGATTCCAGATGTGGGGCATTGCATTATGATGTGTTCAATGGTTTGGATGTTCTCACCACAGTCACACAAAGGGGAGTCTTTGATTTTTCCACTTGTGCGTCAAGGAGCTGCCTCTTCTGTGATTTTTTTCAGTGTGGTTCAAAGTCTCTGAGGCAGGTCAAAACTTGGAGGGCGGCTTGCTGGGTCGGGGAGAATGTGCTTTTTTTGGAGTGTTGGATTAGGTCCAGACACTTTGTCAATCCCTGGCTGGATGCGGAGACGTGAGGTAGATGCCTGTTATCGAGTGGTTTTCACGATTTCAGGCATTGTTGGGGAATGTTGCCCATAACCTGCCAGGTGGGACGTTCCTGGTAGTCTTCAGCACGTTTAAGTTCTCGTGCTGTGGCTATATCTCGATGGATAGCTGGAGGTTTGATGTTTGCTAATAGAGGAACCCGGTAGAGGTGTTGATTTTCTTTGATGATTTGGATGATCGGATTCACGTGGACCATAAGTAAAGAGCAGCGTATAGCTGCACCATCCCAAGGAGCATCCAGGGAAGAAATTATGGCTCCCTTGCTCCCAGGGGAAAGTAATTTGCTGATACACTTGACAAGCAATAAGTCACTTCCCCCTCCATGTTGGCTGGGCTCTTCTGGCTAGTGAATTGGGGGCAGAGTCTATTCACTATCCCTTTCTGTCTACTCCTCATCCACGCAGTTGGGTGGGGGAAAGTAGGAACCATGTGGGCGGGCCATGTAAAAGTCTGAGGTTGTGTTATGCTCTTACTTCCTTGAATGGGCTCAGTGTGTAAGCCACAATCTGGCCCAAACAAAGCATGACATGCTGCTCAGTAAAGAAGCCCAGGCGTACTGAGGCAGGCTCAGTAATAGAGAAGGTCCATTAGGTCTTGAGCTGTCAGTCACCTGCACATGATTCAGCCCTTCGGGATCCTAGCTCATCACTAGCTAGCCGAGCTGCGCAGGCACCAACATTTTCCATTTGGTGGAAAATTCCACAATTTTTGAAATTTGTTTTCATTCCGAATTAGGACAAAGAATGTTGAAATTTCTCACGAAATGAGTCGAACAATCGACAGGCCTTTTTATGTTTGCAGCGTCTCATGCGTCTTGTGGTATCTGGTGCTTTTCCTTAAAGGTCCCAGCGCCTAGCATTGGGTGAATACACCAGAACCTAACCTTAGGGTTTCTAGCCTTCATGGTTATGGAGAAAAGCTTGATATATGAACCTGAAATGATCAAAAGCCCAGTAGAAAGAACACAATAAATATGACCTTTTAAAAAATCTCATGACTTTTTTAGGGGCGTGTCTCATGATTTTTGAGCCCTTGGGGTTGGCCCTACTGTGTTTGGGATATATGTTTCTGTTCAGTGGCTGGATAGTAAGTTGCTTATTTGTCTCGAGGGATGCTTTTTAACATCAGTGGGAGATTTGCCTGAGTTGGGACTGGATCCATTATTTGGTTCCGTGTGTGATGAGGTTGGGTTTGGGAGCCCGCAACGTCTTACAGGCTGCACTCTGGCAAGTCACAGGCCAGATTTAAAACAATCTTGCTAGTTTGTGCAGGTGAACACTTATGCGACGTATAAAGACACCATAATGGAAGCTCAACTTAAATGTATACCCCAAATTAAAAAACATAATAAGAGAACCAAAAAAGTGCCATTGTGGCTAACCAACAAAGTGAAAGAAGCAGTGAGAGGCAAAAAGGCATCCTTTAAAAAGTGGAAGTTAAATCCTAGTGAGGAAAATGGGAAGGAGCATAAACTCTGGCAAATGAAGTGTAAAAATATAATTAGGAAGGCCAAAAAAGAATTGTAAGAACAGCTAGCTAAAGACTCAAAAACTAATAGCAAACATTTTATAAAGTACATTAGAAGCAGGAGGCCTGCTAAACAACCAGTGGGGCCACTGGACGGTTGAGATGCTAAAGGAGCACTCAAGGACGATACGGCCATTGCGGAGAAACGAAATGAATTCTTTGCATCGGTCTTCACGGCTGAGGATGTGAGGGAGATTCCCAAACCCGTGCCATTCTCTTTAGGTGACATGACTTTGGCGTCTCCTGCTGAGAGAGAGTGGTATGAACGGTTTGGATCCAGATCCTGGGATTTTTGTTGGGGATCAATCTCTAGCCCTTAATATACATTTCTATTATTTTTAACCCTTTGACATGTTTTATCTTTTAAAAAGAGCATAGCATTTCAGTTAGCAAGATTCAGATGGGAGCCATTTCACTAACTCCTGCAGTAATTTTCCATCACACGTTTCCTAAAGAATGTTCATTGGCAGGTGAGCCGCTTTAGTTATCAAGTATCAGAGGGGTAGCCGTGTTAGTCTGGATCTGCAGAAGCGACAAAGGGTCCTGTGGCACCTTATAGACTAACAGAGGTATTGAAGCATAAGCTTTCGTGGGTCAATACCCACTTCTTCGGATGCAAGTTATCAAGGTTCCCTGAAGTAAGTATTGTCATGAGGGGCCCATCCCAGATCATAGATAACGAAATCGCTGGGAGATTTCTGAATAAGGCTTTTCAGACAGCACCTGGCTATTCTGTCAATCAGGCATGTGTTAGACTGAAGGCAATTGCTCTGTCCTTGACTTGTACCATCGTGTATAAATACTGGACTGCAGAGGTCTTGCAACAGGACATGATACCATGTACCATATGTTCTGCAGTATCTAAGGAAGAGACGTGACTTAAGAGGAGGGTGGCAACCTTAGCTCTATTTTCTGGCCTTTTTATTACTATTACTATTATTTATCTTTCTCATGTTTATGTGACACACTTTACCCAGGTGTTTGCATGTGTACAGAAGTGCCATTGTCTTCAAAGCGACGTTCGCTTTTCTGCCTATAATGATGCTCATTTTGCCCAATGTGGGTGCTTTTATCGTGAGAGCCTGGGGAGCAAACGTTGCATAATCCTCGCTCAGGCTCACGCCACTAGATCTGAAATTGGCCCCCACGCTGCTTCGTTGTCCCGGGGAGGCTGCCACCAGAAGCCTCCAGTTGTGCCTGCCACCCCCGTTCCTTCAGCATCTGTAATGCTACTTTCCCCCACTCCTGCCAGCAGCTGAGAGTTTTGTGGGTGATCTTGGTTCTGCTGAGATCTGCCTCTAGGGCAGCGGTTCTCAACCTGTTTATCACTGTGGGCCGCATAGGCAGCTCTCTCTGTGTTATGTGGGCTGCAGCCACACAATAGCTATACTATCTGTAGGACCCTGAGGATATCAAGTGGGCCGCAGCTGCGTGCTGATTGGGCTGTGGGTTAAGAACCACTGCTTTAGGGCTTTGTGTTCCCCGCCTCACTTTAATGAGCTGAAATCAGGTTCATTTTTGTCTCCTCACCCCCCACCCCCATACTAGATCTTGGTACAGTACATGCCCCAGGGGCTCCCCATTCCCCACCGTCCCTCCAAACCTAATGACTAAGGCTAAAGGATTACACAAAGAGGGACTGTGCTAATGTTACTTCCCTATTCATCAGAGCCATTATTGTCTCATGCACTGAGATCCCATTTCTTCCTCCTCACACACACCTCTGCGACATTCTCCTGCAGTGGGGTATGCTTCAAGTTCCCTCTCTTTTGAGAACCTAAAGGAGAAACTTAACTCCATAACCCTTTGAGGCCTGGATAAAGTCTGAGGCTGACCCTTCCACTGAACTCCCTCCACCAAATGCTAATCTTTGGTGTAATGTGATATTACGGTATGGTGGCTTCTGAGCTATTAGACTGTCTAGGGCTGATTTATTCCTGCCAGCCAGGGAACATGGTTCTTGCAATGCAGAAAATAGGCAGGATAACCTGGAGAATAATACACGATGTATAAATTGGGATGGCATATACCTGGGGCACCTCTAGCTACCAGCTGGTGAGTGGCAGGCTATGCAGCAACCCACTTTATTATATAATTTATTGGCTACAAGAGAAGAGGTGTGGCTCAGATCCTCAAGTTTTCTGGCCTTTGTGTCTCTCTTCCAGCCAGAAACTGGTGAATAGAGCATTGGACTGGGACTTGGGGAAACTGGATTCTACTCCTGACTCTGCCACTGGTCTGCTGGGTGACTTTGGGCAAGTCACGTCCCCTCTCTGTGCCTCAGTTTTCCCATCTTTAGAATGGGGATACGGAAACTGACCTTTGTAAAGCACTTTGTGATCTGATGAAAAGCTACTATATAAGAGCTAGCTATTTATTATTATTATAATCTAACAACTTCAAGGAATTGACTTCAGGAGCCAGATATACTAATCCAGGATTATTAGCTGAACGGGTTACTCAACATGATATTTTGGTGCTTGTAGTTTTTCATTAGTGTGTTTTGCCTAATTACTAACTGGTTTGAACCCACACACATTAGAAAATTTGACTCCAACTAGAGAATGCTTGGGCTTATATTCCACATAGAAAAGACTGGAAAAAGGGACAGAAAGGGGAAAAAATCTGATGGGGGAGGAATAGGATGGAAAAAAGCAGAGTAGGCAAATCAGAAGACAGACTGTGAAAGCAGAAAAAAAAAAGAGGAAGAAGCAAATTCTGAAGAGGGAACAAAGTGAGTTTGTATCTATATATCCATGTGTGCCTATATATATTTATACATGTATGTGTATATGTATATGTATGTTTATATGTATATGTATTTGTGTGTGTGTGTGTAATACATACAGAGAGAGAAAGAGAGAGAAAAACACACTATTATGGAAGCACTAGGGTATACCATGTATAAGGCAGCCATTCTTGCCAGACTAGTTTTGCAAGCGGGGTGCCTGAGAGGGGGGGTTGTTTTTGTTTGTTTGGTTTTGTTATCCTTGAAACCTTAAATGGGATTCTTTTTAGCTATGTGGGTTGTGTTTGATCTGTTTTTAAATGACAGCAACAAAAATAGTTGAGGGACTCAAATTAGTTTTGCAATGATGTGCTTCCTCCCTCTCCCCCCTTCCCCCATTGGAGATGTTGATCAAATATCCAACTCATTGACTTTTGACCAGCTGTAGCTCTTATATTATCCATCCACCTCTGCTTGTTAAAGCGATTGCTGTCTTGACACACCCAGTGTATGGAGAGAGACGGGATTTCAAGTGGAAATATTTTCCCTGAAAATGAGAGAGATTTAAAAAATGAATTTGAAAGATTTTTTCCCACTGAAAACTACGTTCAAGGACAATTAAAGCGTCTGAATTATATGAGCAAAAGCTAGAAAATTCAGAAACATGGCTCAAAACTCTGTGCTGACGCCACCAGCCTTAACTCACCCCAGTGTGCTGGAATAAAAATACATAGTGACAGGAGATAAGGCTGGGAGCGTCAGACAAGATCCTGAGATTTAACCCCGTATTCCCTGTTCTTTCTGTAGGTTTCCAGTTGGAAACATAGATTCTGAGTTTGGATTTTCACTATTTTAATAGCTTCTATAATAGTTGCCTTTTATCTAAAAACAAAATAAATCCCCCCCCCCCCGATTCCATGTCTATCTACTGTGTATATACTGTCCTTTGTGAATATTTTAACCTTAGGATCATGGGCAATAAAAACACACAGTTTGAGTTCTTGGTTTAGTGCAGGTGCTGTTCCTAAAAGGGAAATTTCTGAGCGAATGCATTTTGAACATGTCAATGACAAAAATTAGAGCATCTAGGACGCCCCTTCTCTCACTAAATGGAAAACAGAATTTGATGCTCATGGAACTGAGGGACTGACAAAATTGGTAAATTGTAGGCAGGTACTGGGCAAGCTTCTGCGACATGAATTTGTTAATGCTTCTTAATCCTGACCTGAAGCACCCCGGCTTGCTAGTGCTATGTCCTCTCATGACCAGAGACTGCAAAGATTGAAGAGTTGTAATGCAGTGTATTATATTTTATCATAGGCAAACATCAATGACACCACCAACTTCATTTCACTTGTGACCTAATTAGAATTTGAACTCAGTTCCCTAGATGGACTCTCTTTCTAAAGAATGAAATTATTCTGTAGCATTTGTGGGGTTTTTCCTCCTGTTAAACTACAGAGAGGCACTATTCCATGTGAATTAAAAATGCAGATTTAAAAAAACACCCAGACACATATTTTGTTAGCTCTAAGATAAAGAGGAGACAGCATAAACGACCCCCTTCCATTTCTTTTGCCATCCTTCCATTTACAAATGGCTGAATTGTTGTTTTTCTTCATATTTTGCTAAATAAATACAAGTGCCCCCATCAAGCTGAGAGTTTGTATACCATGGTTCCGATTTTGATGACTGAAATGCAAACCTCTTCAAATAGGGAAGAATGATGGAAATACTAACTCATATTCAAGTGTGATAGAAACAGCACCCTGATAATTTGATGCTTTCTGCAACATCATCCATGGCATGTTGAACCCTAAGTCATTTATAGATTCATGCCAGGTGTTAAATATTTGGTAGCAATAAAATAGATTAAAAGTTGGGAACTACATTAATAGAACGTTGAAATATACTATATGTTTTCCGAGGGAATGGCTGTAGTGGTCATAGAATACAACTTCCATAGCAAAAGAAAAATGCCAAGTTAATTCCTTTTCTTTATTTTTTATTTTACTGATGTTGGAAAAGCAGCTAATTTTTTTCATAGCAATCCCATATGTGTACACATATAAATGTGTATCATCTAGTAAAATGATAGAAAGATGTATGTGACCATGCATTTTTTTTTAACAAGGAAAATTGGTTATTCATTTTTAACATGCAATTAAACAATAATGCAACCTTTGTGCATTGGGGGAATATCTCATTCAGCTAAACTTCACTCTTTCTCTCCCCCCCCCCCACCTGCTACTTAATTTTAAATTTGATCTGGTTTACATTTTCCTTTTCTCCCCACTGCTGTAACCTGTGCAAATCTGGATTGCTATGCTTGAATCTGAATGGCGACTTTTTTATTCCGAAGGGCAAGGAACAGAAAAAGGAAGGAAACATTTTTTTATGTACCTGAAATTTACATACACACCCACATACATTGCTGGATCAGTCGACATTACCTAGTAACCCCTACTGTACTGTAAAGCCCAGCTATTTCTTAACCTTTTAAATTCAGTACCTGACAAAGACAAAAGTCCAAATGCTAGGGGACTGCGTTCAGGATTTCACCACTACCCATCAGAGGTATTAATTGCAGCTATTAATATCCCTCAATACAGAAGGAGATTCATAGCGGTGTGTCCTGTAGACTCCTCTCTGTGAAATGGTTGTGTATATAATACAAAGAATCTGAGAGAGAGTTTTCAAAATAAATCGGGAATTGGGAAGATAATGCAAGAGAACGTCTTGTCCCAGATTTTTGAACGGAATGGCTGCTGAATTCACACATTTTGATTTCTGGCCAATAATGTTATTGTATTTAATTTTAATAGAATAGAATATTTTAGAGTTTGTAGGCACATTTAAAAAAAATAATGATCAAATATGCAGTCCTCTTCATAATCATACTACAACACTAGTACATGGGTAGGGAACAGCACCTCTCAAAACTGAAAAAGCTTTTTAATGAGTCATTGTTCTCGAACTTTATTTTAAAATCACATTCGATTTGCCACAAGACTCATTTTTGGACGTCCATATAGTCTGGACCCTGTTTTAACAACAAAATAAAAATTCTCTATCCCTTGACTTCCACCACAGCAGAATCCTCAGTGTTAATAAACTAGGAATGGTGTGGGGGATCCCATTGTGTAGTTTAAAATCAGTATTATTGCTTAGCTATGTATTTGGAATTAAATCTCGTGGCATGTTTAAAAACTTGATGGAAAAATGTGACCTTCTAGCTTACCTACAACTGTACTGGAAGACAGTGACCCTAGAAGAACGTCATTTACTGGTGAAATAAAGTAAGCCGTAAAACCTGGAATAGGATGTATTATTGTCAGTAAAAAACATAAAGGAAAACCCCACACGCACAATCACCAGCATAAGAAGATTCAGAGAAGGACAGAGGGAGGCGGAGGAGAGAACAAGAGCAGCCCCTGTGGCAAAATGGTTAAAAGAGAAGAAGAATAAAATCCAGTAAAAAAAAATCAAGCAGTCAAGTAGTTAATTGACTTTGCTTTAATCAGCCCAATGAATATTCATTAGTGTGCTGGTCCTAATCATGGGGGCCATGTTGTCCGCATTTAGTAAGCGCACGCTCAGCATCATGCATGCCTCAACAGCTTCCCTTCCTGTCTGCACTGACATTAAATTTAGAGGCTTTACGCCTTCACTAGCTTGCAGTTAGCACTGATTGGCCCAGCTGCTCTACTTGAAAATGCCATAGCAACCCCTGGCTGGTTGCCTAGCAACATTTTTTTTTTTTGCAAAGGCTGGGCCAGTAATCCATAGGCTTAGTGTAGATAAAATGCCTTTGTGTGTGTGTGTGTGTGTGTGTGTTAGTATAGATATATATGTCTGAGAGAGATTGAATGGGAGGAAAGCACTCCTATCTTCTCCTGTGTAACTCTGACTACTGCAGCGAGTGCCTGATCTTCTTCCAGTAGAATCAGGTGTTGTTTTTCGTTTTGGGGTGTGTTTTTTTTTTAACAAAACCTTTTTAAAATAGGTGTAAAACTACACCAGTTCTCTAGGATGTGGCTCTTTTCCAGAACCTCACCCAATAGGAAGAAGAATGTACTGCCATCTGCATAATCCCCAATAGGGAGCTACTGCTTTAAGAAATACAGGGCCTGATACGGAGGAGGAACTTAATTCCTATCTGCATAAAGGAGGAGGTTCTGGAAATGAGCGACATGACACATCAATGGAGTTACACGGATGTGAAACTGGAACAACACAGTCAGGCCTCTAGACCTCCGAGTCATTGCTGCTTTTCCCTGCTTGCAAATAGGGTGAGAGTCCCAAGAGAGATGGGCTCAATAGCAAAACTCTGACCACTGTCCAGATTTCGAACACTGAAAAGGCAGCGAAGGGGGCGTTCCCATCCAGGGTTTTCAGTTCAGACCATTCTAGAGGTAAGGGCTATCAGCAAAACTCAGACCCAGATCGTAGCTCTGATTTAAAACACCTTCTCGTGGTCCAGGGATGGTAGGATCCAGAGTTGGGTTCAGGCCCAATTCTATTCTCTAACACCCACTTGAAGCCTCCCCCAGACATTTCAGGGCTTCGGGGGTCCTTAGCTGGTTCTGATGACTTTCAAAGCCTTTTAAGTAACTCTAACCCCTTTTACAAATGAAGGGCCTCACCCTGTGTAGTGCTGACTTCAATGGGAGTTGGGGGCTGCAGAAAGAAACACACAAAAATTAGTCCAGTCCCTTCGGACTGAAGGGGGTATGTGTGTGTACTGTACATTGTGAGGCACTGACGTAGCATGATGATGGGAGCTGTATAAGAACCCAAATCGAGGGATTTCAGAGGATCAGGCAGTAGGCGCTTTCAAAAAACATTACTCTTTTTTTTTTTTTTTAGTGTTTTCCCCTTTCTTATGGGCCTTTAGTGGTTACAAGTCCAAGATTAGTTCAGAAACTTAGAGAGGAACTGGGCTCAATCACTGCCCTCTACTTATTAAGAGTATTTAAATAGTTATTATAATTATTGTCATAAATGATAAAAGTGGCATTCCCAGCTCAGGGTGTATGCACATGATTTAATAAAAGCACATAGACAAAATCTACCTGTATTCAAAGGGGAAAGAGAAAGGAGCTAATTTCTCTCACTCCCAGACCGACAAACACCCTCTGTTCCGCCCACCGTGTTACCACATGGGGAAACGTGAGAGAGAGATGAGTCTGTCGCTATGCTCCGAAGGTCAGACTGTCAGGCCAGGTGCAAGAATGAATTCCAGATGCTTTCTGGGAGAATGTCCTACCACTGATGTTTAAATCTAGGGATGTTTGGCTCAAATGCTCCAATCGACCCCAAGAACCATGGTAGAGCAAGCTTTCTGACATCCACGTCCCAATGTATGGAATTGCACCGAGTTAAAAATTGCAAGCCGATGCAGACTATGGCGCACTAGTGAAATAGCACTAAGTATTTAGGCAGCCACATTGTGCATTGGCTAATGGTACAATGGGTAATTCTGGTCAGAACACACTGAAGAACACACTGAAGAACAACAATCCAACCTGGGGGGTGAGAAATTGTTCTTCCACATCTGGAACATCACATGCCAGGATCAGGTTAATCAGTCTCAAAATCCGTACTCAATGGAACTACTGTGGTTTGAATATTTGAGGGTAAAAGGGAGAATTTCCCTCTGCCTCTCCACACCCACCATCCCCAATGTCAAAAATGCAGAATGTGGACCTGTTCCTCTGTGCCCAGAGCTTCCATATGGCTCATACAATTCATTTTACATCCTGACTCTAGGTAGTAGTGGGGAACCTTTTTTTTAAACAAACTTAACAGCCATCATGGTTGTAAAGATAAATACATGGGGAAAGATGGATTGTGAGACGTGCATTAGGAGAGAACAATTTTTATCTAATTTATTGGAGAATATTTTATCCCTGTGAAAATAGTCCTGTAATGCTACCAAGATCAGTTTGAGCCATGGGGACTCGTGGGATGAGGGCAGGGCAGACACATCTATAGCTGAATGCCAATTTAAAACTTTGGCTTCAAATCTTGAATCATGAGCATGGTTTCTAATTTATCACGGATCATGCAAAGTACCTACAAAGGTACATGTCTGCCTCTGTATCAAAATAACATGCCATGTTCTCCAACCAAAAGACTTGGCTTTAGGAGGTACTGAGCCTCTCCTGAGTTAGTGGTTGCTCATCACTGCCTTCATTATAGCATGGTCTGAAGGCACTTGGTTCTGCACAATGGGACACTGGTGGTTTTAGTTAGGCAAAGCTCTCAGTGAAATTAATGGGCATTTTGCCTGTGCAAGGCTACCAGGGTCAGACCAAGATACTGTTTCCAAATTGGTGTGTCCTCATCAGCATGCTTGTGAAAGAACTTCCTGGGTGATGCTAATGGGGAGGGTTGGGGGAAAGAGTCTCTGGAAGGTTTTGTCCTCAGTGTGAAAGATCCGATGGCATTAAGTCAACCTGGCCAAGTTCCCAGCCAACCTCTGTGGGATATGAGAGAACCGTTAAAGAGGCTTTCTCCCTAAAGTGGCCTGTGATTGGCTGCTATGGATAAGGAGAATTTTTTCCAAGAAAATTTCAAATGAAATGAAAAATGTTTGTCTCGTTCAGAATTTTTTGGTTTTTTTTTTCCAGTTAAATGAAAACCAAAAAGTGTTCTCGATTTTTTTGGGAGGTGGCATTTGTTTGTTTCCTTGCTTTGTTTCTCTCCCTTTTCCCCACTGCAAAAGGGAGCAGAGAGAAATCAGGAATAAATGGGGGGGGGGAAATCAGTTTCCATCAAAAAGTGGAAAATTTTGACCAAGAGAAAAATTGTCATCAAAAAATTAATTTTGGTCAAAAAACCATTATTTTGTCACCAAAACATTTTGATGAAAATCATTCACACAGCTCTGCTCGCCAGCCTTCGCTTTAAAAACGGAAAAGCCTAGTGCGAATTACTTGTCCTTGCGATCATATGTGGTTGATAACATCTGTGAATAGGAACAGTCCACTTCCATCTGTGTGCACTTTGAAAACTAGAGGCGTCTGTCCAGCAGATAGGATCAATTCATTTTGTATAGGGTATGTCTTGTCAAATATCAATCCTGAGGATAATATTACTATCCTCTGAAGTTGAGTTTCCATGGCCCTGTTGCTTGTGTAGTCATTCTGTGCCAGTAACATTTTTCACCCTTTATAGATTCATAGATTCTAGGGCTGGAAGGGACCTCAAGAGTCCAGCCCCCTGCCCTTATGGCAGGACCAAATACTGTCTAGACCATCCCTGATAGACATTTATCTAACCTACTCTTAAATATCTCCAGAGATGGAGATTCCACAACCTCCCTGGGCAGTTTATTCCAGTGTTTAACCACCCTGACAGTTAGGAACTTTTTCCTAATGTCCAACCTAAACCTCCCTTGCTGCAGTTTAAGCCCATTGCTTCTTGTTCTGTCCTTAGAGGCTAAGATGAACAAGTTTTCTCCCTCCTTCTTATGACACCCTTTTAGATACCTGAAGACCGCTATCATGTCCCCTCTCAGTCTTCTCTTTTCCAAACTAAACAAACCCAATTCCTTCAGCCTTCCTTCATAGGTCATGTTCTCTAGACCCTTAATCATTCTTGTTGCTCTTCTCTGGACCCTCTCCAATTTCTCCACATCTTTCTTGAAATGCGGTGCCCAGAACTGGACACAATACTCCAGTTGAGGCCTAACCAGTGCAGAGTAGAGCGGAAGAATGACTTCTCGTGTCTTGCTCACCATACACTTGTTAATGCAGCCCAGAATCAAGTTTGCTTTTTTTGCAACAGCATCACACTGTTGACTCATATTTAGCTTGTGGTCCACTATAACCCCTAGATCCCTTTCTGCCGTACTCTTTCCTAGACAGTCTCCTCCCATTCTGTATGTGTGAAACTGATTGTTCCTACTTAAGTGGAGCACTTTGCATTTGTCCTTATTAAACTTCATCCTGTTTACCTCTGACCATTTCTCCAATTTGTCCAGATCATTTTGAATTATGACCCTATCCTCCAAAGCAGTTGCAATCCCTCCCAGTTTGGTATCATCTGCAAACTTAATAAGCGTACTTTCTATGCCAATATCCAAGTCGTTGATGAAGATATTGAACAGAGCCGGTCCCAAAACAGACCCTTGCGGAACCCCACTCGTTATACCTTTCCAGCAGGATTGGGAACTATTAATAACTACTCTCTGAGTACGGTTATCCAGCCAGTTGTGCACCCACCTTATAGTAGCCCCATCTAAGTTGTATTTCCCTAGTTTATTGATAAGAATATCATGCGAGACCGTATCAAATGCCTTACTAAAGTCTAGGTATACCACATCCACCGCTTCTCCCTTATCCACAAGACTCGTTATCCTATCAAAGAAAGCTATCAGATTGGTTTGACATGATTTATTCTTTACAAATCCATGCTGGTTATTCCCTATCACCGTACCACCTTCCAAGTGTTTGCAGATGATTTCCTTAATTACTTGCTCCATTATTTTCCCTGGCACAGAAGTTAAACTAACTGGTCTGTAGTTTCCTGGGTTGTTTTTATTTCCCTTTTTTATAGATGGGCACTATATTTGCCCTTTTCCAGTCTTCTGGAATCTCTCCTGTCTCCCATGATTTACCAAAGATAATAGCTAGAGGCTCAGATACCTCCTCTGTTAGCTCCTTGAGTATTCTAGGATGGATTTCATCAGGTCCTGGTGACTTGCAGGCATCTAACTTATTTAAGTGATTTTTAACTTGTTCTTTTTTTATTTTATCTTCTAAACCTTCCCCCTTCCCATTAGCATTCACTATGTTAGGCATTCCTTCAGAGTTCTCGGTGAAGACTTCTTTGTGCTTGTATATATGATTACACAAGGTGTAGAGCAATGGAGGGTTGGACCTTCTGTCTTCTAAATCAGTACAGTGCCAAAAAAATGAAAATAAGAAAGAAAAACTTGTAGCACCTTAGAGACTAACAATTATTTTCATTTTGCTGACACAGACTAACACGGCTACTACACTGAAAAGTGCCAAAAAAAGCTGTCTGAAGAATAAAAATGTATAATGTGATTTGTGAATATGCTCACAAAGGAAACCACCAAGTTTAGTTCATGTGATCCAACAGTTCGTTCTTCAGAAGCGTTTGGCCAACAGTTGACTATTTTGTTGTAATGGTCATGAATTGTGAAAATGTCACAAATGTTATTGTGATTGGAAGTGTTATTGATTTGTTACGGGAAATTTGTTATTGTTTCAATCATCCAAACAGGGAGTAGAAAGCATACCTTGTGATTTGGGTGATAAACCAAGCAAGGCAAACAACTAACAAAGGCCATGTCTACACTACAGTTTATGTCGGTATAACTTATGTCACTCAGGAGAGTGAATAAACTCTTCTCCGCCCCCCCCCCCCCCAGTGACATAAGTTACACCAATATAAGCGCTGGTAAGGACAGCACTATGTTGGCAGGAGAGCATCTCCCACCGACATAGCTACCACCGCTCATGGGAGCTGGAGTAGTTAAGCCGACAGGAGAGCTCTCTCCCATTGGCTTAGAGCAGCTACATTAGAGAGCTTACAGCGGCACAGCTACGTCAATGCAGCTGCACCCCTGTAAGCTCTCTAGTGTAGCTCTGCCCTGACAGTAAATAGCAAAGCGTCAAAGTGAATAATTCAGAGACAACCCCTAGTCACAAAATAATTCATCGAAACTATACGGTGAAGGGTTCCGAATGGAAGATGCATTTAAAAATTCAAGAATGCCTGGCGAAAGTTTTTCTAATCAAAAACGAAGATACGCCCATCCTGAATATTTTTCATAACAAATCAGCTCACGTACTAAACAAAACAACCAAACCAAGCATTTATACAAATGAGTGGGTTTTTTTTTTTAAAGTAGTGAATTTAATGTAATTTCCTATTTTGGTTTGTCCTTACAGATTTGTTGCTGGATACCAAAACTTCTGTGAAACAGTCCCTGTGGCCCATGATGGAGAGAAGGAGACAGGTAAGCTCTCAGAGTCCCTTAAACAAGTTCTAGACTTGGAATACTCCAGCACTGTATTTGCTGCTCAATGAAGTCAGCATTTGCACTAATGTGTATTTTTTTTCCTCTCAAGAGATAGAACTATGGAAATAGTCTCCTACTCAAATACTGTTACTTAAGGTAGAGATGCCAAGCCGAGTGCAAGTTTGGCATTCTTACTACTTTCATGCAAAGATTGCTTAGAACCATTGCGTGGTACCATTTCATGGCTTGTACCTCCAGCAAAGCTGAAAGTTGTACATACAGGGAGCTGGAGGTCAAGGGGTAGATTTGGCTGGAAGGATGCATTGCAAGGTCTCCATCCGAATCTTACCTGTGTGATTGGGAGCATTCATGCCCCTAAGCAAGAGGATCTGAGGGTGCCAGGGACTCATGGGAGGATAAGAAGGAAAAACAAAACAACTGTAAATAGTTCTGCACTGAAAGATGACAAAAATACCGTTTTTAAATGTGGTCATTTGTGCTTAGAAATAGACACATGAAAGCTGTTTTTCTGTTCTCCTGTCTTTTTTGTTCCTGGCTGAAGTTATGAGACAGAGAGAAGGAAAATGTAGGGGGAAAGGTCTGGAGAGAGAAGACTCTCCCCCAAATCATGCAAACAAATGAAAAGGGCCAAACTGGGGAGGGAAGAAATAGATGATTTTCTGATACTGCCTCTACAACCAGCTACCAAGATTCAAAACATGCCCCAGAAGCAAGGGCATCAAACCCAGAAATGAGGCAGTTGACCCTTGAAGGGCTAGTAAATGCTGTAGCCACATCCCCATCACCTACTGGCACCTTGGTAGTGTCATACGAACATGCAATGTACCTTCATAAAGCAGCGTCCATGTGGCTCAGCAGAAGGCTGTTGTTCGTTCTGATTTTTGCACCGAACTAGTGGGGCCGTGGGTGACATGACACCACCCACGATGCCCAAGGTAGAGCTGCTGCTTTTGTAGTAGTTGTGGCAATGATGATGTTGATGACAATTAGGCAACCGAGTTCAGGCTGGGAACGAGGAATGGATGCATCTGTCACGTTATCCGTTCTATCAGCCATGTGATGCCTTAAGCAAGAAGGCAAAGGGAAGGCATTCTGTGTTGGTGTTTGCTCATTCGGCTGAGTGTGGGGGTTATTTGGGGATTTTGTATTTTATGGTTGCTCATCAGGAGGGACTTTGCTATTCTGTTCCTATCCTATTTATTCATTTTGAAAAGAGTGACATTTTTATATTTGTTTAACCACAACCAAGCCTTCTGTTTCATGGCTGGCTTAAAATTCATAAAATGGAGTAGAGCATATTTTGCAGAGCTTAATCTGCAAAACTATGACTTTGTAAAACAAAACAGCAAAAGCAAAACAAAAATGATATTTATTTCTGCCATGAAAGCCCCTTGAAACAAAAAACAGACATTTTGATTAGCTGGGCTTGTGGGCAGAATGCCACTGTATCCAGTTAGTGACAAAAGTACTTTTGGGCCCAGTAGGGGGAAGAGGAGGAGAGGAAGATCTGTGTCTACAGAACCACTGATGCAGCAAGATGTAGTGCTGTGTTGTGTCTAGTTGCATCATGTGTGAATCCATCAGTGATTTAAAGACACAGCAAGTTCAAAGCAGCCTCCCTTTGCGCCTTCCCATCTACCACTGCTGAGCCATTCGTGATGAATGTTCAGGTTTACCACTTCTTGCCTTCAGGAAACTTTTTATGGGCGCTCTAAATGATTTTCTTTGCTGGAAAAGAGCAGGAACTTATTCAAACTTTGGTGAAGAGCCACCCTCAAATCATTATACCGGTTACACCACACTATTATTATTATTTTACAATAAAATGTAACGTTTTGGTAGGTGGTAATCTTCTTGAGTGCCTTTTTATACTCTGGTTATATTCTAATTCACTTTACAGAGCAATGAGTTAGATCCTGGTTGTGCAGGCAAGTGTGCAGATATTATATGTTTAGGAGTATCTTTGTACACAACCTTTTATTGTTGTTGTGATCTGTATGACAGTTGTGCCTAGAGGCCCCAAAGCGCTAGGTGCTGTACAAATCTATTGCAAGAGACAGTTTCTGCCCCAAAGAGCCTGCAGTCTCAACAGACAAGACAAAGAAAGGGAGATGAAACAGTGACACAGAGAGAGGAAGTGACAGTAAATAGTGGTGTCCCCCAGAGGTCTGTACTGGGCCCAGTCCTATTTAACATATTCATAAATGATCTGGAAAAAGGGGGAAACAGTGAGGTTGCAAAATTTTCACATGATAAAAACTACTGAAGATCGCTAAGTCCCAGGCAGACTGCGAAGAGCTACAAAAGGATCTCTCAGAACTGGGCGATTGGGCAACAAAATGGCAGATGAAATCCAATGTTGATCAATGCAAAGTAATGCACATTGGACAGCATCATCCCAACTATACATATAAAATAATGGTGTCTAAATTAGCTGTTACCACTCAAGAAAAAGATCTTGGAGTCATTGTGGATAGTTCTCTGAAAACATCCACTCTATGTGCAGCGGCAGTCAAAAAAGTGAACAGAATGTTGGGAATCATTAAGAAAGGGATAGATAATAAGACAGAAAATATCATATTCACTCTATATAAATCCATGGTATGCCCACGTCTCGAATACTGCGAGGAAGGGATAGAGATGTGGATACCTCCACAAAGAGTCTCTTAGCCCATGGCCAAAGTGTCTGAGATCCATGCCTTGACCTACTCATGAAAAGCACCACCATCTTTTCAAATTAGCCCCGGAATGATGACCTCCCAAAGAGGATACATCTGGGAAACTTTGTCTTGCTCATATTGCAAAGCTATTCTTGGCAGTAGTCCCTTCTAGAGAGTATCTGTGGAAATTATATAAAATTGCAGTTGGCATCTGTTCCCAGCTTTTAATATCCGTGAATCTTGGATAATCTAATGCCCATCCATCTCTGCTTGCAGTGTACTAGTTAGTGCAAAATGCCCTCTTTGCCTCTGAAACATGGTGCGACTTGAATTAGTTTTGGGTGGCTTCAGCATTAATCACATTGGTAACAAATCGGTTTCAAATGAGATATTGGAAGGCCTATGATTTCAGTGATGTTATGGATAGCACTATGCTTTTGATGAACAGAGCCTGCAGAAATGTTTAGCAACAACAGTTGAGGCCAGCATGCCTTTCCCCATAACAATAGTTGGAGCAGTACATTAACAATAGCGTTGCAATGATATTAGGCATGCTTTGCATCACTGAACTTTATACTAATGCTTGAACAGCTAACAACTCTGGTAAGACAAGAATGAAACTGAAAAACTGTGCACCACTACCACAGAGAACCTACAGTGGTTACACATCCATTTCATTGTCTTATCATTTGTGCACACTAGTATATTACTATAGAGGGACTGTTGTATTAGGAAAGGCTACCATCAATGGTGGGAGTTTGGTTTTGTCATGGTAATACAATGCCAATACACTGCAGACACAAAAGTAAGTTCTGCATGGCTTGGCAAAGAGATTTTCACATAGCTGCAGGCTGAATCTATCAGTTTCTCAATGTTCCTAAACAGGAATGGGTCAATGATAATTTTTAGGAAGGCAGACGCCCCTTGCTGGGTTTCTCACACTATAAAGCATTGCACAAGACATGCAATGTGCATACCATCATCAGGCTGTCTGTACAGCTTGCAGACTCTTAAAATCACGCAGCAGGAAAGGGGACTCTCTTAATCCACTGTATTTGTTGTTTAGCATGGCCAGAATAACCTGCTAGTGCTAACATGCTCTTCAACACTTGGACACGATCATCTATTATCCTACATAAAGTTGCAGGATGTCAAAATTATTCAATTGTTTGGAGCAAACAAAAGAAGCTCTGATGCTGCATGTGTATATCATTTTGCTACATTTGTTTTTAGTGACATTGTTCTGGGGCTATGCCTCCCCGATCCTACTAAAATTCAGCCTTTGCATGACATCTCATGTATGGTATCAATCACTGGTCCTTCTGTTGACCAAAGCTGGTGGGTTCATCTTTACTTTCTTTACATTTTCTTTTCTGTGCGAAGTGAAAAGTAAAGAGAGAGCGAGCGAGAGACAAGAAAGGGTTGGAACATGATGGTTTGGGTGGGCATCTGCTAACACTGTGGGCAGGTCCTCAACTGGTTTTAAGTTGTCTTAGTTGAGGAGCTGCTGTTATCTGTTGAAATCTGCCCTCAGGAAGTAACATGAGGGTGTGGGAAGAGTGGGCCTTTACGAATCCTTCCTGTTACCCTACAAGTCATTCTCTCTAGCATATGATCCTTTTAGCTCTCTCTAGCATCAATAGTAGCAGTTTTGTCCCAGATGACAAGAATGACAATATCATATCTGGCATATCAGGGGGACAACAAAATTTCCACCACGAAGGCGTTAACGGGGCATCCGAATTCTGCATTCTGAAAAAGAATCGATTAGCTGTAAATCCAGCCCCATTGACTTTAACTGCTTTAAGAAAAAAAGGGAAATATTTGTAAGGGATATTTTTAAATTTTAAATGGAGATATGCCAATCTCCTAGAACTGAGAGGACCTTGAAAGGTCATCGAATCCAGTCCCCAGCCTTCACTAGCAGGACCAAGTACTGTCCCCTGACAGATTTTTGCCCCAGATCCCTAAATGGCCCCCTCAAGGATTGAACTCACAACCCTGGGTTTAGCAGGCCAATGCTCAAACCACTGAGCTATCCCTCCCCCCAATATGTTTCATGCAAACTCATTTTTGTGATCTAACTCTGCACATAATAATACCTAATAAAGTCACCATTATCAATGGTATGATAATATTTTCCGATATAGTTATTGCAACCTTTTCATTTCCTATTACCCTGCCTCTCTGCTGCTCCTGGTGGTGGTGGTGTAGAAGAGTAGGCTCAGTTATTGTAGTAGCATTCATCTAGCCATCAAGAGAAAAAGCCTGGGAAAAGAGTCTGATGATGGCACTGGCCTTCAGCTCCTAAACATGCAGATAATAAAGTTAAAAGGAGAAACACAAAAGTGAGAGGGGAAGTAAATGAAAATAAGCCCTGTGTGGTCTAGGGACCAGTGCACCTCCTCTTTCGGTATTTCTCAATGGAACAAGTCTGTTGTAAAGAGTGCAAACTTGAAGAGCTCATGAAGCTTTTCAGCTCATTGCTGGATTCTCTGAAACCCTCAGCATCGTCCTCCTTTTTGGCCAGCAGAGTCGATAAAATCAGATCAAGGCTTAGCATTTCTAAACAAAGGGGAGTGGTAAATGGGCTTTTAAACACTGGAACCTGTCCAGCTCATTGGGAGGCAGGGAAGGGGAGGAGAAGGGAGGGTTGCGCGCAGACAGCACGAGGTGCCAAACTTTGAGCGGAGTGGCACTTGTGAGCAAAGTTGTTGGAAAGTCATTTAGTTGGCCTTGGCATACCATCCCTTGCTTGTGTTGTGCGGGGAGGGGATGCGTGTGGAACAGATTGCCAGACGCCTGTGCCCATGAAGGGTGGGGAAAGAAGGCTGCCCTGGAAAGATGCCAATGTTCCCTAGGCTTTGTGCCATGAGGATTTTTTTCCTCCTTTCCCCCTCCCACAAACACACGCTCGCAGGCTGGCAGGAAGAGCATGCTGAAAAGGATCTGACAGTTTGAACAACACTCGATGACTTAGTTTGTTTTCCCTGACTTCATGCCAGCAAGCAGGTCTATGGATGAGAGGCTTTATTAGGCTTTTAAAGCCACTGACATTGGTCTTTCTTTGACCTGAGGTACTTGAGAAGAAATGAAAACAACGGGTAACTTTCATGAAGTTGAAAGAACGCCCAAATAGAAGAATACGGTTTACAAGAGATACAAAGTATCCCAAAATGCTTCCCAGGGTGAAGTGGAATAGAATGGGGGGAGCGACGGGGGACCTCTTTCTGGGCAAAGGAAGAATGCTTTCAGTCTGGGATCCCAATGAGGAGGCAAGCTGATCCAGCTAATTAGGATATAACAAGATGATCACATCCTAAGTATGGAGTCATAACTAGTCATCGATTATCTAGGCACCTAACGTTGCTGCCAGTGGGAAAAATACTGGAAATTAATACTTCCCACCAGGAGTCTGTAAACAGCCAGTCAGTTGCTAGTCCTGTGTCGGTACTGATGGAGAACAGATTCTCTAACACGTTCCAGTTTCTTCTCTTCCAATATACTGCATATACCTGTCAGCTCTGAAAACTATGCTATAAAACTTGTATTATCGGTGGTAATAGGGAAGGACTGTTATAAGGCCACTGAAGATGAGAGCACCTCAAAAAAGTCAGATTTGGTTCTGTATATTCTCCAAACTATCCAGGCCTCTTGCATCCTTGGATGTGAACTTTCTGTGTGAACCATGCCTTCATTGTGCACAGAAGTTTGGATCAGGGATATTGGCAGGAAACAAAGATTTAGTCCTTGCTTCTGAAAAATCTTTTTGGGGGTTGAAGGGAGAAGGAGCCATGGAAGCTAGAGGAGATAGAAGAAAAAGATGTGAACCCCCTTGAGTGGAAAAATGGTTTGAAATAACTAGCCTCTCGGACAGGTTTGTACTTGGGGCAGTTAGCCTCTCCCATTGTTTATGTCGCCATGGCTACCTACTATTTTTATGCACTATCTCAGTCCAAGCTAGTCTGGATTATCTCCTTGAGCTGGAATTTACACCCCCAGTTTGAAATGTAGACTTCCCTTAGTTAAATTGGTACAACTGTATTGTATAGAAACTCTTTAAAAAGTTTCAGAGGGGTAGCCGTGTTAGTCTGGATCTGTAGAAGCGACAAAGAGTTCTGTGGCACCTTATAGACTAACAAATGTATTGGAGCATAAGCTTTTGTGGGTGAATCTGAAGAAGTGGGGATTCATCCGAAGAAGTGGGGATTCACCCACGAAAGCTTATGCTCCAATACGTTTGTTAGTCTATAAGGCTTACGGAATTGACTTAAGCTAATATTTATATTTCTATAGTTTCTATGGTCCTCAACCAGGCTGAGACCCATTGTGTTCTAGAAATATATAGAAAATGGTCTAGTAAATAAGCTACATTGATATAAAGCATTCTTAAACCAATTTAAGAACATCTACATGAGAGGGTTGTACCAGTTTAACTAAATCAGTTTCTAAACCAACTTAGTTAAATCAGTGCAACTTTTGAATGTAGACGAAGCCTCAGTGGATCAGGATTTAAGACTCTTGGATGTTGAAAGTGGGTTTCATTATGCTGAAAGGAATCTTCATTGGGAGAAAGAATAAAGAAGAGTTAATTTTATTTGTTTTTTTCCCCCAGCCACAAAGAAGGGAAATGATAGTCATTCAAGCTTATGGGACTGAAGGAATTTTAAATTATAAATAGAGAGAAGATGCCTTAACAAAGAAGTATGGTTTCTGGCCTATCGATCTTTGTGGAGAATGGTGGAAAGTGAAATTAATCTATTTAGGTCCAAACAGACTAGCGGAACAGTTTGTTCATTATTACTAGACATGAATGATGAATGGTGGTGGAAACTCACTGAGGGCCAGATCGAAAAAAAACCTTTGAAGTCAATGGGATTCTCTTCATTGACTTTGATGGGCTTTGGATCAGACCATGACTACCTAGTGTCACAGAAAGACATGGTTATAAGAACAGGGCTAGCTAATACTTTCTGCCACCTGGAGACCTCATAATGTTGTGACCCAAAGGAATTCCAGTGGTGGCCCAAAAAGATTAGAGCATTGGCCCAATTCTGCTCCCACTGGAGTCAATGACACAACACATACTCCTATAGAGAAGGAGGCCTCGGCTTTTAATATTCTTGTTATTCATTGTAGTATCTTTGCTTATAGGATTGTGCTGTGTTCATTTGTGCAAATTAATTCTGGAAGGTTAATGTTCAAAAATAAAGGGCATTGCCGTGGTGTTCTGGAGAGGTCTAGCTCTTTTCCTTGTAATAATATCTTCTGTTGTGCTAAATAATACTTCAGAAGGCTCACATATTGATTAGCAACATAGATATTCAAAGTCTACCCAGTGAGCTCAGGTCAGCATGACATCTTTGTTTCCTAGTACTCAGATGGACTGCTTGCCGGGTCCTTAAATGGTTCATCTAGCTAGCCATGCATCACTGGAGGGACTGATTGCTTCTACACTAGTCCATGAACTTAATGAGCAATGTTTGAAAAATCTCTCCAAAGGTTTCATGTTTTGCTGTGAACTTCTGTTGCTGTGAAACAGGGAGAGGGTTGACTTGGAAATAGGACTCACTACTGCGGCTTTTGCTTAGGCTCTTAAGCTATTCCGGTTGTGAGGTTTTTCTTCTTCTTCTTGTCTTTATGTAGGACTGAACGTTCTGAATGATCATGTTATTACACGTGTCCGATGAGCCATATGGAAGCTGTGAGGCTTCAGGAGTGTTTTGGGAATGTAATGTCTGAAAATGATCAGCTCAGCATTCTTATTACTGCATTACATTCAGGGCCATATCCACTTGTTCCCTTTAATTTATTTACACTTTTTATAAGAAGCTTTGGTGATTAGATGAGAGATTCCCCCCCTCCCCACACACACTTGAAATAAGACAAATGAAGACCAAAATCACACAATGAGGGGGAAATGCTTTTGGAAGTGCCATTTGGGATTCACCTTGACTAAATGATGGGCAATGTTTTGTAAAATGTGCTTTGTTCTCAAGTTTCCTTGTAGAGTGTGTAGCATTAGATAACTCCAAGTTTCTGACTTGGAAGATTCAGCTCTTGTGGCAACGCTAAACAGCCAAAGACAAATTATATGGGCTCCATGAAATGCCCCTGAAGTAGGGCTAGCATTACCGTCTACATTTTATTTTGCTTCCAGCAAGAAGCTACAAAGTATACAGAAAGTAGAATTTTACCTCCTGGCAACATCCTGTATTCTTTTTCTCTGAGGCATCTGTAGCTACTGTTTCTACACACCTTCCGTGTATTTGGCTTTCCTGTCCTGCTTCCAAAAAACCTACTGTCAGTCGTTTAACAGTTTTGCTAGCAAATCGGGCAGTGGGAACTTTTGCTTGCTGTGCGTCTTTGTTCTCCTATGTTTGAAGAGTCTGTTATTTTCCTGCACCTGCAGAGCCTGTTAATATCCTCAGACGGTTCAGTTCCTTGACTACATTGCAAACCCACACTGACTGAAATGCCGTTGGGTGCATCTTCCTTCCTCTTTTTAAAAATTATCCCTATCATGCTCTTCAGTCTTGATTGCCATCCCATAAGCAACGAAGGCTGAACAATGGAGGAACCAAATTTGATTCAATTCAGTGGAACTGGTCCCACTATGAAGAGTTTAGCCTAAAAAAAGAGACCAACTCAGAGTATTCATTAGGGACATGTTGTTGACCACAGTCGCTGGTATCTAATAAACACAAAAACATAGGAAATGACAGCAGCAAAGGCCGGTGATACCTGAAAGCAAGAGTGTTAAATTAACAAGTCAAGGCGCATTCAGACCCATTTTACTGCAGCAGGTAATCACACGACTCAAAATAGGGGAGACAAAGCTTTACCCAAAGGAACTTCCATTGAATTATGGGATGGAATAAGACTAGAACACCACCTGGTTCTGTTTGTCTAGTTGGTTCAGACAGTGAGAGATTGTTAAATAGCTGAACCCCAGAGTGATTTCCTTGTAATGTACTTCTACATCAAAATGTTATACATTATTTTAAATAGAATAAGAGAGATTATGCCCCCTTAAATCAATACCCAAAGGGGTCCATGAGTGGGAAGGTGGAGGCTGGGGAAGGTTTGTCAGGATCCAAATTGTTCTCCTCCTGGTTCCATTGAAATCACAGACTGGGGCAGTATTATCTTCTCTGTGGAGCTCCCACAAGGTCCACGGCTGGGGAAGAAGCCCCGATAGGGCTTCTCCAATGGAGCTGTTGAGATATGCCAGCGGCTAAAGCCAGTGCAGAGGCACAAAGCGTCCATGCAGGTGGTCCCGGCCTTCCAGGGATCCATAGGGAACAGCTGAGTTAGAGGACTGGCTGTATGGTCATATCTGGTTTTGCTGATCTAATGGAACAATGAGATTTCCTCCCTCAGCAACACCTCTCTTTTGATGAGATGGGATGATCTGGGCCCTTACCTTTTATGCCTTGTTCCAGCAATTCGGTCTAGCCTCACCCTGATGTCACAAATCAAGGGAACTTTGTTACATGTCTTAACAAATAACACAATGAAGCCCGGATCTATGACTAAGGCCCCTGGATACTACCATGACACAAATAATGAAAAAGAATAATAAGGCACTTGTCACCTTTCATAAAAACTTGAAACATTGTCCTTGACCCTTACTATTCCATGGTCACAAATTCATGCTTCATTGGTTATCCTGATGGTATTATGTATCACATCGGTGTGAATCCCCAAAATATTAAACATTTTAACAAGGAATAGCAAATAACAGAAATGCACAGTACAGCTATTGGGCTGACTTCTCTACATCAAAGCATACCACATGTAACTCATGAATAGCACCTCTAGTTTTCACTTTCATGGAAGAAGGTAGAAAATGTAACATGCCTCCTTGGAAGATACAGGGAAATTGTTCAGTACCTGAGTGAGCCAAGATGAAAGAATGGCCATGGAGGGGTGCTTTGTTTCGTGAGGTATGCCTCTGTGTAGACATAATGCTTGAGAGCTATATAAGCTATAACTCCGTTCAACATCTTGATGTGTAATTGTTCATCAGTCATAAATGTTACATTTTCAACCTTGGTTGGATTTCAAATGAATAGCAATTTTTTTTTTTCATGAGAGAACTGGGTAATTGGCAGAGCTGTGCAAAATGGCGACCCAAAAATGCCTCATTTCAGTCTGACCCATTTTGCAACCCAGAAATGTTTGGGTGCAGGTCGTTTGCAAATCAAAAGCACGAGAAATGCAAAGTGTTGCATGTCCATCACTCAAGAGATATTTTGACATTTAAATATGAAAATAGGAAATTACAAAATATTTTTGTTTTCTTTCAATGTTGCTTGAATTTTTTGAGGGGGAAATTGGTGCATTTTTCACTCCACTAATTTCTTGACCAAGACCTACATAGCTGGATGAGGTTTGGTGGGGGAAAAGGTGAAAAGTCAGATTTTTTCGGTTTGTTGAAAACTTTGCTCTTGTTTAATAAGAGGGAATATTGAGTTACAACAGGTTAAAGAAATACAGTAAATGCTCTCTGGGCCTGATTCTCCTCTCACACTGGCGTCAATCGGGAATAGCACCATTAAAAACAAGGGAGTTCTGCTGCTGTAAAGCCAGTTAAGTTAGAGGACAATCCGGATCCTTATGCAATAGTTCTACCCACTACAAACATACCTCAGCCCAAGAACATTTATACTTCGGCTGTGTTCACACTACAAGCTAGAGGAGTGATTCCCCTGTTTGCGTACACACACTCACGCTAGCGCTCGTCAAGCTCGTGCGACTGTAAATACCACTGTAGCCACGGTAGCACAGGTAGCAGTGGCAGTGAAGGCATGGCTTAGTGTGAAACCCCTGGGTATGGATGTTACATGGCTAACCTGTGCCCCCACTGCTACAGCCCATGTAGCCACAGCTACGTTGCTACTTGTACTCTCACCAGCCCCATGAGACCTAGCGCGAGTGTGTACACGCTCACAGGAGAATCACATCCTTAGCTCGTAGTGTCGATGTAGCCTTCATCTGGCAGTTCTACCGAGCCCCTCAAGCATGGACCGGAGAAAACATCCCCTGTCTGCTAAAAACTCCAGGACTAGCTCTCCACTTTTCTTTTCTTTTCACATCCGGTCAGTAACCAACTGTGGTAGTGGCTTACACTTTGCACAAGTGTGACAACACCAGGTGCAAGACAGGTCCATCCTGTTCCCTGGGTTGTAAGCACAGATTTTAAAATCTCTTCTTTTAAAAGCTCAATGAGGATGACGAGTGACTTGGAGAGTCGCAATCTGCCTTCCAGTTTACCCGAGGCAGAGGGTAGTTGGGGGGATGTGGAGCCTGTACCAGCTCCCACACCTGCCTGGCATGGTGTGTGTGTCTCCCAGTGTGCCAGCACACTGGAGAGTGGAGACCAGGCTCCACCCACTCCCTGCCCACTTGCTCAGGAGAGGTAATAGCAGCCCTGTGGAGACTCCATGCCATCCTTGCAATGCCGGTACCTGGTACAAGGACCTAGGTGCACAGGACAGGTCATAATCTGGCCCGGCATAAGATTTGTGAATTTTGTGTACTGATCTGTATTTCTTATGTAAATCAAAGCCCAGCAGAGAATGAGAATCCATCCTATGTCACCTGGTACAGAACCCTTGGTTTATTTTATTTTTAAGTGACAGCTGAATTTTCAGGAAGAGCCATGTGTGTTTCATTTCCCCATCTGTGGCATCCTTTCTAGGAATCATAGAAATGTAGGGCTGGAGGGGCCCTCAAGAGATCATCTAGTCTATCCCCCTCCACTGAGACAGGATTACATTATAAAAATCACATGATGAAACAAAACATCCAGTATATTTATTATAACCAAATACCCAAACGTTTGAAACCTGTATTGGAAAACCTGGCCCAGTGCCACAGTTTCCTGATCTGTGAAATGGGGTTAATAATATTTATCCAACTTGTAAAGTGCTGTGATATGCTCAGGTGAGAAGGTCTAAGGAGGAGAGGTCATGCTTAATACTTAGTCCTGCCATGAGTGCAGGAGACTGGACTAGATGACCTCTCGAGGTCCCTTCAGGTCCTGTATTCTGTGCCTTCACTGGCTGATAAACCAGAATCTCTGTAAGGGCAACATAAAGTAGAAAAAAATTTAAAATGGAAAATGTTTAATTCAAAAATGAGATCACATAAATGGTATGACACAGTAAAATGGAGATTTCATTTCTTTGTGTCTAATGAACACTTTTATTTTCTTGTCGTACCACTAAAGGGATTTTTTAAAAAAATAAGCAGGTTTATAAAGAAACAGATTTGTGTGCAATAGTTCCTTTTGAGTTATGTTCCCCTGCCCTTGCCACCCCTTAAAAAAACAGTACATGATCATCCTCTCTCTCAGTGCTCTCTTAATTTCCTTTTTTAATGTAAATTTCCCTTATGAGAAATCAGATATATGCCTGGTTTATTTCTGAATAGCATTTCTTTTAGTCCCTGTAAAATTGTCCATGTTGTTGTTTTTTTCAAATGTATGTGCTGATCGTCTGTGTTCTTTAATACCTGTCAGGAGATTTCCATTCTCTGCATCAAGTCTTCCTAAATTGTCTCTTTAATCCCCAGGTTCTTAGTGCTTGGCAATACTCCTTGTTCTGAAGTGCTGCGATCGGAAGGTGGAGTTTTCTTCTCATTAGCTGCTTTTAACATTCACCTCCTTTGTTTGTGTATCTTCTTTAGATCCCTTCCCTTTGTGGGCATGGCTTTGCGGTTGCGAAGTGTTAATGAGCCTCTGGCAGGGATGACATCTGTGACAGAGGACATTAGGTTTTGAAAATGTACTTCTTGTGTTATGAGGCCCGTTACCTCATTTGAGCAGCAACTGAAGCTTTTAAAGAGCAAAGACAAAGGAAACACTAGCTTAGGGCTGCTACTTTTTGTCATGACGGAAGTCCAAGGAAGGGAAGCGGGGAGGGGAAAGGGGGAGATATGAAGCAACATTTGTAAGGGGGGAGGAGAAAGAGAGGGATATGGTGAATTGATTTGAAAATACTGTGAATTACTTAAACAAATACCTGGCAAAGGAATAAACTGGTATAGAATACATCTGTGGCACATGCATCTGTTCAGATCCTTTAGATCTGATTCCACAGTCATGGCTATCGGAGGAAGGAATAAAACTGTTAAAGCCATGCAATCATAGACCATAGAAACGTAGGCTGCATCTTACCAAACAGATTAAAGTAGTGATTTGCAGCCTCTGGATTGCAAATAGATGTCAGGGGGTCACGACCATCATGACCTTCCTCTGTTGTCAAAGGAAAGGGGAGTAGATCCTGCCTAGCAGCCTAGATGGGATGGTGGGGAGGCTAGTATGGCTAGTATGGGAAGGGTTGAGTCTCCCCTGCATTACTGCAGGGTGACACCAGCGTGACTCAACTGGAATCGGATGGATCAAGGCCTTCATCTTAATTCCAGCAGCGAATATGTGCTATTTCAGAGGAAGTTGAATGTACCTGGATAATTCTTTAATGCTTTATAAATACTGAGGAAAGGAGCTGGTTTTAGACCGATCTGACTTTGCTGCTCTGGCCCCGTCAGAGGGCCTGGGCTTCTTTGGCCACATGCATTACACTGCTCTTGGAATAACTATCCCGATAAAGCAGCACTTCCAGATATGAGTCCCTGTGAAAGTTTTTCTAATAAAATCAAGTGTAGTGCCCAGGGGCTTTGACATATGTTTGAGAAATTTGCAAGCAAACTATTTGTCAAAATGTAGATATTTGTGAAAAAGTAAAAAGCCACCTTTACTGGAGGGGAGAGTGGTGGGGAGGGGGCAGGCGGGAATCATGTGAATTTGGAAGTTATCACAGCAGCTGCCAGATGGCCTAAGGGATTAATCCCTGGTCTAGGAGCAAAGAAGTCCTGCATACTAATCTCACCTATGCCATTGATTGACTAGCTGTTCATTACATAGGTAAATAGGGGTGGGACGGATAGCTCATTTGTTTGAGCATTGGCCTGCTAAACCCAGGGTTGTGAGTTCAATCCTTGAGGGGGCCATTTAGGGATCTGGGGCAAAAATCTGTCAGGGAACAGTACTTGGTCCTGCTAGTGAAGGCAGGGGACTGGACTCGATGACCTTTCAAGGTCCTTCCAGTTCTATGAAATAGTCATATCTCCATATATTTAATCACTATCCTCATTTTATATAAAGGGAAACTAAAGTTCAGAGAAGTTAAGGGTCATATAGCCCAAGGTCATACAGTAAGTTAGTGTCAGAACAATGATGATAACTTATAGCTCAAAATTGGATGCACAGTTTTGAAAATTTAGGCCTAGGTCTCCCAATGAGTAGGTCTATGTCTCAACCACTAGGCCACAGTGCCTTCTGGCAAGTTCCTTACACTTTCTGAGCCTTCAGTTCTTAGTCTGTAGTTGTTATTTTTGGATTATTTGTATTACAGTAGCACCTAAAGGGCCCAATCACATACAAACACAGCTCAAAAACACAGTTTCTAGCTGAGCACCGTGGTCTGGTGAATTACACAAAAACTATTAGCCAGGAGACCTGGGCTTCAGTTCCAGTATCGACACTAACTTGCTATGGAAGTGGGAAGTGCCCCTTGCCAGGAAGAAGCATGTGCTTTGATAGCTACACAGAGACATTCCCAGTTTTGCCCTGGATTTGAGGGGTGTGTATACCCCAGAATGTGATCAAGCTAATTGCAACCATATTATGTACATTCAGCCACCATGAATTAATGAAATAAAGCACCACTTAGTTAAGGGTTAATTTGGAGACCGATTTTTAGAGACAAGGTCAAATCTAGCTGGCAGTTTCTGCTAGGGTGACCAGACAGCAAATGTGAAAAATCGGAACAGGGGGTGGGGGGTAATAGGAGCCTATATAAGAAAAAGACCCAAAAATCAGCACTGTCCCTATAAAATCAGGATATCTGGTCACCCTAGTTTCTGCTAATCAGACTGGGAGGAGGGGAAAGACAAGTAAACAACTGAGTCTGAAAACCTTGGTGGTTGGGGAAACCTTGAGTCTAGATACCTCTGATATTAAAAGTTTATTGAAAGTTAGAAAAGTGGTGATATAGTAGGGGTCATTATGACCTTTGTGTTTTGTAGAAGTTAGTTATAAAAGGTGAGCTAATAGAATGTACTTTGGAGCAATCCTCTGAAGCCATCCTGAGAGACATTTTTCCTGACACCTTTTCTCCCGGTGGGTGAGCTACTGGCCACTGCAAACCTGCTGTTAATTAGTCAATACTGTTCCAGATGTTAGGTAAATATCTGGGATGTTCTAAACCTATTGCTTATGTTTGTGTGTGCTTACATCTAATAACTGCAGTGTTAGACAAGAGCATGCTGACTTGCATTACTCCTTGATCGGACAGAATCGCTGAGTTACTGTTGTTCCTTATACTGCCTGGAGTGGAATAGTTACATTGCCCCTCTTGTGGGTTCTGAAAATCCCGGGTGACAGAAGGAAGATGGAGCAACATGGGTGATGCTGGAAATAGACGTCATTGCTATGGCTGAAGTAGCCTTACAAACATTTACTACGGTTCCTCCCCTAAAAAGGGCGGGGTGGAGATTCCATTCAGCAGTGGATCCTCTGGCCTCTGCCTCTGAAATATCCATCCCCCTGTCCCAACCCACCATCCATGCACATAACCTCCTGGAATCCAGCTTCCTGCCTTGTGCAACAGACCAACACCAGTTCCATTGCCTGGCTGTTCTCCAGGGCTGTTGTCTAGCCCCTGGGGGTTTTAAACTCAGTCCCAAATGTAGACGTTCCATAGAGTTTCTTTTTCCAGCTTCTAAAAGGCATCCAAATCCCTGCCTGAAAAGTGAAATGAAAACGCGTGTTTCTGTCATGGAACCAGGTGACTTCAGTGGTATCCATGTTGTTTGCATGGCAGGTCTCTGCATGTTATAACCCTGGCAACGATCAGTGCCATAGCCTCTCTTTTGTTCCTCTCAACAGCTCTTGCTCTCTTTCCTGATTAGGAAAAAGAACTATTTATGGGAATAAACAAGGTGACCTCCATGTGGCCGATTCCGAGTCGTAGTAGGCTCATACCCCCTCAGAAAAGATAGGAAAACTCTTAAACATCCATCAAGTGCATGTGTAACTTACATTTAACATGGAAGAAAATTGTTTAAACAAAAGAGATGTTAAAATAAAACGATTAACTGGAATTCAAAGACTTTTGCATTCCCAATTACTTCACCTGCACAGTCTCGGGAAAGTAGCCTGCATTCCCAGAGGAAGCACTTTTTGTAGCTTTTAAACTCTAAATAAAAATATATTTTCAATCAACTTTTCTTCCTCTAAAAATCAGTGACCTGCAGGCAGGAGACAGCTGAGGATACTGTTGCTAGCTGCAGAGTGAATGTTATGACCCAACTGTCCCTCTGTGATATGGATGTCACTGAATCTCTAGTCTCTCTAGAGCAGGGGTCTCAAACTTGCAGCCCATGGGCCAATTGCGGCCCGCGAGGTTATTTTGTGCGGCCCGTGAGCTCCCCGCAAGCCCCTCCCCACCCACGTTTACCTAGAGCAGCTCCGGCCCGGTGCGCACTGAGGGCAGGGCCTGCCTGCCCACCCTGCTCCCACGTCTGTGTGTTTTTCGGCCGTTCCTCCAGGTACCTCCCCCGAAGCTCCCATTGGCCACGGTTCCCCGTTCCCAGCCAATGGTAGCTGCTGGGGAGGGTGCCTGGAAGCAACGATTGACGTGGGGGCAGGGCGGGCAGGCAGGCAGGGAGCCCCCTGCTGCACCCCGACCCCCTGCCCTGAGCCCCCTGCCACACCCTGCACCCCTCCTGCACCCCACACCCCAACTTCCTGTCCTGAGCCCCCACCATACCCCACATCCCTCTTGCACCCCCTGGGAGTAGGGGGGGCAGAGTTGGGATGGGGTTTTTGGGGAAGGGGTTCGAATGGGAGCAGGGAAGGGGTGGGGCAGGGGCAGGGCCTCATGGAAGAGGTGGAGTGGGGGCGGGGCTGAGGGCGGCGGAGGGAGGTGTCAGTATTGTGGCCCTCAGGCCAATGCACTAGTCCTCATGTGTCCCTCATGGCCATTTGAGTTTGAGACCCCTGCTCTAGAGTGACGTACACAAAATCATGCTCCATTGAGGATGGGGGAGGTAGGTAAAAAAGGGTGACCTGTGCCCTTAAAGAAAAGGGGTGTGAGTGGAAGGATGATGCAGGAAGAGGAACAAGAAGGGAAGGTGCAGTGTGGTAAACGCAGGAGCTGCAGATGCTGATAAAGGACTATGGCAGTAAGAAGTTGTGTTGTGCTCAATTACTGTGACTGGTTGAACAGAATTAAACTATGGTTACACATGAAAGGAACTTGGTTCGGATCAGTTTAATGTGACTGGGCATTAGTAAAGTTATACAGTGATTGTCTGAGCCAAAGTTATGAAGAGAAAAGACGTGTCCATTCTCTCTGTCTCTCTATCTTCCACAGTTCAAAACAAGTGAAATAATACATTGTGACTGTCCTCTGAACTGTTTCCTGGAAAATGCAGAAGAGGTTCGGTGCTGCTGGCTCTGTGCCAAATTCTGCAATCTAACGTGCATGGTGAAATTCCATTGACTTCAGTGACACTGCACAGGTGTAACCAAGACCAAGTTTTTTCCAGTGTAATAATTGTGTCATTTATGCAATAACACAATGAATGAAGCTGTTTACATTACAATTTTGCCCACCTAGCATTCCTAATTATTCTAGTGCTCTATGGGATTCTGGGCGCCAACATCCCCAGATTCTCTCCTTGGGATCTACATTTCCCATAAGCTGCAGCGTTTATTTCCAGAATGGCAGTGATCCTGTGAAACCGACTCTGTTGGGAGGTGTTTCAATAGGGGCTTTATGTGTGGGAAGGTCAAAGTTGCTCCAAAAATATGCAAAGTCTGGACAATGAAGGGGGCTAAATTCTGCTCTTCTGTGCTAGTGACTCCAAGTTGATTTCATGAGCGCAGCATGGGAATCCAAGCACACATTCGAAATGGCAGAACGTACCTTCTAGCTGATCACAGGATACGTGCCACACAAAGTGATACAAGCGCCTCTTTTCCCACAATTGGTGGTCACTTATGGTTATTGTTGCTTGAATAATTCATTGCTACATTTTCATGACTTCTTTTCAGCTGATACTCATTTACCTTTTTTTTCTCATTACCTGACCAGCTCTGTGTACATTTTTGTTTAGGAGACAAATTGGGGGAAACTCACAAAAAGAGCCACCTTCTTCTGACACTGAACAAGGAACTTTACTAGAATGAGGAAAACAATATTAGGCCTAAAATGTCTCTCACTGATTCACTGCGGATCTCCTTCCTAGAATGTTCTCTAGAACCATTTCTGCTTGGCATCTATCTATCTATCTATCTATCTATCTATCTATCTATCTATCTATCCCCATACACCCCCTCTATCTATCTATCTATCTATCTATCTATCTATCTATCTATCTATCTATCCCCATACACCCCCTCTATCTATCTATCTATCTATCTATCTATCTATCTATCTATCCCCATACACCCCCTCTATCTATCTATCTATCTATCCCCATACACCCCCTCTATCTATCTATCTATCTATCTATCTATCTATCTATCTATCTATCTATCCCCATACACCCCCTCTATCTATCTATCTATCTATCTATCTATCTATCTATCTATCCCCATACACCCCCTCTATCTATCTATCTATCTATCCCCATACACCCCCTCTATCTATCTATCTATCTATCTATCTATCTATCTATCTACTATTTAAAAAGTAAAAGTACACATACCCTCAAATTCCTTCCCTTGTTAAGATACTGGTTGAAAGAAAACAAAATGTGTGTGTAGTTTAAAGTCAAAATTTGGCCTGAGACTAAGCTAAAGATGATAAAATATTTTAAGGCAAATTTTAAAAGCTGCATATATATAGTCTCTTCTTTTGATTTACAATAATGTATTTCCCCTCAGTTTTCAAAAGTGGCTGGCTACCTTAACAGAATATGTAAATCCTTCCTGTGCAGGTAGATGTGCAAATCCCTCTTTCACTAGTCATAAGAATCATTCTGCTTACATTATCATTATTATTGTATCAGTCATTGCATCCGATTGCACCTAGCACATTGTAAGTGCAATAAGATTATACAAGAAGCATGGTCTCTGTGCCAAAGAGCTTGCAATGAGTGTGATTTGTTGGGTTTTTTTTTGTTATTTTGAGCATCTAAAAGTGGGTTCTCAATGTTTCATTAGAGCATCCACTTCTGGAAACTGGTCGCTAAGGGCCCATTCCAAAGCTTACTGAAGTCGATGGGAGTTTTTTCCCATTAATTGCAGGGCTTTGGATCAGCGCTTAAGTGTCACACCACTCAGGATATTTTTATTTCTCCCTTTTAATGATTCTCTCTCTCTCTCTCTCTTTATTCTCTTCATTTCAAAATCAAAGCTACTGTGTTCTTGTGTAACTGCTCTCCATGCTGGGCAGGCTTGATCTCCTATGGGTATTTCTTGGGCCCAGAGAAATGTCCAGATGTCTCCGCAAGCTCATAACCGCCTTGCATGACCTGCAGGGTGTTAGTTGCTTACATAATTTATTTTAGTTATTTTATTCCTTGGGATTTATAGCCAGAAGCACCTCCCCTAAGCTCTCTAACCCCACACAACAGACTGCCTGTTCCAACTGGCCACAAATATATCACCTTACTTGGGTTGGGGCATTTTTATATCTTTAAAAGTTAATCCAGCTCTGAGCTGGATTAAGGATGGAACATCCCCTTAACCATAGGCACATAAGGTCAGGGCAGACAGCCATGTGGATGTTCCAGGCTAAGAACCGGAGACATCAAATTTTGCCCTAGATAAGGCCTGGTACATTTTGTTTTGATGGTATTTTAAATCTTGAATGTAGGTGTTCCCAGGAGAAGGAAGGCGGATGAGAATTAGACTAGACCCAAGTAGAAAAGGCTACCTGAAAACTAGGTGGAGACAGGATAACAGGGAAGCAGAGACTATCTGGAAAGGAGCAGGAAGGCACAGTCTTTCGGTGGGGGGAGTTGGAGGGCAAGGTGAATTCACTGCAAAGAATTAATAGACAGGCAAACTGAAACAAGATGCTAGTGACAGCACAATGCACTTTAGCTGTGTTCTCATGGTTCGTGTTGTCACCACAGTACTTTGATGCGTTCTGTTTTCCTTGTATCTCACAGCTGTCTATCACTTATTCCACAGTGTTATATAATACACTGGTAAGATCACTGATTGTACACCCTCTGAGCAACAAAATGCTTTTCACTGTTACCCCTTAAAAAAATAAAACCCAGCAATCTGCTGATTCCACCTTCTACTGCTTTCGATTAGGATCTATTTAAAGGAGGAGTTCTTGGAGTGATCTCTCATTGAGCTCAGTGTCAATCAGGAGTAATCTGACTGGACTCAATAAAGTTACATGGAGGCAAAACCAGCATAAAAGCAGAATTGGGCCCTTTGCCTTTAATTGTCAACCCTGCAGCCATAGCATGCTGGAAAGATGAGTGTTCCTGTAACAGGACTGTCTCTTTACCAGGTATTCCTATTTTGGTTTGATCCAGAACATCTGTCCACTTCATTTAACCTACAAAGGCCCAATCCTCCAGTGCTAAAGTCAGCGGGGAATTTTAGGTGGATAAAGTCTGCAGTCTGGGGCTCCTCCTTTTCTATCAGGTCATTTTTCTGTTGCATTTTACCTCTCAATGCACCAGAAATAAATGCTCTTAGCAGGTTCCTTAACATTTTTTTTTTAATCTAATAGGTTTTGGTTTGCTGCCCTGAGCGGTGGGGTAAAGAGGAATTAGGCACCTGGGTCCAGATCCTCTGAAAACAATGGAAAATAGGAGCCTAAATATCATTTAGGCTCTGGGCCCTAGCTCCTTTGTTTGTCCTGTGCAGATCCTGGGTCTGGATCAGAGCATAGCCATTATTCTGAGAACACTCCCCACTGCCAGCAAGTGGGAACTGGCAGGGAATCATAGGAACTTTGGTTCTGCCTCCTCCTCTATTCTCTGATCAGACTATATGGCCAATCCCGAGTGGGAAAGATAAGCTTCCTCCTTTCAAGTGCTACCATCACTTAGGCACTTTGGAAGAAGAAGGGACCCAAGGAGGAACTGTGATTTTTCTAGGAATCTCAATTCCTTTCTGCTGCTCCAGGCTGCTCCTGGAGTGGAACAGAAATTACACACTGACACTACCCAATTCGGCGGGTAGCGATCGATCTTCTGGGATTGATTTATCGTGTCTCATTTGGTTGCGATAAATCGATCCCAGAAGCGCTCCCCGTCGACTCCGGAACTCCTGCTCGGTGAGAGGAGGAAGCGCTGTCGACGGGGGAGCCTGCCTGCGCCACATGGACCCGAGGTAAGATTTATTTCGATCTAGGAAACATCGACTTCAGCTACGCTATTCTCGTAGCTGAAGTTGCGTATCCTAGATCGATCCCCTGCCCCAGTGTAGACCAGCCCTTAGTGAGGTTTGAGGCTAAAGGCTCAGTCGATCCCCATGGCGATAGGAGCTTACGGGTACATCTACACAGCTACAGCTACACCTGGAGGTGTGATTGGAGCTTGGGTGGGCATACCATGTTAGCTTTACTTTGGCTAATGTGGCTCCGAATCGCAGTGCAGACCGTGGCAGCATGGGCTAGCAATGTGGGCATGTTCCCAAAGTCATGGGCAGGTTGGTTCAGGCTGCACCGAAGCCCATACCACTCTGTCTTCATGGCTATTTTTCGCTGTGCTAGCTAGATTAAAGTTAGCATGGACATGCCTAGCAGAGTTGCAATCACACCTTCAGTTGCAGTGTAGACATACCTGTAGAAATGTGGATGGAATAATAATACCACCTAGTTCTTTTCATCCATACGTCTCAAAGCGCTATACAAAGAATGTCAGTATCATTCTGCCCAATTTCCAGATGAGTAAAGGCAAGCACGGGGAGATGAAGTGACTTGCCCAAGATCACCCAAGCAGGCCAGTGGCAGAACACTGAATAGAATCCAGGTCTCCCATGTCCCATGCCAGTGCTCTGTCCTCTAGGCCTCACTGTCTCCTGTAAGCTCTGAACCAGACAGACTGATGTAAATTAGAACTTGGCTGGACTTAGCCTGGGAAGAAAGTGATTTTAGTTGTCCATTTTCTCCACTGTTGCTGATTTCATTCGTTCCCTTTGATGGTTGAGTCTCCCCAGCAGAGTCCTCTAGCCATTTTGTATTTTAATTAGGTCATAAAAGGCAAATAATGCAACAGAAATCACAGGATCACTAAGGCTGCACTTTAAGGGGTCTTAAGCTTCCTAGATCGGGAGAGGTATATCTCTTTTTAATGCTTCCTGAATCATTTAGAGTTAAGTTTGAGTCACACATTTGAAACAGTTATATGTACACATTCAGATACACACAAATGTACACATACATGAGTATGTGTAAGAGAAAATGTGCAAGCACACACACACACACACACACACACACACACGAGAGGGGATTAATAACAAGCCTATTCAAATAGGAAGATGGAATAGCACATTGTGGCTAATACTGGGAATGAGAGTGATCCACAAGGACGTTGTTTTAACATTACAAAATATACTTAAAATAACCCAAAGCAGAACTGTTTTTACAGGGGCATGCTGCAGTCAATGACACCCTCTCCCCCCAAATCCAATAACATTTAAGTGACCCTTCCATATTAAAATAGCATTACTGTACTCCAGGGTGTGTTTTAGTGAACTATAAATACATTTCTCAGGTGGTGAAAGGCAGTCGGCCTTCACCCCATGCCTCCCAGCACACCCGAGGCTCCTGCTAATGGCCCTGTAAATCATTGCCCTGTCATGTTTTTAATCCCGTATTGAACAGCAGGGTTAGCTGTGATGTAAAACCTACCAGCACATATCTGTGCCTGAGCTCTGATGCTGGGACCGCTATTTTGTATGAAAAATTCCACTGTCTTTCTCCTAGCAGAGGATCACAGGCTGTGTTCTTGTCACTCACTGCCTCATCACCTTGTGTACTTGACATTTTCTCTTCCTTTGGTCTCCTGTTTGTTTGAATGCTTTCATTCCTCTGTTTTGCCAAATGTGCAGCCTTTTACTAAACATGGATCTGGGAAAATTTAAACAAGCTCCTTGTTCCATCTTGGTTTTGGTTCTCGTTCTGTATCCAACTGTTGTCTTGTGCTGAGAGCTGGTCTACACTAGAAAATTAGATCGACCCAGCTATGTCGCTGACGGAAGTGAAAAATCCACGCCCTTGCGGGATGTAGTTAAGGTAACCGAAATCCCTGTATAGACAGCGCTCGGTTGATGGAAGAATTCTTCTGTCGACCTAGCTATTGCCTGTTGGGGAGATGGACTGCTTACACGGACAGGAGAACCCTTCCCATCAGCCTAGGTAATGTCTACACTGAAGTGCTACAGCAGCACATGTGCAGTGCTGCAGTTGTGCCACTGTAGCATTTCAAGTATAGACCAGCCCAATGACTGTAAACTCTTTGGGGGCAGGGACCATTTTTGTTTTGTGTTTGTACAGCGCCTAGCATGATGGGGACCTGGTCCACGGAGAGGGCACCTATGCACTATTGTAATGCAAATAATAATAATTAATAAAGCACCCGAATTATTTAATTAAAAAAATGCACCGAGTTTCTTTCCTGTAGTTTTCAACTCTCCAACATACAGAATCAGCCATACAACTTTTGTAATAAAATGGGACCTATAAAAAGGTAAGACTTTTTTTCTTTTTTCTAAATAAGCAATGATCCTTCCTACAAATGATTTGCTTCTCGGTGCACAGTGACACTGTATGACTCTAGTTGGAAAACTAACAACAAAAACTTCACTTGAAGTCTACCTGAGCTGCCTCTCAAAGGCTACATCCACACTACCCGCCCGAGTCGGCGGGTAGCGATCGATGTTCTGGGATCGATTTATCGCGTCTCGTCTAGATGCGATAAATCGATCCCAGAGCCGCTCCCCGTCGACTCCGGAACTCTAGCTCCGCGCGAGGAGTAAGCGGAGTCGACGGGGGAGCCTGCCCGCTGTGGTGTGGACCAGCGGTAAGTACTTTTGAAATCGATCTAAGATATTCGACTTCAGCTACGTTATTCACGTAGCTGAAGTTGCGTATCTTAGATTGATTCCCCCCCCCCGCAGTGTGGACCAGCCCAAAGAATGACTTGATTTTATAAATAATATCTGAAACTAGTCACAGTTTTCCTTTAAGCGTGAAGAAAAGGCAGCAGGAGTTTTGTTTCAGACAAGAATATATACGACTTGCAAGCAGAAAAGTGCACCTGGATCCAAATGTCGCTAACATTTCCAGAGGGGTGTTTCAAAACGGAAACCCAGCGCTGAAGTTGGGAAATGGGCCCTATGTCAATACTGGAGTGAATGAGATCAGTGTTAAGCCCATAATGCCGATGGAGGAATGGCAGGATCCAGAAATAATAGTTTCACTAGGCCACTTGAGAATGATTCTCTGGTCCCACAGTCGCAAGGAATGCATTTTACACAGCCCACCGTTGGAACACGATGCCACTAGGACCAGTACAGAGCAGTTTCGGGTTGGACCTCTGTGTGTGTGGGTGCGTGCTTGCATAGTATAGTTGGGGGAAGTTGTCTTTATAAAGAATGGGTGTTTTTAGAGAAAGAGAGTTCAAATGAATTCAGAGTGACTGAGTGAGGCATTTTTTATAGTGATCTTCTGGATCGTCAAGATGTCCTTGTTTATTTTCTTTGATTCTGCTTTGATTTAAAATTCTAGGCTCATTAAATGCCATAAAAAGAAACATTTACATAATTTACAAGACCTTTATACGAACATTTTAATAAAAGAATACACCTTTAAATCAAATCACAAAAGCACATGTCATCTTTGAAGGAGAAACTTATATTCCCAAACACAATAAACATTGTTCTATTACTATGTTAATTTGGAAAGCAGGTCATGGGAAATTAAATTGCTTAAAATAGGTCACCAATTATAACTCTGCATTCTATTAAAGTAAGTGCATCTCTGAAATCTTTATTAGTTTATTTTAATTAAAGGCACAAAAATATTCAGTGTTAAATTATTGCCATTTGTATGTTTTACATTGATATGGGCACACATTCCTTTTATTATGCAGTGTAAAATGCCGCAGATCATATTCATTATGATGCATGTATTGTCCTTAGTTATTTTACCTGTAATGTGAATCTATGATAAATAATGTTTCATTTTAAACAAAAAAGGAGAACCTAAATAATGATGCAATTTTAAATTGCTCATTTATAACAGGAAGCACAGAAGAAATCTTGTGTCTATTTGAAAAAATACCATTGACCTCACCGAAATGGCTATAGTTTACAAAAGGCCTGAATTTAATTTTTATCAGCTATCTGGGTACAATGCTATATTTCACATTATCACTGTGATAAATACAGATGAAGGGCCATATGCCTCTTAGAGTTCTCATATAACATTCATTAATACTAATGGTAATTATTGTGCATGTGTTTACTGAGCAGTGACTATTAGCCTGGAATCTGATTTAAAGATCATTGTTAGGGTTCATATTAGAGTATGCAAAAGTTGTGTGAAGCTTTCCTCTGAAATGCTCACAATCAGTGAGTCAGGAATATCTTCTAATAAGATATTCAAAGCTGCCTAGGATATTTCATTGCCCAACTCCCATTGAAATTAGTGTGTTGTGTATCCGAATCCTTTAGCTTTGGCTGCTTTGAAAACTAACCATGTAGTTTGTGTTTGTGGGTGCATGCAGACATACATATACACACAGTTACTTTATGCTGCACTAGTCAGGTAAAGGGGTATTAAAGTGGGTGCAAATATAATTTACAATTTACTCCCACTTGAAGGTTCCTTTGCATTGCAAAAGGGGTCTAAGATGACCTTAGTGAGACCTGTATAATGCAACTTAAATGAACCACCATGAAATGCAAATGCCTAAACTGAATAATGGTGTGATTCTATTGCTCTCTCCCCAGCTGCTCCCTACAATTTGTCATCCCCCACACATGGTGTCAAGTATAAAATTTAGAGTACGCCCTTTGAGGCACAGGACCATATCTTTCTTTCGTGAAGCATCTAATACACTTTTAGGTGCTATAAAGCAATTACTACTACAAATAATTAATAAGTTGATCTTCTGAAAACAGAAGAGAGCTCAGGCCATGCTCTACACTGACATTTGAGGTAAAGCCACAAACCATCCAAAGTCAGGAGAGTCAACATAGAGGTGAGGGTCTGGACAGTCCTCGGGATCAGAAATGGGATCTAAACTGCCTTTTATCTCTATGCCACTAGTTCAAATGCAGCCTACTGGCCAGCTTCTGCTTCCAGTTGTGCCTGTGCAAGTCCACTGATCTCTGTATATGAGAAGTTTACACTTGATATGGTAGGTAATGAGTTGCTTGGATGTTTTCAAGAGCTGAATTTGATCCTACAGCAGAAGTGATGTGGAATCCGGTGTGCTTTCGCCTTCAGCAGGAACCAGAGCAGTCACGAAGAGTCTTTGGATCAAGTTCTAAAAGTTGTTTGGTAGCACATGCGAAATGTGTTGGTGGTCTCGGACCAAATCAGAGTAAATGGTGTCCACAACCCCCAGACTTGCCAAGCAAAGCTTCATATTTAGCTCAGGTTCTTGTAAAGGGCAAATAAAAGGGGCAACTCAGAGGCATGCTGATTTGAAGTTGAGTCCTCAGCTGAAGGGACTTTGGAGTTACTCAGCACAGCTTTCAAAATATTCACACAGTACGCAGCACTTCTTGCCTTTCCTGAGCTCTGAATTGCTTTCTGTTTGGAATTCCATATTTTACTTTAAAGCTGAGTTTCTCAGCATCCTACGGGTAGCCCTTGTGCCACTAAGAAGTACATTTTCATGTCTCTCTTTTAAACAGCCATACAGTATGTCTAACAGTATATAGAGCCTTTCAACCATGGATCCTAAGGAATCTCTTCAAGGAAAAATCATAGTCAAATATCATTATCCCCTTTGACACAAGGGAAAAGGGGGAACAGAAAAAGGAAGGGACTTACTTAGCATCACTCGGCAGGTTAATGGCAGAAGGGGGAACAGAATGCAAGTCTCCTGGCTTCCTGTCTAGTGCCTGATCCACTAGACTACTCTGCCACTATAACAGAGCTGGAGTCAGCGCTATCATTTGCAGAATAGAGCATCCCATGGCAAATCTAGCTTTTTCTTAGGAGCTCAGTTGATAATGATGTTGCATTTGAGACACATAATTTTGCCATTGATTTTAAATAAAAGAACATGTTTCAAAATGGGCCATTTGCCTCCAGTATTACCCTATTTTTCTAACTGCACTTATGTTAATCAAAAGCAATAATGTAACCCTGACATAAAATCACATGTTAAACATGCGACTTTCAAAAAAGAAAACCAAAAATACTATTCTCAAAATAAAATTCTTCTATAGGAATAATATATTTGTTAGTGACTATATGGCTGTTATATTAGCAAGCACTAAAACAAAAACAAAACTGGAATCGAAAGCAACGAAGGTGACCTAATTAATAATTATTTACTAAATTAAATTAATTATTTTCTTGATGCTGTTGTCAGATAAAATTTGCTGAAAATACATGAAAATGTATTATTAGTTGTGCAGAGTTGAATGTGTAATTCTTAATACGCTTCTCTGTCCTGGAAGAATGTTCTTATTGGCATAAAGTATCAGAGGGGTAGCCGTGTTAGTCTGGATCTGTAGAAGCGACAAAGGGTCCTGTGGCACCTTATAGACTAACAGAGGTATTGAAGCATAAGCTTTCGTGGGTGAATACCCACTTAATCATTTAACTCTTCTTTATTGTTTACATTTATATATGTGGACTTGATATTTCTCCTGTTTAAGCCAATGAACATTTTGGATTTAGTCCATAGCTTTGATTCTGGTATCTTCAATATTTACTTGTACAAATAGTCCTTACTCATTACATTAAGGATTACTCATGTGAGTAAGTATTTGCAGGATTGGGCCCAAAGAACAAAACAATTCTCTTGAGCCCTGAAACAAGAAAGCATCTCTTTTCAGGGAAGCACAATAGGGATGGACTTCAGCGGATGTGTAAATGCTTTCTCAAATTGGGGTCTAGATCAGCAAAATCTTACACTAAATGCTTTTTAGGAAAAATTATTTAGTGTACATTTAAAGTAAAACATGGTCAGCTACATTTAGTTTAAACACTTATGTTTATACTCAGTTCCATATTTGTGTGTGTGGAGGATATTCGTTTTGTTTTCATTTCTGGGGTGGGGCTTTTTTCCCTATTTTTAATCTCGGTGCTTCAAAATGAGAGAGTTCAAATTATACAACTGTGCAAATAGCATTACTAGAATTTGCATAAAGATGGGTCCGGAAGAACTGTGATATTAGCAATTCATTAATATGCAACGAAAAGCTTATTTGCACTTTGTCTGGAAGTAACAGTAACTTCAGTTTTTCTCTCATCTGCCTAAGTGATACAGCACATGCCTAAACCATTTCAATGATAGCCCTTAATAGGATAATCATTTAAAGATTTTATGTATAGGCTACTGAACTGTCCATTTAGGCACATTTAAGTTAACATACAGTATACAACTAGAATGATCATGTTAAGAAATGTGCTAATTTACTGCATCTAGTTTCCCAGGCAGCATTTACTGGGGTCATTTTTCATGAACTACTATAGGCACTTAAATCATAATATTTCATAATAAACATCAAGGGCTACTGTACATTGGGAATTGTAAAAAAGGCAACAAAGCTGCCCCAAGTTTTCACTAGTCTTCGTCTTACATGACTCCAGGGGAGATAAGCCTAGGTGGAGGAATGCTGTTCGTTATCACCGGAATTTTAAACACGATGACAACTTAGCACAGTTGTACTTTGGTTTACATCCACACTTGAGAAAGTCATCTTTACAATCTCAGACTTTGCTGGAGGGGTTATCTATAGCATGCCCTCCCCTTCAAACAATAAACTCCAATCTACAGTAGAGAGGGAAACATTGGTAGATCTTTGCTTGCAACAATCATGCTAGATAAGGGTTGCAAGCACAGTTCTGGCGGAATCAAGCTTCACAGACAGTTTTCAACCTGGTGGTTGCAAATGGATTTTTTTTTTCAACTTTTGCTGAGTTATCCCGGCTAAGGTCTTAGGAGCCATATGCATTGGGGTGCCAAAGCATGCTAATGCAGAGCTTGATTCAACAAAGCACATGCTTAATTTTAAGAATGTGCTTAAGTCCCCTTGACTTGGACTACTTATTTGCTTAAAAGTAGTTGCATGCTTTACATGCTATACTGAACAGGGCCAGGATTATTCACATGGTTAAATAAATCCATGCTTAAGTGCTTTGCTGAATCAGGACTTCAGACAATAAGGATGAAATCCATCCTATGCATGGGGCCAACATAAGGGTCGCCCTCTTTTCTCTTTTATTTTTAGGAGGAATGCAAACCTTCATGCTTTAGGCCTAAACCAACCAGTCACTGAAGGAGATTAAGAAGCAACTTCCTTTTAGGCAGTTAATTCCATAATTGTCCACTACAGAGTTTCTTGCACCTTCCTCTGAAGCATCTGCAACTGGGCACTGTCAGAGTCAAGCTACTGGACTAGATGGACCACCCTCCTGCTCCTCTGTGCCTTTGTTCTTATTAGAGTGGAAACGAAGCTCATCTTACGTAAAAATGCAATAACAAAAAATAACAATGATTTTATGACAAATAATTTCCCATGTGCATTTAAATGCCCAAACCTCAAGCAAATCCTGAATGTGTTTCCTGTTGCAATTGCAAGGAAGTCGTGAAAAGCATCTACCAAAAGCCTCAATGTGGCAGCTCCATTTTTTCCTGGTACCCTACGGCAGTGTTTCTCTTTTCAAATCTAATCCTGAATGGGGCTCAGCACCCACTGCTCTCGGAGACACTAACAGAAGTGACAGGGACTAAACACCTTGTAGGATCATATCTTACGGGAAGGATTCTACTGTCACTCACACTGATGAAACTCCGTTGACTTCAGTGTAATTCCCCACTGACTTAAGTGTAAATGAGAGAATAATCAGGCCTAATGGCTTTAACTTTTATAATACCAGTAACCTCTCCACAGATTAACTCTGATCTGAAATACTCAAGTTTGGTGGCACATCTTAATTGCATTTCAATTATTACTGAAGTTACTCTGAGTGCTTTTACTTTGCTTCCTTCTACATTTTCCATAGACTTTTATAGCATTCTTTAAATCAAATTGCGCTCAGATACCATGGTGATGGGTGACCTTATTATTATGGGTGACCTCTTTCTTTTGGCCTAAGACAGAAATCGCTGAGTACAGGGGACAGCACCAGCCTTTTTCTGCAGCAGGATATATGTGTGTGGTGTTTTGAACATGAAGTATTAGGTTTGGATTAAACTGTGAATTTTAAATCCTAATGCACAAAAGAACAAAAAAAAAAAATAGCAGTCAAACATGTAAACTCCATTATCACAGGCTCAGCTCATTTCTTGACACTGCCAGCAGCATCCCGACATCATGAAGTCTAGTTACAGGAAAAACAGATTACACCATTTTTTCAGGGGTGAAGTATATATTTGCTGGCAAGGCATTCTGATTTTCGCCCCTTTGCTGTTCGTGTGCATGCAAGCACGTAGTGGATGGAGAAGGGTTGGGTATTTTGCCTCCCTAACACAAATGTCTCAACTCAACCTGGTGGAGGAAAAAAAAATCTTGATATGAAATTCAGGCTGCAAGCACGATCTCATAGGAGTGTCTGTCAATTCATTTACCAAAATTTGTCTGTGTGTTCGCGCATGCACACACAGATAGGTGCTTCCTTTTGGATCATAAGACTTCCATTCATTTATGCACAGCAAGATATCAGCCTAGGACCAGCTCAGGAGAATAAAATGCGGAACACGACAATGCAAATTGATCTGCAAATTGAAAAATCAATATTAGAAACAAAGCAAGAAAATCCACTGATTTTATTTGACCGTAAATACGATATGGAATCTGCAACCTGAGTCTTGCAGGCACTGTGCTGGAGAGCAACGGGGAAACTGTTAAACTGGTTACGCAGCAGCCAGTTATGCTCCTGCTTTGAATGTTTAAACATCCTCAAAACAGATTGAATTTTTTAATCTATCACTTCAGCAAACAATCTGGCTCCTGTGTGCTGAGGGGATGAATAGCCACGTGTGTGGGATCTTAATGGAAAAAGACAATAAGGCATGAAGTAATACTTAAAAACCAAAAAATCCCACCTCTCCTGCATTCGAGGAATTAGATGTCAAAAACTGTATTTTGCGGCAGCGTGGCTTAATACATTTTGCTGCCCTCCTCTGTGAGGCGCGGCTAAGGGAGTTTTCACTTGACATAGTTATAGTTGCAGGCACAGGCTGAAGGATTTTTCTTTTAGGTTTGGCCCTGTGGTTCTTTAAAGCCCACACCTTATTTAAAGAGGGCTGCACCAGAGACTTTTAAGCCCTCACTTCTCTTGCCAGTGCTTCACTCTGTATAGAAAGCTCTGCTACAATTCTTCCTTTCTGTAGGGCTGTTACTGATGAGTCCAAAAGACAGACCACCTCCTAATCTCCCTTCTTTCACAAGAAAGCAAGTGAGAGAGATTCCCAACCATTTTTACCCTATTTCTATTTCCTTTCCATTTTCTCTACATTGGTGGCTGGGCAGTTGCTCGGAGAAATCCTCATATTGGTCATCTTGGTTTGTAAATATAGTCAAGCCCTCGTTTGTTATTTTTTATTGCATTTTATTTGCCATAGAGCCAAACTTGTTTTGAACTGCATCTTCCCAAGACAATGGACTCTTCTAAAACTTAATCGCACGGCCATGTGACTTTGCAAACACAATCTCTTTCTTGAGAGGATTCAAATGTAAAGCCGTAGGTAAATTTCCAAATTAAGCCTCAATCTTGCAATGAGCTCTGCTCGAACTGGAGCTTTGAAACGGGCCTTTGATATGCTTTCAGGGATGTAAATGGAAGAAACCGATTATTGAAAACCAAAATGATAAATATCCCAAGGTTGGGCAGTTCCTTGTTTATTCTAACTTTCACTCATAACAGATTTCAGCTTGGCTTTGGGGTCAGACAAAATGTGCTGTTCAATCAAATCAAGCCACCCATGGAAAAAAGCTTAGGTGAGAGCTGGTTGAAAATTGTCAATTTTTTATAGAGACATGGTGGAAGAAGTAATATCTCTTGTTGGTTCAACTTCTGTTGGGAAGAAAGACAAGCTTGGTATTACTTCACCCAATGTGTCTCTCTAATGTCCTGGGATTGACACTGGATACATTTTTTAACGTGATTTTACCCCAAAAAAATCATTTGTTTTTCAATTTCTCAAGAGTTTTTTTTTCCAGTTTTTTTTCCCTTTGCTCCCCTCTTTTCCAGTGGCAAAAAAAAAATGATTAAAAGGGGGTAAAAATAGGAAAAAAGGAAGGGGGCAACAAGAACTGAAAAAGGGGGTAAAGGGTTTGAAAATCAAAAAAAGTTTGTTTTTTCATTGAAAAACAGAAACAGTTTTGGAATAAATTAAAATGTTCCACACAAAAATTACTTGGAGGGAAAACAGGTCATTTTCTGTCAAAATGTTTATGGTAGAAACATTTTTGACCAACTCTAATATAGGTCCTGTCTACACAGGGATTAGAACCATTCTGGCTACAACCCTGGTTAGGCCTAGTTACAGCTATCAAAGTTACGGCACAGATTCTCTAACTGGTGCATTGTGGGAATCTCCCCTTCCTGGATCTATGTTGTAACTAGAATGGGTCGAAATCAGTGATAGAGGGGTGTGTGTGTGTGTGTGTGTGTGTGTGTGTGTGTGTGTGTGTGTGTATGTGCGCGTGCAAAATTTTACTCTATAATGTTGTTTACAAAGTCCTGAACATTGCATTATCCATAGAACTTTCAGGACCCCACTTTTTTTTCTTTTTTTCCCCGCAAAATAGCTTGAAATGTCATGATGTTTATAATCTTGTGCATTGCAGTTTTGTACAAATGCTTCACCCCAGTCACCTCTTGCAATTTTGACTGGTGCAGGGAAGACAAGGAGGAATGGAAAAATACAGAGGTCACATACACCTTTAAAATATTTTATATAGAGACAAACATTCACTTGAACACATACCAGGGACGTACTCACTGTGTTTCCACCTGCAGAAGAGGCAGGAGGACATGTGCCCATTGCGGTGACACAGTATGTCTTCAAACCAGAATTTAGGGCAGCTAGAGATTGAGGGAAACTGGTTTGAGGCAGAGGGGATAATGGTTATTTAGGTGTGGCAGCAGGTAAACCAGCCTGCAGCCCACTAACCATATGCAAAGCCACCCTGATTCTTATACTAAGTACCCATCTATCTAATCCTGCCCTGCTGGGGTGAAAATTAAGGCATCAGCAGGGGAACCACACCTGGGATGGAGCAAACAAATATTGTGAAATGGGCAATAAAATCACAAGAGCTGGCAATGCTGCTGCTGCTGAGTGGCCCTGTCTTTACCTTTACCCTCAGAATGGCTAGGAAGCATGTGCTTGCTGCTAGGTGTATGAGAATTTGACTGCTTTGGAATTAACTTGCTAACTTGGATACTAAGAACCAACTAATGCTTCTCTGAGTGGGGGAAATGAACACTGTCTCTACACCCGCTGGGGTCTCGCTCTCAGTCTCTGTGCCAGAGGCTTTCCTTTGAGGTCATCTTGCACACTGTGTGACTTCCCTTTGCAGTCTCTCTACAGGGCCCCTTGGTTCTGTCTCTCTTTATCCTATGAGGATTTTGTTTCTGTCTTCACCCTCGCATTGACCGTAGCATTACATTCAGAGAGGGCGGGTGTGAGTTTCGTGTTGTCTGGTGAAGCGGCTGGCTGATTGCTCCCCACTTGGAGTCTTGCCTGAGAAGGGACAGCAGGACCAGACCACCACATAAGGGCATGCCAGGAGGCAGACTGGGAGTGTGTTGATAGTGGAAGGAAAGGGTGCCCAGGGCATTCTGTGATATGGCCATTCGGAGCAACTGTAAGGAGCCACTGTAAATAACAACTACCTCTGGGGCTGCTCTAAATTGTGGCAGGAGCCACATAGAGGTCGATGGGACTATTCACATGAGCAAAGTTACTCATGTGTGTAAGGTTTTGCAGAAGTGGGGCTTTAAAGCTCCAGAGGAAAGGGTGTTTTTTTTTGAAAAACGTGCATCTTTTTCTATCCTTAGGGCCACAGAGCTCTGTTGTTGTTTTTCCGAAACCCAGTACTTTGGGAAAGGATATGTGACCTGACTGAGTACACTATAAAAGGACCCCAGAAACATCAAGCGTATGGAATCGAGCTCTTGTCATTTCCTCCTCGTGTTTTAAGAACTACACGCTAGCCTTTACCTATAAATGGCATTCTGTGAAGCAAACGGGAAAACTATCCTTTGCATGAATAGCTGGCCAAAATTAGGCAATAGCTCCACCCCACCAGCAAAACCCTCAGTGATTTCTTACAGTACTCAGTACAGCCGTCGGTATGTGTGGTGCATTCGTTAAGTTAATTACAACAGCACGGAGATTCATTGCAAATTGTTTCTAGTTAAAACTGAAAATTCACTGGAACAAGGAGTGCTAATTATATTCCACTTGTTACTGCTGTGTCTAGTTAATATTCCAACAGCTGCTTTGGCAAGATAATGATGGCTCCAGCAGAAATTACTGAACAAATAGATTTTTAAATCAGTAACAACATATTTACCGAATTTTTTTTCTCTTCATACACAAATTTAAGCCCTGCCAGAGCTGAGCTTTCCTATTTGCTGAAAAGTAGAGATTAAAAAAAATAAATAAAAAATTGCCATTATTGTGGTAATTTGGCACACCTTAAAAAAAAAGGCAGCTAAGCAATAAAATATCATTGATAAATAAATGTATCCATCTTCTGATATAGATACAGCCCTCTTCTCAGATTCTCTAAACCCAGTGTATCTGTTCTTGTTTATTTTGGATCAATTCCATCGTATTATAAAAGATGACATCAAGAACATCCTGGAACTCTACTGACTGGATTGCTTCAGTGCTGCATGTTGGAGATTCTGCTGCCGTCCTCCTTTCCCTGTCAAATCTGCTCCAATTGGCTGCTGTCGAGATGTGGAAATGGATTTTAAAATGGCGGTTATGACAATGTGATTGTTAAGGCCCTGCACTAGGAATCTGGGGATGTGGGTTCTGTTTCCCAACTCGGACACCAAGCTTTCTGTGTGACAAGCTTCTTGTGTGATTTCAGTGGCTCAAATACCTTTGAGCGTCTGGGCCTTAGGCCTTGATCCAAAGCCCACTGTAAGTCAATGGAAAGGATGTGTTTTGGGTCAGATTCTTAATCTCTGTGACCCAAATCCTGCCCTCCCTGAACAGTCTGAGTAACCCGGTTGTGTGTTTGGATGATCTTTCGGGGTTTCCAGGGGAATGAAGTAATCCTTCTGCTAAGGCAGTAGAACCATGAGTGCCCCCTTCATGCACTGGGATGTGCTGAGTCTCTGTAGGTCTTTGCTTCACAGTGTACAGGGGATTTCACCCCATGTGAGCTCCAGAAATCCTGCCCCTCCTCAGATCTGTGTAACTGATGCAGGGGCCTTCACACCAGAGAAGGAGGGTACAACCTCTGTGTGCCTCACTTTGTCATCTGCAAAATAGAGATGATCGTCTCTATCTATGTCACACACAGATGGAGGAGACCATCTTCATGTGGGTATTTTAAGGCTACCCATGGAGGTGAACGCACATATCGCCCAAATGGAATAATTCACAAGTCTGAGTGACTAGCAGCAACTTCTGCATCCATCTGTTGTTGCCGGAGAAATGAGGACCTCTAACAGAGACATGCATGCCTGTGCAGAATCCCAGAACCTCTTGCATTGGTTCTTGAAAAATGCCTAAAAGCATGGATTTAAACCTGAAGCTGGGCCCAAGCAGTAGAGTATAGATTGGATTTCTTTTCAAATCTACATTTTCCCAAAGTCCAAGGGCATTTGGCTCAGAGGGTTCAAGTTCAGGGTTGGCTCTGCTTCGAGCCAAGCACTCTGTTACTTGTAGGAGCCACTAACAGCATTTCGACATCCAGCTGCCCGCATAAGCAAATCAGGTAGCGTTATAACACTCAGATGACATTGTTTGTGTTCAGCAGTTAATTGTCTGGCACAGTTATTTGTAGGTGCAAAATAAGAGGATGTTTCTGAAATCAGACTCTGCATGACTCCCTCTTTTCTATTATTATTTTATTTTTTTCTATTGCAATAGCACCTGGCTGCCCCAGCCATGGACCAAGACCCCATTGTGCTTGGCGGTGTATAAATACAAAATATTCACTCGCACAATAAAGCAGTAGGCATGTATGGACACAGGCGTATAATGGGCCAACTTCTGTTACTGGTTACACCTAGGGTGACCAGATGTCCCGATTTTATAGGGACAGTCCCGATTTGTTTTTTTTTTCTTATATAGGCTCCTATTACTCCCCACCCCCTGTCCCGATTTTTCACACTTGCTGTCTGGTCACCCTAGCTACACCTATGCGGCCTCACTGAATTCAGTGGATTTATATGATGTATAATTTGCCTAGCAAAATAAAAATAAATTGATCCATGCTTTTCATCCGTAGAACTCAGTGTGTCTTACAAAGGCAGGGGAAAGCATCATTATTCCCATTTTAATGACTGGGACAATGAGGCCCAGAGAGGCAAAGTGACACCATAAGTAAGTGGTAGAACCAGGAACAGAACTCAAGTCTCCTGACTCCCAGCCCTGTGTTCTCTGCGCTGGACTGTATAAGTACAAGGACTGCACGTGTGTATGCAAAGAAATGCAGGACATTTTTTAATGAACTGTGAATAAGAAGTTCAGCTGGCACCCAGCGTTTAGAATCGGAGGCAAAACAGATATGCTACAGTGTCGGGGTTTCGTTTTAATGGATAGCACTGCTTCTAGCTTATTATTACTGCCATTACACTTTGCAGCTGCAAAACGATCTGAAATGTAAATGGCAACATGTCTCTTCATGCTGCCACATGAATGTATATTGTCAGTAGTGTAAATCGACATGCGCCCAGCAGCCAATCAGGCTGGAGCATTGGATCACACCATTTTATAATTCATCCTAAAAGAAGCGGGGGGGGATGCACTTTAACACCTAAGTTAGCAAGGAGGAATGTTTATCAGCGTTACCACCAAGTGAGGCTGCACTGTTCAATGGATAATACACGGCACCGTTGCCCTGCTGGAATACTTACATTTTCAATCAGTTTTTTTTGGAGAGAAGATTTCTTTCATGATACTGGGATGTGTTAAATAAATTCACTCTGGGTTGTTCCCTGTCTGGCATATAATTTGCGTATCAAGGTAGGGGGGAAAAATCTAGTTAGTAGCAATTGAACATATGAACTGGTCGCTACTAGGAGCTCATTGGTGCTGAGCCAACATTGATATATGTCCTATGGTGTCTTATAGGCGCTTTTCTAATTACAATATGAGTTTTGTGCAGTAACCCACTGGGAGAAGTGGGGAACTCAATTGCTTATCAGTTTATCATTACATCCTTTTATTAAATTTTTTTAATTAAAATGAAGAAACAAACCTACACTCTTACCCCATAAGTAATTGTATCTAGTGTGACTGGTGCTATTGTGGTGGACTAAATCCTCTTGATTACATTGAATGTGATCTTATGAAGTGCGACAGTACAGCTGCGTTCTTTCACTCGATTTATCTCAGTCCCTATAAGGTAGACATCATCACACTATTTGAGCACCTTCCAAATATTTATGCATTTCGCCTCAACCATACCCCTGTGTCGTAGAGAAGGATCATTAACCCCATTTTACAGATGGGGAGCTGAAGGACAGAGATATTAAGTGCCTTGCCCAAGGTCACACAAGAAGTCCCTGGCAGAGCCGAGAATTGAACCCAGTGTCCTAAATCCCATTTTGGTGCCTTCCTGTAATCTCTGTTTCATCATTCAAGCTAGGAGTGGGTTATGTGAGGAATAGAAAACACAGAGCTATCTTATTTCCTTGATCTTGGCCTAGAATCCCACTGATGTTGTTTAGGATCAAATTTTCATCCAGCTGAGATTGGCAATCAATTTTGCATGGCCACTTTTGCACCCATAAAAATGAGGCTCCCACCCTTTTATGCACAAGCAAGCCCTGATTTTGCTCAGGCAGTTCAAGCAGTTGGCTGCCCCGCTGCACAATTTGCATTGCGCAAATGAGTGTTTGCGTGTGCAAAATGGATGTGCACCCGCTTTTGTGAGTGCTGCTAGTTGCCTGTATAAAAGTGTGTGGGCAAAACTAGAAGTTAGTGCTAAAATTGGACCCTGAGAGTTCTGCACAGACAGTAAGGGTGGACTCTGAGCCTGAGGCCGTTCTCACTACATTGCTTTAGTGGTGTCACTCCTGGTTTATGTTGGTGTAAGTGACTGGAGAATGCGGCCCTATGTGTCATGTGACCATGGTTAAGAATCAAAGAAAGAGAGATTTTTTTTCTTTCTAATATTGAAGAATGAAAACGGAAAACAGTCTTATCCCTGAATCTACTTTGGGCCAGAGATCCTGGTGTAAATCACTATAGCTCCATTGATGTGAACACAGCTATGCTGATTTACCCCAGTTTAGGATCTTGGCCTCATTATAGAGCTTTTCTCTGGGCCCCTTCCTGTTGTAGATTTAAAGGAACAGCACACACATTCTCACATTATTTCTTGCTTTCTAGTCAGTAGGATACATTTTGCTTCCTACCACATTACTGTAACTCCATTGACATGGGTGCAGTTCCTCTGGATTTAGACCAGGGTATCAGAGAGCTGTGTATTCCCAATGAGCGTGCTCAGTACCTCACAGGAAGCTCTTAACTCCTCAGACAACTGTGCCTTTTTATGGCAAAGCAATAAAACCCCTATAGAATCAGTGATTTACTTGTTTTTAGCAGACAAAAATCAAAGTGCTCTCCATGGGTTAAAATTTAGAAAATCTGCAGGTATAAATGAATGAAAGGGGTGCATTGGGATGCACTATGCTGTATAACTGTCCTCATACCCTAGAATCATAGACCATACAGTTGGACGCAATCTCTTCAGTCATGCAGACCTGCATCAGGCCAGAAAAAGAGTCCCCAGCACTATATTTTCCATAAATGTGTCTAATTAAAGTCTGAACATCACTTCTGAGTTTATCTTAATGACCTTACTTTGCAAAACTCTTCTGTTAGCTCTTTGGCCTTCCACTTGGAAAGTTCGGGGGATATGTCTAGGTTAAATTTACTCCTTAATAACTGCAGTCCTTTGTGTACCTTGATTTAACCTTTAGTTACTTTCTTTTATTGAGTTTTTAAGAGGGCAGGTTTTTTAATTACATGTTTTGTTGTATTTTAATTTGATTTTTATTAAGTTGTACTTCAACTCCAGCCAATGCCTCAACAGGAGGGAGCTGAATTCTTATTGTTTGTTTCTTTACCAGTGCCCGATGCAAACAACCCTTCCTCATCTACCATGATATTATCCTTTAAAGCATTGATATGCTTTATCATCCCCTCCTCACGCCGTCCGACTGGACAAGTAATCATTCAGGACCTTCCCTCTGCTCTGGCAGTGAACATGAACATAAGAACGGCCATACTGGATCAGACCAATGGTCCATCTAGCTCAGGATCCTGTCTCTGACAGTGGTTAGTGCCAAATGCTGCAGAGGGAATGAACAAAACAGTTATCGAGTGATCCATCCCCTGTCATCCAGTCAGAAGTTTATGGTCACCCAGAACATGGGGATGCATCCCTGGCCACCTTGGCTAGTAGCCATAGATGGACCTACCCTCCAGGAACTTATCTCATTATTTTTTAGACTCATTTATACTTTTGGCCTTCACAATGTCCCCTGGCAATGAGTTCCACAGGCTGGCTCTGCATTGGGACACGGCCATAAAATAGAATCACTACCACCCATTGGTATCAACTGTTCTCCTGGAGAAAACCTGGTGAATATGGTACGCATGGTGCCTCTGAGGCATGCCAGTCCAGATGACTTGCAGGGGTGCTGCCATTTCTTGACTGTGAAGGGAAAGATTTAGTGAGGGAAATTCATCGGTGAGCCCATGCCTCTGCGTAAAGGTGCCCCTTCCCTCAAAGACCCAGTGACTCCTACTGTGTGTTATAGCCCCATCCTAATGCCCTGCAGGAGTCCAAGTTCACCAGTGTAATGTTTAATAAACTTTTAGGAGCCCAACTTGTCAGGAGAGAAAGCACAACATTATTGGGGGGGAGGGATAGCTCAGTGGTTTGAGCATTGGCCTGCTAAACCCAGGGTTGTGAGTTCAATCCATGAGGGGGCCATTTAGGGATCTGGGGCAAAAATCTGTCAGGGGACAGTACTTGGTCCTGCTAGTGAAGGCAGGTGACTGGACTCGATGACCTTTCAAGGCCTATCTCCATTTATTATTATTTGTTACATGCGTGCAGCGAAGTCTGAGTCTGCTTGAGTGTCTCAAAACACCTAATTAATGCTGGGCACCTCAGAGGGTTAGCCCATGCCACTCCAATCACGCCATCTCGTTTGCGTAGTTACTGCCACATTAGAAATGTCTCATACCAAGAACCCTCATTAAGTGGCCTTGTGGTGACTGTAGCAAAGTACACACAATCATTACACCCTCAGCCTCCCACGTCTGTATTTAGGTGCCTAAATCGGTGGCCTGATTTTCAAAATTTCTTATAACACAGCAACACCTGTTGGCTCAGATTAGAAGCTGCTGCCTCTTTGGCATTTTTGAAAATCAGGCCATTCAGTGAGTGGCCTATCTTTAGGAATTCGTTTTTAAAAATACTGGCTGCCATTTGCACATAAAAATCAGGAAATTGCGTGTGTAGATGGGTAACTGCGTGTGTAGATAGTTAAGTCCCAGGCAGGCTGCGAAGAGCTACAAAAGGATCTCTCAGAACTGGGTGACTGGGCAACAAAATGGCAGATGAAATTCAGCATTGATAAATGGAAAGTACTGCACATTGGAAAACATAATACCAACTATACATATAAAATGATGGGGTCTAAATTAGCTGTTACCACTCAAGAAAGAGATCTTGGAGTCATGGTGGGTAGTTCTCTGAAAACATCCACTCAATGTGCAGCGGCAGTCAAAAAAAGCAAACAGCATGTTGGGAATCATTAAGAAAGGGATAGATAATAAGACAGAAAATATCATACTGACTCTATATAAATCCATGGTATGCCACATTTTAAATACTGTGTGCAGATTTGGCTGCCCCATCTCAAAAAAAGATATATTGGAATTGGAAAATGTTTAGAGAAAGGGCAACACAATTGATTAGGGGTATGGAACAGCTGCTGTATGAGGAGAGATTAATAAGACTGGGACTTTTCAGCTTGGAAAAGCAACGACTAAGGTGGGATATGATTGAGGTCTATATAATCATGACTGGTGTGGAGAAAGTAAATAAGGAAACTTCTCATAACACAAGAACTACAGGTCACCAATGAAATGAATAGGCAGCAGGTTTAAAACAAACAAAAGGAAATATTTCTTCACATAACGCACAGTCAACCTGTGGAATTCTTTGTCAAGACTATAACAGGGTTCAAAAAAGAACTAGATAAATTCATGGAGGATAGGTCCATCAATGGCTATTAGCCAGGATGGGCAGGGATGGTGTCCCTAGCCTCTGTTTGCCAGAAGCTGGAAATGGGCGACAGGGGATGGATCACTTGATGATTCCCTATTCTGTTCATTCCCTCTGGAGCACCTGGCATTGGCCACCTTCGGAAAACAGGATACTGGGCTAGATGGAGCTTTGCTCTGACCCATTCTGGCCATTCTTATGTTCTAATTAGGTGTACGATTTAGTCTATCTGCATGAGCAAATGTGGCTTTTTGCAGGTGTGCCAGTTCTGTCCAAGGTTGAAAATATGTACCCATTTTGTTAAAGGCCATTTTCACAGAATAAAAAGGAGTATGTTCTATTTAAGTAGTCAAGCATAATAGAAAATATGGCATCGTTCACCCCCATTTTAAACACAGCTGGTTCAGGTATGTCCTCCTGTGGTACTTCCCATGCTAGGCAAATAACAGACAAACCTATTAATATTCGGTCCCTCAGATGCCCCAGCCTAAGTGCTGAAGTGAATAATGGTTATGGCTATGTGCAATACACAAGGATCATAAACAGTTAATCTTCACCAAAAGGGAAAATGAAATATTGTTTATCATTTTTAATAAAGAGAATAAATTAGGCTTCAGATATCATAGCACATCTTTAAATGCTGGTTACAGCTTGCGTACGCCGAGCAAATTAGCAACTGAATAAGTGAGTCAGGGGTTATCAACAGAATAATTACCTTACAGTCCACTTTGCATTATACCGGGCACTGTGTCCATGGTAGCTAGCAATCTGGCCATCTGCTTATGATGGCTGTACGGATTTCCTACTTTGTCTGATTAACTAAAATGGGGGCTTTAATCTGGTAGTTAAGTCCTAACCCTGCTAGTAAAATGAGTCACGTGATGGAAAAATGCATTCTTCTGTCCCATTCATTTATTGATTTATTTTTTACGATGACCAATCTTTCCACAATGTAAGACTTAACTCTTCAGACCCAGCCTGCAAATGCAACTTGGGTCTGCCGATGTGCTTTATTCTTCACCACAAATCCAGTGCTAGCAAATGATCAAGGAAAGAGTTAACAAGAATTCCATCGCACGCATCCCTTCCCCTGGCTATGCATCAAATTGTGGGATTTCTATCAAAGCTCAAGTGTGGGACTTGAAAAATAATTGCAAGCACAACTCTTGTTATTAAAAACATATATAACAACACTATATAGGGCTCAGAAATAACTGTTATGAGAAGTATATTAAATGTAAACACATGGTTTGGTTTTATTAATCTAGTAATGCTCCATGTTTGTTATAACACTGCTTCTGAGAGCCACGAAGTATAGGAATTGGAGCAGCTGTTGTAATGGGGTTGATTATAATGGGTTTTAAGGCAACTTGTTCCTCACAGCAGCAGGTATATAAAGGGGGGAAGCATGGTCCTGTAGAACGGGCACTGGACAACAGTCAGGACCTATCTCAATTATTGCCACGGACTTGCTGACTAAAATTGGTAAAGTCACTTTAAGCTGTCTGTGCCTCAGTTTCCCTCTCTGTAAAACAAAGAGAACAATATTACCCTTGAGATCAATGGCTGAAAAACACTATACAAGCACAAGGATCATCCAAGAGACTGTAGTGTTATTTTCTCAGGCTAATGATGTGGAAATTGACATAATCTTACATTTTCTGTAAAGACAGAGGGGCAGGCGCTGATCTCAGTTAGTCTGGTGTAAATGCGGAACATCCTCATTGAACAGAATGGTGGGATGGCTTCTTGACACCGTTGTAAGTGAGACCAGTATCCAGGTCAGCTTGTCTGCCTGAATCAACGCTAAGAGCCAGTTCTCCTCTCACGCATCTGTGCAAATCTCAAGGAACTCTATTGATATGAGAGTAGACTTGGGCTGGCATAGAAGGAGGCTTAGAAATAGGAAATACAGGGATGACTATTCACATACCATATTAGTTATTCCAGCTAAAACATACTTCCAGGAATATATGTATTTCTCGACTGAAAAGAAACCCTGCATTTTGTTCTGCATAATAAAAAGGGATAGAGCTTGAAAAGATCATGAGGGAAAAAATACAACTGTAACGTTTTTCTTTGTTGAGAGTTATTTGATTTTTTTTTTTACAGGGCGGGGGGGGGGAATCGTAAACTTTGCATTTCAATGGGTTTTTTATTATTATTATAAATCCATCTGTGCACACACACAAAAGTCTTTTCTGTGCTGTACAAGGCACAATTTAAGGCAGCTTTCCGAAATAAAAGGCAGAACAAATGTTATTGTTATTCCCAATATACAGATGTTTATTCTTATCTTTTTTCCCCCTTTCTTTCTTTATTTCTACTACTGTCTTTTAGGTGACATCATAAGTAGGACTTGTCTCTTTACCGTCTTCCAAAGACTTTTGTTTTCTGGGACAGGAGCCTATTATGATGTCACACACTGAAAGAGTAATAATCTCCCCCACTCTTGAAAGTCTTAATAGAAGACAATGAAAGGAACCATATTGTTTTCTGCTGGCACTAAATAAAGGAAGCAAGGAAATCTGAAGGGGGGAAAGATTGCACAAGAGAAAGCCAGTCAATGTGGCATATTGCTTCCTGGAGAAATGTTTCAGGAAAGGGGGAGAGGGGCCTATACTTAATAGATGATGAATGACATTTTAATTGCTAGGTCACTCACCAGCCTATACAGCACGTGAAAGATTCGAGGGCCCAGTTCTGTGAGATTCAAAGATACTGAATGCTCTCAAATTCTATTAGTCATTCATTGACCTGCTTGCCACGTGAGGTTCTGTTCATGAGCTCCACCATCACCCCCCAGTTCTGAGGCTGCCAGGGGTCAGTTTGGATTCAGTGCCGGTACCTCCTTAACTTCCATCATAATGACCCCTATTACTGGGGTGGCTGAGCTCCTCCCAGTTTCTAAATTATTTATCCTCACAGTGCCCTTGTGCAGCAGGGAAGCACTATCATCCTGTTTTTACAGAGGGGAAACTGAGGTACAGAGCAGCTGGATGACTTGCCCAAGGTCCCATGGGAAGTCTGTGGTAGAGCAGGGACTTGAAGCCTGGTCTCCTGAGTTCTAGGCTAGTGCCATAACCGCTGGAGCTAATGCTGGGCCCCCCCAAAAAAAGTCTTCTCCTCAGCTGCTAGTAATAAATCCCTTATAAAGTTTCTGTGCTCTAGTGAAAGGTGGTATTAAGAACATGCAATTTTGCATCTGCCACACTTACAACTCAGAGAGAATGTTGTGTGCTTTGGATCGGACTGCAGTGCACATTTCTAGCCAACAGAATATGGTCACAGATGCTTATCCGGAGGCAAAGTTGTATGGAATAAGGCCTGTCTCTTTTCTCACAAATTACGTTCCCCCAGCCAAGCGAAGTTGGTCTGCCTCTAAAGTTCTGTGCCTCCAGCCTGAATTCTAAACACATTTCTCAGGGGATTGGCTTCCATATGTAGTTCTAGGAATCCTTCCCTATCCTGTGATGCTGTTGCTTCAGTCCTTCCCTTCCTTCCATGCTCAGAGCCTTCTCTTAGTGCTAGAGATGGTGTAAGGTAAGAGAACATCTCTTTGCTTTCCAAAAAGGCAGGTATCTTTCTAATAGAGTCTCAGAAAACTCTTTAGCAGCCAATGTGGGAGTGGAAGCAAACTCTTCTAGTTTTGTCAGCCCACAAGCTGACAGGGCTTCTTATCAGCATGGGAAAACATACTTAATATAGTCCTAAGCGTTCAGAGGGTGACAAAATCCAATGAGTTGAAAGTACGGCATGATTCAGTCATTTGTGTTTGACGGATTTAACTGCATGATGACTATTTTCCCCTCTCTGTTCAGCCATTTATACTGACATCCGACAAACACATACCGATATCATGTTCATGCTCATTTTATCCATTATGCACATGCTCATGAAAGCATCACAGGCGACTCCAGTAGAGGAGAACTAAATTATCCTTAAAATAAGGCCTCTATTGTTTTTATTGTGAAATACAACAGTGTTTCATTTGATTCATGAGCAGGTTCTCCCATGAAAGATGTCCTTGTGTCCATCTGAATACCACACTGCAGTAACCCTCCCACCAACAGACTAGGGTGACCAGATAGCAAGTGTAAAAAATCGGGACAGGGGGTGGAGGGTAGTAGGAGCCTATCTAAGAAAAAGCCCCCAAAATCGGGACTGTCCCTATAAAATCGGGACATCTGGTCACCCTACAACAGACACACATGCATACCAAGGCTACAGCTACATTTGAGCTGGGAGGTGTGATTCTCAGTTTGCATAGAGGTATCCACGCTAGCACTGCTTATGATACTGGGCTAAAAATAGCAGAGTAGCCAGGGTAGCACTTGCAGCCGCTTGAGTATGTACGCACCCAAACCCACAGGGTACATACGTGGGTGGCTCTCCCAAGCCGCTACGCTGGCTCCACTGCTATTTTTAGTAAGCTAGCTCAAGCGGAGCTAGCGTGGGTATGTCTATGCAAGCTGGGAATCACACCTCCCACCTCAAATGTGGAACTAGCCTGGATCAAGCACCCACAATCTGGGTAGGATTTTCAAAAAGGTTCAGCTCCAATTTAGACACCTAAACGAGGGCTAGAATTTCAGAAGGTCTCCCAGAGTACTCAGTGGTTTGAGCATTGGCCTGCTAAACCCAGGGTTGTGAGTTCAATCCTTGAGGGGGCCATCTGGGGATCTGGGGCAAAAATTGGGGATTGGTCCTGCTTTGAGCAGGGGGTTGGACTAGATGACCTACTAAGGTCCCTTCCAACCCTGATATTCTATGACTTTATGGACAGATTTTACAGAAGAGCTCAACCACTAACATGCACCCAAGGTGCTGAGCTCCTTTGAAAATCTGGCCCTGATTGGAGGTGTAAAGTTCATTTGAAGATCTGGCTGTCATTAAGTCCCAGTGTTTGCACAGTTTTTATGTCATTTATTCTATCTGTGTCTTTCTTTTCGGTCTTTAGAGTTTACTAAATATGAAACCAGCCCTTCATCACCTCCTGTCCAAAAACCAAAACAAAACAAAAAACCCACAACCCAATGAGCTGTTGACAAAGAAGACCCTGAAACAAAACAGCCAGAAAAAAATATCACCTGTCTGGATACCGGAAGAAAAGACTTCTGGGAATAAAATTGGAAGAAGGCATTTTACTATCCCAGACCTCTTTTTAAGGGTACACGTTTGGTTTGGTTTGAGATTTGGGCTGAGGATAAGGATAAATTTTGTCTTGTCCAAAATGTTTCAACCAACCCTTGGGTGTCTTTGATTTCACTGAAGTAGCACTGCTGTTACTGGACCTGAATTTGGCCCTGTATCTTTACATTAAATTCCCTTCTATTATGAGAAATGGTGGACAGCTGAAATCACTCTTCAGTGTTGCAGAGCTACAGTAATTAATGAGCATTTAAGATGACAGTCATTTTTCTCCACCCACACCCATCTTTTACCGCGCTGCTGATTTTCAAAAGGGCTACGTTTCAGGCTGAGGAAAATATTGACTAAGGTCTTAGTGTTGGCAGCGACATTAGCATGTTATTAAATCACCAATCACACTTCAAACAAACTGTTTCTTTAATTTACTTTTGGTCAGCAGAAAAATGACTGCAGAAGCAGGGCTTGGCTTAAGTAGGATTTGAGTGTTGCCTGTTGGTTTTGAGTGGGTGTTTGTTGGTATTTTCGTTTAAAAAAATCGGATTTTGATTACATTGAAATCAATAGAGCTACTAATGTAAAATAGGTGTAAATGAGATCAGAATCAGGCCCACTGACTTATACTGATTCTCTAACTTAAGGCACAAAGCCTTCCAGGATCTCCTCATGGTGAGTTGCCACTGTATGCTGCTCTATACTCTGGCTGTGCTTACAGGCTCAATCTTACTTTAAATACATAGTCTCAGCTCTAATAAACATAATCCAGTAGAGATTCTGGCATTTAATTTCTTCTTATGATAGCTAAGGAAATTCCCATAAACTGATGTCCTATATAGTTAGGCAGTCCTCATCTCTGTGACAAGAGTATTCCACCCTCACCTTCAACTTCCGGGCCAGCATGGGTTGTTTCCAGAACGGAGGTTTCCAGATTAGTCTGCTGTAGCAGGACCAGTCTGTGGAGGTTAAGACTTTATTTTAAGTGTGGCTAAGTTTGGTGATTGGGAAAACAAGGGGCAGAAAGCACTGGCCAGAGTTAGGTTTGACATAGGCAGACATCATGCTCACTCCTCATGCCTCGCTCTGTTTGCTGTCTTGTCTGCCTTAAATCTAGACAATCCGTTGTCCCAGCTCTCAGCCTCTCCTCCAGTGGAAACCGCCATTCGTACTAAAATTGTGGGCAAGCCCCAGGATCAGCACACACAAGCCTCGTCTAACTTGCAACCTAAACTGCCTTTGAAGCCAAGTCCCTCAAAATGAAAGGCTAGTGAATCAGCGAGAGGTGCTTAGATGCGCAGAGGCCAATTCTGATTTACCCTAAGGCCATTTGGAAATGTAAAATGACCTTAAAGCGAGTAGATGTGGCTTCCTGAGAGCATCCCCTCACAGAGAGCCTCTCAAGATCACATTACCATTCCCTTTTTGGAGGTTGCTCTTGAGATCTGTGGGGGGCAACTTGAGAACAGCCTCTGACATGGTGAAATGAGGAGACCTCCCTTAGGCTGATTTCAAATGGAGAAAACTTTCCTAAGAATGCTGGCCATTATTTTAGTGCTTGTTAATCCAGCTCTGCAGTGATGGATGATAGTGGGCAGGGGGAAGCTATTCATGAAGATCAGGGGCAGATGAAAGGTCTGAATATTAGTGCAAGGCCAGGAAAGAGAGATCGAGAGAGAGAGAGAGAAATCAGGAGCTTAAAGAGGAAAATCTTTGTCATGGTCTGACATATGAGTCTGCGGACGAATGCTGGGTGCAGAGATAAATGTATAGGGGATTGATGTGGATTATCTAGGCCTGGGGAGAAATATCGAGAGAGCTGGGAAAAGGCCCTGTCAACTAATGGTATAGATTTGTGGATCTGTTATGAATCACGCTGACCCTAGGAACTGCCTCTGCCTCCTCCTAGCATCTCCCTTGCCTCCCGCCCCTCTGCACTTCCTGCCTCTCGTTGTGAAAGATGCATCTTTCAGCTCCCAATTTCATACTTGGGAACACAATGACAATCAGTCCCATTAGCCTATGGAGCGCTGAAGACATACAGCAAAGGACAGATGAGACCAAAATACCTTCTTTGTCTAGATTAGGACATGAAGGGCAACACCAGAAAGATGTTCCTGATACAGGATACAGGTGAGTCTCATCTGGGATCTGCTCAAGCACCTTGCATCCAAGCCAATCTCAATAAATCCATATATTAGCCATTCATCCTTCAGCCTTAATAAGAAGGGAGCTAGATTTTTAATTCTCTTTTCCAGATCTTTCTCACACACGTCTTATTTTGTATGTATTTAACAGTGGCACATAACAAATGAAGAGCCAGCCGCATTGTGCTGCTTGCCGTATAGATCCAGATCAGGAGGGCGGTCCCTGCCCCTAAAATTTTACTCTCTAATTTGGGACAAGATGTAATGGTGCAGGGGTTCTCAAACGGGGAGTCGGCATCCTCTGCCTCCTCCCTACCCCCAATCCCCAGACAGGATACTGCAACCACCTGCCATTCCCATATTGCTACAGAGGAAGGAATCCCTGGCTAGATGGGATAGAGATCCTGGAGGGGGCCAGGAGGTCGGGGTGTGTTCCCACTTTGGAAACGGGGACTTGGTATGGAAAATGCTGAGACTGCTGCGTTTGTGGATATCACAAACTGTCGGAGGGAATTGGGAAGGACACAGTAATGAGAACATGTTGAACATAGGCCAACTATCTGCATTGCTAAAATATTTAATGTCAGAAGTCCAGTCCATCACTGTCTCTTGACATGGCTTCTTCCTCTGCATCCTGCTAGGATCCATTCATTCAGCCATAGTACTATACTCACCCATGCTTGGAGTCATTAGGTTCACTCACTCACATTTAAAGGCACAGTACACATCTCTATTTCTCAAAATGGGACCAGTCCTGCCTGTGTTAATCCTGGCAGGTAAAAACTGGGGAACCTCCTCTCCAGCTCCTTTCCATGGACTGGCCTTTGGGTAAATAATAGTGTTCAGTTTCCAGCACGCTTTTGGTCTCTTATCATTCATAACACAAATATACAAAATAAATTGATTAAAAAAAACTTGTAATGATTTTTCCCCTGCTTAAGTTTTCAATTACATCAGCTATCTCATACTCATTAGGAAGACACAAGCCCATATTCATTAAATGCAAAACTAACTTTCTAACAGCAAAGAGGCCTGGGTGAAGAGGGTAATGATTTAATTTTCTTCGTTTCAGAGAATTACATCTCCTATCCTGGGGCAATATCTCTGTAAATGCAGACAAAGTGCTATTTCAGACTCCGTTGAAATGACTAATTTGGTGGAGTTGCTTGGTGGAGAAGCTTGAGGAAGGCAGAATAGGCCTTTGCGCCGCCATTTTGTGCCACTCATGTTTTATCGCTCAACCAAAGCTTTCCAGACGCTGACTTTAGTGAAGACCGGGATAACATTTACAAAAGCGCTTTAGTGACTTGAGAGCCAGAGCCCCATTTTCAAAAGAGATTTAGGCAGATAGGGCCAGATTTTTAAAGATATTTAGTGCCGAAAAATGCAGATAGGCCCCCCACCGCCTAGGTAACTGTGGTGTTCAGTGATCACTCAGTGCTTGCGGTGCTTGTTAAGAGATCTGTTTGCTTCCAACTGGATGCACAAAACAACAACTTCCCAGCATCCAGCCCAGACTGTCTGTCTGGCAAGTTCAACCCATAAAGGTACAGGCCCAATTCCACAGTGATTGACTCCCAATGAGTTAGGTGCCTAGATCCTTTTGAAAATCCCACTAGGCACTTATCTTTAGACACCTAAATGCTTTAAAAATATAACCCTTAGGCATCTTTGAAAAACTTATCCTAGAACCAAAAAGCTAAATACCCCCCTGTATGGGGGTCTTAATCCTCGTCACCTATATTAATCCAGGGCCAGAATGGGAGCTGCTGGGTGCTTATTTGTATTGCAGTAGTGCTTATGGACCAACCAAGAACTAGAGAGTAATAGATGGCTCCTGCCCACAAAGAGGTTACAAACTAAATAGACAAGTCATATAAAGGATAAGACAAAGGGATATAACGTACAGAATGATCAATGTGATGGCCTTCAAATGTTCTGTTAGTTTCACTTTTTTGTGTGTGTGGAGGGTTTGGATGGGAATAAAATTAGATCCCTACTATCGAAGAATGGCATTTGAAAGTAAATTTCAACATGTAACAAAGAATTGTAGTGATACTTACTACATTTTTACATTTGTAAAATAACAAACTAAATAGTAAATATTGCTATTAACTGCATATATGATAATTTTACCTCAGATAAACAAGTATTCCCTGTATTTCCCTATTTCCTACTGTAGGAAATACCTTCATTATTGCAAATACTGAAGTTACTAACTTCCAGTTCTATTAATAAGGCCATTTTGTAATTATCACTAGAATTGTCCATTAAAATGCAAAAGTGGATATACAGTACACTGAATAGGAATTCAAAAAATATCTACTCAGTATCCCTTTGATAAATCTTACCCCAAGTCTTAGAAATGAACTCATGTCTTTCATATGGCGGTAAAGTGAACTACCCCTCCACTGATGTGGGAAATTATTTTTTTAAAGAAAATTAATGAAAATGGAAATACACTTCTCTGATTCAGCTAATTTGTAGCAAGAAAAATGTTCCTTTTGTGAGTAGTAGACTGGAAAAAAATTTGATCATGTTAATAATTGATAACTAGTGCCTTTTATTATATGTATCACTATTCTTTGTCAAAGATACCCCAAATATTTCACAGACTGTAATGAACATTTTCAGTAAAGGAGGTCTAAGGTAAAATTGATCAGGAATTTTTAGACTAAACAGTTTTTGCATTTAAAAAATGCTAACTTGTTGAAAATGAAACTTCTCATGGGAAAGCGTGGGCTTCAATGCATTTCTTGACTCAAAAAAATGTTAAAAGAAAGTTTCTAAATTGCCAAAATGTTCTATTCTGACATTTTTGAAACAAAAATGACTTTTTGTTTAGAAATTAAATTTAACTATAGTACACTTTGAAAAAAATAAAAAAGGTCAGAATCAAAATGAAACATTTTGAAATTATTTAACCATAATGGTTAGACTGACCTGATGACCCTTTTTTTTTAAATGGGACAGGACTGGAATACCATTTCCTGCCCAGCTCTAGTCTGAGCTGTGTGTGCCATTGCACGCCTATATTATCATGTACATTTAGTTTGCCATAAGCACACATGACATTTTTTATTGAAAGCACTATTGAAAATGGTATCAAAATGGTTACTGATACATTTTGTTTACCAAATACCCCGTTTTAGGTAAATCAAACATTTAAATGATCATTTCAATAACATTTTCAGTTAAAAAACTATGAATGAAAAGTCCCTTTTTTGGAAACTGTTAACAGTCTAATTTTCATGCCCCCAAAATATTTTTTAAACCTTTCATTTGAAAAATGTTGACTGGCTGTATGGAAAATTACATTCTCCCTACCTAACTTTCCCCTGCAGCTCTCTAGTCTTCTCCACCCCCTGTCCAAAACTATTAAACAGCTGCTAATTCTACCATAGACATGACTGCATTTCCATGGTGGAAGTGATTTTTATGTACACTGCAGCCTGCAAAGCCTTTTAAGATCCTTTGAGATGAGAGGCTCCATACGAATGCAGCTCATTACTGCAGCACAAACTATGAATTTACAAGGCTCTATATTGAAATAACTTACTGAACAATGCCTAAGTAGATATTACATTCAAGCTAAGTTATTTATCTATTGAAGTCTTCCATTCTACTTAATAAAGGAGAAGGGTTAGGATTTATTCTCTGTTTCCCTAGGGGACATTGGTGGTGACTGCAGGGCTCTGTAAGCTGAGAGAGCTCTACAGAATAGAAGAGCAGAATGTTCTGAACAACAGCTCAAAGCCATTTGAATTGTCTGTTAAAAACTGGGGCCCCACTATTACGCAAAGATCCGCTCTCGTTCCAGAATAGCTACATAGAGCTTGATTAAAACCCACAAGCTCTGGTTATTAAGTGAGCCACACAGCATGGGCAGAAGTTGGAGAAGTGCGTAACATTCCCTTAATCATGCAATCATTTCCTGACACTGTAGTTAAGAGAAACCAGCATGGTACTGTCCCAAGTCCAATCTCAGTACATTGCAAACTGACCAGTACCAGCTGAGTTGGTCTCTGCTACGGCTTCTAGAAACCTTCAACAACAATAGATTTTAACTTTGTTCCACATTTCCAGTGTGTGCCCCCACCTCTGTCCCTATGATGCAGTTAATTCTGCAGCCCAAATTATCAGCAGTGAAAACAGATGTTGCCATATAGAGATGACTCCCTCAAACCAGATCAGAGCTTTAGAGCTTGAGCCCATCTCAGTTACCATGAAAACAGTTTATTGTCACTCAACAGAAAGTTTTTTACATAGATGTGTTTACACACAGAGGGCTAGAGCTGGTGTAAACTGGCATAGCTCCATTCACTTCAATGGACCTAGGCTGATTTACGCCATCTGCAGATCTTGTTCCAGAGGATCAAGGAGAAGAAGGATGGTCCAGCGGCAGTGGTTAGGGTGGCGACTTTGGATCTGGATTTAGTTCATTACTCTGCCACAGACTTTCTGTGTGACCTTGGGCAAATCACTTGATCGCTCTGTGTCTCAATTCTCCAGCTGTAAAAAAGGGGATGATAGTGTAAGAACTTAAGGACATAATAGTGGCCATACTGGGTCAATCCAATGGTCCATCCACCCCAGTATCTTGTCTTCCAACGGTGGCTGGTGCCAGATGCTTCAGAGGGAATGAACAGAACAGGACAATTTATCAAGTGATCCATCCCGGGGAGGGATAGCTCAGTGGTTTGAGCATTGGCCTGCTAAACCCAGGGTTGTGAGTTCAATCCTTGAGGGGACCATTTAGGGATCTGGGGCAAAAATTGGGGATTGGTCCTGCTTTGAGCAGGGGGTTGGACTAGATGACCTCCTAAGGTCCCTTCCAACCCTGATATTCTATGATCCCCTGCCATCCAGTCCCACTTCCCTGCCTCACAAGGGTGTTGTGAGGATAAACATATTAAAGATTGTGAGTTGCTCAGATACTGTGGTAATGAGAGCCACAGTATCTAGGTAAAGGGTGAAATTCATCCAAGTGTGAAGGCCCATGAAAAGTGCCTCATTGAGGACGGGTCGCTAACAGAGAGGCCACAATGATCTGCATGCTGTGAATGTGGGACTCTGTACTGCCCCCAACTAAGCTAGTCAGGGTGGAGGCTTTGAGGGACAGTTGTCAGAGAAGTCAGAGGACCCACTTTTCCACAGCTTCACCCCATAAGGCAGTGCAAAGGAACAGTCCATAAGATGTCAGACAGGTGAATTTCAGGTAAGGGTAAAAAAAAACCACCTCAAGACTTGTCTACACTTGCAACACCGCAGAGGCGCGGCTGTACTGGTGCAGCTGTGCCACTGTAGTGCTCAGTGAAGAGGCTACCCTGTGCCAATGGGAGGGCTTCTCCTCGGTGTAGGTAGTCCGCCTCCTCACGAGGCGGTAGCTATGTCAACAGAAGAAGCCCTCCCATCGACACAGCGCTGTCTACAACAGGGTCAGTATAACTACGTCGCTCAGGGGTGTGGATTTTCCACACCTCTGAACGATGTTATTATACCGACCTAAGTTCCTAGTGTAGCCCGAGCCTCACACTATACTTGAGAATATAACAGTGCTTCCCAAACTGGGGTTCGCAAAATGTTACAGGGGAGTCTTGGGAAAAAATTCCCTAATGGCGGACAGAACTGTCCCTAAGGACCCCGGGGAGCATGGGGCCAGCAGCCCGGAGCCCCTGGACTTCCAAGAGCTAAGCAGATCAAAGCAAGCATAACTATCACACTGAGGAGATTTAAACTTCAAGACTCCTAATAAGAAATGGAAAGGGAGGTGGGTATTTTTTGCTGTTTTTAAAATTAAATAGGCAGCTAGTATTGTTTTTAAAATTATTACGAAGAACAAGTTTAAGCTTTGTTGTAACGTACATTGTTTGCCTGGACTGCTCAAGACCTGAATGCTTGTATAGGAGGAACTCTTTGAGCTGGCTTCTTAAATACCTTCATGCTGTTTCGCATCTGATACTCCTTGATGAAACATAGGAGCCTGGTCTTATAACAGGCTTATTCAAAGTGATACAAGCTACGAAAGTGAGATCTTGAAAGAGTGTTGCCGTTTTCATAATGTAATCAAAATACTGTAATGATAAATAATAATTAATAATAAATAGTGTGTAATAAGCATGTCAAAAACAAATGTTATATTGTCAAGATCACTGCTTTTATAATTTATACTCAGGTAAAGGAGAAAATCCCTGGAAATATTCATCTTTAGGAGGGGGTTCGTGAGACTTGGCATTTTTAGTGAAAGGGGTTCACAGGTTGTCAAAGTTTGAGAACCACTGGAATATAACAGTACACTTCCAATAAAACCCTAGTCACAGCCAAAGACAGGAGCAGGCCAGTCAATTCTGTTTTCTGTTAAGACAAGCCTCTATCCTTTAAAGCTGCACTTTTTGATTTGCTATTTCACTTGTTGTAGCATTATGGTAAACTCATGCCTTGTAATTTCTTAAATTTGTCCCTTATTTTAGGCACTGGAAAGGGAAATAATCTGCTTTTAGGCTCGAAATTCAGCCAGGTTCTTAAGCATGTGCTTAGCTTTATGCATGTGAGTAATAACAATAATACCTAGCTTGTAGATAGCACTTTTCATCAGTATTCTCAAAGGAGGTATCATTACCCCCATTTTACAGATGGGGAAACTGAGGCCTAAAGCAGGGAAGGAATGTGCCCAAGGTCACCCAGCAGGCCAGTGGCAGAGATGGGAATAGATTCAGGTTTCCAGAGTCCCAGGTCAGTGCTCTATTCACTAGGTCGTACTGCCTTTTCCCATGGACGTCAATGGCACTAGGCACAAGCTTAAAGTTAGACACATGCTTAAGTACATGGCTGAATGGGGGCCTGAGAAAATAAGTTAGACATCATTAAAAATAACGATTCAGTACTTTTTCATTAGTCAGTAGTCATTGCTGAAGCCTAAACCATAAAGCCACATCTAGGGGGAGATGCTAGTAGCTAGAGGGGCCCATTTTCTCCTTTTAATGAAAATGTAAGGCTTCTTTTCTAACATTTGTTCCCCCCCAAAAGAGCTAGTGTGGTTTCTTCTCTTGGTGTATGTAAATCCCATTCATGACCGTGGCACATAGAAAGTAGTGGGAGTGTATTTATGTTACTGTGATGTTTTGGATTATTACTGCACACACACAACAGTGGGCTTTTGATTTTGTTTGTTTTTTAAATAGGTCCAGAGGTTCTAATCGGATCAGCATCCAAAATGCTGAGCCAGATTCTGAATTACAATAGCATAATTCCAAAGTAACTCTATTTAATTCAGCAGAGGGCTTCCTGATGTAACTCCTGATATATTCCTGGTATAATTAAGAGCAGATTTTGACCCACTGGCTTCTTATCCATACTTATCTGCGAAACTGAGTTGAACATTGGCCTGGAACACTCAGGACATCAAGCTGTAGATCTTACAAGACTGACAAGTTTCAGCCCACCCAAAACTACTGCGAACTTGACACGGCTGTTCATAAAATGGCCGGAGGAGGCAGTGCTGGTGCTGTCTCCATTTGTGCTGTCTCCTAACAGGGATTAGGGCACTGACCTGGGCTATGGGAGACCTAGCTTTGAATTCCTGGTCCAGAACAAACCCAAACCAGACTCTTTTGATCCACTAAATATCGAAAATTCAGATTCCGTTTCACCGAAACCAAACTTTTTTTGGACCTGCTGCCGAACTGCAAAATCAGTTATTTACCCTTATTCTTTGTATACTGAAGAGTTTCAAGTCTCAGGTTAAACTCCTTTGCAATGTTACAAGGTTTAGCGCTGGTTTTGCTGTAGAAAACAATCAGTTCAGAAACCAGAGCTTGTTTTCTTGAGTTATTTAGACCAATCTCCCTGTGATGCACCTTGGACAAAACATAACACTTTTTGGGACAACCTACATGTATGGAACCTCGTACTGGACTGTATGCATAGGTCCCCTCTTTTTTTTTTTTTAAAGGAAAGCATAAGTAATATGGTATTAGATCAGGCCTTTTCTCCCCAGTGAAGCCTGACCCTTTGTTTCAGCAGTGTCTCTGTTGGTGACAGATGGTGATGCTGTCCTGGTGAATTTTGTTACCTTCCCCATGACATGCAATATGTTTGCATCCTGACAGTGAGAGGAGAGACTCCAGCTGTCCCTCCAGTAATTGACAGCAAAGAGCTGTTTTCACTTTTGACAGAGCTAAGAAGCATTAGCATCATATTGGCTATTAGGGGTTTTTTATTATTGTTATTATTATTATTGTGTTTATCATCTCAGAAGAGCTTTTTTAATGGGAGACTTTGCTTCTGCACCCACCACACCCTCCCCTGTCATATGCTCCTGCAAAAAAATCAAGTGCAGCAAAACTGGCTTTGAGCTGCTTCGTCCAAAACAAATCATGTTTCTCCCACGCTGATCGCAATGACAAAATTCAACCCCCCTTTCATCACAAGCAATGGGGGAGGAAGGGGTATTTTAAGGTAAGGAGAGTGCAAAAAACTAGGTCATTGAGGTTGATCAGAAGAAAATACTATACAACATTTCTTGCATTGGTCATAAGAATGTATGCAGGCCCATGGGCGTACGTTGGGTGTTTATCTGTTGACTCTGATAGACTTTGGAACACGCCCTGATCCGCTCGCAAGACAGAGAAAAAATAATAAATTTCTGTGGGTTTTAGACTGTTGTTGCTGACATTCTGGGTGATTTATGTCCATTTTATCCCTCTCTCCCTCTTTCTGTCTCTCACACATACCCCTCACTCAGCAATAAAGGCTGCCTTTCCCCTCCGCTTATATACTTTGCAGTAGTGTTCAGTCTGTAATAGGCTCTTAATAAGATTGGGGGAGTAAAGTCATCTCCAGGCACATAAGTCACAGAGACACGCGTACAACAAAGACTCCATCCTAAATTAGATTCAAGCTGACCTAAAACAAAGGCTGATTCCCCTTTTAAATCCATCAATAACAAAGCTACTGACACAAGCAGTTACTTAATAAAGAACTGAATATTTTAAGTGGGGCTTATGAATTATACTTTTCGATGTGAAAAACACCTCCCGTTCAGCCACTGAAATGATGCCAAGGGAAACGGACAAGTCTGGATCATAAAACATATTCAGAGTATTTACTAGGTTGTATTTATTGTCCCCTTCTGAATCTTCAAACTGATCGGCTGTATAACTGTTATTAAGATAACGTTTTACAGTGCTCTTCGGTGCAGCATCTGTGCCTTCCGATGTGTTTGTACAAGGCCTAACACCATGCGACACAGGTCCTGATTTTATAGTCACACGTTCATGTGTGTGCATGCGTCCGCACACACAAACACACTCTGGGTGCTTGGTTTCAAATCCTGTGTTAGAACAATAGCTTGAAAGGCCAATCGAAGGGCCCAGCCTGAGCAGGGGAAGGAAGAGGGGAATGAATCTTGTCCCCATCCAGTTAGGTGGCTCCATGTAGGGCTATTTAGCCCTATGGTTCCAACACACCCTCACTGGTGCCGGACCACAGGACCCATACAATGATGAGTTCTGTGGTCCCTGCCCATCCCTGCCAGGCCTTTACCTCTCCTCTCCAAGCTGCCTGGCCGAGAACCCACCCCCACTGAAAGGGTTGTGCTATTTCCCAAGTCTATCCCATTGTGAAGGAGAACTAACTGCGCCGATTTCACTGCTCTTTGGCCATGGAGGCAGGGCCTTCATTCAACTCTTAATGCAAAAAATGAATATTAATGAAACACTGAAAGCGAACAACCAAGCACTGTCAGGTCAGGCAATCCCTAAAGTTAAGGTTTCATCTGCCACATTAACTCAGCTATATTTTTCTGTTATGGCCTAAACAGCTGCACCATAAGCAATAATACATTCATGGCTATATTTAGCAAGGAAGACGGGAGCAGTGAGTACTATGTCCTGCATATGCAATGTAGCGGCGTTAACACTGAAGGAGAACCCTGAAGTTCAGACTTTTCTGGTCTCGGAGTGCTTGATTACTCAAACTTAATGGTGCGATTTTGTACATCCAGGCTGAGATTTTCAAAGCCACCTGTGGGATTTGGATGCCTAATTCCCATTAATTTGGGCATCTAACTTTGGAATTGGACATCTACATTTCGAAGGAACTTTGAAAATCGCAGTCTTAATTTCTGTAGATTTTTTTAAGGACAAATAAGAAAAGAAAAATAATCAAAAACACCACCAGCTTTGCAAGGGAAGCTCTGGACTTATTTGCCTTTCAGCTAACAAATAGATCCTTCGCTCAGTTGTCCTTAGCTGAGACTTCCTTAACTCCTCTGTCTTTAATTGGACCCTCTTTAACTCAGCTGTCCTTAAAAACAAATCTCCAACTCCAGACAACAAATGGAAGCATTCTTTTAGTATATCTGTTATGCAGCTATGAGTTCAGTGATTTTAGGCAATCCATTGTTGTGACAATATTTGGCCAATTTTCTTCAACTGGGTTTTTTTTTAAAGTCTCATTGATGAATGATGTTGGAAGTTTTTCATATCAGATATTTCTGAACATGCAAATGTAGCAGCTCCCCTGGACTAGTTGTCTCTGGGGAATGAACACTGGCTCTCTGGATCTAAAAGCATGCTACTACTTTAGGGTCCTTTAGCTTGGAGGCAGTAGCAGACTCCTAAACCTCTATATGTTTGTAGCCACTAGAGGGGGACAAAGAGCCGTTATGTTCATACTGGTTACATAGGCACACGATTTTCAACTGAAACTTTTGGGCTTGGCCCTGAGTTTGGAGACTGGTAAATTTCACTTTGTCACCCACTTCATACTCTACCATCATAGAATCATAGAATCTCATAGAATCTCAGGGTTGGAAGGGACCTCAGGAGGTCATCTAGTCCAGCCCCCTGCTCAAAGCAGAACCAACCCCAACTAAATCATCCCAGCCAGGGCTTTGTCAAGCCTGACCTTAAAAACCTCTAAGGAAGGAGATTCCACCACCTCCCTAGGTAACCCATTCCACTGCTTCACCACCCTCCTAGTGAAAAAGTTTTTCCTAATATCCAACCTAAACCTCCCCCTCTGCAACTTGAGACCATTACTCCTTGTTCTGTCATCTTCTACCACTGCCTGACATCTCAATCTTTATGCAAGAGCGGTAGATATCACCCTGTGTCGATGTGTCTGTGTCAGTCCCTGTCTTATCTATACATATATGTTTCTGTACATTCATAGATGATCACACATACACACAAATAAAAGTTTTAGATATAGACTTGTTTAAGCACATTGGGTGAAATTCACCCAGGGATGAAGGACCTCTGCAAAGCTCACCTCATAGCTTAACACACCACCACAGATACACATATGTATTAATATTGACGCGATACATTCATACATGCACATCTACCCCATCCCCACAACACACATGCCTTGTAAATGACCCCCGAGCTACTCCCCCATGGCATGAACCATCTTCCACCTTTCTGATTCAGTGTCGTAAAGCAATTCACATGCTTCCACCCCCTGCCTCCTGCTTTAGAGCTCGGTGCAAAGCCACGTGAAGTCTGTTATGTGCCATTATCAGCCGGTATTAAATTATTCCAGTTCTTTCAAATAACTTGATATGTCCGGTATGGTCCTGATTCCAATTGTGAGAGAGAGAGAAGGAGGGAGGGAGAGGGCCCAGGCCTGAGAACAAGAGAGGAATCTGCTGTGTATGTAGTATTTGTCAGAAACGGGAGTAATTGCTGCTCTTTGGTGTGATTTATTGAGGTAACAGAGGTTAATAACAATGCCATTCAGTCAGCTTATTCTATTCATTTTCATGTCATTACAATGTATCAGGCATGGTACACGTGGCAGCTGGGGTACGTGCTCCAGGACTCACTGAGAGACGCTGGTTTCTTTTTTCCCGTTCACCAGAAGGGCTCGCGGTTTGCAAACCTAGCCCAACCCGCACGTGCATTCGGGACTGTCCTTGCTCGGTGATCTTCTGACGACTGGAGACTGAGGCTGTCGGGGTCTCAAAGGCCTGTCTTGTTGTTTGAAAGGGAGAGGCTTATCCCTTTAGACAAAAGGAAATGGAGCTCACGTGTGTGCGAGTGGGGTGTGCAAGGGAGTGTATTCATATGAGTGTGCACGGGGCGGGGAGAAGAACATAGAGGTGGAAGCAAACACCAGTGCAGGACAAGGGCAGAGCAGGTGTGATAGAGCAGCCCATGATTGTGGGTAATTCCCTGGGGAATGCAGAAAGGACCCGCCAATGTATGGCAAGAGGTGGATAATGCAAAGACGCCGTCTGTCTTGCAAACGTATTGAGGGAGGAGTACCCTGAGTAAGCTCCCTGGTAAGGCTCCAAGATGCAAGAAAGAACTTACAGTGCAGGGTTTCCCTACCTGTGGGCCATAAGCCAAAATCGGGCCACCAGAATGCGTCCAAGGGTCCCAGAGCTGGCTGGGCTTGGCTCCCCATTCTGGGTGTTATGACCTGGCGCGCGGGGTCACAGGGCTACTCAGGTTTGGCCTAGCCACCCCCATCATGATGATGAGAGGCCAGCCAGGCCAAATTTGAGTGAGTGGCACTACAACCCCATGTGCCAGGTCCACCGCCACTCACACAAATTTGGCCCAGCCAGCCCCTCATGAGGTGCTTGGCCAAACCCAAGCAGCGCTGGGATTCCGGAGGTCTCAGCTCCTAGAGTGGGGAGTTGAGCCCAGACAGCCCCGCAGGAGAGAGCAGGGAGGGAGCATTTGGTATTTGTTTGTGTTGAATGTGGCGGGTCACTCTGGGATTCACAGGGGAATTTCTGGGGAAGCAGAATTTTGAGGGGTTCTGGCTGCTCCCCCTAACATGCCTCTTCTTCCCACAGGGATGGAGAAAAGCAGCCTCCTGCTTTGGTTCACAGATAACATGTTGTCTAAGTACAGGCCCCACAATGTACCTCCCTCCCCAACCCTTCAGCCAGGTAATACCCCATTTTCTATACCACCCATCCTGGCCCCCAGCCTACAGATCTTCCCCCATGTCACCACCAACCTCTTTCTCCCCCAGTCCCCATCCACTTTACTGCATGGACCCAAATCCCCTCTAACCCTTTATCCTTCCCCCCCTCCCCCGGGGTCTCTGACCCCATATCCTTCCCCCAACTACCCACTGCCTGTCCATACCCCTCTGCCCCCCAGTTCCATCCCCAGTCCCCCCCCCAACTCCCAATTCCTTCCTCACTACACTCCCAGGCCCCCTGATTTGCCCACTTCATCTCCAGGCCTCCTCATCCCCCGGCACCCTATCTCGTACTCTCTGCCTTCCATGGGCCCCGGGTGGGGGCTGTGTGTTTTCGGGAGGCGTCTCGGCTACAATGACACCAAACAGCGATGAACTCATCAAAGAGAAGCAAGCTAAGGTTTCTCGTTAAGTGGAACCTTGGATTTATACAACAAATCCGGCCGTACTTTATTTTAGCATGTGCTGCATTTAATACCTATCATGTTAACGTGTATAGTATATATTGTGGGTAAGAAATATTTAGTAAGCCCGAAGTTTTTCACATTTAAGCTATTTACAGGGTCACGACAGGCCATCAAAGTTTACAAATGTGTCCTTAGATCAAAAAGGTTGAGAACCACTGGTAGAGTGCATTGCTGCTGGCTGGCCTCCTACAGCCTCTTCAAAGGACAATTCCAGCAAGTGCAAGGCAAGTAGCGGGTGGACAAGGATTTGTTTGTATTTTGCTTAGAATTTTGCAAAATTCAGAATCCACGACTGAACTTTCAGCACTACAAATTCAAGAGAGTCGTCTTCTGACGAGCCCCCGGGGCAGCAAGTGACCCACCTACACCCCTCTGCCCTCCCAAAATAAAATCACCCCATCCATGTACATGAGCTTAAAATATGCTCTCCAAATCCACCCAGACCTGCAGAAGAGCTCCATGGAGCTTGTGTCTTGTCTCTTTCACCTAGGGTGACCAGATGTCCCAATTTTATAGGGACAGTCCCGATGTTTTGGCTCCTATTACCCCCACTCCCGTCCCAATTTTTCACACTTGCCTACTTGCACCATCAGAAATTGGTCCAATAAAAGATATTCCCTTCCCCACCTTGTCTCCTTCACTTAATTTCCATCAATGGGTCCTTGCCCCGCCCTCACCCTGGTCACACTCTCTTTTAATCCATGGTTACATTAGCAGGTCAGAAGATCTTTTTCTGTGCTTCCAGTCTGGGACACTCTGTGCCAGCAGCTGTCGGGATCCTTTTTAGCTGTTCTATAGCATGGACAGCACTGGCTGGATATCCATACAGGGGCTGATTTTCCGAGGTACTGAGCAACCATAGCTCCTATTGGCTTCCTGTGGATTTGGAGGTGCTAGGCACTTCTGGAAATGAAGTCCAGAGCGCTGCATGTCCATATCCCCGCATGCTGCAGTCCTGTGCTACCGTTCTGTTAACTAGCACTAAAATGTTTGGAGTCTTTACATCCCCTTGGCCTTGAAGTCCCTAGACAAATGGGTACACGGCTGCTCTCTGTGTGACAGAGGGTTAAAGAATACCTAACATCTTGCTACAGACCAGCCCTTCCCTCTGCCGGCTTTGACGTTGCCAATCTCACTCCTTTCTTTCATCCAAGTGGGCATCAGCACCAGCCCTGTATTCATAAGCGCCAAGAGGTGTTGATGCACATTGCATACGGCAGTCAGCTGCTTTTGCCCACCCCGGAGACTAAATGCCTCACACCTCCACTCGGCTGCTGGGATTTGGCTGGCGTTCGTATTTTAATTTTTAGAAGGACTTTGAATGCTTTCCAGCTCCGTCTCTGCTATTTTCCACTCCTTGCTCAGTTATGTACCTGCGTGGTTCTGTTCGCTGAAACAAATCAACGAATTAATCAGCCACGAGACACAGCAGGCAGAGCATCCTGGGTGATTTAGGTCCACCTTGGCTCATGTTATCAGGTATAAGTTTAATGCCAAAGTTTGGGATTTATAAACACGCTCAGTGTTGTTGGCCTAGTTCTGCTCCCAGTGAAGTCAATGATAAGGCTCCTATTGTCTTCAGTGGGACCAGAGTTAGGCCAATGCTGAGTGCCTTGAAAATCCCACCCAAAGCACTGAGGATGGCTAGTCAGTCCCACTGGCTGGAGTGTCTTATTGCTAGCACCCAAAATCCTCCTCCAAGTCCACTGACTGCCACAGAACTGTGCTCCAGAATCTGAGTTTTCATTTAATCATCCACGTTTCAGCCCCTGGGGTTGCAAAGAAGCCTCTCAAGCCTAGCAGGCTGTTGGAAGCAAGGAAAGAACCCAGAACCGCTGCATCTAAAACCATGAACAGCTACCACCTGATGTCAAAGATCCAGTTCTAAGAGTGTGAAGCAAGACGCACGCTCATAAACCTCTATGGGTTTGAAACCTCTCTACCCAATGTAAACCCAGGGTTAGTAGAACCTGAGTGAGCCAGACCCTGGGTTTGTTAACCTAGGGCTTGAGCATCTACACTCATTTGTAACCCCAGTTAGGAATTGTTGAACCCTGGCTCCCCGACCTGGGACTCCACCATCTACACTGCATTATGCAGGCCTGAGTCCAGCCACCCATATCCCAGACTTCCTAGCACCCGCCCACATGTGGACACTCTAGTCCTTTGTTTGTGGTGCAGTATGGGAAAATGTGACTGTCCACCAAACTGTCCAGAAGACAAAGAAGGTCAGCCCATAGGGCTCTGGGATGTTTCTGGAGGCCTCCTAGAGCTCAAGTCTAGTAGGGCTGTGTCTGCACTGCAAAACAACAGCATTTGAAATCTGGGTTCCTGCTTGATTCAGAATTGGATCCTCCACCTGAAATAAACTGGTGGCCCCAGCCAGGTTTCTAATGAAAAGGTGTCCACATCACAAAAATCACCAGTGCAGTTGGCACTAAGTGGCACCTTTTATTGGCATTCTCAGCAGAGAAGCCAAGGGCCAAGCAGGCTTGGAGATTAAGCTACCTTCTCATTTCCAGAGCACGCTTTCTTTGGGTCCTGAATGTGGCACATTGAGGGCACGGTCTCGGGAAGTTGGCATTGTTGCTACCTTGCATGGCACCCGTGCTGTGGATAAATGCCTGATTTCATTTTCCAGTCCTGTCAGTCTGTCACTGTTCGACAACTGAAAAATTCTTTTTAAAGTGCCCATGCACAGTCTTTGAAAGAGAAACATCAACATGGGGGGCAAAGGGAGATGCGTAAGGTTCTCAAACTCAGGCCAGTGCTGCCGCTGCTTGGGGCTTATTTTGTATCTGCTCTCCCCAGCACTGCAGTCTGTGTTTCTTTCTACATCAGCCAGCTTCTAGGGAAAGGAACCTCTTCTTTAACCTCATGGCAAGTCATAGCCTTTAGGACATAGCCGTGGACATATGTTTTCCTTTTCTCTGGTAGGGAAATCAATCACTCTTCCCCTTTTTTATTTGAATTAGATCTTTAGACTAATCAGGATTGCTCCCCCTGACCCAAACACTGATTGCGAATCACCAAATTCCCCTCTCCCCCACCATGTACCATCAAGGTCTTTCTTCTTTGTATCAAGGTTAGGCTCTATATGTCTTAACCATATGCCCTAAGTGAGGAATTCATTAGCATTCATTATGCATTCATAAGAAACAAATGGGCAAGGGAGTGGGAGGTACTGCAATTCATCTCAGCTGCTCCTTGACACCAGGCCTGGCAGGAGGGGTAATCACCATGAGCAAGTGCTGGGACCTGGCCAGACACACCTGCTTCCACCAAGATCAAGACAGATCTGGGTCCCTTTCTCGCACGCTTGCTGTCTTTCTCACACACACACACACACACACACACGCTTGTGTGTGCTTTTCACACTGACGGATGATTTACAAGTTTGCAGCTGACAAGACCGTCCGCCTGCATGAGTTCCCAATCGGTTCATTTAACTCTACAACATAAGCTGATTATTGAGGGAAATGGCTGGGGCATAAATCTGGGATTTTTTTTTATAGCACCCTCCATTCCTCTCCCCACTTCACTTTGCATTTGTTACATGTGTAGCAAAGTGGAGAGTGATTGCTAGCGCTAGCCAGAATAACAGTATCACCCAATCCCAAGAGATCCCCACAAGAGGGAAAGAAAAATACCCAAACCCTGGCTGTTTAAATGGTATATAGCGATTTTAGGTATTTCAGAGGCATAAAGAGCCAATCCTTTGGTGTAATTAGTACCTGACTGAGAGTTGTGGTCAAAATAAAGTCAAACAAATATCATGTTTTTAACACAGTAACATTGGTGAATATTCCAAAGCATCACACAGGAGAATCTGCCTAGAAAAAGCCCAGCGCTCTGCTCTCACTGACTGGAAGCAGCAAAAACAGTCGTGCCAAACACAGTACCATGAAAAGCTACAAACAAGCTCTCATTTAAAAGGCAGTGAGGCCGTTCTTATAGCAGCCATCATTGATTTGGGTTCTTTTCCCCCTTATGACTCTGCAGTGGGGTAAAAGGCTTAAGGCAATCACCTTCCAGCCCATCTAGAGTTCATGGATAATTATGCCGACTTCAGCGAAGTTAGTTGTGATTTACACTGGGGTAAGTGAGCTCAGGATCAGCCCCCATAGTTTCATTGCATGGAGACTTAAGGGTGTAATGGATGGGAATTTCATGCATAATCCCATATACACACATATAGTGGAAGCAGAACAGTGTGTGAAGGGAGAGTTGTTGTTTTTTTCCCCAAAAAATGTATAAGGGATTTAGAAGCACGTCTCATTGACTTTCTATAGGACTTGTGCTCCTAAATCTGTCAGATGCTATTGAAAATCTATCCTGAAACCACTTCAGATCGGGTGTGGTCTTGAATCACATTTCAGACTCTCTGTTCTGAGCTACATAAAGGTTTGTAACTCCACTGCAAACCATTTCACTGCTCACACTTATCTCTACAATGGGTTGGGGTTTTTTGTGGGGGGGCTTATTGTGGGTTTTGGGGAATGCCATGTGCATGTGAATTTCACTGGGTACACCCTTTCAGCCTCCTTTTGAAAATATGACCTACATCCTGGAGCTGGTGGTTAATATTGCTACATACCAAGCTATCTTCGGTTCAGCAGAACTACTTAGCAGATCCAGAAGCCAAAACTAGAGAAGCGTTTCTATCTTTAAATGTTAGGTGATAAATTCTAGCTTTCTTGCCATCCAGCTAGCATCTGGGACTCCCCCAACATTCAGACGTGCTTTCATTTTCCTTGTGATTGTCATTTCTTTGCATCACTCTTACAACAGTTGGCTGGTGTGAAGGTCAGTTTGCCTCCTAGTGGACTGTCTCATTATAGCAGGAATGATTTCTCCTTGAAAACCATGAGCAACAACAAAAGAACAGAAGAATAACTGTAAAGAATGTATTGAAGTGACTTCGTAAATGATACCGCACCTCACAGGCAGATAAGCGTGACCTTCATGTTGTGGTCAAGCAATGACCGATATAACCCAAAAGACATAACCCTATAATGACTAGGCTGTTATAGTGATAGTGGATTATATACTGTATGATAGATAGATAGATGAGGTATGTACAATGTTCCTGTGGCTTGCAGAATGGCCTATGGCAATATGACATCCATGCTGCTCCACTGAGCAGCCACCTGGAAATACTTGTGTGATGAGCACCTCTCCTCAACCTAGGCCTTGGCCCAGATGTCCAAAAGTCTGTAGGTGCCCAAGACGGAGATATTTGCCTAGTGCGATTTTCAGAAGTGCTGAAATCAGTGGTACCTAGGTGCTTTTGAAAATCCCACTAGGCACCTATCTGCATCTTTAGGCATCTAATACCTTTGAAAATCAGGCCTCTAGAATCCAAACACACCAGTGATATGCCCAGGAGCCTCCTCCTTGTCGAGGAATGGACAATTTGCAGCTGCTGCCACCTTTTCACATTTTCTCTGTATGTGTATATATATATATATATATCTTCCTACTATATGTTCCATTATGTGCATCCGATGAAGTGGGCTGTAGCCCACGAAAGCTTATGCTTAAATAAATTTGTTAGTCTCCTAGGGCAGGTCTTCACTACCCGCCGGATCGGCGGGTAGTGATCAATCTATCGGGGATCGATTTATCGCGTCTCGTCTAGACGCGATAAATCGATCCCCAAACACGCTCCCCGTCGACTCCAGAACGCCACCTCGCGAGAGGCAGAAGCAGAGTCGACAGGGGAGCAGCAGCGGTCGACTCGCCGCCGTCCTCACGGCCAAGTAAGTTGACCTAAGATACGCCGACTTCAGCTATTCGCGTAGCAAAATTGCGTATCTTAGGTCGACCTCCCCCGCCCCCAGTGTAGACCAGGGCTAAGGTGCCACAAGTACTCTTGTTCTTTCAACCTGTGCAGTGTGCGGCTGCTGCCCTGCCCAGACAGGACTCTCTTGAGAAGTCATTTGTATAGCCTCCAGTATATTCATCTGGAAATTCTTATTCTTCCTTTCAAGCATGTGCCTAACTTTAAGCATGACTGCCATGGAATCTCCACAGAGAAGTGACCTGGAAATGGACTGTATCCAATGTGCTGATTTCTTGCAGTTAGACCAGGCCTGCACAACTCGTAAAGCGGCGAGGGCCATATTACTCCAAAGAAAACAGCTGAAGGCCGAAACCCCCTGGCCCTGCGGAAACACCGCCCCCCCCCAAGCGCCATCTGCCCCATGGAAACAACCCCTCCTTCTCCTGTGGAAGCCTGTAGAGGGGGAAAGAAACAGCGCGCATAGGGTGACCAGATCACAGCAGTAAAATAGGACCCGCCCCCTCCCCGTTCAGCCCCACCATCACACCCCTCTTCACCCCCTCAGGGGTCACTATATTACTGCACACAACAGTCAATCAATGCAGTTGTAGATAAATCTCTGCATTATGCATTTTTATATAACTTTTATATGACTTTGTATTGAACCTTGGTAATATGTTATAGCGGGCCCCTAAGGTAGTATAATTAAGGTAAAAGAAAAATGTCTTTTTGCTAGAAGTAGAATAAGATCTTCCCCCCCACTTTGTATTCAATTGCCCTGTTGAATGAATGAGATGTGGGTCTGCTGCTGCCCCTGCCCCTGGCTCACCCTCACTCCCCAGCCTGCCACTGGCCTCTTCACCAGCCCGCCCTCCTGCCGGCCAGCCAGCCGGCCGTTGGCTTGCCCTACCCCGCCGCCTGCCTACTCACCCCCCCATGGGCCGCACAGTGAGCTCACATGGGCCGCATGCAGCCCCCGGGCCGCATGTTGTGCAGGCCTGAGTTAGACCCTTCCTCCTCTTGCCTTTCAGTGGTTTACTTGCTCAGAACCAAAGTCTTCCCTGTTCTTTAGAGAACTTTCCAAGTTCGGGGCGGTTACCACCCTTTGAAAGTTCTAATCAATACAACGGCTGGAGCTGTTCAAGGATTCCCATATGTCCCTATTTTGCTTTGAATCTCTGAAAGAGAAAGAAGAGAGAGAATTTCCTCTGCACCCGGCAAAGCAGCTCTCTAAACAAACATCAAATCATAGCCGTGTGGCCCTCTCATTAGCGGTCTAACATCAAGGACTTTCATGCAGCAAAATTAACTATTTCTTGCAGGATGTTCAACAAAAGAAGAGATATTAATGAGGTTAGTTAAAGGGTGGCCCCGTTTCGTTAGCTCTGCTGGGCTAAGTCTGCCTGTGAGGAACTATCAAGAAGATTGCTTTTTTTAATTACTCTGTTAATTGATATAAAACAAAAAGGACGCAGATTAGTTGCATGCAATTAGCAAATTAATTCTTGGCAATTACAGACTTAATAATGGAGTGCTTTTGCTGTTGTGTGTTGGATTCTGTGGCCTATATTCATTGCCTTTATGAGCTGGGTAATTGGTAAACAAAAAGAACAAGGGTTAAAAATATACCTGTACATATTTCTTTGGGGTTTTAAAAAAATATAATCATGATAAAGAGGAAGTGTGTGTTTCACCTTCCACACAAACCTGCGCAACATTGCCTGTGAATTGTGTTACGAATGTCAGAGGCTAAGGTGATGAAAAACACAATGCTACCAGCTAATTTGATGTCTGTCTACATGATTCTGACCTTGAATCAGCAAGGTACATGACTTCAATGAGACTACTGGCATGCTTAAAGTTAGGCATGTGCTTTAGCACCTTGCTGAATCCGGGTCTCAGACAGCAAGAGTGGAGGGACTCAGTATTACCAGGCCCCTAAGGCCTCTCCTCAGCATAGGTCTTTTCCTGGGCTGCAACGCTCTGTCTTAGCAACTCGGCTGGAAACTGTTCTGATTCTCCTTGAAAACTAGCATGCACATGGGACAAGGGTTATTGGATGATTACAGCACATTAATGATGAAGTTGCAAATATAAATTACTGGGCGTGCTGCACGGTTTTAGCCCTGGTAATCACCTAGACTAAAACGTGCTTCTCGAACATACTTTCCTTGACCAAACAAGAAAGAATAAATCCCTGCTATAACCTGATTTGGCAGCAACCCTGTTTAAGCATGGCTATTAGTGTAGTGTAGACAGGGGGCTAAGGGCAGTGGTGTAGCTGTTGGGCATAGAATGTATTGAGAAATGCATTAAATTATCTATTTAAGGACCAGAAGCAGTGGTGGCAGAAATGCCTGGCCCTTTATGTAAAGAGCTAATGGAGAGCCTTGCTCTCTACAGAATGGAGATGAGGTGGTGCTTGGATCCAGATAAGGACTTAGGTTAGGGTTTTTAGCTCACATTCAAGGTTGCATGGAGGTTAGGGTTTAGATTCTTGCAAGATGTTGGCCCCAAATGACATAAATCTCACAATTGTTATGAGAGTTTCACCAGTTTGGACTACAGTACAGGCTGATTCAGGGACAAGGATTCGAACTCCCCTTCCTCCCGTGAATTTCATTGGTATGGGAGTAGGATTTAGGTTCCAAGTCACACGCATTTCTAGAGAAGATTGCAGCACAGCAGATGGATGAACTGAACAGGAGGTATGAACGTTTGTCTTGTTATCTACAGGGACATGTTAAAACAGATCTGGCAAGCAGTAGTGGTGGGACCAACGTAGGCAACCTTTCCCAATAGCTTAAATGCTTCTCCCATCAAGAGCTGCTGTCTACGGAAGTATAATGTTTCACATGGGGAGCGGGTCAACATGAGGGTGGAGTAAACAGAGGTATTTTACTCAAAATCTGCCCAGAGTCCCAGAATAGCTGGATGTTCCTGCTAATATGAACAGCAGTGAAATGGTTAACAAAGTTGACACTTATCATTAGACCTTAGAGTTCCCATCTCTCTTATCTGCTATTTCATGTCCTGTGGATCCTCATCCCAGGTAGAGGAAAGAAAGGCTGAGTCCACCGACTTTCACTTTTGCCAATTTCTATTTTTCTTGTTTTATTAGAGACCGAGTCTGAGTTCCGTTGACGGCTGATACGCTTATAGTAGTGAGCCAGGGAGATAAGGCTGAACTGGGATGTGGAATACACACACACACAAAGGAGACATGGAAAATGGTTGCCAAGGTCGTTTGTTATTGGCTAGGCAGCTATTTAGTGAAAGGGGGGACTAATGTGCTTAAAAAGAAGTGTGTGTGTATGTGTTCGTGTGCCTGTTACTCCTGATTTTCACCATTGTAAGAAGTGAAACTCCACTGAAGTCACCAGTATCACACTGAAGTAACTGAATCCCATCCTTATGCCACCACTCATGGTGCAGACATGAATCAGTTGCTTAACAGAGTTGGTCTCCTACTAAAGATGTAACAGAATTACACTCCACCCATTAGCCATATTTTGAGCTGTTCTCTTAAGATATCTGTTGTCTTGATATGGGTTTTAATGAAAACCGTCTCACGGGCAGGTTTTGTGATGTTTCTCTTTTTCTTGGCATTAAGGATTTGTGACCCTGCAGTCCCCCCTCCTTGTAACATTAGAGCGCAATGAAAATGAAATGTGCCTAATCTGTTTTGACATTCCTGGCATCGTGGTTACCTAGTGCGCTGTACATTGACTCAGCCAGAAAGCTCGGCTCCAGTTCCCCACAGAAAAATTCCTGCCTCCGAGCCATCCGAAATTTTCTTTATTGCACATTGGCATTATGGGAATTTATGATTAATGCAGATGCTGATGTTCTAAGACAAGGAAATCTGAGCCCACGCTGAAAAAACAAAAATTAAAAAATAAATAAATGTCGTCGTAGACTATAAACTTTTGGGACTATCTTTTTCTTCTGTGTTTGTACAGCACCAACCACAACGGGATCCTGGTCCGTAACTAGAGCCCCTCGGTCAACTTCAATACAAATAATCATTCTTTACTTATTTTGTCTTATAAATGCAGGCGGGGCTGTCAATGCAGCGGATGAGATAGGCATGCAAAGAAAATGAAATGTTTGTATCCAATATGAACTTACAAAAAATAAGAGCAGCCACAAATACCGTGTGTTCCTCCAGCTTTCTTCTTTCCTATAAGGATGTGTCATGACTTGGTGAAATCTCTGCGGCAAGCTGTATATGATTCAAAAGCTTTTCTCTGGGGTTGGAAAGGCAGATAGTGATCTGATGGGTGTTTACTTTGTGCTGCATTGTATTCAACAAGCCAGTGAAACTATGCTTTATAATCTTTATGGGGCATCAGATTCACAGGCGCCAACTTCCGGTGGCGCCGGTGGGGGCTGACACCGGGTGACGTTGCGGGCCCCCGCCCCCGACGCCAGGTGACGTTGCGGGGCCCCGCCCCCGACGCTGACGGAACGTCGCCCAGCGTCGAGGGCGGGGCCCCGCAACGTCTCCCGGTGCTGAGGTGAGCTTGCCGTGGGTCCTCGGGCTGGCGGGGAGCTGGGCGCGGGCCCCGGGGTTGGCGGGGAGTTGCCGGTGGGTGCTGAGCACCCACCAATTTTTCCCTGTGGGTGCTCCAGCCTCGGAGCACCCACGGAGTCGGCGCCTATGATCAGATTCAGCATGCAAAGGCCCTGTATTTGCATATGAGAATGGATATTTGCACCCTTCTATGGGTGGGAATATGCATTGTGCATGCAATGGTGGAGTTTCTACAAACACAAACAGATGCACCTGCAAGTTTTTGCAGGAGCAAACTAAGGCCACTTGCTAGTTCAGATACATCAAAGCCTCCAAATTCTGAAATCTCACTTCAAGTCCCTCTTCCCTCAGCAAAAAATGCTTTTAACAACTTTTTTAGATTACATAAGAACATAAGAATGGCCCTCCTGGGTCAGACCAAGGGTCCATCTAGCCCAGTATCCTGTCTTCTGACCGTGGTCAGTGCCAGGTGCCCCAGAGGGAATGAACAGAACAGGTAATCATCAAGTGATCCATCCCCTGTTGCTCATTCCCAGCTTCTGGCAAACAGAGACTAGGGACACCATCCCTGCCCATCCTGGCTAATAGCCATTGATGGACCTATCCTCCATGAATTTATCTAGTTCTTTTTTTAACCCTGTTATGGTCTTGGCCTTCACAACATCCTCTGGCAAGGAGTTCCACAGGTTGACTGTGCGTTGTGTGAAGAAATACTTCCTGTGATTTGTTTTAAACCTGCTGCCTATTAATTTCATTTGGTGATGTAATCTAGCTAGTAAATAGAACTCCTCCATGGCCAGTTGGAACACTACGAGTAATATGTGACCTTCCACACCATGGATAGACTCTCCTCACAGAGTGATTAAACATATATGTTAAAATTAACTTTTCTAGATTTAAACATATATGTTAAAATTATATATTATTTTAAAATATATGTTTAAATCTAGAGAAGTTGTTAAAAACATATATATATATATTTTCTTCATCCTTTCCTTCTTCTGCTAGCAAATATCAGGAGCTTTTCACCAAAAATGCCTTTCTCCACACACGTTCACTGACCCTTCCCTCCAAAATCCTTTCTCAACTAAAATATTATTTTAAATTAAAAGTACTTGACTTGTCTTTCTGTTTGATGTTGTCATTGTGAAGTTACCTACTTACATGTCAGGAAGAAACTGTCGTGGAAGCTCCCATAGAAAAGGCGTGCTGGTAAAAAGAGGATGGTCCTGATATTAGTTGAAGACTTGATCTACGCTGAACTCCTCCATGGCCGGTTGGAACACTACGAGTAATATGTGACCTTCTACAACATGGGTAGACACTGTAGATGGTCATCATGATTGCGATATCAATGAGAAGACATCCGTCCTGTGCCCACAATGCTTTGCTTCACATAAATTATCAAGATTGAGAGTTAGGAAGAATTCCTACAAACTGGGGAGCTGAGCAATCTTTTTAAAAAACTAATAAACTAGGCTATTTTCTTGCTGCTCTTCAAATCCAAGATTTATTTCCAATGGTTCACTTTCAAGCAACTGTTTGTCAAAGAGATGTTTAGCAACAAATCGCGAATTTAGCTCAGCCTTTGAGTACTAGAAAACACTGACACTAGCAGTTCTAAAGTATTACGTAGACATGTCTGATGTAATCTAGCTAGTAAATAGAATGATCTTCCCAGAAAGTAAGTGGATCATTCATGTCTTTTAAAAGAAACAAAAGCTGGAGCCTGAAGTGCCAGCTGTAAAATCATGTCAGTGATTCAGTACACCAAGTGCTAAATTATTGCATCATTGAATAACTAGCATTCCCTCTGCATTTATTTTAGTGACATGCTTTGTGTAGACTAGTGCAGTAACAGTGACTAACGGATTTGTATAGAGTCGGCCATTTAGAGATCCAAACGTATTCAGAGAAATGTTAATTGATGGAAAACTCAGGTTGAATCCTGCTTGACTTCCTAAAGCAAGCTGCTCCCACTGATTTTTGCGCAGGTGAGATGAGTAGGAATTGGCTCCAGTTATAGACCAGCTGTCCTTTTACCCATCATTGAAATGGTGTCACCTCTGACACAGAAGGCCGCAGCTGTTAAACTGCACTCTACAACACTGTACAGCAGTTCACGATAGGAAGTAAAAGAAGAATACGGCATACAATTGGAAGAATAGGGAACATTTAGACAGGCAGACTGAAATTACTAATTGGGATTCAATCATGATACTAGGGCTAGTAAACTCTTTTTAAAATTGCCTGGGTTTCTACATCTGCACCAAAGCAAACCACCCCCTAGCACCATTCTGAGGTATTGCTTCCATTCTCACCCAGGAAGAAGGGTGCCTTTTACTAAGTCACCAGCACAAACTCTAGTTTTTTCCCCAACTTGGTCTCCCATCCAAGTTCTAACCATTTATGGCCCTCCTTAGCTTATTAGATGTGATAAGTTCAGAGTCTGAATGATTTTTACACTGATTCCAAATTTGTTCTTCCCACTATGTTGGGAAATTAGGACTTTGGAGACTTCTCAGTTATGTTTTTCAAACAAGTCCTTGTGCATAAGGGCTGCCTGCTAAATTCTGCTTTGATTTTTGCTGCGGTTTCTCTTTCCTCCTCACTTGTCTCTATTACCCTGCAAAATTAGGCTATTGTTTAGCATATATTCCTTTCTCTTTCTGTAAGCTTTTGAAGGTTAATGATCCCAGGTAACTGTTCCCTTTTCACTCACAATTCATTTCCTATCAAGATCTGTGCCTTGTTTTAATTTTTTTTTAAACGAGACATCTTGTTTATTCCCCCCCTCCCTCTTTCTTTTCTCCCCCCTTACTGCAGCTGCTTCTCCTGCTGGTGCTATGTTCCTAGTTGCCAGAGAAATATTTTTCTTCCACTTCTTTGTAATTTATTGATTTCCCCCCCTTATGGGCTCAAACCCTTTTGAGTCTTCCAAATAAGGCAGTAGGCATTAATAAACATACTGTATATTGTATATTTAAATTAAAATAATTAGGGCACGCTCATGTCAAACACAATTATTTAGAAAGTGAAAAGACCTGTAATACAGAACATAAGCCCACAAAATTACCTAATCTAATCTATCTACCTGTCTGTCCTCTCTTCCCACACTTTAATACATTTCTTCTCACAGCACATTTGAAAGATTCTAAATTCCACAGGGTTCCACAGCTTGGAATCCTAGTTGTTCCCCTTCCTCATCTATTAGATACAGAGAAGAATTGTTATTTTATTCATTTATTGGGCCAGTTCTCTACCGCCTGTAATCAAACTTATAGGAGGAGGCTAACAAGAAAGAAAACCCCCTGAGGCTCCTTTTGCAGAACACCCTCAGCTCCCTTGACTTCATCGGGGCAGTCAACACTTATGAAAATCAGGCCCTTTGTTTATTATTTATTATGTTTTATATTTTGGGGTGTGAAGTCAGATGAGGAACTGGAAGTGCTAGCTACAGGAAAAAGCGATGCAAAGGTTTCCACACATACCTCTGACTGCACACCTCCAACCCAGTTTGCAAATTCCCACTTTTCTCCCTGCTATTTCAGCTCTCAGCCTCTTGACATAGAGTTTCCTAATTATGTGTGTGATGGCAGTGATTGTGGGATGGAAGTGATATAGATAAATGCCCAGTAAGCATTAGGATGAAACCACTAAACAAACAATAAGCTCCTGGGGTCATGACCTTCTTTTTGTTCCATGTGTGTACAGCACCTAGTACTATGGGGTCTTGGTCCACGACCGACTAATAATAACTGGCAATCGCTAGAACTGGTTTGAAAAAAATAAAAAATATCAATTCAGTTGTTTGTGAAAAATGTTAAATAGCCACACATAAACCCCCACATTTTTAACAGAAATTTATTTCATTTTTAAATTAGCTATAGAACAGGTACAAAAAAATTGAAATTCAGAATTTCAACAGTTTTTTAATCAATGTTTCAAATATGGACCAAAAAAACTAACATTTTCATTAAAAATTTGCCTTGTTTTTCATTCAACTCTAGCACTCACTTCCAGGCAGGATTTGAATGCGGGTCTTCAGAGATGGAAAGATGTTCACTTCAGGTCATCAATATATATATTAGCTTTTAAAAGAATACTATCACCAATCTGTTTGGATCTCCCAAAAGTTTTCTTCATGTAAGATCATGTTTCATCAATAAGTACACTGTCCATTTATACAATGTGCAAAATTAAAATTGGACCAGTGACCGGGGATTGAGCTAAAACACATGAACTGCTCTGGCTTCAGCTAAAGAACAATGGCTTCTTAGCTTGGACTGGAACTCATATTCTCTGTGGATATTCACAGAGGGGACCTGTGACCTGGCTTCCCTATAAACAACAGAGAATCATAGAAATATAGGGATGGAAAGAACCTCAGGAAGTCATCAAGTCCAGCCTCTTGTGCTGAGGCAAGACCAAGTAAACCTAGACCATTCCTGACAGGTGTTTGTCCAACCTGTTCTTAAAAGCCTCCAATGATGGAGATTCCACAACCTCCCTGGAAGCCTGTTCCAGAACTTAACTACCCTTATAGTTAGAATGTTTTTCCTAATATCTAACCTAAATCTCTCTTGCTGCAGATTAAGCCCATTATTTCTAGTTCTACCTTCAACTGAGTGATTTAGATTCAAGTATCTTAAAGCTCTCACAGCCCAAACTTATTTGCTTCTTCACAGTCAATAGGAAATCGCACATGACAACAAAGTACTGCATTTTGCCTACAGGGCCATATAGCCTTTTTCTTTAATATGTCGGCACTGAAAAAGAAAGTTCCGCAAGTTGTGCAAATCGTTACTGGTCAAACTAAAATTTCGCTGTAGCGTGAAATGCGAAGTGGCAATGTAGATGCAACTAATGGAATTATTGTGGTCCTAAAAGTAACTCTTAGTGCACTTTAAAAGGATTTTTCTTCACATATTTTTTCACTGTCTTCCGGGGATATTTTGTATTGCTTGTCTTTTATTCCCCATCTGGAATTGTTGTTAATCATTAGGAACCAGGACTTCCAGGCATATAAAAACATACTTCCCCATGTAATGAACAGATCATTTCAGGTCAGGCTGATACATGGCTCTCTGTGGCCTTGTGTGCATTCTGCAATAGGATACTCTGGAAAAGAATTCACAAACGCACTCTGTCTCCACCATCTGCATCTTCAGAGCATGAGCTCCATCCACTCAGAGAAGACTATAATGAGGGATGTCAGAATGACTTTCCGCTATGTTGATGGTTCGTGTGGATGAAGGAGAGAAGGAAACTGAGGACTTGCAAGATCATTCTGTTTAGTGACGAAAAGAGGTGCAACTCCAATCTAGCCCAACCCATTCTTCATGACCTAGCACTAAATTCTCCTCTCAAATCTGCAAAGTGAATTTTGACTCCAGTATTCAGCTCTCCAGGAAGTCTTGAGCAAGTAGGAAGAGCAGAATGGTGAGTTGGAGAGAGAATTTTACCCTACTTTTTAAAACCTAACTAAGCAAGCTCAATGTCTTGGAAACGTTTTCCTTTCAAGGCTTGTTATGATCTTGAATCAAAACAAGAAAGGACAGAGTATGGTACAGATGGACTCAAGTCACAAAATTCAAATCCAGACCTGATTTCCAACTCCCTCAAAGTGTGGTGGGGTGGTCAGTTTTTGGTTTAACGAGTTCATCTCTCATCTTTAAGGTATATAAAGAAATTAGTTTGATCATTTAAATAGTGTATTACACATGAGAGCCGTATGCATCATTTACAAAGTAATGAGCTAGGCCCCAATCCTGGACACCGATCCATGTTGGTGGGACCCGTGTGGACTTTAGATATTGTAACAGCAAATGTTCTTTCAGTCTGCATGGCTTGTATTGTGTGTTATTGAGAGAGAAATAGAATACTCTGGAAAAGAGGGCGAATATGAATGTATGACTATAAAGTTTCCATGACACAGCACAGTGTATGTGAGATTCACTCTGCAACACCAGGAGCCATCTTGAACTATATCACTGAGTGTGTCCCCACAGAGGCCAACTTTACTCTTAAAGGCGCAGTACATAGACAACAGCCTTACATTTTAATAGCTACATTCACCAAACATCAAGGTATTTCAACGCTGCAGCTTTTCAGCTGGAACCAGGATGTCCAGAGTCTTCAAAAAAACACAAACAAGGAAAAACCGTTAGCCAAACTTTTGGGGGTTCTTTTTAATCTCAAAAATGGTTCATTTCAATTGTGGATGAATTTTCTTGCTTCATCTAAACTGATTGTTCTTCCTATCCCCCCCCCCCCATGCCCCCCGAGCCACATTAACACAAAGGCTGAGATTTTCAAAGCCACATAGGGCTTGATTTCTCAGCCTTCTCCCCCTCCCCCCGCCCACCCAAAGAGGTGGCAGGAGGTCACAACAACCACCCTGCCCTTCCCATATGGAAAAGGTTGAGAACTACTGGGGTTGGATATTAATGGGAACTGAGTGTCCAAATCCCCTAGGCAGCTTTCCAAATCTCAGCCCTGAAGCACAAGATGAAGCTTTTTAATTTTTTCCCGCCAGAGAATTCTGATTTTCTTCCCTGAGGATGCTTCATTCCCTTTGTAACTTGCAACAGGGTGTTGTGGAAAATCACATCGTTGCAGAAGGCGGCAGTACCACCAAACAGGGGGGACAATTTTCAGAGAGCTTTTTTACAGAGAGGGATAAATTCAAAGCACTAAACACGCAAGCACACGCACGCACTCATCCCTCCCCATCTTCTATGCATGTGCTTACAAGGCATTCAAATTAAACTCACAACTGTGTGACCCTGATCTGTACAGATTAGAAACTGATTTAGATTGCAATTAAGTCAGGCTGGAAGTCAAGAGCTTGGACAAGGATTATCATTTTCCTATTCGGAAGGCCGAAATGGCAAAAAAGAAAATATGTAAGGATGTGTGTGTAAGCACTAAGAAATTGCCATTAAACAGTTCCATCCCTATTGTGCAAATTGAGATAATAAGAGATATTTGTAATTAGCAGCACAATTTATTAAAGCTACCCTATCTTCCATTGGTGCTGTTTCACAATCAAATACAGTTGGGATTTTGTAGCAGACCACTTTTTAATCACTAGAGCACTTCATTTTTAGTAAATCCAGCCCTAATTTTTGTTATCCTCTGCTGGGCTTTACTTGAAAAAGTTTAATTTGGTTGAGATCCCCTGAAAATCATCTCTGCTTAACGCTTTCCAGATTTCTGCAGCCCACCTGTCCGCCCGCCCATCTTTGTACTAAATACACAAGTCATAATCAGCAGCCATACCCAGTTCTTGTATTAAATGTCAGTTTTCTGCTTGGGGATTTTTCATGCGTTTTGAAAATACATGAAAGTATGCAGCCCACATAGAAAGAGAGATATGGCAGAACAATGAAGTCTACAACTGGAGAGTAATAAGCTAATTATATAGATGATTTAGAGATTGTGAATGTAGAATGTGTGATACCACTGGGCAGAAATAAGCTGTTTCTAGACTATTAGGAGTTGAAGGTCACATCACATGTCATTGGAAAGGTAATTTTCTCTAGATTTGAAATAGGATCTCAGATTTGATCTATGACCTCAATGTCATGAACATCTGAGCATTCTTAATACCTGAATCCTTTGACTGTGTTTCTTTTTCTTTTCTCTTTGCTCCCAATGTGATAGATTGGAATCTGGTCTTGCAGAAAGAGTAGAAGGACTCCTGAATTCCAATTTCAGCCTTGCCACTGACTTGCCTGTGGTCCTGGGCAAGTCACTTAAGTCCTCTTTGCCTCCATGTACCGATAGAATGGGTATAATAGTGCTTAGAAAATTCATACTTGGGTTTCAGTGCTTAATTAACTAATGCTTGTAAATTACTTTGAGATCCTCATATGAAATATACTACATGCAGTGGTTGCACTTAAAATGTAGCAACCAGTTTGAACGTTTTTAGCATGAGAGTTTCCTATAAGTATAATGGGAAATATTTTTCAACCTGGAAAAAATGTAAGTGTGACCACTGTAAGTGCAAAGTAATAATAATAATAATAATAATAATAATAAATAATATTATTAATATATTATTATTGCTGCCTGTATTGGATAATTTTCACCCATTTGCACACTAAAACTAAAATGCCTTCCTTTTAAAACTGCCATTCCTATTGATCTCAGCTGGAGATACAAATGCTCAGCACCTCTGAAGAACAGGCCCTAACTTTCTGAAGTCAGGCACCCCAAAAACAGAGGAACCCCAAATTAGAATCTTTGGAAAATGTGGGTCTTAACTTCTCTGTTCCTCATTTTTGCTCAGCAGTAAGAACGAAGATAATGAAATGTATCTGTGGGATTGAATGGGGGTGGGGAAGGGGTATGTGCAAGGAAAGCAAAGTATTCTAAAATGGGATTTAAATCTCCCCCTTCCAAGAAAAGCCACCCCCAAAACCTCCTCACTCATCTAAAAGGGTCAGGGTTCAAGTGATAAGAGTGATACAATGGACTCAATGATGAACCACTTTACATGCCCACGCAAGGCCTAGGTCGCCTTCTTACTTCCCTGAGCAGGCTACCCACATCGCCAATCTGGGCACAAGAGAAACTGCAGGGTGGGCGGGCAGTTGTCAGAGCCTTCGCTTGAACCCTCGAGCCAGTGAGCCTGCTTACAGCAGAGGGGTAAGTGACTGGCATCGGGTATAGAACAGGTGCAATTTACTTCCCCCTCTCCCGAGGGCAAGATGGAAGCAGGGACCGAACTGTGATCTCCCCTGATCCAGAGCTTGTGGTAATCCCACAATCCCACCCAGAGAGCCTGTGGCTGGAGAATTTTATAAGCAAGTCATGTTATAAATGGTTCCTCCTGCAGGTTGAGACACACTGTCGAGGATACAGTTAACTCCCTGCAGTCTCAAAGAGATGGGGAGAAAGAAGCTTATTTCCATATCTTAATTAAAATTTCTATTAATCCCATCTGAGGCCTCATAACTTCAGAAATCTGGACAAAAAAATTACATTAATTTCTGATAAATGTTTTAGACGAATTGTTCCGAGGTGGCTAACGTCTCTTGTTGGCGAATATCAGCTAACCCTGGGCCTGGTGTGCTATTTGAAGGGGAATTGCAGTGGGCTTTGTTTGTTCATTCTTTGAAAACGACAGACTGGTAAACATAATGGGCTGAGCTGGACCACCATTTCTCACACTGGCAAGCAACCCCATTGATTACCCACATCGGTAGGCCAGCAAGCCTATGCATTTTTTAGAAATCCCTCTTAGGTCTCTCACATTCCTTTTAACCAACTCGAAGTCACTGGCTTTTCCCAGAGTGCAATATTCTGGTGTGTCCCGGCTGCCAGGAACTTCTGGGACAATGGAGCTGGCCTATAGGGGCTCAGATAAAATTTCTTTAAAAGAGTGGGTGTGGTAGCCTTAATCTTAAAATGAGTGGCCATCAGCAGAGCTTCGGGGCGCTCTTATAAAACAGATTTGGAAAAGTGAGTTTAAAACAAGAACTCTCCCCCCAGTAGAACTCCCCGGTTAGGCAAAGGTCAATGAAAAAGGGATGAGATTGACAAGCTCAGATCAGGTAGGGAAATGAATTCTAGAGACAAAGAACAGCCTGACATTAGCTCATGCTCGCCCATTCTGTCTCATTCTGGCGGTGACAAAGGGCCCTCCTTCTTCCATGAATGGGAAGAATCTGCACAGGGTAGAGGAAACTCCACCACTTTCAACTAGTGGAATTTCCTATGAATATTTCCATTGGGGATGCAGGGAAGGATGTGATTTCCCCTTGTGGGGGATGTCACTTCCTGTAGATCATAGGTAGGGATTTAGATAGATAGATAGATAGATTAGATGGATGCTCCTTGCTTCAGCTTCAACCAGTCCCTCAGTCGCACAGTGACTCTTACAAAAGCTGGATTTCCAGCAGTATCCTCTGACCGTGGCTGGCTGAGCCCTTAGGCCCTCTGTAGTCGAAGGGGTCCATGGAAGAAGCAGTACAAGTGAATGTAGTTTCATTCTTGTGCCTGGATGCAGCGGGAGTCCCAAAGGGTGGTAGAGCTGTTTATAGAGACCCACATTTTCCTTCCCGAGGAAATGTTGACATTTCAAAACTACTCTCTGCTCAGAATCAGAAGGAACAGCCAAAATATCGACATTTTTCATGAAACAAAAAAACGTTGGTATTGTGGCATTTTTTTCTGAAGCAAAAAATGTCGGGACGTTTCAAACTGGAATTGCTGAAAGAGAAAATCGTTGACATTTTTGATCCAAATGAAATGATTCAACACTTCAAAATGCAATTTTTCATTTCAACTCACTCAATCGGAAAATCGGAAAACTTCACTGAAATGGACATTTTCCCCCCAGAACATTTTGATTTTGATGAAGCCTCATTGTCCAATGGGAAAATTTTTCAATCAAAAAAATTTCAACCATCTCTGTAATGAGATAAAGTGGCAAAATATCCCTCCTTTCCTGTGTGTAGGGAGAGAGAGAAGGTGCATGCAGTTAGACACTTCCCCCTACACACAAAGCTGCAGCTGGGTTGTAATCCTCAGGCACTGGTGCTGAGATCTTCAAGGATGGCTGGGTTTTTTGCTCAAATGTTTGCTGCGGGGGGAAAAATGCAAATGGTACATTATTACCCTGCAGCAAGTTGGACTTGTGCATCTTTAATTATCCTGAAAGCCCTCTTCTAACAAGCAGGGAAACTAAGAATATTGCTCATGTTTTACACGTTTTTCCTCCAATTAATAACAGTGTAACTATCCCAGGTTCTGCACTCCTGGAGCCCTAATATTCCTTATGTATCACAAGAAGGGAATGTCTTTTTTACAGGAGTTTGGTGTTACTCTGTGGAATTCACCCTGTGGAAGAGGTGACAATTAATGGCTCCAGGACTGTAGGTCTATGTGAGGTCAAGGCCAGATCCTCAGATCTTCCTCTCCTATGGGCTCCTTTCCACTACTCAAGCAGCACAAAGAAGTGGGAAATCTGGCCTAGTAGATATTATACCTAAGGATTCTCCTGGCATAGAGGAATTCCCAGGTGACATAAAGCTATCATGGCTGGTTTTATGAACCTATTCCTGCCCCTCCTCCCCCACCCCTTCCCCAGTGCAAGAGGTGTGATCTGGGTGACATAGAGTGGGAGGTGGAGGCTCCATCTTGTGGATCTCCAGCCAGCAGAATGGGTTCTCGGGGAACGTTACGCCAAAGACCAAATTGGCTGCTGGCCAGTGCCAGAATCGGGCGTGTGAAAAGGGGCTTAGAACCACATTCTGTGTCCTAAACTGCCTGCAGCTCAGCCAGACCTAAAAATCTGGCCTTCAATATCCATTTAAAACAACCCTCACAATTCATCATTTCAAACCAATAACGACAACACCTAAAAAAATACAGCCCAGCAGGACTGACCCCACTCCCGCCAAAAGGATCCGGCTAGCCGGGCAGACATCTTCGGCAAAGGCAGACAAACTCTGCCCTCTGCTATTGCTCAGCAACGGCAAGCAGAACAGCTGCTTTCAGGAAATTGCTTCGGAGGAACCCTCCATAATCTTGCTGCCGGGTGCAAAAGCCATAATGGTTCCAGTTCGGCTCCCGTGGAAGTTAACGCCAAATCTCCCATTGACTTTAATGGGATTAGGATCAGGCCCACAGACTTATTCTGCTCATGATTTATTTGCTAATGACTTTTAAGAAGGCAGCTGAGAGTGTTTCACTGAAAGCTGCCTCCCGTTTGCTCAGGCACAGCATTCAGAAAGTTCGCACGGGGAGAGGTGCTTTGCACCTCGCCCAAACTGTGAAATACACTGGAAATTAATGTTTCATTTCAGATCCGCACTGCTGACAGCTGCCTGGCTGCTGCAAAGTGACACCATATGTCGTGCTGTAATTTTAAGTAATTGTTTCAATATTAAAGAGCATATTTCTCTTAGGACTGTTAACGTCAAAGGCGCTGCTCTGCGGAACAGGGATTGTCTTTTTAATGAGTATTTGTACAGCACCAAGCACAGTGGGGCCGAGGTCACTGATTAGAGCTCGCATGCGCTACTGTAATACAAATAATAACAAATAAAGAAGAAAAGGGAGGCTGCCTTAAGAATTTCTGTCATGGCTGTTGGTGTCACAAATGCTATGAACCCAGCCTTCAGCTGGTGTCAATCAGTAGGACTCCATGGAGTTTACATTGGAGCTAGGGGGGGAAAAATTGGCCAATTATTTTTTTCAATTTTTAGCTCAAAAACTAAACAAACTGTTTAATTTCAGGTAAAATTACACTTTTTTAAAATCTTTTTTTTTTCTTTTGTTCACCGAAAATCTAGAACATTTTTCATTTTGGGTCAGCCTGAACCAATTGTTTTTTTGAATGGCCAGTGGACCAAAAAATAAGTTATTCATAATGTTCTAGTTTACATGGATTTATGACAGCGAAGGATCTGCCCTAATAACTTTACAGAGAGGTGTGGAACCTTCCAGCACCAATAGCAATGATGATGGTGAGGGGTAGCAAGGAGATGATTGTCTGAGTGGAAGCAAAACTCTTGGGAACCTGAGGGGGTTTTGTGCTTCTCTGTCAGTTTCTAAGACTCCCAACTGCACTGTTCGCAATGTGTAAGCCTCGCAGTGAAAAAAGTATTATCAAAAGACACCAGAAATCAAAGCCGGTGGTTTATGTTCCCACTTCCCTCCCAATAACTGAGTGGCCATAGATTAATTAAGATAAGAAAACTTTTACTTAATCATGTCATCATAGATACTAGGTAGGTTTTGACATTATATTTCAGACAGCATCAACTGTATTTTAGTTCTGCTGCATCCCTGTACATTGTAATTGTGCCATTTTTGTGTAATATTAAATATATCCTTGTGGAACTTCAAAATTTAATGAAAACAACGAGGAGTCCGGTGGCACCTTAAAGGCTAACAGATTTATCTGGGCATAAGCTTTCGTGGGTAAAAAAACCACTTCTTCAGATGCATGGAGTGAAAATTACAGATACAAGCATAAATATACTTACATATATATAAATATACTCCCCTCTCTTCATGTGCCAGTATATTTATGCTTGTATCTGTAATTTTCACTCCATGCATCTGAAGAAGTGGTTTTTTTACCCATGACAGCTTATGCCCAAATAAATCTGTTAGTCTTTAAGGTGCCACCGGACTCCTCGTTGTTTTTGTGGATATAGACTAACACGGCCACCCCGCTGAAAGTTTAATGAGTGAATTAACAGATCTTCCAATTTATTTGAAATGCAATTAATTTTATGCATGGAGAGAACTATTTCTTACCATTCAAGCCTGTTGAGTCATGAGCAAAATAGCTCAACTTTCTCTTCAGTACGGTTAGTTATTTAGACTTATACACAAGGCACAAGGCCCATACAAGCCTCCACAGCGGCTTTGGCCCAATGAAGTTGTACAGATTTAGGAGCAGTCAGTGGGGCTGCTGCTAAGTAAGTGAGAATTTAGTATCCAGGTAACTATTGCATATAGCCATGGAAAGAGGAGACAGCACAATATAATTGTTCATTTTGAGCCAGATCTCATAGTCCCACTGCAGGCTTAGACCCTTGCTGAGGGTAAGAATAGGAATCCATATGACACTGCTATTGCTCAGCTGGCTATCAGTACATGTAAATATGAAGGGAAAGCATTTGTTTCCCAACTTCACACTTATCATGCAAGTGGCGATCAAGAGGAAGCGCCACAATAATTAAACTGTGATGTTGAGCCTGGGTGCCCCTGAGGTAAAATCATCTAAATGAACTGAACATTGAAAATGGCAAATTGCAAGGGACTTTGTCACAGAATCTCCATGGTCATAGATCACCTTTGACTGACAGGAAATTGGACACAGACCATGGGAAGGTACGAAAGATTAGTGCAGGGGAAGAAGGAAAGCAGCAGCTCCTGAAGTGAGTCTGAAATCTTCCTGATTGCTAGGAAAGTGGGCCTCCTTAGCTCCTGATAAGTAATTTCAATTTGTACCTATATTTATAACAGTATGAAGATCCATTTTATAATCTGTGTAATAAAGAACCTCATCAGCAACTTCTCAAAGAAACTTGTTATTACGGAGAATGACACTCTAATTGCCTCCAGACATTTAGCTTGTCGAGTGAGTGAAGTAACCTGATAAGCTATTGAGCTATTAAGTGATGTAGAATCAATTAATGTAGTGAGATAAGAAAGTAATACCCTACCTAGTAAACTAACTAAATAATATGTGTCAAACTGGTCACTATTAATTCAGGTCCAGAAAAACATGGTCGACCAGTTTAAATGACAATATCATGAGTGCTTGGCGGGAATTCAGTAGGAAATATTTTTATAAAAGAAAATTAATTTCAAAAAGATCACTTTATCAAATCATTTAGGATAAAACACTACCTAATTGCATGTTTTGTAATTTGGTCAAGAATATCTCCGCTTTTTTTTTTTAAAGTAATGTGTAACTCTGCTGCTCAGCTGTTTAAAAACCTGAGCCCTGATTTTCAGAATAAATTAAACAGAAAAAGATGGGGATAAAATGCACATTTAATTCTTGTGTGCAGTTATCTTGATTGCACATGTGAGTAATTGTGCACGTTTGCTTAATTAGCTTTTTGAACACACAAGTAAGCAGTTTGTTTGCCCAGTTGTAATTATGTACACCTAACATTTTAATATTTCATTATCCTTTTTAGCCACCAACAGAGGGAGCACATGCAATCTGGCAAACCCTGTGCCAAGAACTACAGCTGGGTAAATAGTGGATTTTTCAGTTCGCTGGCCATTCTGAAAAATCAGGGGCAAAAATCATGTGGGTCTATATCCACTAATAAAACTTTCAGCGAATCAAAAAGTTGACAAACATTTCATTTTGGGTCTAATGAAACATTTCTTTTGACCCCAAAACTAAAAGTTTGTTTCAATTTCAAGCATTTTTAAACGCATTTGATTAATTTTATTTAAAAAACACAGGAAATGTCTAAATGAAAAGTTGTTTTGAACTGAAAAACTGAAACATTTCATGTAGAAAATTCCAAAACAATATGTTTCCATTTTTTGTGTGTGTTTACAACCAAAACAATTCTATGAAATTGAAATGAATTTGCTAAATGTTTCAGTGTAACCAAATCTGCATTTTTCAATGGAAAAGTCTTGCAGAAATGTTTTTACCAGCTCTATCAAGAGCTGTGCTGATATCTGATACTGCTGACATATGAACAAGGAAGTAGACAAGAAAGAGTCATGTTGTTTTGTGATATGTAAAAAATATGAAAGATGGGGTTTGGTTCATTTCGCTTACACTGTCCCTGGTTGGTTGGATCTTGCACTGGGTACTCTTGTCTGGCCTGGAGTAGAGAACCTTGTGGGTAAGAAGTAGAGATAATAGATAAGAAATTATCATTCTCCTCTGTCTCCTGTCAGCCCATATTTCACACCCTAAGTGATTTTGAAGTGCTTGTGTTGGTGGTTCCAGAGTGGAGGAGGGGTTTAATGAACCTCAGTTTCTTCTCCGAGCGTTTTTAGAATTATAAGCCTAAACTGCAAAATCTGAATCTGATTCAGGTTCATATTTTGCATCTTCATGTCCCAGACTTTGGGTGTGTTCCTGCCCCAGGTTCCAGTTCATCCAATTATGGAGAAGTCCTAATCAGAAAATGCAGATCCCGGGTCAGGTCTCCCAAAACTTGTGAGTCAGGATTTGGATTTTAGTTCATTCTCATCTCTAGATTTAAACAGTCTATACCACCGGAACAGTCTATAATTAATCAGGTTCAATTGGCCAGCCCCCTGTATGGGGGTGAGGGGGTGTTGTTGTAAGGCCTTTTAATATTTATAGCCTCTTCCACTTGAACTGAAGGATGAGGGCTACATTTTCAAAAGGTATTTAGGCACCTAAAGATGCAGATAGATGTTTAATGGGATAATGGGCTCTAAAGCCTAGTAGGATAATGAGCACCTAGTAAAGTAATAGGAGTTAGGTGCCTAACCTGCTTAAGCACTTTTGAAAATCCCACTAGAAACCCATCTGGATCTTTAGGAACCTAAATACCTTTGAAAATCTGTCCCTTGGCTGGAAGCAGTGGTAGCCTCATGAGGTCCACAATAGCATTTGGAAGATATGATTCCCTGGTAGAAGACTACAGGGGAGGTGCTACTATTACAAATCACACTACATCCAGGAAATGCCCTTTTCCCCTCCAGGGAGACCTGGGTGTGCATTGTTCACCCTGATTTTTCTTCTGTTCAAAAAGAACTTCTATAAAAGATCTTGGCTGTAAATCAAGGACTTTATGGTAGCACCAGAAAAGTTAACGGTCCATCAGTTGCGCTAAGTTCAGTTTAAAAAAAAAGATTCTGCTTCCCTGGCAGAGGATTTTCCAATGCGGTGCTGTATTTGAAATTGTGTTTCTAATCTGCTTTAAATGAGAACAACTTGCAGCCGTCTGAACTGATCTCCTTAATGTGCTGCTCAGAATTCACAGTGTAAATTGAATTGTAAGCCCCTCTGTCTTTGCATTTGAATGTTTTGATTCTAATATTACCAGCTGAACAAGTTATCCTAACTGAATTGTTCTCACAAGTAATATTGATGCTTTGCGCTCCCACTCAGTTGATGTCATTGTGGCTACTGGCAAGAAGGTGCCTGTTAAGAGTGAGGGGGCTGAGACTGAAAAAGCAGGTGAGAGAATAGGAGACAAAGAATAAAAATCTAATTCTTCTTAAGAGATGTGCTACACTGTGGAAAATACCAGTTGCTTGTTTCCAGTTATTCTCCTGTGCTTGCATCAGGGATGGCATTACTTTGGTTCTAAACCACCTTTGGACTGTCTGTGTTTTGAAGCCATATGGGAGCCTGCCCAGCCCTTGGTGTAGCTCACAGCAGCCTGAAGTCTGCTCTAATTTACGCTTTGCTTCTCAGGGCCCGGAGAAGTAGAGAACAGCCATAGTGTAGGTCTGGGAGAAGGCTGATATAGAGACCTTACCCTAGCTGTGTACCACCTGGGGAGCCCCCCCGCCCACCCCCCCCACACACACACACAGAAGTGTTCTCGGAGAGCTGTTTTCACCCCCTTAATAATTCCAGAAGCTTAGTGAGGCCTAAGTGCAATTGAGAATCAAGCCCTGTGACTCTTTGAGGGCAAAGGGGCAAAAGAAGGAGCTTCACATAATGGACATCTCCAAGGAACCCGTCATTGCTATAGGCAGGTTGTGTTGGTGATTGAAGGGTGGATACTGTTCCCTGAATCAGTACTGAGCCAGTGCCTCAGCATGGCATTGGAGGCTGCTGTGTTGCCAGAAATGCTATCTTTTGCAAGAGACTGGGATCCTCCTCACCATTTGTGCTCAGCAAGATCCCATGAATCTCTCAATCAGAAAGAGTGGTGACCCTGCCAGACTCTTCATTGTTGGAATCATCACCATCCTAAAATAGCAGCCAAGATTCCACCCAAAACATGAACATACGTTTACCACCTATTGTGCTGTTTTGGTTTTAGACTCCTTTCTGGGGTTCACTGCAGTCGCCAGCAGGAAACTTTGCTTTGGCAATAATTTCCCATTTGTTGCTGGACTTCAGGCAGGCCAGTACACGCCAACATGATGTGACTCGGTAGATAGTTTCACAGTCGTGTGATGTTTATGTAACTTGTCATTTTTTTCTTTAATAAAGGTTTTTCAAATGTCTTTCTCATTAGTCATCAGAGGTACTTCGGAGTCATGCAAAAAAATATACCTGCTTAGAGATGAACTGTGAATTGGATTTGGTCATTATTAGATATCCGGAATGATTGGGGATACTGCCCATTTTTTATTTATCCTGTCTTGCAGGGCCGGAAGTGCGGGGCCTGATTCATCTTTTTAATTTTTACTCACCCGGCGGCACTCCGGGTCTTCGGCAGCACTTCGGCAGTGGGTCCTTCGGTGCCACCGAAGACCCGGAGCGAGTGAAGGACCCACTGCCGAAGTGCCACCGAAGACCCAGAGCGCTGCCGGGTGAGTACAAGCAGATGGCGAGGGGCCCTCTTAGGCGCAGGGCCCGATTGAGGAAAAATCGGGGGAATCAGCCTAAAGCCGGCCCTGCTGTCCTGTTAACTTAGTGACCAGTTTAATCACCAAAACCATAAAGAGTGCAACCTTGGCACTTCAGAGCATAAACCACATCCATAGCCGTTATGGTCTTTCACTCGGCACGCTCAGAGTAAGTGACAGCATCACGGATCACAGTCGCCAAGAAAACCTTCAGCATTCCATGGGTCTCTGCATAGATCATCCCTGAAATACGCTTCACACCCCTGCGTTGAGCCAAGCGACGAATAGCTGGCGTGGATGTTTTCCCGAAGCACTTTCCGATGGTGCTTGGCACCCCCTTTCCCCAACCCCTTACAGCCCTTACCATGCCCAGACATGGTGGAATCACACAAAGATGACACAGGCTGAAACAGAAGTGATAAAGATAATTTTAGAAGAAAGAGATACACACGTTTTCAAGATACTTTTATTTCCTCTTTTTCATGGTGTCCGGCACTATGAAAAGATAATGCTCGTCAAGTTAAACTTTGCCATCTTGCCAGCTACTTTATACTGAGCGGAGGTCAAATAGGAGAAAAAATATATTGATACTTCCCATTGTGGAATGAATAGTATGTGGTTGTGTCCCTGGTCATTCAATCATTTCCATTCTGACCCAGCCAGCTTCAACGTGGGACAACAATAGAATTTAAGAATATTCCCAATTAATTATTGTAATTAATCAAAAGAAAACAAAAATAATTACAATTTTAAAATATTCATCCAGTTCTTTGTATCCATAATAAATAACAGTAATAAAAAAATCTCTACCCCAATACTTCTCTCTCTGTGTCACACACACACACACGGGTTAGCAAAAACACACTTTCTTTTGTTCCCTTTGTTCTCTTTGTTCACTGTGCAGTAATGAAAAATGACAGCCATATTTATTGTAACATTCCTCCAGGAATGCAAAGATAATTACCTATCCTTAGCAGGGGGATGAAAATGAGGAAGAGGCATATCTCCTTCCAACGTTCGGAATGCTAAGCTAGGTGTTTGTATGAAATGCAAATCGCAGGACATGGAGTAATTAAGGGGCAACGGATTGAGCACTGTATCTTTGTGAGGTTGTTTTTAGGTCGGTTTGTTTGTTTTTGTAAAATTTAACCTTGCCTTCCCACTCTTGTACCAGAAAAATCTTGCTACTTGAAACCCCATTGATATCCTATATGATTCCTAGAGGAATCTTTCTGCTCGTTCATTTCTGGTAGCAATCCCATTGACCTCCCCATCATTAATTGTTAGAAACAAATGTTTAGAGAAATCTGTAAGAAAACTTCACATGCTAAAATGATAAGAATCTAATCATTTGTCCAGCTGTCACTTCTATGGTAATGCAACAGGCTACATCATCTGGATGGGAGATTGTGATGCTCTGTGTCACAATCTGCCTCCCAAACGCTTCATTGCTCCAGGGAGGAAGTACCCTTGTAGTGGGTCTATACTTGGCACCTCATACTTCCTCCAGCACACCAGTGCACATAGGCTGGATAGCACACTGGGCTCCATCCAGTTCCCACCCTGCTTCATCCATGGTAAAGGATCTGTGCAGCCTGCTTCCCTTATAACACGCTACTACTCATTGCACAGGTATCCCAGGTATCCCAGTCTCTGATTTGGCCATCTGACCCTTATGTATATGAGTACAGGAAAAATCTTGTTTCTCGTTTTTTAGGACTTGATTCCGTTTTTTGGTGCTATACAAATATTAATGTCCAGAGGCTAAGTTATGAAAACAAAGCAACTACTCATCACGAGTCAGGACAGCAGAATCTGGCCTTACAGAAACAAAAAGCTTTTAGAAGAAAGTATTTCTGGTCATCAGTGTTAAAGAAGGTGGTCTGAGCTCTGGGCCTGGTTCAGCATCGCATATAAAAAAACATCTAGGCCACTGGATATTTTTCTTCAGTGAAGGCAGCGTACCTTGTCCGAGGAGAGATGGGTAGCTGAAAATCTCTATACTTAAATCCTCATTCATTCAAGAGAATTGTTTTTAAATAACTTTTTGCTGTGGCCTCAATTCTCCCACATTTACTCATGCTTAGTACCCCTTGCAGACCAAGGGACCACTCTCTATGAGTCAGAGTGGCAGAATCTGGTCGCAAGGGTATTATTCAAAGGGGACACCGTGCTTGTGTAATGTAACTAGGTTAACAGCCATGGAAACTGCAGTCCTGCTGTTTAACCAACAAATCGCCCAACCAAAAAAATGGGCCAGGATCATGGTGTGCCTGACCTCGGGCCATATCTTGTTTCCCTTACTAATGCGCATGGTTGTGCAGAGCTAGGCTGCATGTGTGCCAAAGAGTGGAGAATTGATTCCTTCTCTTGCTCTGAGGAGGGATTAAGTTACTTCACCCCTTTTCATGAAGCAGCTCACTGCCTACTATGCACCTGGCCAGCTACCCTGGTAAAGGTGGTGGGGCTGGAGTTCCTCCCGCTCCTCACACCACACTGCCTCCACTTACTCACCGGTGGGGCGAAGTACTGGGTGACATTTCTCTACATCTAGAGCCAAATGGGGGACAAATGGGAACTAACTGCCCCCTACTCAGCTGAGTAAGAGCTGTGACAATCTAGATGATTGAGGGCTACTCATGTGAGTAAGGTGCCTGCCTGTCTATTTCTGATAACTATTTTCCAATGTATCTTCTACTATAATTGCAATTAAAAAAAAAAACTATTTGGCCCTTAAGAAAAATCATTTCCCTTTTCAATTTTTGCCTCTCCTACATTTATTTCCACAATTAGTTAACAATATAATCCAGTGACTGTAATCACACTTGCTGTAGCACCTACAAAGCATTTTACAAAGGTAAATGCAATCATGTATAACACACACTGCAAGGGAGAGTAGTTGGTCCTTATTATCCCCATTTTACAGATGGAAACAAAAATAAACAATTAAGGGCTAGGCAGGCTGAATTTTTCACAGGCTAAGACAGGGAGGCACCCAATACCCGTTGAATTCAGGCCTCTACTTCCCTTAGGCTCCTTTGAAAATCCCAGCCTAGATTATGACTTGGCGTATGTATCCACACAATGGAGTAACAACAATCCCCCCACACACCTTCTTTGTGTTCCTGTGTGGGCTACCCAAACCTTTGTCCCAGGTGTGTAGGAATAAGCTCAGCTGGTTGTCCTCTTCCTCTCCTCCTGGACAGGTGGATGGGGCATGGTCGGGGAAAGGGTGGGGAATACTCACTAGGCAGAGTAGTAGTGCCAATGCAAAGTAGGGGTGATAGTAACTTACAGCTGATATAGGGTAGCAGTACATTTCCACCTATCCTGAAGAGCAAGGAGGGAGCAGGAGAGGAATTGCGCTTCAGGGGTGTCCCCTGAGCAGGAGATGCCTTGATATAAACAAGAGAGAGGCAAGGAGCTCTCCAATAAGGAACCTCAGCTCTGGAATTCATTTCACTCCTTGCCTTGTTTGCCAGAGCCCAGAGGGGTTACCCTGGGCATTCTGCAAAGCCTATAATTTCTCACTAGGATCTAAGGAGACTGAAGGTTCATAAGTGGAGGGTCTGGTGATTGACAGATGATGTAGGTGGGGTCATGATCTATTCTGGGCCCATGGCAGATTGTAAGATCTTTGTGGGAAAGTCTGTCTATTGGAAAATTGGTAACTGGAAAATTGATGAGGCTAAAGGTCAAAATTTCAGAAGTGCCTATGTGACATAGGAGCCCAAGTCCAATTTTCAAAAATGACGTAGGGACCAGATTTTCAGAGGTCCTTGGGCACCTTGTAACAGGGTTAACTGTCTCCAGAGTGCCCCCTCATGGCTAGGAGTGCCTCCGCAGAGCCCTGTCACTGCTTTTCCCTTCTTACCCAAACTCCACACAGTCCAAAGGAAATTAAACCTGGGGTCCAATTTATACAGTCCCCAGGTCTACTGGCCCTCCAGGCCTTAACCCCAGTTCAATATCTCGCTCCTGCTAATCCAAAATAACACAAAGTCTTTCAAATAGAACTCAAATGGACACCGTCCTGATCCCAGTTTTACCTGGCCCAGCCCCTCCTCCATGAAGGTCTGTCTTTCTGCCCCCTGGCTCCTCCTGCCTGGAGTATGTCCTTCTCCACGCTCCTTCCCTTGCGCTGGCTCTGGAGCCTTCTCACCCGTTACAGGCATAGTCACACTTTCCTCGACTTCCCCCCTTCCCTGCAGCTTCCTGCTGCATTTACCCCGGAATCTCCTGTTTCCTCTCGGGTAGAGCTCACTCTGTAATCAAGGTTGGCTAGTCCCAGCCCTTCAGCTATTAAGGGGAGAGCCACCCTCTTGTACGTCTCAAGATAGAGATCGTGAGGTTTACAAAAGCATCCGAGCAGGTTAGGCACCTAACTCCCACTGAAATAAATGGGGGTTAAATGGGGAAATAAATGAAATAAAATCCCCCAGGCACTTCTCTGTATCCCTGGGGGGGAGGGATAGCTCAGTGGTTTGAGCATTGGCCTGCTAAACCCAGGGTTGTGAGTTCAATCCTTGAGGGGGCTATTTGGGGATATGGGGCAAAAATTGGGGATTGGTCCTGCTTTGAGCAGGGGGTTGGACTAGATGACCTCCTAAGGTCCCTTCCTACCCTGGTATTCTATGATTCTATGATTCTCAGGCACCTAAATAGCTTTGAAAATCTGGTCCCATGGAGCCTATTTAGGCTCCTAATTCATGTAGGCACTTTTGACATTTTTACTCCAAGTATCATACTGAAACATTTTAGCCTTTTTCAGTTTGTGTTTTTAAGCTTTGTGAGGTATCTGTAGAGGTGCCATAGAAATAAATAAATTTAAATATATACTACCTATGAAACTCACACAACAGTTATTATATATTTTATAGAGAGATATAGAGATATAAAAATAAAAGAATGTGTGTATATGGGAGTGTAATCCTCACTGGTGACACAAACCTACTGTTGACGTCTTGGTTTCCCATTTTATCTGGCCTATTATCAGAGATGTCTGTTGTGTGAGTTTCATAAGTAGAGGTTATCGTACGTTGTAGGCCATCTTTCCCACTGGGGAGCAAAACAAAATCTTGATAACAAGATCACCCAAAGGCAGATAAGAGCTCCAGCCAGCTCAACAGTACCTCAAGGTTTCTTGTGATGGAAAGAAAGAGGGAATGCAATTTATTATTGTCCCCTTATTGCGCCCTCCAATTGTTTGAGATGTCAAACCAACAAACTTGACTTGTGAAAAATAAATAAGCAAAGCAGGATACCTGTTGGGTTGTTTCTTTGCTTTGTAGTAGATGATCTGTGAATTGTTCTAACACAGTGACCAGGGAAGTCTCTCAGCTCTGAGTCCTGAAATCTCTGGAGCATTTAAAGATCTGGCTGTTGTTCCTTTCCCTTCCTCTCTCCCATGCCGGACATGTATCCTAAAATAGCACACTGGTACTTCAGCTTGGTAGATGTCAGAAGATGGCCCTTTAGAAGCTACTGATAACCTACGTTCCAACTCCAATTTTGTTTGTTCTTATTTCATGTTAAACACTACAACGTGCATTACAATAAAATGAAAGGTCAGATTTCAAGCCATAAAAGACAGGAAGAGTGATTCAGAGCTGAGGTTACCACCTCATTAACTCACAACATTCTCATGCTTATGTATTCTAGCACATATGGTATATAAAATCACCTCGTATTTCACAACCCTCTTAAATAATTAGGCACAAGAGGGTGAGCTGGGTGACCACCTGGATAAAGTCAAAACACTGGCATCTGCATTGACCAGATGGGAGTCATCTCTCCATTACCAGGAGGAGGATCTGGGCAGCAGTCTTCCACCCAAATTAACCTGCAGCAGTGCAGCAACCAACCTCCAGATAGGTAATGAGAGGAACAGTTCAAAGGAGAGTGATAAATGTGACTTGATTCCATTTTCAGATTGCTCAGTCACCACTGAAACCCAGACAGGGGTAGAGGCAAGAAGGGAAATGATCTCAGAAAGGCATCATCGTCCTCAGTCTGAAGACCAGCAGAGAAGAAGGTAAGGGGAATTTTGACCTAGTTAAGGAACCTTGCAATGGGTGTTTTCAGTACTCTTTGAACAAAGGATTTTGTTTTCATTGTTTCTGTAATTTAAATAACCTTCCCTTGGACTTTAGTTCCTCCTGTGTCGCAGCTACATTGGGCAGTCCAGTTCCTCCATTAATTACTGTAGCTCTTCCCAGGTGAAGCTAGTGCATTCAATATCCTCTGTCACTGTCTTCTGCCAGTCTTCCTTGGCTTTGCTCACTTTCTCTTTCCTACCTCCAAATGGGGAACAAACATTAAGAATGTTGCATGGAGACTTTTTTACACCAAATCGGTTCCAACGATGGTCAGTTATTTCCTCCATTTCAAAAGTGCATAACACGTAAGTGACCTACTGTATAAATTAAGATCCTCCTATTTAAACACAGCAGTACTTCAGTTCTGTGCGCAAGGTCAATAAGTGATAGGACATAGGCCGTAATCCACTAATCTTGTGGCACTCTACCACTATGCTGTAGGTACTCAGATACAGTGGTGATGGGAGCCATAAAAGAGTACAGATAGGTATTATACCAACATATACTGATGTAGGCATCCATCTACCATTCATGCAACTCACTGTAACGGCTCCACCAAAGTCATCATGGAGTAATATGCATCACAGCATGTTAAACATCTATTGCAGAAGCAGTTTCAGAAACCATGCGGAAGTCAGGGCCGGCTCCAGGCACCAGATGAGAAAACAAGTGCCTGAGGCAGCACCTTGTAAGGGGCGGCATTCCGGGGATTCTTGGGGCGGCACATTCCGGCCGCCCTGCCATGATTCTTTTTTTTTTTTAAAAAAAGCTTCGGCAACCCGGTCTGCAGCTCCGCTCCCCATGCTCCGCCAGTCCCAGTCCAGCCCTACAGGGGCACGGACCCTGGCCCGGGGGAGGGAGGGGGCAGGAAATACCGATCCCCGCCACTCACCATGCCGCCGGGCTCCCCAGGATGCGCCACTCCCCGCCGCCTGCACCGGCCTCTGCCTCCCGTGCTGCTCTGAGCCAGGCCAGGCTGAGCCACCTTTAAAGGAGCGGCTGAGCCGGCACCTCCTGCAGCCCCCAGGAGCTCCGCCTGTCCGGCTGGGAGAGGCACCCCGAGGCCGGAGGGGGGAGCCCCTCTCGCCCAGCTATGAGCGGGCTGCAGCACCTGGCTGTCCACAGGTGGAGGGAGCACTGAGCCGCCTTGACCGCCCTCCCTGCAGCCGCCCTTTTGGGTTTTTTTGCTTGGGACGGCCAAAAAGCTAGAGCCAGCCCTGGCGGAAGTTATAGGAAGTTACCAGTGTAGGGTTTGGCTCTCACCAAAAAATCCCCAGGAGAACAGACTTTTTTTTTTCATTCCACCCCAAAAGATAAATGCTAAAATAAATTATATTTGGAATATTTTTTTAAAAAAAGAATAGAACATTCTCTCAGGCTAAGACCACCAGGGGACAAGTTTCAGTCCCAAATTAATTGAAGCAGCTAAATTAAAAATCCCCCGTGACTGGTAATTAAATATGGGAAAGCTCCACTGGTCTTTCGCATTGTCAGTGTGATGTGCAGTAGTGATCCAGCAAGCCCACCGAGGTCATTCAGCAGGATTTGTGGTGTGAAAAATAGGGGAGAAATGTAATGTTACAGCACAAAGTACACACCAAGAAAACACACACATCTGTTGCTTACTGGTAACCCAGAATCTTTCAGCTACAGGTTTGGCATTGGGGTCATTATTATTTTGTCATAGGCAAGCCATGGTTCTGGAGGTGATAGGAAACCTATTCGGAAGATTACAGTGATCGGAGGTAGTCACTTGCCCTGATGCACATCCCCTAGTTTACTTTTCCAAAAGCTCAGGCTTAGCACTGGATCAGAGACCCTAGGCCAATATAGTGGTTGGGTGATCCTGAGCTGTTAATTTGATGCTGTAGAAATATTCCTTGTTATTCTGCCACAATAGTACAAGTTCTTCAGTTGATTCCTTTGAAATTCAAGGTTGTATAGCTTGGGCTGTCTCGACAGGTACCAGAAAACACACAAAATCAAATGATGAAATGTATTTCAGTTGGTTTACATTCAGCTCTGTGCATCCTCAAGCAAACTCACACAGGGGCACAAGCAGCTGGTGTAACAGAGTCTGGCAGATTGAAGATGCCCAGATATGGTGTTACAGCAACTAATCGAGGCTCTTAAAAAAAAGAGATTGGTAAAGAAAAAGCCCAGAGAATAAAAATCAGATCGGTTGTGTCGCCACTATACAATCAGCTTTCATTTTCAACTGAAATGCACTTTACGTTACTTCAGTCAGATACTTCGAGGGAACCTCTGAGATTGAATGATGTGTGCATATGGAAGCCTGGTAATTGCCCTGCTGGGTGATTGCAGCAGCATTTCCAGACATACCAGTTACCTAACCACATTACATGCAGAATATGGAATACGTTCAGGTTTTCCTACGTCTGTTCTATTCCTCCCACCCTTAAGATGGTTTGCAACTCTCCAGTGGTTCAAGTGAGTCCTCTATGTGTGTATATATAGCATTTGGGTTTGTATATGGAAACCTTTATATCATCTACCTATCACGGATGAATTCCAAATAAAGTCCCCAAGCTGAACAGGCTAAACCCTGAGGGGTGGAGAGGTCCCAAAATCTACACCCAATCTCTTTACCATGGGCTGAAGTCCCAAGTCTTGCAAGCCCCACAGTTTGGAGGGGCCAGAAGATTTGAAATCTGGTTTGGGCCCACCTGCCTGTACATGTGAAATGTTTGTAAAGAGCTTTGGGACTCTTCAGGGTGAACGGGGTTGTATTAAGGTAGGATATTAACATTCTGTCTTATTGACACTCTCTATTCACCACCTCCCCCCCCCACACACACACTGCATCTATTTCACCGTCAATAGCTTATCTGCTCCAGTCTTCATAAACCACCTTAGACAACATCTTCCAAGGAAGCTAACGGAGTCACATTCATTAACTGGACCATTTCCAAAGGGGGTGCCAGCAACTTCAACTGTGTGCAGGCCAATGGCGTTCTTGCGTCAGCTCTCAGTTTGGCTCACTCTATGGAATCACCCTGTTTGCCGAACAGGGTGGTAAGGGTAATACTATACCTAGTGGGGGATCTGATGAACCGATGTGCCATTTTGGTGTGGACAGGTGCATTTCTAGCAGTGTCGCTCCATTTGGCTGGGAGTGTGGTGGTGTTTCTGGGTCACTGTAACTGCTTTTTAATTCTTTGCATTATGGGGTCATTCAGCCTCAGTAGAGTGGTTGCATGTCACTGTGGCAGGGTGCAAGGCCATCGTACCCTGGGTCAAGGTTCAGAGCTATTCTCGGGACTTGCTGCAGTAACCAGTCCTGGTGTGTCTCTTTACAACCGGCTATAAAAGGTTGCGTGAATCTTTAGAGTTGAGAGAGCTGCAGGGAGACATCCCAGGGTTAAGCCAGTCAGAAAGGAAAAGTGGGTCGAGAATTGTTTGTGAGTACAGTGCTGTCTTGGGACTTTGTTGCTTATGTCACCTGTTTACATCCAAAGGATAAAAACAAATCCCAGGAAAGAGGTAAGTTTCAGACAAGACTGAAGCGGGGAGTGGGGGAGCATGGGGACGTGTCCCGTTAAAGCAGGCCTGCACAACATACGGCCCGTGGGCCGCATGCGGCCCGCGCAGGCTCACTGTGCGGCCTGCGGGGAGGGTGTGGTAGAGGGGAAAAAAAGGTTGCTCAACAACTTTGGCGGCCGGAGAGGGTTTTTTTCCGCTCAACAGCTTTCGTCACATCCGGCCCTCGGCTGTTTTCTTTGGAGCAATATGGCCCTCACCGCTTTACGAGTTGTGCAGGCCTGCGTTAAAGCATCAATCTGACTTAACTTTCTGGAGGTTCCCTTCGTAGATTAGCCCTGAGGGCCTACCCTCAGGGTGGCCTCAATGGGGCACGTACAATTTTGTAGAGATATTTCTGAGCACCTCCGTGCACTGACATCTGTATGTGCATTTGAAAGAAGCAAGTATCGGCATCCACAAGGAATAGAATTTTCACATGCAAAACACCAGGGGAAAAATGAGATCTGGGACTGAGAATTCGATTTCTGGTGCACACTGGTGTGGGTGCACCAACCTGGGTGTGCAGGTGGGTATGTGTGAAAAATTGTGTGTGCACTAGTGGAGCTCAGGGTCTACACATCAGGCCCCTAAGCGCAACCAATATTATTAACGTAGATTTGCTGCTGCCTAAGATGCACAAAAGACACAGGAAAAAGTGGGATCTGTGGAAGTATTCGTTATATAGCTGCCATCTGGCACATGGTCTCAGAAGACTTCTACCTGTAGGAAAAAGATACAGTGCCATAGGAAGGGACTAATGAGAAGAACACAATTGATTCCATTCCCATCAGCTGCTACGAAATGTGCCAGGATATTTTTTCCCCTCCCCCGTCATCATCTCACTTTCAAAGCTTCCATTTGTCCTTGTCTCCTCTCAGATTAGAAGGCTGGCATTAGGGATGGCTTACTCACTACGCAGTAGGGCAAGGCCAGGTCATTAAGCTGCCCCGCAATGCTCTGAGGTGGGAGCTGCCACCTTTCCAGGTGATGGAACGCCAGATGTGTTCATTGCGCTTCCCGTTGCCCTTTGTTTTCTCTTTGTCTGCATTTCTGTACCGCTTTACATCTGCTGCAAGTGACAGTGTTCTGCCGGTCTCATGTGACTGCGGAGTGACTTTAATGCAGGCACACACAGCAGTCATTAAGTGTTCAGAAACTTCCCACGGCCTGCCATGAACAGTTGTTATCCACGCTAATTAATCTGCAGAGGTATTAATTGAGAGAGGAAACGCTTACTAGAAAAGCACGCCTGTCTCTTACTCTTTTCGGAAGCAGTGTCATGAGATCCTTAAACAGGCCAGGTGAATAGCCACTAGGAACGCGCAGATGGATAGCCGAGTTGAACAGCGCCTCTGAAAAGTTAGTAAATAGCCCAAGCGTTTATGTAAACCGTTACCCAGCGACAAAGTGTGCCGCTTTTGCAAAGTCCTTGCATACCTCAGTGCAGTCCTGGGGCTCAATCCTGCAGTCCTCCTTCAAGCAGAAATCCCCAGAGGTGTTGGAGAGATTTCTGCCTGAGGAAGGACTGCAGGGTCAGGCTCAAGGGAAATATGACAGGTGCGTCACTGCTTCTATGCTGGATTGGTTGGTTTTTTAAAATGTCTAAAAGTGAAATTTGGTGCTGATAAAATGTACCAGAATGGCAGCCTTGGATATACGAGTCTATTTATCCATGCACAGGGACAGCATGGAAAATACTATTGAGATCTTCCCTACACCACCCAGCCCTGACTTGGAAGGGCCATTCCTAGAAGGCAGAGGGTAGTTCACCCTCCTTGACCATTCAGTTGCTACTGCCGATAGGAGTGCCCTTTTGATTATGTGCCAGCACCTATCCACTAGCAACTGGACTAAGCCCTTTCAATGTATATCATAATTGCATAAAAACCCCCACCCTACCCTAAAAGAACATTGGGGTTGAAAACCAAGCACTCAAAAGATAGGAAAGGTAAAATTACAGTTGCCTATGCTACCTTAATTCAGCCCCTATGTACTTGATAGTCTTTAAGTACATGATCACATCCTATTTCTTCCACAAAACCTCTGCCCCATTCAGTGCACAGGATGCACCGTGCTCTTGGGATGAATCAGGGCTGGGTAGTAAATGAGCCCCCCCCCCACGCATTCCTCACCCCTCTGCATTTCATTCAGGCTGCTTCCGCCGCCTCCACCTCACTGCTTGGGACCCCATCATAGAGAGCACAGAAAAGGGTCTCCTTGTCCAGTGACACAGCAGCCCCCAGCAGCCGAGAGGAGTAATTGCTAGGAAAGTCCTGCTCAGCCCTTGCAGCTCCAGGCTGGCACATGCTCATTCACTCTGTAAGGATGGTGTATGCACAGTCCGGGTTGGCATGTAGGCTCTGTGAGGGGATGGAATATGCTCAGTGCAGATAGAATTCTCAGAGAGTTTAGCTGCTGAACTCTAACAAGCCTGTACTGAGCATGTGCAGACTGAGTTTGGTTTTTTTTCAAAGCTGTATAACTTGGGCAAATTTTCACAGGAAAAGCAAAAGACATATCCCTGACACCATGGCAACCTTCCTGACAGATTTCAGGTCCCTGCTCCAAAGTTTGGAGGCACTCGAACTTCTCAATGAAATGGCTGTAATAATGTTTTCAACATGGACAAAGCCTCATTCTTGGATATGGCTAAATCATTTTAGCTGAAACTTCCCCCCAAAAAAGATTCAGCATGAGGCAGGCACCCCAGGGTGGATAATTCAGTGGAAGGCAGACTCCTGGCAAGTTGAACGTGAACAGTTTAAATGTTCTTTACCCCTTCTTGTTATGAGTGAAAATCAAGCAATATATATATATGTCCCAATAGGCTATATAGATATCTGGGCATCCTTAGCTTTGAATTTCTAGGTCAGTTGTAAATATTATATTTTGCAGTTTTCTTTAAAATGCATGCTTTGTCCCTAGTAAATAGAGTGATTCCTTCTATTGTTCAGGTAAATATATTTAAGCCCCTCTGAATAAAGTCTGATGTACATAGTATTGTAAATATGTGTTTTCAGTGTATTTTTAAAATCATGTCCACCTGACAAATCCAAATGGCAGCAGCACATCAATTTCTTCAAAATTCTGCTGTAGCTTGACCATGTCTCTTCTTTGTCCTGCACTATTGAACTCAGTGGCATTTTTAACAAAGATAAAGGACCTAATTCTGTAAAGCACTTAAGCGCATGCTTAAAATGGTTTGTTTAATCAAGGTCTTAAATGGGAGCAAGCTTAGACTCTTAATTAGTATCTCCACATGTTATCTGCTACAGACACCACTCCCCTAAAAAAAGCTATTTTCTCTCTCCTAAAGGACACCTTGCAAATTCAATGTCCTACATGCCCGCTCAGTTATATCCGTGGCATACTGGAATCATGCTTTCCCCTAAGGCACTACCAGGAGATCCTAACAGGCATTCTAGTCTATATTTTAAAGATGAACCTATTGGGTGAATTCCTGGCCCCATCAAGTCAGCGGGAGGTATGCAACTCATGAAAAAAAATACACAAGTCAACCTTCTGCAAAAAAATTTCCACTGCACAGGCAAAGTAGATTGATTGTTATCATTGTATTTATCATTTACGTACGTATTAATTATTGAAACACTATCAAGACTAAACATACATACACCCCATGGAAAAAGTGAATGCTTTTTAGCTGTTTAGGGCTTGATTCTCATTTAGATGAAGCCCCTTTACCCCACTCTAGCAGTGTAATTGTAAAGGACTGTACAGTGAGTGTTAAGGAGCCTTTAGTGTCAATGAGAATCAAGCCCTAAACAGCTAAAAAGATTCATTTGGGACTTTTACTGGTTTACAGAGTAAGATGATTTTTCAGTCCCCAATATGATCCTCTATGTAAAAAATAATAAGTGCAGGAACAAATCTCCTGCCCTTATCTATGCATCTCAAATTCCCCTGGACTTCACTGGCAGTTGCATGGATGTAGTGAAAGGCAGAATTTGGCCTGGCACTTATGCTCCCTAACTTCAAAACACTTACACTGGTTTTATTTTTAATTTAGTAAAATAAAATAATACTCCGGAGTGGAGACATCTGAGGCCAAGTTTCAGCTTGGAGCCTTTATTATGGCTGAGGTATAATCCCCAGTGCATAAGAAGGATTATACTGGGAAACTGACATCACTTTAAATATAGAAGCTTGAAAATGCCACTGTCATAAATCTTTGCAGTCTTTATTTTTAATTCTAGAAAAAGGTTGCTTTAAAATCTCCTCTCTCCCAGATACCATCCCTCTGACTCAGGCCAAGACTACGGATTTCTACCGTTATAGGTGTGATCCCAGACCAACAAAGCTGTGACAGTAAAAGCACCTAGTGTAGATGCAATTATATCGGCAAAATTGCACTTTTGCCAGTATAGTTTGCTTTGCTTGGAGAGACTGGAATAAGCTATACCAATAAAAGCACAGCTTGGCCAGTATAGCTGCATCCCTACTAGGAGCGGTTTGCCAGTACAGTATACTGGTATAACAGTACCTGTAAAATGCTCCTTGTATATGTAACCCACACACCTTCTGGGTGTGTTCTGTCCCATGTAGTGGCACCAAGACCACTCAGAGAGAGATTAATGAGTTTGTTCTACAGCCTTCGCTAACAGCCAGTTGGCTCTTAGCTCATGTGGTAGAGGCTCATGCATTAAGCTCCAGAGGTCCCGGACAAGCCCCCACTTGTAATGCCGACAGACCCCAGTGATCAGCAGGCAGGATCGAACCTGGGTATGAATACATTCCTTCTGGAAAGTCAGGAATTGGTTCAGTTCAGTTCATATTAAGGGTCAATATGCAGTGTTCTGATTTCACAAGGTCTGAGAGATGTCGTCCCATGACTAGCCTGAGCCTTCCAATGTGGTTAGTTCCTAATGTGTGTATGTGGGGAACTTTAATAAATCTCTTTTTTCCCTTTAAAGTTCCAGGGGATTGTAGAAATGTTTAGCGATTTACACGGTGACTAGAGTAAAAACAGTATTCAGGTTTCTTGATGTAAATAAAAAGCAAAACCTCCACCTTGCGATGTCAGACTGTGAGAAACTAGTTTATAAAGAAAATCATTTTTATTCACATAGAGTCTTTGTTGATCAATTTTTATGAATTAATGATGCCGTGATTGTAACCACGCAGTACTGCAAAGGCGGCTACAGCAATATCTCAATGACACCAATGTCTCTGGGCTGCCAGTGTTATTTTAGTAGCACCTTTCCCAGCAAATGATGTGAAATCTTAAAGCTCTTGTTTTGTCAGTGAAAATCGCAGCTATAAAATCTTCTGGCTCTTATCCCGTATGGAGCGTTATAGCCCAGAGCCACCGGAGGCACAAGAAGCTTCAAGGCTGGCCCTGCTAACATACCTATCGTCCAAGATATGTAAGAGACAAACATGTAGCAGCACTGCCGAGCCCTGCTTTCTTAGCCAGCATTAATGGGATGGTTTCAAGTCAAAGATAATTCGCAGCACTGTGGGTGAACATATGCAAATCAGCATATAAATCAGGCTGATGAAGCTGTTGCAGCCACCGCAAACCAAAAATAAGTGTCTCTTTTCCCTTTAGGCTAACGCTGAAGTAACAGCTGCACTATCCTGATGAGACCCAAGAAGGCTGTTAGTGCACATCACAGTGGTTTCAAGCATAGTGGACTGAATGCAAAACCCCCTTGGCAACTTTGTGGTCTTGCTAATGTTTTTTTGTTAGTTTGATCAGCATTGTGCTGTTGCATATGTTTATCCGCGATGCTCCACACCAGGTTGGCTATTTGGGGTGGGGGTGGGATTCGTTTTCACGTTGTAACTGTTAGACTAAAAATAAATGCTCTGGGGTGGCTTTAAATAGATTCAGAGCATCACAAGTAATTCTGTGACAGTGAAATCTTTGGTACAGTCAAATTGAGCTCTTAAAAGTCTGGTGAGACAAAAAGAATGAAAGCAAAAAGAAGATGGTTTAGAAAGAGAAAATGTCACTTTGCACAACTGAACTGCGTAGCAAAGGTTATTAAAAGTGATCAGTGATTTTGAGTGCCTCGATTTTGGGGGCTCAACTTGAGACACTTTAGAGGGGACTGATTTACAGAAAGTGCTGAGCACCCACCCTTTGAAAATCAGGCCCCTTGAAAGTGTTTAAAACTGGCCATCCAAACTCACTAGTCGGTGTAACAATCTTGGCCCAGATGAATACATTTTTAAAATTGCCCCTTGCTCTTTTCTGAATCTGTATCATAATATCTCTGGCAGGAGTGCAAACTCAGTTTGTCCGCCAGGTAACTGATACTGGGCTGAGCTCCAGTAAGGTCACAGAAGAGAGTGTGACATACCGAGGTGCAATCCAGCCCATGAGGGGCTGGGTCACCCTGCCCTGCAACCTTAAAATACCTTGCTGGTAGTGGCTCCCACCTGGGCCGCTCAGAAACAGCCTTCCGGCATGCAGGTCACACCCTGACTGTCTGGGTGTAACTTCCACCTGCCAGCCACACTTGGGTTACACTCTGGCTTTTACCAGCCTTGGTTACCACTGCAGAGTGAGCCCAACGCACTCGTCATCCTGGATTTCTCCGCCAGAAATGTATGTCTTGTATTGCCCAGCCCTTTCCAGGACCGTCCAAATATATTAAGTCCATTATTTCTTTAAGGGAATAATATACTCTATCTTACCACCTTAAATGGAGTTAACCAGACATTTTAACTTAAACACAGTGGATTAGATAAAAAAAGTTTATTAGCTACAGATTTTAAGTGAGTACAAGCAATGAGGCATAAGAGTCAAAAATGGTTAAAATACGGATAAAACACTTTCTAGTGTCTAGCTTAACAAGCTGTATTAGAGTCAAAGCAAAGTTTCTCACCACATGCTTCCAACGGCATTCCTGACCAAATTCTTCAGGTTTGCCCTACCTTTTTATAGTATCAGTCCCTCTTTGAAAAGCCTTTCCAGCTGAGAACCAAGAGACAGGGGGTCTGGTGGAGGAAGGAGACCTCATACTGTTCCTTTGCTAAGATGCAGATCTCTTTGTCCCTGCCGTGCAGTTCTTTCTTGCCAAAGAATGGCCACTTGATAGGTGATGGCTCATCAGCTTTGTGGAGACCTGACTGGGGCATCAGCTTGCCCTTTGTCTTTGAGAAACTGGTTTAGCCCCTCCCGAGACTTATCTGGGAAACACACTTCAGTCATGATTTCAGCTTATGTTCATCACTTTATACATGATGTTGCCACATACATTTTACCATGACATTACTGATCAGCAAGTTATGAGTTTTCAAATGATACCGCATAAGGCATGCCTTGTACAAAGATTAATACAGTCGTGTATAGGATGTGAATACAGGGGTGCATTCCATCACAGAGAGTTCCTCCTTTGATCTGACTAGACACAGGATCCCCATTTCGACACTTTCAGTCAAAGGCATTTTCTCCTGTAAGTGTATTTCTTACTTTGGCTATGTTACATGAACTTGGCTGGATTGTTGGCTCCTACAAAATCTGAAAAGAGAGTATGAATTACCATTGAAACTCTTGAATCTTAATCACTGATTCTTCTCCACAGTGACACACAGCAAAACTGTCCCATACAGAAGTCAGTACCCCAAATCTAATCTGGTCTGGAGGGAGCACCTCCAAATATGAGAATGCAATTCAGTCATCACCACCCTTTCAGATCCTGAACTCTGTCATGAGATGAGAACCTGCCCACTAAGAACCGGGGGGAGTCCACCAAATCATTTCATAGGAAGCAATTCAACTGCAGGGACTCAGCTGTGCCTTTAAGTTGCTAACAGTGAGAAATGAATCCAGACGGGTGACATAGAACAAAAAAGCTTCATAGCCCACGGCCAGTCCCATTAAATGACCCAGGTTACTTGACAGCGTTATCTTTGCAAAATAACTTCTCTTACCATGTGATTATTAAACTCTAGGTTTCCCTTTTTTTTTTAGAAAAAAAAATCTTTACACTTGAAAGAAATAGGGGGATTTAAAAAAATTTAGCTGCATAATTTTTCCTGGTTAAAGTTGGTTGTGGGGTGCTTTGCCCAGTTGATTATTATTTATTGTTATAGATCACTGAGTGAAAAACACTTTAAAAATTCCATTTGACTTTTATACAGCATCCTTCATACAATGTGTCACAAAACACTAAATGGGAAGAGGCAGAAAAGTCACAGAACTGGGTACACACTATAGGCACAAATGGTCTCTCACAGGCAGAAAGTAAAAATGGTGTCCTGACATGGTGCAAAAAGAAAGCTCCAAATGCAATAGCCGTAACAATTCAAACGTTAGATGCAGCAGAGATTAATTCTTTCAGGCTAGTTCCAGCGAGGAGAATGGGAGGCTGCAGTAAGAGGAGGAGGGACTTTCGTGACTATTGTAGGCAAAAGCAAAGAGGAAAGTTTTAAGGTCTGAGGAAGTGACTCAGTTACTTAAAGAGAGGGAGAAAATTCCAAAGCTCAGTTACTAAGCCAATGTGCCTCAAAAGGGATGATCTTGTCATTCCAGTCCAAATTTAGGCTTCATTTGAAAAAGGTTTCCCTAAGTGAATATTATTTGTAACTATTACCACTGTAGGGTCTGAGCTTTCAGCCCACCCCTGAGTACCAAAAGGTGAAACTATCAGCAGAAAGTGAAACTGACTATAACTGGCCTACTTGAGTTGCTTCCCCCCTCCTGCCATCCTGCCACCTGTGTGGAGGCACTCAAGCTGAAACCAGCTCCTTATAAAAAAGAGGGGGCAGCTGGCAGGATGTGCTTTGTGACAGCCCCGAGACTCTGGAACTCATTCCCATCTTGGTGCATGATAGCCTGAAGTCGGTGACCTACCGGGCCCGCTACCAAAGATATCCCCATCCAAGGGAAGCAGTGGGGGCAAAAGACATATGTGGCTTCAAGACTAAGCTTGATACGTTTGTGGAGGGGAGGGTATGATGGGATAGCCTAATTTTGGCAATTCACTGATCTTTGACTATTAGCGGTAAGTATGCCCAATGGCCTGTGATGGGATGTTAGATGGGGTGGGATCTGAGTTACTACAGAGAATTCTTTCTTGGGTCTGGCTGGTGAGTCTTGCCCACATGCTCGGGGTTCAGCTGATCGCCATATTTGGGGTTGGGAAGGAATTTTCCTCCAGGGCAGATTGGCAGGGGCCCTAGGGGGGGTTTCGCCTTCCTCTGCAGCGTGGGGCACGGGTCACTTGCTGGAGGATTCTCTGCACCTTGAAGTCTTTAAACCATGATTTCAGGACTTCAATAGCTCAGACATAGGTTAGGGGTTTATTACAGGAGTGGGTGGGTGAGATTCTGTGGCCTGCATCGTGCAGGAGGTCAGACTAGATGATCATAATGGTCCCTTCTGACCTTAAAGTCTATGACTCTATGACTCTATGATTGGGTTTTTGGAGAAGGCTGAGGCTGTGTTTCCCAGAACAATGGAGGGGTCGAAAGAGGTTTTCTGTAGGTGTCTGACAGGCTAAGTTCTTGTTGAAATGGTCATTTTAATTCTGCTGGGAGTTTTATTGCATTATTAATAATGTGTTAGGGCACCAAAAGCCTTGGATAGGTGTCTTCTTTCATTTAAATCTGAAATAAATACAAACAGGAAGTGAAATGGACTGTGAACAGAATGGTTTAGTTTCACTTTCCAAGTTGAATGAAGTAAAAAAGGTAACCAAAAGTACCAATGGTGAAGACTCAATTAGAATTTTAAAGTTCTTTCCATTTTAATGCTCTAAGATACTATTAATAGGTAGGGAGCTTTTTTAATGTACAATTTTAATTTTAATGGTATTTGTACTTAGTAGCTATTTCTTAGCAAGTGTTCATTTTAAGTAGTTATTTTAGGATAAGAAGGAGAACATCTCCATTAGTGAAGTTCAGGAGTGTACTCGCCGCAAATTTTAAGCAAACAGTTGTTTAAAACACGTACTGCAGAAGCTAGTATATCTGGTAAAATAAAGAAGGTTTAAATGGGGGTAGTAACGAGAAAGATCTGCAGGTATTAGCTCTTTGGGGCAGGAACTGTCTTTTCTGTGTTTGAACAGCACCTAGCACAGTGGGATCCTTGTCTATGAATGGGGCACCCACATGATGCTGTGAAACACATACTAATAATAGAAAGCGTGCGTATCAGTTCGGAATCACTTAGGACCAGATTCTGCTACTCTACCCTGGCACATATCGAGCAGTATCTTATTTGGCAAGGAATCCTACTTATTCCAGTGGGACTCTCTTGTGCAATAAGATGTTACTCAGTGTGAATAACAGTGACAGAGCTGGGCCCTTAAATGCCTCATTTCCCGTACAGTGTGAATGCATTTGTTTTCAAATTATAGGGGCATAAGTCCAACTTGATCTTGATTCCTGCTTACCAGTCATGTTTACAGAAGGGCTGGAAATGATTCCATAACAAGGGCTGCTCTCTTCCCACTTTCACTGTCTCAGTATTCTAATTCTCTGAGGTATTGCTTAATCTGCCATTTAACTCAAAATACTCTCAGCAGATGTTTTGGAGTTTTTTTTTAAAGACAACTTTGCCTCTTTAAGGATCAAATTGGGCCAGAGATGAATCTTACACCGTAACCCCCATATTCTCTTCCACTGCCCCATTCCTCTCTTTGATGTCGTCTTCATTGTGTTTAAGTCTATAGTTAGGTTACAAAATCTTCAGGGTAGGAGCGCTGATCTCTTCTTGTCCTTTAAGGCACCCATACACTTCAGGGTGCTTGATGATAATTTAAGTCAATGGGAATTTGCCACTGATTTAAAAGGAATCCTTAAGTTTGTCAATGCTAACTAGGAACCTGATCCTGTAAGGTGCTGAACACCCTCCACATCCATTTGGGACAGATCCTGCTTTCTCTACGGTTATCACAGAAATCGTCAGTGGCTTCAAAGGGGGCCGGATCAGGCCCATTGTCATCAATGCAGAGCTGTCTGCAGGGCAATAATTCCATTTGGCATCAAACGTCAAGGTTTCCAAATTTGTATTTGTCCCATACCGGAATGAAAACAAAGATCTTTGGAATGTTTCTGCAAAAACTGAGTTATATTAAAATGTCCATTTTTGATCAAAACCAAAGTTCTTTGATTTGTGAAGGTTTTGTTGATCCGGGGCTCCCTGGTCACCTCAAGGGGAAAAAAGGAGGTTTGGTAGCCTAGTAGTGACTAGATAGCTCTGGCCTGGGATGTTGGAAACTCAGGGTCAAGTCACTGCCTGATTCAGAACAAAGGCTTTTCTCCCACATCCCTCTGAATTAGGCAGAGCTGGGAATTGAAACTGAGTCTCCCAGGCCAGGGCCTTAACCACCGGGCTATAGAATGCAAGAGTTTCTCATCAAAAGTGAGAAGAGCAAAAATGTTCTGACCAGCTCAACTTCAATGAAAGTTGATGGTGTGGAGTATCTAGACCAATCAGGCCCTAGAGACCCCTAACACCAGAGAGGGAGCTCACCTCAAACCATGCGGAAGTTCATATCCTGATCGTTGGAGACCTTCTTGGCTCAGCTCCTTTGCTACTGCTAACCATATTGCTGAATATTTAAACAGAAACCAAATTTTTTTAAAAACATTAATCCGTGCCATGTTTTGATTAGGGATTAGAAATGTTAACTGGCCAATGCCTTTTTCTGCAGGGGTATGCAGCCCCTATACCTTTAATTGGAGTAGCCTGTGGTACTTGCCATAACGCTGATAAGTAATAAATAGCAGCCTTTGTCACATGCAAGTTCAGCATTGTGAAATGGCACACGGACAGCTTTAAAAAGCCTTTGTAGATTTACTGTAGTGCTGGGTTTAATCAAACACAGAGGAAAGAAAAGAAGCTATTTAGTCTGTGCCAGTTCCCGGCATTAAGTATGCAAATTTCTCGGTGTCTTCAGCTCCCAAGAACAGCAGGCGCTGAATGCAGCAGCAGCAGCAAGCGGCACGACATCATTCATTTCAATCATTAAAACAAAAGCGGGATAAATCGCTACCTAATTTGTAAAATATGCTTATCATATAGGCTCTTTGGTCTTTAAGAAAAGCACCAGCTGAATGAGAATCAGTGAATTATTTGGGGGCGGGGGGGAAATGCTTGACTCAGTTCTGGGTTTTGTTGTTTTTTCCCTCTCCCAATGATTGTTCTTTTCTTTTCTTTTCCTCCTTCTACCCTTTTCCTCCTTGCGGGAGGAAGAGAGCCTGCGTTTTCAGTGAAGTCTGCTCTCACATTCCATCAGGCTCCCTGCTTCCAACCTATTGCAAAGCAGCAACGTCTCTTCCTCATCATCCAGCGCAGCGTTCCAAACTCGTAAATAAATACAAAACCACCAGACAGAAGCTGCTGAGATTTGTTGTCTGTTTACATGCATGTTGGGCCTCTCAGTCCCTTTGGAATACTGGGCCTCTTAAAGACGATAGGGTCCAAAAGTCACTATATCATAGAATATCAGGGTTGGAAGGGACCTTAGGAAGTCATCTAGTCCAACCCCCTGCTCAAAGCAGGACCAATCCCCAGTTTTTGCCCCAGATCCCCAAATGGCCCCCTCAAGGGTTGAACTCACAACCCTGGGTTTAGCAGGCCAATGCTCAAACCACTGAGCTATCCCTCCCGCCCCGCTGATCTGGGCTCCTCTGTGTGCCATCTAATGGGCCCCACTGCCATCTTTGTGTGGCGAATAGCAATCTAGAGCCTCACCGCAGGACCAACAAATATATAAAGGCCTGATCCTGCAAATTGCGGAGAGCTGCTATGGCAATGGTGCACAGCGACGTTGCAGAAGGCATTCAGCACCCTTGAGCTGAAGAATGGCCTGTTCCTCTTTTACTTGGTACTCAGTTCAGAAGGTAGTGTTGCTTTTATGAATGACAGCAGTGAGAATTATTGGCCTACAGGGAGTGTCTTCATTGAATCCTTAAATAGGTTAGCATTCTACTGGATCGAAACACTTGGTGGGCTAGAAGTAGCTTTTATTTCCAATTAGCCTGTTCTTTCAGCACACATTCATTTAGCAGGGTTTTATTTTGTCTGTGTATATTTTTGGCAGAGGGATCATGAAACTTTTCACTCAGTCTGTTCCTTTAACGTGTCATCCTTTGTGTGGCGTCTCTGTCTTTGCTGTACGACTGGAGAACAGTCTGATGAGGGAAGCAGGGCCAATAACCCTACTCTTCTCTGAAAGGTGTCCTTCGATGATTTACCAGCTGTTCAAGCATTCAATTGTTAAAGGATAGTGCCTCTAGCAGTACAGCTCCCTACTGTTCTGATGGTGGGGTGTCAGCAGATGGAGCATATCGTGGTTATTGAAGCTGGATAAAGTGACTGTTAGAAGCATACATTGCCTGGCACATGCAAATAGATGTCAGGCATCTGGTTGTCTCTTGGTTTGGCCACGTTAAAAAATATTAAAACAAACCCCTTGGTTGGGGAGCCCCACTGGTTGCTGTGTGGATGTTATGGTTTAATGTACACTGTATGATTTGTGATTTATTAAACATCAGGGGGCAGATATGCAAAAATATTAGGCTTTCAGCTGCACGTGCCACATGCACACTCAATCGCAGACCTAATTTGCGCACATAGTGGTCATGTGTGCATGTGCAAATTGGGCAAGGGCGCATGCATGCATGGCTTAGCGACTGCCCGTGCAATTGAGTGTCTTGAGATTTTAAAAATGTGGCCCTCTAGCAGAATTAGAGCTGTGTGATTATTGCAAATAAGCCTTCAATACTGTGGACTTGAATGAAATCCATACATTTGCTGCGGTGGTGTCCATGACACCATGGGCATTTATAGGAGCAAAACATTGTTTGCAAGAACATTTACAAAAAGGGAAAGTGCAAATACTTATGCAAATACAAATATGCACAAATAGGTTTGTACAGCCATCTTGAAAGCATTTCTGGGGTTTGAGCGTCACCCATTGAATCAGCAGAAACAATGAGGAGCGGCGAATCCGGTCCAAACTATTTAGGTGCAACTTGCTTTGGACAATGAGGTCCCTCACAGGCAGTTCCCACCCCTTTGCACCTGTTTCACGGAACCCTGCTGCAGCCAATGCAAAGTTTGAATACCTGGTGAGCTACGTTGTCAGCTGATAATGTCACAGAAAGCCACACAAAAGCCATGAGTTGGTGTCTGGGTGCTGCACAGCGATGCCTGAGTTGTGATATTGAGCCACTGAGAATCAGTATCATCTCGTATTGACACCACACAATGTCAGGGTGCTGCACTGTAATTATTTGGTGGCTCTCTGCAGGTGCAACAAAGTCTAATTTCTCTTCCCTTCCACTTTGGCCGCTGCTCATCACTGCTCTCCCTTGGTAAGGAACAGGGTGGGAAAGGAGCTTTCTTTGCTTCTTCAATAAAGGGGGCAAATCTTCTCCTCTCTTTCCATCTCCCCCCAGCCTCTTCCTGGCTGTCTGACAGGTTGAGGAAGAATCTTAGACGCTCCAGTGCATCGGGCAGAGAGATCTCTGAGCTGATAATAATTTGAGTCCTCTAGTGAATCAGCATGTCTCAGTGTCCCATTGCGGCCTAGGCTGAGGCACATTGCTTGTTCCCCCACCCCTCCTTCCTTCTGTTTACAAGAAATCTTGACCCAGTACTCACTGAACAGCCTCTGCCAATACAAACACCAATTGGGGATATCTATTCCTTTGTTCCATCCTGTGCTCCCTTCTGCTGCAAATGCACAGGAGTTTTCAGTGGGCGTGGGGGAGAAAAATCACCCACTGGATTTCAGGCCTTGTAATTGGGGCAATCAAATGGCTTTCCAGGAGGAGCGTTGGGAGGGGTAGATTTATGTGAACGGACTCTAATAACTATGCCGGTTATTTCTGGAGGATAAGCCAGGCTTCATTCTACTAGAGTCAACATTCATGGTCATGGTGTCAGCCTTCAAAGACCGGGGAGAGAAGTTGAGCTCCCAACCCCATTCTCCTGCAGTAGGAGCAATGCCCTGCCTGTAAATGGGCTTGTAGAAACTTCAGCAGCACAAGCTGTTCCAGCAGTGTTTTATATAAATATGTTTTATGTATAAATATGTATTTGAATCCCTGTTTGGACTCAAACCTGTCTGTTCATCCAGCTGTCGAGTAACCTCTGCAAACAGCAGGAGCTTCACGACAGATTGAAACCAAGAAAACCACTGCCTGTTCTGCAAGCCATATTTAATTGGTTAAAGAGATGGAGACTTTGTTAAATGAGTACGATGTGCTAGCAAAGGGAACGGTTTTAGGAGGAGCAGAATCCTGCATGACAAGAGCAGCGTGCAGCTTGCTGGTAATCCTGCAAGTAAAGCTGCAGTTCCGGCGTCTCCCCAAAAAAATGGGATTTGCATAATTTGAAATTTGAGGAAAATCTCTAAATACTTTAATTTTGATAGAAACTGTTTCCACTGCTGACATGTGTCTACACCTATAATTTTAGTTGATAAATTGCTGTAATTTCTCCTCCATTTCATGTTCTTTCTAACATTAATTGTCAGTTGCAGATTAAGACACTATAGAGGGAGAGGGAGAGAATAAAGTCATTGTGCTTTTGTGGTGTGAATAGCCTTTTGAAGAATGATTATCTACCGCATAGATGTAAATAAAAAAAAAGACCTCTTGGCTTGCACTAAAATGATGTGGTGGGGTGTACGTACACCACACTAAGTCAGGCAAGGAAGGGGTTAGCCCCGTGGGAAGGGGAACAGGGGAGAGGACCTGTCCCCACCCTGAGGAAACTCCTCAGCCAACCAGATGGAAAGGGAAGTTCCGCAAGGGTCTGTTTTGGGACCGGCTCTGTTCAATATCTTCATCAATGACTTGGATATTGGCATAGAAAGTACGCTTATTAAGTTGCAGATGATACCAAACTGGGAGGGATTGCAACTGCTTTGGAGGATAGGGTCATAATTCAAAATGATCTGGACAAATTGGAGAAATGATCAGAGGTAAACAGGATGAAGTTTAATAAGGACAAATGCAAAGTGCTCCACTTAGGTAGGAACAATCCGTTTCACACATACAGAATGGGAGGAGACTGTCTAGGAAGGAGTACGGCAGAAAGGGATCTAGGGGTTATAGTGGACCACAAGCTAAATATGAGTCAACAGTGTGATGCTGTTGCAAAAAAAGCAAACTTGATTCTGGGCTGCATTAACAGATGTGTTGTGAGCAAGACACGAGAAGTCATTCTTCCGCTCTACTCTGCGCTGGTTAGGCCTCAACTGGAGTATTGTGTCCAGTTCTGGGCACCGCATTTCAAGAAAGATGTGGAGAAATTGGAGAGGGTCCAGAGAAGAGCAACAAGAATGATTAAGGGTCTAGAGAACATGACCCATGAAGGAAGGCTGAAGGAATTGGGTTTGTTTAGTTTGGAAAAGAGAAGACTGAGAGGGGACATGATAGCGGTCTTCAGGTATCTAAAAGGGTGTCATGAGGAGGAGGGAGAAAACTTGTTCATCTTAGCCTCTGAGGATAGAACAAGAAGCAATGGGCTTAAACTACAGCAAGGGAGGTTTAGGTTGGACATTAGGAAAAAGTTCCTAACTGTCAGGGTGGTTAAACACTGGAATAAACCGCCCAGGGAGGTTGTGGAATCTCCATCTCTGGAGATATTTAAGAGTAGGTTAGATAAATGTCTATCAGGGATGGTCTAGACAGTAATTGGTCCTGCCATGAGGGCAGGGGGCTGGACTTGATGACCTCTCGAGGTCCCTTCCAGCCCTAGAATCTATGAATCTATGAATCTATGAGTATTCCCACCTGGATGCAGAGGGGCCATAAGTTAGAGCAGCCTTGAGGCTGCTCTAACCTACACCGGGCAGCTGAATAGGGCTCTGATTGGCCTCAGAATATTAAGAGAGAAAAGGTGGCTTAAAGCCCTCTTTGATCCCACCCAGTTCCTCCCCTGAGAGCAGAGACAGGCTAACCACTTGTATTCAACACTCAAATTTAGTGTGGCTCTGATGTGAATTTAGCAGTCTGGGGCCATCTAAAAGCAATAGTCAGCCATCCACCACATTTCCTTGTACAAGCAATTAGCGGGAGCCAGCGCAGACCCATCTCCTTCACGCCATGTTCCCTGTCCGCCCGCCCCTTTCCCACACACCACTCCTCAAGCTACTTTAAAACAAAATACACTTTCAAACACAGGTCTAGCGATGCTAAATTATTCGATTAATTTATTATTCATGATGAAAAATTATTCTAATAAATGATGAAAAATTATTCTAATAACATTCCATTCTATTAATATTCTGCAGCCGAGCCGTTAAAATCACTTCCTGTGGCTGCTCTCCTCTTTAGCACTGATCTATTTCTAACCGAGTTTATTGAAATTAAAATCTGCTCTTTTGGAAATGTGCTGCACTTAACAAAAATGAGCGAGGAGGGGAAAATCAGCCAGGACTTAAGAGGGAAAGGGCACTGTTTGCCTTGAGCTTTGGTGCTCCTGATTTAGCGTGGCCGTCACGGGGAGGTGGAGAAGGAATAAGTCCATGCATCTACTTCCTGTGATTGCTTTCCTGTCCATGGGAGCGGGACGATCAGGGCAGCTTCTGAACAGAATTAGTTCGTCTCCACTATGCATTGTCAGATTTTAGAACTACAGGCTAGATCCTCTGGCACATGTGGGGCGGGGGTGTCAAAGATGGAGTTATGCTACCTTTCTGCCCTCCCTCTTCTGATCCTTGGGGCAGCTAGGCATGGTTCAGTCTGGCACAAATTAGAGCAGCCCCAAGACTGCTAATTTACATTGGCTTAGGGGCTTTCGTGCAGGTGAGAAACCCCAGAGTGGACCATGCTCCAGCCACAAGCCCTCTGACCCCAGCTCAGCCCCATAAGGGGTGAGGGAGGAGCAGGTGGTGTGAAGCCAGGGATAGGGGAATCTCTAGTGTCCATTTAGAGCAGTTATATGTCCCGTTTGTGCAGCCAGAACACAGATCGACGTGTTTCATCTTCCTTAAACTTTTGAATTGGATAATGGATTCTTTTAATTTTCACCCGCTACCATTAACCCAGTGTTTTCTTAAGAGAACCACCTTTACTGGCCCAGGCCAGGGGAAGAAAGGGGGCTTATTCACTACTACACTCTACCCAACAGCCCTCAACCTTCCAGAGATCTGGAAACATTGGAGCTGATTCTCCTCTCACTTACACTGTTGTAAATCAGGAATAACTCCCCCAAAGCTGAGAGAGTAACACCAGAGTGACTGAGATGGGAACATGAGTCATTGGGGGTAAGGTCAGCCATCATGAAGTTATGGGCTTGGAATGCAGAGTTTGACCAAAGAGAAGAAAGATGAGGCCTAGAGATCCTACTGTCCACCAAACAGTTGATAGGTCCAGGAAGAGTGAACCATCCCCTCTTAGCATCCTGCAGTCCCTCCTCCCGACTCAGCCTCTGTTCCTTCTCTGCTTCTCTCTGGTCTGGCACCATAGGATTGCCAGGCTTTGGGCCAGGGATATTTTCCTAATGGTTCCTACCCCTGCTCTGCTTGTTCTTCTTGCATGCCAGCTGGCTTGTGTGTGCCTCAGCTGGGTGAGAGGTTTCATGGCTATGTAGCGGTTCAAAGGCTTGGTTACAGGTGGCAAAGCCACTATAGTGGGCCCCACAGGTTCTAATGCACATAAGAGACCATGCAACAAAAGTGTCCCTGCACTAGCAAGACCCTCAGTTGACTTTCAGAACCCCCAGTGACACGGCTGGGATACGGGATACCGCACTGTGAACTGGTATATCCCAGCTATATCAGGGATGGTGAATCCACAGTGACACTCCGTCCACTGGAGGCATATGAAAATAGCACAGCATACAGTGATCACGTGATAGAACAAAGAGTGGCATGGCTAAGGGCAGGTCAATACCACCGCTACATTCTTTCAAAGCTGGTTAGGGTGCACTATCTGAAGTATCCTTGGGAAAGAGAGTGAATGACAGATGAGTGGGCAGCCCTAGGTATCTCTGAGCCAATCTAGCCCATCTCTAAGATGCCATATTTGTGAGCTTTGCTTTACATATTGTCCATTCACCTGGTCTTACCAATGGAAAGTAACTACAGTAATAAATGAATACCATCATCTGAACAGGACATTTACATCTGCTTGTCTGAGGCTTTATTCAAAGAGTGAGTATAGTGATTTTCTTAGATTAGATTTCTTTACTGTCCTTCGTCCATGAAAGTTGCTTTCCCTAAGTGCCTGAGTCCCTTCCACAGGATCTGTTTGAACAATAGCTGTTGCTGTTCTAGGCCCAGACCTGCGGTAAAGATGTGCATGTAATTGCATATGCCCCATGACTGTGTTCACAAATCTAGTAATTACATGTGCAAATGCAACCAATGATTCATGTATGCACTTCCCCAATTTGCACGTGCAGTCATTCCAAATAGTGCATGGCAAATTAAAGGCACCAGTTTTAAATGCACTTGATTTTTCTGTAAATCTGAGTCCTAATAAAGAAACTAACCTCTAGGTTACAATTTTATATCTCTAACAAGCAGAGTACCTGGGTAAAAGGACTTCATCTCAAAAGACTTTCAGTGAAGCCATCTTGTTCTTTGTGTGTTCATCTCTCACAGCATGGGTAATTAAAGGACCAACTGCAGCTCAGAGGATTCCTTAGCTTTGCGGTTCGGGAAATCTTTCATTCTTGCTAGCTTTTTTCCCCCTGTGATGGCATATTAGATCAAGCCATTAAGCAACAGCCTCTGCTTCTCCTGAGAATATTCATCAATAATAATGAATACCTGCTTGCTCCAGGGTTATCCCCTCCTCACCCAAGAATATCGCTGCCATGCGATACTGCCCTGTTGGAATAACACTGGGATTTATTTTGAATTTTGACGTTCAGATAATGTGCTAATTCCAGTTTTTTCTCTCTGTGGGATTCTACAGGCCTCGCTTTGTTCTGAATTTAGAAGCAGACAATCCATTGAAGCTGAGGTTTTGTGTACGCTGGCGGGAGGTGGACAGGGGGGCATTGCACCAAAGTAGCTGCACCAGTGCAAACCTCTTGTGTAGATCTGCTGCACTGGAGTAAAAAATAGCTTTCCTTGGTGACAAACTGTACTATGAAAATGCTATATCCATTCGAAGGGGCGCGGCAAGAAACTGGCCTTGTTGAAGGCCTGTTCTGATCTTGCTGTTGATCAGCTTGTTGTGCAGATGGTAGCTGGCAGAATCCTGGAGAAGAATGGTATTGTGACTAAAATACAGAACATGGAGTCCGGGGATGATTTTATTCCGGACTTGCTTATGAATTTGGGCAAATGGCTCAGGCCCTGGTGTGGTTAAATCTATGTACACTGGGGGTTTACGTTAGCCTGCTTTATCTGGTAATTTACCAGATTCAGTCACACTCTGGTGAAACTTGCTTTACATCACTGTAGCATGTCTGCATTAGGGGTTTGCACTGGCATGACTACATCAATTCTACCAGGGCAAATTTCTCTAACGTGTGCAAGGCCTTGAACTCCAGGTCCTTCAGCTTGCTCAGACTTCCCTACCTCAGAAGGTAGTTGAGAAGGTTAAGCCATTCATATTGGTGAAGTGCTTTGGGATCCTTGGGTGGAAGACCCTCTACATGCCACAAAGCGTGTTTGATATTTATCTTTCATTTATAGATCCTATGTTGATCCAGCCAGATCAGTTGCTTCCAGAGTCACCTCTGAATTTGTAATACAGGAGTCTATACAGCAGTGAGGCTATTTGTCCGAGTTAGGGTTTTCAGGAGCTGGTTCAAAAACCAGTGTCATAAACAGCAAACTCTTACTCACGTCTGTAAGAAATGAGACATCGTTCCTGATGTCTTAGGTTTATAAGGTCCATGTTGTGGCAGAGACTGACGTACAACCGTTCCCCCAGCCATTGCTTTTTACTCATGTGGCTCTACAGCCAGTCTCACCTCTTTTGGGAGGTCCGGATCAAGTATTGCTGTTGGCTGTTGGTTTTTATTATGTTGCGGGGGGGGGGGGGAGAAGGGGCTAATATTATTTCATCTTTTGCCTTCCAAGGTGAACATTCTTCCCTAAGACGATTATCACAGCAGGTGAAGTTCAGAACATCTCTTTGGTACCTGAGCCTTCCTGTGCTGTTCTCAAGCGCCTTTGTATAACCCTTCTCGCTGCACTGCTTTAATTCTGCACGCTGCCTCTTGATGTGTGCATGTTTATCTTTCCTCAGTTCTTACCCATTGGTGTGTCTCTCAGTTAAAGTGCTTTTACTCAGCTTGTGAAACCTGCTGTAGGACTGTCTTTGTTAAGATGATAAGCTGTAGCAGGAAAGAAGCAAAAAATTCCTCTAGTGTGTTATTTCCCCCCCCAAGGAATACCATATAGCCTAGATAGATGCTGTAATGTTAATCTGCCGATCAAAACTCTAAGGGGAAAAACAGAAACATCCAGCCATGTTAAATAAGTGTTTATGTTTGAAAGCTCACCAAAAAAAAATAAAAAAATCTAGATATGATGGCCTGGCACTTGAGCAGTGTGAGAGATTCAATTTAAAAAAAAGCAAATATGCCCATCCCATGGTGCAAGCTAAAAAGCAATAAAAAAAAAATCAAATCAATTTTCAGGACTTGCAAGGCCTTCTGTAGATTTCCACAAGGCAGAAGCCAAAAATATATTTATTAAAAAAAGGCCCTCGGGGCTTAACAGCGTCATTTTAACCAAACTACTGTACGTTCAAATATGATGGACTGTCTTTGTGTGATAAGGAATATTTTGTAAATAATCCATTTATATGTGTTGCTATAATATGTTATATCTGTATAGATAGATGCACATACCTACATTTATACTATATATGTTCAATGACATCAATGATTGGTTAGTGGGATATAGCAAATAATATGAAAAGGTTAAATTGGGTATGTGAGGTTTTGTCTGCATGTGTGTATTATGTGTAAATATAAAATACATAATGTGAGTGAGTGTATAGATAGATTATATATAATATTACTTAACCTTGTTGTATTATTTGCAATATACCAACAGCTAATAACCTGAGACTGAAGGTTTGCAATAGAAGTATATGTATGCATCTGTCTATACACACAATATATATACACAAATTCATGGATTATTTACAAAATATTCCAAAACGTAACTTCATCAGAACTCCAGTTCAGACTCTTTCTGGAGATGTTTCTTTTTGGCTGGCTTTTACTAAAAGTGAACTAAGCGCTGGTTAAATGTGCTAGATTGATTCTCTGGATACACTAAGAATTCAGCCATGTAACAAGTAGTGGCAGTACAAACTCCTGCACATTCTTCCCATACTATGCTTCAGCCCTGATCTGTAGGAACCCCCTTGAAAAGTCAGAGATTGAGGCAGTGTCCAGTTTTAGTTCATTGTTACATCTAATGATGATAAAAGTAGACTCAGAGACTAGGGACAAAATTCTGGCCCCATTGAAGTCAATGGCAAAACTCGCATGGTCAGTGGGACCAGGAGTTCACCCTCGAAGTTCATTATATACAAACTATAAACTGCCACCAGGTGGATTTGTAAGAACTTTTGGCACGACTAACCCGGACTGGATCTCAACCAGTAGAGAAGAAGAGTTTCATATCCCATTATCAGTCCCCTGGCTTATTTAACCCCCTTCCATTTCTTCCTTAACTTTGTCTACTATTATTTGTGAGGACAAAGAAAAGACTTTGCCATCCAGCGCACTTTATTCACTGGTGCAATGTGTTTGCACCATGTTCCTTTTTCGTTGGAAGAAGGTGATCATAAAATGTTTTGCTGTCTTCAGAGGAAGACAGCAAACTGAGAAAAAAATATTTTTCTGCTGTTACACTGAACAGCAGATTTATTTCTCTGAAGAAACCTAAGTGTGACTGCAAAGATAAAAAATCAGGATGAGCAGTGTGGTGGTGATGATTAAGGTGCCCTTCCCAAAAAATAAATAAATAAATACAACCTCCTGGCACTTTCCCATAGGTCTTCATTATACGCTATATCATTATACCATCTCCCTGTATAATCAAGAAGGGAAAGAGCTCAGCAGAGTAAGAGCCTCCCATTTCAGTCCCTGAATGTCAGGGACAATATCAGGCCAGCTGGCAGGATGAATTGAATTTTTTTATTTAAAAAAAAAAACAACCCCTCACAGTAATCCTGAAAAGCCCAAATTTGTTTATACATCTATTTATGTTTTTCAAGACTCAAGATGACCTTGAAACATCTTTACTGGTTTCTTTTCTTTTCTTTTTTCATTTGAAGTTGCAAGTTCTGCCTAAGCCTCTCAGAAAAAAAAAAAGAAGGGGGATATAAAGAAAGCTATTTATGCATTATGTCTCTTTTTAATATTAGCATTTTAAAAGGTTGAATTGTTTTGGCCTCTTTTGTAAAGTTATACCATTTAAACAGGATAACATGGCAATTTTCCATCAAAGAAAATACTCTCCTTTTTTTTTCTTTTTTTTTTTAGACTGATACCTTTGGTGCAATTTACCATTTTGTAATATCCTTCAGCTATGCAGGTCTCTGGGTTTTTTTCAAATGGAGGACAGCAGCTTTTCTAATTGTGCTTATGATACCAATTAGCATGGGAGTTTTCTGCTTTTTATTAATAAGAGCCATGGTTGTCCTAAATATTTTTCCCCTGTACCAGATTCAGGAAGAAATTGTAATTAATTTCTCTTTCAGTAAAAAGGCAACGCTATTTTTAAATTGCATGCCTGATTAAATTAACAAAGTATTAGACAATTAGCCGTCTTCCTTCTTATTTGTATGTTCTTTAAAATGCAAATTCAATTTACTACTGTTTTTCCCCCTTCATCCTTCTCATGTGTCCTAATTGTTAGCTAAGTAGTGTCAGGACTGCGTGTTATCGGCCAAGGCAGGTGTCAGCTTTAATACTATTAAAAAGGCAATTACTCCTTTCTCGAGCACTGCTTGTCAGTTTAGCTCATCAATGTATATATCAATACATTTTTTTAAAGGAAAAATTCTCAGTTTGCTATTTCATAATGATTTCCTTGATATCACGCCTCCTGTTTGGGAAGTTTCTCTCTTACAAGACCTATAGAATTTAATGACGTCTGACAGTCCGATAGAGTATCAATCCACATGGCCAAATTTTCCAGCTTGAGAATTGATTTCTAAAAATTTAGCATGCTGGAACGGCAGGCGTGTCATTTCTGTGTAATTTTCCAGAGTTGCCACTTGAAATGAGGGCACTGTTAACAGCTTGGGAAAAAACAAGACATAACAAAACAAAATGCTCCTGGAATAAGGAGTTGACTGGTCTCTCGATAATGAGTATGCAAAACATAAGGGCATTGGGAAAGTTCTAAGGAAAATGTTGGTTTATGATGCCAAGACCCATCAAGGAGGCTGCCGTGAATAGCTGAGAAGTTTTGCATGCTTGTGGTATCCAGACTACCAAGCAGGGCTCCCAGGAATCTTCTTCCATGAAATACAGCAATCGTCACGGAGGAAACCCTCGAGATTACGCTGGAATGAACTCCCTCTTTTTCCTACCCTTCCGAACACAAGGGATTCCAATCTTGATCGGACTGGATTCTTAATCTTACTAGACTGTGATTTGTTTTGTTTTTTCCCAGTCCAGCACAACCCAACCCATCCCACTGAAAACTAACTGGCAGAACTGCGCTTGGTTAAACCCATTCAACATTCAAGTCTGAATCTAGATAAAAGCAATGTGGATTTTTCTCATTTTCCCCAGAGAAAATGTGATTTCGTGAGTGAAGCACACTTGTCAGAACTCCTGGGCTCTATTCCTGTCTCTGCCACTGACCACGTGAGAGATACTACGGCACACATTTTCACTGCACAACATTGCACACTTCTTTGCTTGCACTTTGCAGCTGCTACCTCCTGAGCACGCACTTTATATAGTCTAACAAGTACACAAATGTGAGAACACTTACACCCACAAAACACGTGGGCCTCAATGAGTTTTACAGGTGTAAATTCCAACACTAGTGCATCCTCAGCAGATACATTAGCTGAAATGGGCAACAAGGTGTTTGGATTTTTAGAGCATGTGAGCAGGTGGTTTCACCTCCATGGCACGGGCACAAGTATGTATGCACACAATGTTGTGTGTGCACGTATAGAGACCAGATAAAGCCCTGGTGAAAATGTACCACTATTGCTGCCTGAGTTTGCCTTTTGGTAAATTGAATATAATACAGTACTTACCACTGCCCCTAGGTGTCTTGCGGGTCATTAAAGTTCAGATAGTGGTTTGAGATCTTTGGATCCTCCCTGGCTTAGGGCACCACTTCTCTAGATTCAAGGTGTGGTTTTCACTGGCGAGTTGAGTCAGCCCCACCAAACAGAGGATCTAAGTATTGTACTGTCCCGTGCAGGCCTAGCTGGGCTTGCCCTGTTGTGTGCCTGCTGGAGAAAAAAGCAGCAAGCCCTCGCCTGCATAGGAAACCACTGCTGAGCTGCAGCCAATCCTCCCAGGGTAAAATCGGCCACTCAGTCCCAGGGCAAAGCCCAGGTGATTAGCACTTGTGGGAGGAGAGTGGGTGCAGAATTCACAATTAGTAGGCAGGGTATGTGGCAGCCCGTCTTTTACTGCTGTTTCAAACCCTGGGCTGGAATAGTTATGTCTCTCTGTGACTCGGATGCAGGGGGTCCTGGCACTCGATCACTCTCCCATCCTGCCCCTAATGCTCCACTCCGTGCCAGCCTTGCCCAGGCCTTCCACCAAGAGGAGGATTTCACCCTCTGGGTGCCTGGGGGGCAACTCATGCAGCAGGCAGTTCTGCACAGCCCAAAGGGGGCAGGGCCTAGCCCACTGGCAGCATGGCTAAACCCGGCTCCTGCTTTGTACACACGCTGACCTTGCTGCAGGGTGCTGCTGGAGGGAGTGTGAGCCGCTGCACCTTTATCCCAGCTGTAGACAGGGCTGCTGCTGCTGCTGACTGTGCTCTCTCCAGGGCCCCTGGAGACAGTTTGCCCGCTTCCAGTGCACATGTGTAATGGCCCTGTTCCTTTACCCCTTTTATATTCAGCCAGATCCCAGCCCACCAGCGCAAAGGGGACTTCAACTGCCTTCAGGTAGCAGCTGAAGATTTCCCTACCACAGAGGCAGGGCCGGCTTTAGCTTTTTTGCCACCCCAAGCACCAAGCCGCTGAAGCAAAAAACAAAAACCAAAAAACCCGGCCCTTGAAATGAGCCGCCCCAGGAATGGCCGGAATGCCGCCCCTTCAGATGTGCCGCCCCGAGCACCTGCTTCCTTTGCTGGTGCCTGGAGCCGGCCCTGCACGGGGGAATTCTGAGCTGGCCTAGAACTAGCTGGCCTGATCCCAGACCTCCCACCCCCAGACCCTAACCCCAGTGTGGGAGGGTGATGGGTGGGAGCAAGTCCAGTCAGGGGCTGGAGGGCGTGAGTGATCCTGGCTTGCAGAGCAGCCCCTTTGGGACTAGTATCTATGGCAGCAAGTTAGCGCGGGGCAGGGGGGGGCTCAACGTCTGCCCTTAACAGCGTCCAGGATCAGGAGGGCAGGAAGATGACATCAAGCCAGCTGTGTCCCTCACCTCCCCATGCGCACTGACCCCCAAATTCCCAGGTAACTTTAGAGGCCTATTCTGTTGCTCGTCAATTCCTCTTTGCTTTTGGATGGAGATTTGCCTCAAGGTAGAGAGAGTTCCTAACAAGGTGCATGGCGTATAAATACCTCCTCCCCCCAGGCACATGTTGGGTCATTGATACCCTATATCTGGTCCTCTACCACTTCCTCGCCCCCCCACTCCCGGCTTCATTCAGGTGAGTTGCCTTTTCTACCTTCTCTCAGTCCCTTTTAAGTGTAGTTCCTTAAACCGTTTTTTCTCAGTAATCAGACAAGGGCGCTGTGTAGCCAGTTGCAAGGAGTGTATTTTTGAGGCCTCATCTACAGCACATCTGTAGTTGTCTGGTTTTTGGAGGGAGATTTGATAACTGAAAGGTTTGGTGGTGACCAAACGTGGCTTGTCACGCTTTTCATCTTCAGGTTGCTGGTTTGAATGGTGTCCAGATAAGCAGCAATAACTGACCATGTTCATAATCAGAGACTTTCTATTCTTAATAATTGGGGGAAAATTTGTTTCTGATCAGAATAGGAAATAATGGATACCCAAAAACCCACTGCTACAGTTGCCACTAATTGCCAGTGTTAAAGCAGAGCAGCCAAGGAGACGCATGGCCATGAAGTCTAAACTAGCTGGTCCCACCAGCTCAAGCTTGAAGCCTGCGAAGGTGTGGGGAAATTTTCAATGCTGTTCTGTGGATGAAGGACTGCAGACCAGGGCTGGTCAAAACATTTCCATTGAAAAGATTTTTTTGATGGAAAATGGCCTGTTTTATTGAAACTGAAATTTCTGCAGGAAGGGTCTGGTTTTTATTAATGTTTTGGGGGGTAGTTGTCTAAAAAACAAAACTATTTCCATTGTCAGCAAATGGACATTGAAAAAAATGTTCATTGGTTGTGCGAACATTTAGTAAACCCCCCAAATTTAGCCCAATCAGCTAAACTCTTTTAAAATGTCAAAAAAACAACATGGCAAAATCATTTTGCTCAAAGATTTTTTTGCAGGAAAAATTATATCCCGGACAGTTCTAGTTGAGACTTCCTAGCTATCAATGCAGAACTTTTCATTAGTATTAAATTCATTTTAATCCCTTTCCCGAGTGTTGTCTGTGGATGTTGAGAGGTACTGGGGGTGCTGCAGCTCCCCCTAACTTGAAATGGTTTCCATTATATACAGGGCTTACAGTTTGGTTCAATGACTCTCAGCACCCCCGCTATAAAAATTGTTCCAGCTTGCTTTCCAGTGCTGTAACTGGAAATCTTCTAGCTAGGTTCTTGCAGGGTATCTTCTAGGTGGAAGCAGAATTGTAAGAGATAGAGGAACCTGTCCTGGAATTTTTACAGTGTTGTTTTAAAGTATCAGCTGGTTTATTTAACCCCAGAATTTTCCTCTCTGCCAGGCCATGTATGTTTTCATGTCAAACCTGTAGTTTTCCCTACTCTTCACTCCTATGTAGGAACAACAATGATCTAACATGGCATGGGTTGTTCAGAGAGCAGCTGCAGGTTCCTTTGACTGACAATTCTGCAGTGCATGGCTGGAGACTGACAACTAATGGTTAGTTTGCAAATAGCTGCATAAAAGATGAGAAGGATAATATGACAGGGAGGGAAGGGAAATCCCTGGAAGTACTCAGAGAAAATGGATTTCCATTTAATTTTCATTTAGTTCAATATTAATTTTCAACCATAGGGATCTCAATGTAAAATTTCTCCTAGCTTTCACATCATATAAGAGTCTTGAAGGGCAGCGGCAATTGTGATTGTAGTTAACAAGGCTGCACTTTTGACTCTCCCATAAATTCTGTGAGCCTGATTCGCCACTCAAACCAGCACAAATCCGAAGTAACACAATTTACATCAGTAGAGTTATGCCAGTGTGAAACTGACAGGAGTGAGAAGAGATTCAAGCCTTCCATCTTCTTTGGAGCTGAAGACATTATCTGTGCACCAGCATTACTGAGAATAAGAAATACGGGTGCATTTGCTCAAAGGGCTCAATTTTTTACTTTCTACAAAACTAAAAAGAGGAGGAGAGAGGCTGGGATCTGTAGGGTGTGTTTTAAACAAAGAACTCTATTGAGATTTTCAAAGCATTAATTGCAGCGGCTAAATCCCCCTCTCATCTGTTTTATTCTGAGGTCTGAGATTTGCTGTCACGAGTAAGCCATGTTACGGTTCTGCTGTAGGAATTTGTGTGTTATATTGGCAATAGCATTTGATTGGTGCACTTTGATATAACTGAATAGGTAATCAGACCACTCTTTATTTTAGCCTGAGGATATCCTTTGATTTGAAGAGGTTGGCCATTTCTTATCTGAGTTTGAAAATGGGATTATTTAAATGTGTCCTGATGTTTTTCATGTGGTCTAACTGTGCAGTTCAACATGGTAATTCAACTCATAGCTATACCAGATTGTTATCTAATCTGATAAGATATGAACAGCACAAAGCCAAGATGATGAAACAATCAGGATTGTTGACTCACTGGGGTCCTGCTAAATCCAGTCTGCTTTCATTCTTAATTATCCTGTCAAGTTCCTAGAATCTTAGCTACTCCAGCACTATTGTTATGGCAAGAATGGTGGCAGTGACACCACTTGGTGAATGTATAAGTTGATCAAAATAATTTCAGCAACTGCAATTGTTATTTGTGCCTTAGAGACCATATGAAAGCAACTGATTCAAATACCCTAAACCTCAAAATAAAGGAAACGGACGTCTAGCATTTGTAACATCAGTGAAGGGACAATGTTAAAAACTGTGTTTGTCGATTTTTTATTTTTTATTTATTTATTTATTTATTTTGTTAAAGCCATCTAACTGCTCCGCACTACAATGGGAGATAAAGACCAAGCACCAAATTCAACCCTGTTGTAAGTAAGCATGAGTCCGTCATTTTAAATGGAGTTACACCCACTTACACGAGGCCTGAATTTGGCCCTAACAGCTGTCTTTGGTATCTGTAGCTCATGGAGTTTGTCGCTGGCCTGATACATTAAAAAACTGAGTATCAAGTAGGGTTAGAAGAAGTGGGGGTTGGGGGGGGGGGGGGGGGTTAAGGATTTTTTTCTTATAAATAGAATAGAAATTTCTAAACAGATATGGACATTTTTTCTCCCAAATGTTTATTTGCGTTAAATAGGAATTAATGAAAACTAACAACATTAAAAGGTTAGAACACTTTGTCTTTCTATATATCAGGTTTCACTTCCTTGCTGTTTTGTCTGGTGTCAGCAATTTGATACCAGCAGTGCATATTTAGGCAAGGTTATTCCTGGCGTAAAGGAGTTTATTCCATAATGATATTTTAAAATCTGACCCTAAGTGACATGGGTTCCATTGAATTTCACGTGGCCCCTTTTGAGAATTTTACCCATCATCATTAAATGAATTACATTACTTTTTTGTAGAAGTTGCAGAGTACTGTGTGAGAAACCTGCCCATATCCAGTATGGTGCGTCTTCACATATACCATGTATGGTGGTCGCCTGCTCTGTCCCTCTCTTTCATAAAGGCTGCACTCACCATGAAAGGGAAACACCAGCTGTTGCGTGCACATTTTAATGCTAAAGGGCTTGATTCTGTTCCTATTCAAGTCAAAAGAGAAACTCCTACCTCTCAGTTCTGGTTTCTTTCCATTCTTCCCCCTATCCCACCTGCTCCTCGGCTCCACCCGATCTACACAACAAGCAGCCTCTTTGTGCTCTTCTCCTGTACCTGTTTTCTAACTTTTTTCCATGCTGCCCCTTGTGCGTGGAATCTTTTCCTGACCTGATCTGCTGTCCTTCCATCTTCTACTCCTAGTCCCTCCAGGAAAACACTTCTTCAGTTAGAGCCTTAAAGCCTAGTCTCTCTCCCAGAGAAAGTGAATAGGGTCAATAATGACCCGTTCAGAGAGTCATGTGGCTAGCAAGAGGCATGCTAAACCTCACTGCTCTGTCACTTGTTTTATGTTGTGTCCCATCCGCCTCCTTTGTCTCAAGTTTGTCAGTGCTTCGGGGCCAGGACCATAAGCTCACATTTGTCTTTAAAGCTATAAGCACACATTCAGCACCACGTGTCTATAGGGTGAATTTGTGCTTACATGTTTATGGCTTTCCGGACAAATGGTCCCAGTCCCTGCCCTGAAGTGCTGACAATCTCGAGAACACGTAAACAGAGGAGAAGGGATGGGATGCCACATAGCTTGAATCAGCTTGATAAGTTTATGGAGGAGATGGTATCATGGGCAATTAATTGACCTTGACTATCAGCGGTAAATATGCCCAATGGCCTGTGATGGGATGTTAGATGGGGTGGGATCTGAGTTACTACAGAGAATTCTTTCCTGGGTGTCTGGCTGGTAAGTCTTGCCCACATGCTCAGGGTTTAGCTGATCACCATATTTGGGGTGGGGAAGGAATTTTCCCCCAGGGCAGATTGGCAGAGGCCCTGGGGATTTTTCGCCTTTCTCTGCAGCGTGGGGCACGGAATCCTCACTTGCTGGAGGATTCTCTGCACCTTGAAGTCTTTAAACCATGATTTGAGAACTTCAATAGCTCAGACATAGGTAGAGGTTTATTACAGGAATAGGTGGGTGAGATTCTGTGGCCTGCGTTGTGCAGGAGGTCAGACTAGACGATCATAATGATCCCTTCTGATCTTAAAGTCTATGAATCTATAAAACTATATATAAGACATATAGTTAATAATAGTAGACATCAGAGCAGAGTCTATTGCTTTAGAAGGGGGGAGTGTTTTCTTCTTGTTCTCTCTAGGGATTACTGCTCCAGAAAGCCAGTTCTTTAGACTCTGGTAGATAAGGTTTGCAAAGCCCATGAGGAAAGGAGTGTGTGCACGCGTGCTCTTTTGTGTTTGCCCATGTTGGCCACACGCAAGCCTCTATGCTCATGCAAGTGAGGGCATATGTACATTTTGGGCCAGATCCTCGGCTGGTATAAATCTCTGTAGCTCCATTGAAGCTACACTGGGGCTACGCCAATTTAGACCAGCTGAGCATCTTGTCCCTAGGCATCCCTGGCTTGTTCTCACTCACACACACACACACACACACTAGCTCACACACTGACTGGTCCTAAATCTGCAGATCAAAGCTTTCAAACTTTAATGGTTTTAGAACAAGGGGGTTTGAACGGGCAGAACGTGTTTGTTTTGCTTTTTGTAAATAAGCCAAATCTTGATGGTGCTTGCCCCATACCATCCGAGCTCTTTTGTCTGGCTAATGCCACTCCAGTGTGCCTGTCACGTCCACCACGTGTGCATCTGGAGCAAGGGATGACCCTCATTCCTGGCCACACCCGTGCTTGCTGATGAAGTTCAGAATGCCTTAAAATAGGTTAATTTGCAGCCAAGTGACAGAAATAAATTGCTGCCACTTTTGTGTGCTGATGACTTTAACCTTTTTTCCCCCCCTTTAGCAGCTAAATTGCCAATCAGCCAGAAACACACTACAGTTCATCTGTTACATAAAGGAAACTGTTTGTCTTATTTAAAACAATATTGACCTTTTTTCCATCCTTTCCCTTTTGACTACATTACAGGGTCCATTTTTTAAATGCGGCTTTTGTCTGACTGTAAGCAGGTGACCCTGGGATATTTATTTATCTATCTATTTATTTATGATTATTTTAGTCACAGTTTTCAATCTTTCCTTTGTACTTCTAATACAGTTATTAGTTTAATCATTGAGATTTCTAGAGCCCAGCAATATCAGGAAAAGTTATATTTGTATGCTACATACATCTTCCAATTCAGGGAAATCCACAAATATAGGCTATGAGGATGCATGCTAAGGGCCAAAATTACTCGAGATAGTTAAGTCCAAAGCTGACTGCGAAGAGTTACAAAGGGATCTCATAAAACTGGGTGACTGGGCAACAAAATGGCAGACAGGGCTGGCTCCAGGCACCAGACGGCAAAGCGCGTGCCTGGCAGTCCGGGGATTCTGGGGCGGCGTTTTTTGTTGTTGGTTTTTTGCTTCGGCACTTTGGCGGCGGCCTTTTTTTTTTTTTTTTGCTTGGGGCGGCCGAAAAGCTGGAGCCGGCCCTGATGGCAGATGAAATTCAGTGTTGATAAATGCAAAGTAATGCATACTGGAAAACATAATCCCAACTCACATATAACATAATGGGGTCTAAATTAGCTGTTACCACTCAAGAAAGAGATCTTGGAGTCATCATGGATAGTTCTTTGAAAACATCTGCTCAACATGCAGCACCAGTCAAAAAAGCTAACAGAATGCTAGGCACCATTAGAAAAGGGATAGATAATAAAACAGAAAATCTGATAATGCCACTGTATAAAGCCATGGTACACCCACACCTTGAATACTGCATGCAGTTCTGGTCACCCCTTCTCAGAGAAGATATGTTAGAATTGGGAAAAGTACAGAGAAGGGCAACAAAAATTATTAGGGATATGGAACATCTTCCATCTGAGGAGAAATTAAAAAGACTGGGTCTGTTCATGAATGGTGTGGAGAAAGTGAATAAGGAAGTGTTATTTACCCCTTCACATAACATTGGGTCACCCAGTGAAATTAATAGGCAGCAGGATTAAAACAAACAAGGAACCACTTCTTCACACAATGCAGTCAACCTGTGGAACTCATTGTCAAGGGATGTTGTGAAAGCAAAAAGTATAACTGAATTCAAAAAAGAATAGATAAGTTCATGGAGGATAGATCCATCAATGGCTATTAGCCAAGATGGGCAGGGAAGTAACTCCATGCTCTGGGTGTTCCTAAACCTCTGACTGCCAGAAGCTGGGACTGGACGACAGGGGATGGATTATTCAATAACTTCCCCGTTCTGTTCACTCCCTCTGAAGCATCTGACACTGGCCACTTCAGAAGACAGGATATTGGGCTACATGGACCATTGATCTGACACAGTATGGCCATTCTTATGTTATGTTCTTATTTTGCAAAAGATCTCAAAAATCTCCATTTGTTCTGTAAATTCAGTTATTTGGATGTATAAGTGCAATCATCTGCACCCGCAATTAACTGTAGGTACAAAATTTCTGAGAGTTATTTGTGGGGGCCAGATTTTGCTAGTAAAAATGATCTGCTTTAAAAAAAAATCAGGCCCGAAGTACGTACAGCTTCTATGCAAAACTAACTGATTCTGAGAGATTTTTGCAGTACAGATATATTTTAGTTGATGTGGGGGGTCTCTGGGTGAACCTCAGCTGTCTGTTTCTGATGACATTATATAATAAGCTTGAATTATTTATCTTACACCCATGAGTAGCCTTACAGCGTATGGTATTCAGGCCTGCACCTTTAAGGGCTGAGCTTCCCAGAGTGAAGTGCTATTTAAGCCTTCTCCACTTGTTTTCTACATCTCCAGAGTTTCAACTCTGGTGGGGCTTTTAACTATTCCATACTTCCACTCAGGGCATTAGTTCCTTTTTACATCTTGTACCATGTGGTGTTCAGTGATCCCTCAGCACTGAAGGAGATTGCAATAGATCTGTTTTATTCGGTGTCCAGTTCCATCTGGGTGTGCATAACAGTCATAAGGATTTCACAGCATCCTGCTCAAATTCTGTGTCTCGGCAGCTCTGCCCTTAAAGGCACAGTCCCCAACACCACACAGAGTACATTCTAGATATGTGTCCTTCGTAATTGTATCACGATCAGTGGAACTGGAGTCAGAGGATCCATGTTCTGGACAGGACACCAGGGGAACTGGGGAATGGGTAGAATTAGATTAGAAGCAACTGAGCCATATGGACAGAGCAGCGAAACTTAACCTGAATTCAACTTCACTCTTTGCTAATGAAATGGAAAAATCCAGAAAGACAAAGCCTTACTACTAAGATTTCCTAGTCCTCCTTCTAAATTAGCACATTATCCTTGTTATGGCCCTCCTGACATAGGCGCCGACTCCGTGGGTGCTCCGGGGCTGGAGCACCCACAGGGAAAAATTGGTGGGTGCTCAGCACCCACCGGCAGCTCCCCGCCAGCCCCAGGGCTCGCGCCCAGCTCACCTCAGCACCGGGAGATGTTGCGGGGCCCCGTCCCCGAGCATCAGCACCCAGCGGCACCGACGGAAGTCGGCGTCGCTGCCTCCTGACATCAATATACCAAACATCAGCTGTATTTCCATACATTGGGACGATCTTCTTTGCTGTAAATCAGTTTAGCTCCATTGAAATGAATGGATCTAGGCCAATTTACATCATCTGAGGATCTGGATTATTATATACTATATTTATTAACATATCCCTGGTGTTCACTTTGCTTATTAGGTTTTTTAGATGAAGACTACCAATATTTTAATGTATATATTTCCAAATCTCTATTTACATGGATAGACCTATCTTTTAATGCTGAGGCCTTTTGTGCAAGTTGACATAAAGTATCTTTTCTACAGTTATAATCCTTGTATAAAATATATTTTTTTACTCTGTAATCAAAATTAAAAACATTGTGAGTTATTGCCTGTCACTCACTACCTTTTACATGAAGCCAAAGATGCATGGAGTTTTAATATTCCCAAATGAGAGAGGCACTTATATTTCCATGAAACTTGGAGAAAGTAGTCCTAATTTGTGTTGGCATTTTATTTTCCCACAAGCTCAATGCCACAATACTGAAGAGAAAAGGAAATATTCAAGCTTAACCCTGGTCTCTTAAATATTTGATTAAACTGACACCTAAAATGGTTTGAAATGTCTAATTGTCTTCTTTTGGCAAGAGATAGTCAGATAGTAAAGTGTCTTTTAAATCAAATTTCTAGAGGATGAAATGATTTCTCCAACTGCTTTACGGCTACAGTGTTTCATCCACGTGCAAAATAATTGGGTTACATGTATAGTACTTCAGTGACTCGTCTTCTGCCAACACAAAATTTAATAAAAAGGAATGGTAAAGATATTTCAGACACCAGCCTCCACAGTTATGTCCATGGTTTGCAGGAAAAATGCACTGCTTGCAATTGTATGCAGGTGCAATGTACGTTATTTCGATGTCTAAGTACCTGATTGCATATACAGAGAAGGATCCAGCATAAGGGTTGTGGTGAGGACCTTTACATTTTCTAGAAGAACTAAATTGCACCCTCAAATTATTGTGGGTGTTTACATTGTGCCTGCAGTTATTTACACACACCTGCACACATCCATATATGTATTTGGGCACAAAATCAGAAATCTGATTAAGGCTGGGTTGAAAGTTTGGCCCGATGTGTGCCAAAAATAATAGCATTCATGTACAGCAACAGAAAAAGAAGAAAACTGTGTAGAGCAACATACAGAATCTATTCATCAGCTCTTCATTCATCCCATGTATTTAGAAACCTCGCTGGGCCAGATTTTCAAACTAGGTTGCCATTTGTGTGGGCACAGTAAAGAAAATGTGATGGAGAGAATTTGTGAAAACACAGGAGTTTTGTAACCGTATTTCCTGATCCAATCGTTTTTAAGGGGTGGTTTGCTAACCATGTGGTCACCCATTCGAGATTGTGTGTTTTTCTAATGTTTTATCATACAGAAGTGCGGATTCAAGTCTAGATCCTCAGGTGGGGTAAATCATCATTGCTTCACAATGGAGCTACACAATTTACACCAACTAAGGATCTGGCCAACAGAGTTTAATACATGGTTCTCTTTTGTTTAACAAAGCAAGTACTGCAATATATGAAAGGCAGGAAGAACCTGAAATAAATTATTCTTTGTCACCTATACTTTATTTTATAGGACCCAGATATCCCATCATTAATGCACGATTTCATGGTAAATACTCTGGATTTATACAGTAATAATAAAAAAAATACTAGTACTTAGCACTTACTGTATATAGCTACGTGACCTTTGGATTAGCTAATATTACTTGGCGTTAATATCTGAATTAGTGTAAAATTACCCTGCATAATTATTCAATCTCGTGGTAACAATTTAATTTGCAAAGCCATGTGATTACTCTGCAATTACATGACAGTCACTAATCAATTATATCTACAGAGTTTGCCCTGTATTTACAGAGTGTGTTGTAGTTATTTATAAAGGAAGACACAGTATCTGCCCCAAGAAGCTTGCAGATGTTCTTGTTCTGCTAACTTTATTCACTGAGAACATGTAATTCCTTAAAATCAATAGGACATCTTGCCTGAGAAAGGGCTGCAGGATTGAACTCTTGGTCAGACACAGATGACAGAGTTCAGACATGCAATATGCTAGATATATATCCAGTTATGGCTGAGTGTGGGCATGTTTTCATCTAATCATTGGTGGATTAGTATTGAAAGATTTAGCTGAAGAAGTGTGTTTTGAATTAAATCTGGGTGAATAAAGCAAATACATTTCCACAAATATTATCTGTCTGGAGTAAGGACTGTTTTCTTTGTTACTTGTCTGTACAAAGGCTAACACAATGGGGCTCTTTTCCTTGACTATGGTTCCTAGGCACTACTATAATATAAATAATCATCATTAAATGAATTCACTTTAGCTGATTTTATTTGCCTTTGTGTACTCCCTTTCTATGAACCTAAGAGCAGTGCAGAAAATAAATGTCGGTATTTGTGCTGCAGGTACTTGGATGCTCTTCCAGTCAGGGGACAGTAACAATGCCATGTGCCTTATCCAGCTAATCATCGCAAAGCAACATGGTTTGAAGTTAGAATATCCACAGTTGATTTGAAAAGAAGATTGTCAAATACCTTTGAATAATGAAAATATCGGTACAGTCGCAATCTGCTCACGGATATTGTGTGAGCGGGAAAAGAGGTTACATTCCCTGAATAAATTCCTCTTGCAAATTATTCTGAGCTGTAGGTTAGATGCCAAATGTTGAGGCCATTTGGTGCCCAAGAAGGAGGAGTGATTTTTCAATAGAAGGGACAGCCCAGGAAAAGACACAACAACGGGAATGGATGAAAGCTACAAAGGGGTAGGTAAATGGCAGTTTGATAAATATTTATACAGTGAAAGAGGAAAATAGTAGGCCAGGAGAGCAAAGATGTGAGTCGGAGAAGAGGTATGCAGGACTTTGAAGGAAAGGGTGAGAAGCTTGAATCTGAAGGTGAGAAGAAGCCACTGAAGAGATATGAAGAGGCGAGTGATATTATGAGAGTGGCATAAGAGCTATATGATTTTGGCAGCATTTTGGATAGATGATTCTGAGGTAAAATGGGATGTTGGGAAGCCAGCAAGTAGGAAGGGGAGACAAGAGATGACCAAGGATGGCCCAGGGCTTTTGTAGCAGAAATGGAGATGAAATAATGGATTTTTAAAGAAGCAGAGGAAGAAGAGACAAGATTTGGTGGAAGCCTGGATATAAGGAGGAAAATGAGTCAAGTGAGACACAAGGGGAGGGCACTGTGATGGATGTGATAGGAAAGGAAGGATTCGAGTGGTTGTGGGTGGAAAGATGAGGAGTAGGACGCAAAAATGTTTCAGTTCCCTATTCTGTGCATGAAACCTATGGACATGCCACTTAGCAAAACCGTAAAATTGTTCCCTAAATATTTTTAAATGGCTGATTCCAGCTCAATTACATCCTAATATTTATGGCAACATTCAAGCCAGGCCATTCTAGAAAATGAGCCCTTGTTCCCAAGTGACTCTTTTGTGTGCTTGTGGGCCATTAGTTCACACCCCTACCATTTTTTTAGGAAACCAGTCCTCTTCAATGATGCATTTCCTGCATTTTCCCTTCCTCCTCCCATCGTACAAACCTCTCATTAAGGGGAATCACGTAAACACCATTCAAATGCTCTGCATTCGCTTTAAAATTCATTGTTCACTAAAAGCTAATCAAAGCCAACGTAAACACAATGGTCCCATTTTCCTGATCCTGACGTTTCATTTACACAAGAGCTCAAGCAGACACACCGGCATTCTGCCATGCAGCCGTCAAGCACTGATTGTGCTATTCAGCAGGATGGCTTAATAATTACAGCCCCGGATTTCCAAACCACACCAAAGAGCAGGCTTACCACTGCTAGCCATTGTTACTAATTGTCCTTCAAGATACTTGAGATGAATTACTGTGGCTTACATTTTCCTGTTTTTCCTTTCTCTTCTATTGGGTAAAAAAAAAAAATCTTTCCACTTAGAGGACCTGGACAGATCCGACAAGTGTGGCATTGACTGTTGACAGCACTTCATAAGAAAACCCTCTGACTGCAAACGGTCTCATTGATATGTTCAGCTTGACATGTTAGATTGATTTTCTGATTGTTGAACAAAGCTGGCTTGTTGCACGTAGAAACATGTATTACTGTTTTCATTACTGAAGCTGGGTAGTTTTCCCACTAACACTTACTAAATGTTAGAGCTAATAAAATAATTTTACATATATATTGCATATAATGTTAACAAATAATTACGCCCTTGGATAGAGCCTCTTTTTCTGTTCACCGAGTAACCTCAAAGAAGATAACAATTTCATTTAATTTTGGGGGGGGATGTTCAAAATTATTCAATGTTTTCACTATTTTTTTTAATTCTGTGAGTTATGAACAATCCTCTAGGAATTATATTCATTCCGTACGAGCCCAATTCAACTACCGCTGAAATCTACAGGAGGCTTTCCATTGACTTCTATGGGAATTGTATCAAATCCTATTTGAGCTGTGTTTAGTTGTAGCTTGACACAGTACTGTTCCTTTTCCCTGAGTGTGCAAACACTTCTCACCCACATGAGCGGACAAGGTCAATGCCAAGGTCCATTCGTGCAAGAAAGAACCTGGTTTTGCATGTACATTCTCTACATCTGCATGCACAGACCAGGCAATTGCACATGCAGCATGCCTTAAAGCATGCACACAAGGAAGAGAAATTTCCCCCAATACACTAGCATAACATGAGGTCATCCTCTTGACTGACATCCTCCCTTTCCTTTGGTTGCTGACAGCCAAGCCTTAGGTGCCATTCTTCCATCTTTTCTACAATCTCTCCAGCTACCTGCAGTCCATGGCTGGCTACCATTTTCCTTGAGCTCTCTGTCTCCACAGTCTGTCTGATCTCCTAGCTTGCCAGTCATCATAAGCTACTGTGATCTGCTAACGGGGCTCCAGAAAGGAGACCCACTATCACTAGTCTTGTTATACATGCTGAAGCCTTAGCTTTTGTCATTGCACAAGTACTTTATTTAGCCACGGATGCACATGCACTGGGAGATTATAAAACCAATGTATTGGAAGCATGCACACCATGAATGAGGGAGAAACCCAGGTTTTGTTATGTTTAAATCCACTGAAGTGTCACGTGCAAAATATTTTGGGCAAAACACAGACTAAAAATCACAGTTTTCAGCATTTTAGTTATTTGCCATACATTAGAATGGCCTCGGTGGGTTTCCTTTAACTCAGCTGGTAGAGGCCTGTGGTTTTGGTGCTGACAATCGCGGGTTCTAGTCCTGCAGATGATCCATTGCAGGGTTTCATTATATAGTGGTGGCTTGTATGGAACTTCTCTGGTCCTCCCACACTCAGGCTGAGCTTCTGCTGTTGGGAAGTCTGTAAGACGCTGCCTAAGATTGGGTAAGCATGTGTCCTTCTGGTGGGTGGCCCAGACAGATCATAAAGAGCGGTCTATGTGCATCTAACAAAGCTACTCCTTTAAAAAAATACGGCCTGTGCTGCCAGTGTCTTGTTCGAAGGTTGTAAAGTGTGACGTGTGGAAGGGAGGAGGAATGAAACCTTCACAGTAAAATTTTAAATAAAGGAGGTGCAAGATCCATGTGACCAAATACCCTTGGTTTTGCACATGCATTTACCACACCGGCATCCCCAGACCGGGTGATTGAACACACAGCATTCAGATTAGCAGTAACTGTGCAGGCAAAGGAAGGCTGGCATTTTTGTTCAAATGCTGCTGCTGCTGCTGTTGTTGTTATTGTATTTTGCAAAATATGGCCCTAAGCAGTACGTAACTGCTCTCCCTTTACAAAGCACTCTCCTCATAGCCCGTCCACTCGAACAAAATAATTGTCTGAACTGAAATCACTTTGCTGAGATGATTAAATTAGTCCCTACATGCCGGAGACGTGCAGAGGTCCTGACATTTATATTTGGGTACTACAGTCTGATATTCAAATGTATTCATATTTGAAAACAGCATAATTTAAAAAGTAGCATAAAATCCATTAATATAAGAGGGAAAGAGGGTGATGCTCTAATTTATTAGGGGCCGTGTAAAATGATCATTTCCAGTGGCTCCATCCAGGGCAAACCTGCATTGTAGACCACAGCTGTGCTCAGCCAGTCAGTGAAAAATTCACTGGTATAGTCACTGGCGGAGGAGTACTCTGCAACTGCAGTCAGGCAGGCCAGTGCTCCCCAGTATGCAGTGGCAGGCCTGCCTGAGCAACAAACTGCAGTGGATTCAGTGAATCACTGGCCTCCCAAGTACTGCTCTGTTGGAGGAGCACATAGCAACTCAGCTTTTCAGTGTCCACTCTCTCCTCCCCAGCATGCAGCCCAGAGGAGTGCGCTGTGGTGCAGTCAGCGTTTCAGTGTGTTCTTGAGTCCCAAGACACCATTGTAAGGTCAGAGCAGAAGGAAAGCCAAACACTCAGGATGAAGTCCTAACTCCGCTGAAGTCAATGGCCCAACTCCCACTGACATCACTGGGGCCAGGATTTTACCCTCTGTGTTGTACGTAGCCATGAAAACTATGATGTCATTATTTCCTGCGTACTGCACCTTTAAATGTCTACGAACTCTGTCTGGATCGGGGTGGGGGGAGCAATCGATCTATCAGGGATCGATTTATCGCGTCTCGTTTAGACGCGATTAATCGATCCCCGAACGCGCTCCCCATCGACTCCAGAAATCCACCTCAGTGAAAGGCAGAAGCGGAGTCAACGGGGGAGTGGCAGCGATCGACTCGCCGCCGTCCTCACAGCCAGGTAAATCGATCTCCGATACGCCGACTTCAGCTACGCTATTCACGTAGCTGAAGTTGCGTATCGTAGATCGACCCCGCCCCCCCCCCTCTAGTGTAGCCCAGGGCTAAGAGCAGAGGCGGCTGCCATTTTGTTCTCAGAATTGCAGCAGCCTATACAAAAGGAGACAAACACACACACTGTGTTCTTTCATGGAGACTTCACTTTTGTTCTGTTTGGGGTTTATTTTCCTTAATCTAAACGGAACGTCATGCCAACTGCTTTATGCATAGGAAACTTTTGCACACCTCTAGTTACATATAAATTTGTCTTTATTTTAGATAATCCAGACTTTCCTATTGCAGGTTCAAATATACCGCTTGTTTACATTATATATCCTAGCAAACACAAGCAAGCCAGATTGCAGAATTTTAGAATAACCATGTTTTTAAATGCTCAGGTATCATAGGTCACCTTGTAGGCAAAACTACAAAAGTGAGGGCCAGATGATGATCTCACTGATCCTAATATAAATTTGGATTAACTCCATGGTAGTCATGGAGGTTACTCCATATTTATGCCAAGGGTCCCTAAGATTAGAATCTGACCACAAATCAGGTTTTTTATTCATAGGACAGGGATGTGGCAGGGTATTGGTTGCCATTATTTACACCCCAAAAATTATATTTTTTCCACTCTGATGGGATGGGCTAATAGTATTAACATGTATATTACCATAGTGACCCCAATCTGAATCAAGATGCCATTGTGTTAAACACTGTGTGAATACACTAAAGGACATTGACTCCACCCCAGAGAACATACATTCTAAGAATAATGCCCAACGGCATCTCTGTTTTTCTATAATATTTTGAATGAGCATTTACAAATTATGTTATTCAATTTGCTGAAGCTATTTCATTCACGATGCTACGTTAGCGCTTGGTACCTGAAAGGAAACACCTCCCTCCCCACAAAGACTTTTTTTTTCCAAATCTGTTTTCAAATTTTCAGCAAATTCTTCTCTAGGCCAGCACTGAACCAGACCAACATTTCAAATCTTTCTGCTAAAATGTGCCATTATACCTGCCTATTGAGAACCACCCCCTTTTTTTCTGGGATGTTCAATTGCTTACAAAAAAAGTACTTTAAAGAGGTATTTTCAAAATGGTTATCTGTAAGCCAAAGAATTAATATTACTCTGTGCTAGCTTCTGGTTCACCTTTTAACAATTCTCTCTCCTTGTATGTCAATACCAATTGCAGAGCTCTTGTAACTGGCAGTTAGTTCTGTGCAGGGGCTTCATATTTAAAGGGTGGAAGCACATGCACATGCGACTCAGTGAAAGGGAAGAATGAGTTTGTGATAAACGTGTGGGCGCACACTTTGCTGGCAAGTGTCTGTGTGTATTTATTATTCTAATCTACAATATTGCTGAACAAGGACTGATTAAGTGCATATAGACCCTTTTCCCTGTACACTTTTTGACTGAGTTTCTACAATCAAAGAGAAGCTGGATTTTGTTTTGTTTTTAGCCAGGGAACTAAATACCCTAATGTTAATTCAAATTCATTTTCCCATGCAAAAAATGTATAGATGGATCAATGCGGGGAATTGCAATCAGTAGTAAAGGTAGGCGGGGAGATGTCGTAGTAGGGCAGTGGAATATCTCATGAGTTTTAAACACAAGCATTGTATTACACAAGGAAAACCTCATTTTAAAGGGGCAGGATAAAATCACATTAAGAGTGAAGATCAGTCTTAACAGCACACAAGGAAAATGGCTCAGATGACTAGGACAACTGGCATCCCTCCTTTGGAAAGATGCTGTGGTTCTTAATTAATTGTGAAATACTTGGCACAGAACTGAGCCAGGATTTTTTATATATACACTCACATATACAGTTCTGTGTGTGTGTGTGAGTATACACATGATCAGAATAATTGTCATCTAACATGCTATAACCATAAGGGGACAGTTATTCTGATCTTTTGTAATCCATTTTGGCTAAATAAATTATCATTTTTGAACAGTCTGGGGGAGGGAAAGTAAGCATAATAGATTATAGGGAGTCATATTTAAAAATAAGTTAAGGAATAAAAGGCACAGAAGCCTAATGCCAGGTTTTGTTGTGTTATTCTCTGCTTTCCTTTCTTTAGGAGGGGGATTTTAAATTAAATTCAAAGTCTCTACTTTAAATAAACAATGAAAATTAAAAACAGGCTTCTGTGTTATTTCCCCCCCTTTCTTATTTTTGAAGGTAATGCTGTACTGTGTACTGGTTAAAAAAAAGGGGAGGCTAGGTATTAAGATTCCAAATGGGATGGTACATCTTTAATGATACATATGATAATTAAAGAATACAATAAACACAATTAGCATATGTTTTAAACAGTTTATTAGTGAAGCTTACCATAAAATCGGAATATATACAGCTCCAGGGTTTATTGGGATAGCAGCTTCTAATCCTTAGAGTCATAAAATCCCTGGTTTGGAAGAAATGGGCATCTTTAAAATGATTGAATCAGCAGGCCTCGAGTGAAAACACACAAATTAGCAAACTCCAGCAGTTGGGCACTGTGCAGTGTTGCAATGCAGTGAGATGAAGTCATTGCTGAAACTGCCCCAGCAGTTCTGATAGAGCACAACAGGGATGTGTTGCTTCTGTGGACATCCAGGGGATAATTACTTTAACTCTTTCCAGACCAGGTATTTAAAAATAAAAAAGCGCTTTGGCTTGGAAATAAGTGTCATGGTGAGAAATGAATTTCTACTTTAGTGAACTGCTCAGGGAAGGCAATGACAGGTTCCTTTTTAAAGGGGGGGGGGGGAACGCCTTTTTTTCTTCCCACCATTGTATCCTTAAAACCATAACAATGTATTTGCAAACAGAGGCAAGATGCATTGGGAATGGATCACAGGTGTGTAGCCTCCGACCAGGTGAGAAGAATTGTAACTGTGTGGCAATCATTACAGGGATTAATGTGAGATTAAGAAGGTGCATAGCTATTTAACCAGGCTGAACAGGGACCAAGACTCTATCAATATCACACAGCAGAAAACTAATGTTCTTTATAAAGACACATTTTTCCCATTCTTATAGGGAGGGGGGTTCTTTTGTTTATTTGTTTGATTTGTTTTTGGATCCCCAGATCCCCTCCTTTAAGTCTTTCTTCCCCTCTGCCTTTAGTACTGTAAAATGAGTTCATGTTTTTCTGCTAATGACTACCATATAAGCTCTTTACATTGATCGTTCCACTGTAGAGATAATTTTCTCATTCCTTTGTTTGTTTGTCGGGGGAGGAATAGTCTGAACCCTCCAGCGCAGCTATTTTTGGGCTTCTTAGAAGCAGCAGGGAAGCCTTGGGATAAGAGTCAGTGTGGACTGAAAGGAATGAAGCTCTGCACAATCTTGCTAAAGGGAAGGGGCGAATCTCAAATTGTCAACTTTATAATGAATTCTCATCAGACACGACGACTTTTCAGTTCTGCACGGAGGAAAAAGAATAGAAATTAGGCCGGTGTTTGACCACATGCTTATGGGGAAATTGGAAAGTTTGGACCTTAAATTAGATGTAGGGCCAGCTGAACAGCTCCATAAAAATGAGAGCTTCCCTCAAATGAAGGCATTTCAAGTTTGCTCAGCTCTGGGTCTAAGCTGAGCAAATTCAGTCACAGCTCAGTGCAGGGTAAACCTTTTGCTCCTGTTGCCGGCTGGCAGAATTGTTGGACACAGCGCTGTTTTGTATCGAAGGGGGGACGTGTTCATTTGAATGGTTAGAAAACAATGTCTCTGGACTCGTTTTAAACATTCACAAAATACTGAACCTGTGTGACATATATGCATGTAAAGTAGCACCACCTAGCCTCCCTTCTTTTTTTCACAGCTTGGCACTGGCAGGATCATGAATACTATTTGTGTTATATTAGCACCTAATTAGTGCTAGGTGCTGTACAAACACATAGTGAAATTACAGTCTAAACAGATAAAGGGTTGGAGGGGGACTGAGGCCCAGAGGGGTCAAGTGACTTGCCCAAAGTCACACGGTATGTCAGTGGCAAAGCCAGAGCAGAATGCAGGTTTTCAGAGTCCTAGTTCAGGGCCTATTCAGTGGGCCACTCTGCCTCTCATAGAGTTTGTCTAGTTTGAGAACAATGGTTGAAGTTAGAGTGGGGAAAGCTAACACTCTTTAGCTAATCCTGACCTAACCCTGAATTTTTTCCTTAGTGTAGATGCAAATTAACAACTAATACCTTGATTTTAGCAGGTCAAGGTTCAGTTAAAGCAAAGTAAAAGGTGTTAGCCTGTGTCTGCATTAGGGAAAAGGGGGAGGTTAACTAGCACATGTTAACTCAGTCACTTGACAAACCCTGAGGAACTGATTCAAAGCCCACTTCAGTCAATCTGTTAATTTGAACAAACTTTGAATCAAGGTCTAAATGAGAAAAGAATTAGGCCAGGAATCTCAAAGGCAGTGGGGAAGTACAAAAGTAGTCATCATTATTTATTGTAGCAGCTTGCTTCTTGATATGCCGTTACCGAATAATACCCTGCAATTTAAAAGTCTATGTATGGTGCAGTGCTAGGAGACTTGATCATGTGACCTCAATCTTAGGCCTGTGGTAGTGGTTAATAGCAGAGCGGTGCATAATTCACCAGTTTGTGGCATTTTCACAGCACCCTGGCACATATGCAGAAGGTCAAAGCTGCATTGCCACCTCTCAGGATCATGTTCCACTTAGTGAATTTGTTTATTTTGATTTTTAAAAGCCTCAGAAAATGCTTGCCCTTCTCTGGGGAATACAAAGTCTGGTATAGCATGTAAAAGCAAGTAACATACTATACTATCTCATTCTGAGTGTTAATGGTAATGTTAATAAGAGTAAATCTGTGTTGAAAAGTGTTTATGAAGATGTGAATTTCGGAGTTAATTTGCTGGAATAAGATTGATAAATTAAACAGAAATTATTGTAAATTAATTTTAATAAACATTAACAGGATTTTAAATTGTGGCAAATGTATGCTTTTTAATGATAACATCCTACCACAGCTGTTTTTGTAGAAGGGGAATAACCGGTCAATAATCAGTATAATGATACATACGATAAATGTCAGAGAATATATTGAAGGTAATAAACTGAATTTCCATCTGGTCACAAAAATGATTCTCAAAATACTGTGATACTTCTTTGTGGTTTCTCTGGTGATTGGAATACTTTGGCATGGCTTTAGTTACTAGTCAAGTTTCACATTAATTGAAAGGCTTCTGTGCAGACATGTAAAACCTCTTCAAAAACCAGAGGTATAGCCCCGATCCAGCAGGCTGATCCATGGGGATGGATCCCTGCACATACATGGAGCCATGCTGATTTCAGTTAATCTCCATGGATGCATTCTGATCCACCTGCACCAATGAACGTACAAGGTTTGAGGCCCAAATTAACTCTGAGTTAATAGCTTCTTAGTCTCTTGGGTGACAGACCTGTCTCTTTGGAGTCAATGGAAGTTTTGCCATTGACTTCAACGGAGACAGGACTTCACCTTTGGTTGCTAGGTAAATTTAGCAGATTTTGTTATCCTTCCATCTTTGGTGCAGAAAATGTGTCACTTTGGGTTCTTACTCTTTAAAGTGCTGATTCAGCAAAGGAATTAAGCATATGCTTAAACGCTTTCCCAAATCAGGCCCTTAGCCGCCAAGTTCTTGGGAATGCCCCACTTTCTACTTTTTCAGGTCTGTCTTCCAAGAGATAATCAGTTGTCCCTGGTTTCTAACTGATTATTAACTCCGCAGGCTGTGCTACCTTTAAAAGAGGGATGGAAAGACAACTTGATGCTGTCTAAATGGAAAGGAAGAGGGGGACAGCATTGGAGAATAGGGTAGAAGGGGCAGGGGTGGGGAGTAGCTGAGGTGAAGGAACTGTGAGGGTGGGAGAGGGTTGGAGCAAACAGCCAGTCTGCACAGGACAGAGAAAGTCCAATGTAACCTGTAGAAAGTTCTCTGAATGTCCTGAGGTCCCTGCTTTGGCTGTTTCTGCAACTGCCCCTGCTGGCTGGAGTCTCTAGATGGTTCCTCCCTGCAGTTTTTCCTCAAGGCCAGGTTGTGGGGTGGGGGAGACCATCTGCTTTCCAACCTCAATTCTTAACCATAGCGGATAGGCTTCAGATGGGCAGATGAACTATTGGGGGCTTCTATGAACCAAGGCTCCGTCCACACTTTCACGGTTCCCACATCACCGCCTCTGAGACCAACTGAAATCTGAAAACTAAGACATTTCCAGTCAGATGGCTTATCTTTGTCCCCCAGTTACTTCAATAGCTTGGTACTGACACCAGGCTACATTTCTGACGATACCAATTATATGTGGATTAAAGTAAAAATACAAAAACCTTCAAGGTGGGCCACAGGCAGGGAAATGGGAACATTTGTACAAACCCTCGTGTACTTGCGTCCTGCTAGTTTCACAAGGTTGTCATCGTGCCATTGAAGTCAACAGACTCAATGCAAAATCACGCCAAATGGTTTAAGGAAACAGCTCTGTTTCTAGAAGTGGGTGTTTTTGGTGAATTGAAAACTGTGTTAAAATTGCAAGCTGTCACTTTAAACTGTAGGGGGTTTCCTGGTCATGCTTGCAAGTGAGGGGGCTCTGTAAGGAAGCATGTGGGCTGGTCCTGCAGCAGTCAGTCTGCAGCAGGGCCAGCTGCAGGCACCAGCAAAGGAAGCAGGTGCTTGGGGCAGCACATCTGAAGGGGCGGCATTCCAGCCGTTCCTGGGGTGGCACATTTCAAGGGCTTTTTTTTTTTTGCTTCGGCAGCTCCGGCTGCGGCTTTATTTTTATTTTCTTGCCGCTTGGGGTGGCAAAAAAGCTAGAGCCGGCCTTGGTCTTCAGCCAGCCAGCCTAGAATAAGGTTGGGCGAATTGTGCCTCTCTCTGTTTTAGGGAGCAGCCTGCTTTGTGCCTCACTGGTTTGGGGTCCTTGTGTGTTGTCGTTCTGAAATGTAAGAATAAAGTCGTGTGACGTTGCAACCTTCCAGACAGAGTATTTAATGTTTTGATCTAACTTCTCTGTTCTGTATGTCATGAAACATAATGGTACTGACTCTGGCCCGCAGGAGACCCAAGGGGTAGAGCAGGTTCAGTGTTATTATCCAGGATGGTTTCAGGTGGAGTAGCATCATGGCCATCTTTGTAAACCATGGAGACAAGCTCCAGCTTGTCAGGGGGAGGGGACACTCACAGATGTGGATTGAGTGAGCTCATCTATTTCATCGGGAGGGTGGAAGAATCACAAACAATTGACATTATCTTTGGGCCCTGTTCCTAAGGGCAACATTCTGGAAGTCCTAGATGCCCATGAAAGGCCTATAAACAGTATAATACCTGAGATTCCATTGTAAAGTGAGGAGGTAGCAGTAATTGGAGGCTGCATCACTTGTAGAGTGATGCTGAACTCTGTGTGCAGGGAAGATCCAGGGGCAACTCACTGCAAAGGGGGAATAATGGGGGTTGCTGGGATATGAGCAATGCGCTATGCTGAGTCACTGGACCAATGTCCCGTGCTGAGGAGGAGGAGGAGGGGACTCATTCTCTATTCAGCCTCATTCTCTCATAGCTATGACAGACAGCAGTGCAGGTAGCCCATTTACCTAGGAATGAGAAAATATATATTTCAACCCTGCAACATTTTAGCCCTTTGGCACATGCTTTGCTCCTTCCTTAAGAGTTAGCTCACCAGTATACTTTAAACAGCATGGCGAAAGTGTTTCAGGGGTGAAATCCGGGCCTCACTGAAGTCAATGACAAAGCTTTCATTGACTTCAGCTGGGCCAGGATTTCACCCCAGGTCTCCAGCTTCCTAAGCCCCATGTTAGCGTTTCTCTGCCGCCCCATGCAACGAGGAGACAATCTGCTTTATGGGGTATTTCTTCTTTGCTGTGAAAGTGAAATCCTACCTAAAGATTTTATTTGCAAATATCCCTGATTTAAAACCCCTTCAGGTCTTTCACCAACCATCAAACACAGCGTTCTAATCTAGTCCTACTTGGGACATCAGAATTGGCTGTCTACCACATCATTTCTGGTGACGATGCCTCTTTTTCACAGTCTGTTACCCTTACCTGAACAAAGGTGTATTTAGGAGGGACCAGTCTATTTCATTAAAACCACTTCAAAGAATTTTCAATTACTGGGTCACTGCCAGTCCATACTTTTAACGGTACATTGCACTAAAGTTGTCCATGCTTTCCTCCTTCCCAGCAACCATGTCACGCTATTCTGCTCTGGGTTCTGCTAGTCTACTCTCCCAGGCTTCTGCAGGATCTATTAATGACAACATGACTGTATTGTTAATTGTAAAACCCTCATAGCAACTCTAGAGAATTTAAAACAGCAGGAGGGAAATCGGGTAGCTAAAGATGGAAACATTCAGATTTGCACCAACAATTCAAACTGCAGACATGGAAGCTGGGTGTTAGTCCTTTTGGAAGTTTACCCTTTACTACAGTTTTGTTTCTACAGCGAAAGTAGGTTGTGGGCAATTATCCAATTTACAAAGGAAATTCCCTTTTCAGAATTAGGGTCTCCTCACACTCATTGCTATTACATATTTCATGTGGTCAGTATAAGACCTGAAATCCTTATCTATCGCAGAGATTCTCTGGGGGCAACATTTTTGTACTGCATTTCAGTGTTTAATTCCGTCAGTAAAAAAAAGGTGACACTGAGAATCATCTTCACCTCACTTACATGAGGTCTACCAATCTGCTTAGATGGCCCCAGCACTGTAATAGCTGAGTGCTTCGCAAACATTAATGAATTTGATGCTTGCAACATCACATGGTAAGTTGGCGACAGAGCTAGGCATAGAACTCAAGAGTCGTAACTTCTAGAACTGGGCCCTCCAACATGGGTGAAATCCTAGCCCCATGGAAGTCAATGGCACAATCCCTCTGTGCCTGCTTTTTGCCCATTCAAACATTGGTAAAAAAAATCTTACATTTGCTCTCATCCTTTGCATAATACACAAGGGTTAAGAATTTGCACCCACCAAACCCACTGAGCAATGAGTTTAGTGGAAGCAATTGCTTAACAGTTGCGCACAATGCATGCGGATATTAAACCATTTATACGGTACATGCAAGTGCTGGTATGTTTGCTAATGTTTGCATCTGCAAAGTCAAATTTGTGCATGTATAATTTTGATGTACAGAAGTTCAGGATAATGGCTTCTACACTGTTTCATTGCCATATACTATACTTTCATTGCTATACTGTATATATAATTTCCAAATATCCATCTGTGAGAAAGATACTACTGTCATTGCATCCTGCACATATAACTCTCCCTATGACTCTTCTGTCATGTTTGCATATTTTAATTCAAATTTTGCTTCTCTCTGTATTTCAGGTTTATTCCAGAGTATGAAAACCGAGCTGCTTCCTGTGTACTTCATACATCATCACCAACAAAGCCAGACATCAGAACCTAGCTCAGATTCCAGGGTGATTATTGTCATGCATGATCTATGGAGCAAATAAATTATAGCTTTATTTTTATAAGGTACATTGAGCCTGCAGGCTTCAGTAGTAACAAAAACAAAATGCAGAACCTTGGTTTAACTAGAAATTTGAGGAAATATGACAAATCTGACATGGAAGTCACAGAGTAAATAAATACGCACATCCATCATTTTGTAAAACAATGCCTTCGCTAGAGAGAGACCTCTGCTTGTTTTATTCTGCAAGGTAAGATTTTTTGTGGATTATCAGACTCAGATCCTGCTATAGTAAGAATCAAGCTAGTTATAAATTAAAATCAAACAATTGAATACATGATGTAGGGAAATCAGTGGTCTACAAGAAAACAGTGGTAAACATCAATCCTAGGGAATTAGGAGTATATTGATTTTAGGATATATTGTTTCATACCTGGATATTGGAATTTTTTTTCATTGCACATAATATGATGGCATCTACTATACCTAAAATATTAACCTAATCTGCTTCTTTTAAAAATTGAATGATGATCTACTTCCTCAGAATCAAATATGCCTTATAATTATGATAGAAATAAAAATCCTCCTTATGCCAACACAGAACAAAAAGCTAGTTTCAAATTCACATGCTGAATACAGTATTTTTGTTTGCACAGTAGAAAAGTGTATTGGGGGAAATTATTATCTAATTTACATATGAAATTCCCTTTTCAAGATTAGGCTATCATCACACTCACCGCTTATATATTTCCTAGGGTAGGTGTAGCCACTGTAAAGATTGTCTGGGCTCCGTATTTTTAGTGCTTATTAATTCGCTCCATAAAACAATTTCTGGAAAAGTTCTGTGCAACATCGAGAAACATCTTTACTGCACTTTACATGAGATCTGTCTCTCTGTCTATATAGGCCTCATCACTGTAGAATCTGAGTGCTTCATAAACATTAATAAATGTATCCTTGCAGTGTAGGAAACTTCTATCCATATTTTACAAATGGAGCTTTTCCATAGAGATTAAGTGATTTTCCCACACCAGTTCCTTAACCACAAGACCATCTTGTCTATGAAGCAAACTTATTGGTCAAAAAAGTAACTCTTTAAACCAGGTATCCACACAAATCTGTTTTCTTTGGGCCTGATTCTTCAATTCCTACAGGCAATACTTTGATTTGAGCCACTAGAGAAATAGTTTGTATAAAGAGTCCAGGATCCATCCTTACATATATTCCAAGTCACACCTTCTAATTTACAGTAGAACCTCAGAGTTACGAACATCTCGGGAATGAGAGTGTTCGTAACTCTGAAATGTTCATAACTCTGAACAAAACGTTATGGTGGTTCTTTCAAAAGTTTACAACTGAACATTGACTTCATACAGCTTTGAAACTTTACTACGCAGAAGAAAAATGCTGCTTTCCCTTTATTTTATTTTCGTAGTTTACGTTTAACACAGTACTGTACTGTATTTGCTTTTTTGGTTTGGGGTTTTTTTGGTTTCTCCAACTGCCTGATTGTATACTTGCGGTTCCAAATGAAGTGTGGTTGACTGTTCATAACGCTGAGGTTCTACTGGAGTAGCAAAATGCATGTTGACTGCTCTTAGCACTGCAAAGCCAAAGTAACTATCTCGTACTTCATCAACCAAATTGCCAGATAAGATCTAATTCTCAATCACTATTCTAGGTGTTTGTCAAAGAAGATGTACAAAGCAGACAGAACATATTTAGGATTTCATATAGCGGGTTGAGCTGCAGTGCTGATAGTTAGAAAAATCTTCTTTGGACTCGTACACTGAAAACATTTAATAGAGAAGTCATTGATGGACAATAAATATAAAAAACAAAGATGTCATATTTTTTCAGGCAGTCACTATTATGACCATAAATATCTTTTAAGCATATTGGTGTTTCACCGTAGCTATATCATATTAAAATCCACATCTTTTTTATTGAGCATCTACTCTTTTTGTGTTAATGAATCTTCTTAAGGCCTACTTTTCAGATGCCATTGCTCACACGAAACGTGTGCACAAGAACACTCTTATCCCAATTGGACATGCAAATAGCAAATTATGGTCATGTATGCTGGCAATTACTTGATCAGCATGCAGAACCACCGCAATTACATACCCATCTTATTTAAAAATTAGACCCAATGTGTCATTTACATATAGGCTTGGAAGGGTTAGATTTTTATTGGCAAATGTCATTAAAGGTTGATTTCACCAAACACACACAGACGAAAAAATATTTCCATCGATAATCATCAAAATTTACAGATAGGCAAAGTAAGAAAAATGTTGCCTGAGAACTTATTAGAGTTCAATTTAAGTCTATTTACTTTGTATATTTTGACATGTGATATTGACCATTTGTGTTTTTACGGTTATAAAGCTTTAACTTTTTGAATCTCAACATCTACTGTCATTGAATAATTATTGACTGATTCCCCCCATAATCTACTGCACCTGTGAAAATTTAACGAGATAAAAATAAGTGTCTTAAAAATAAACATTATTACCCATTGAAATTATTTTTAAAAATGAATTCTCCCAAGCCTATTTGCATAGTATCTGACCTTTCTGGTTAACCTCAAAGATATGAATCTTTATTAAAAGGGGACAAGATGCATAGAGGGAGAATAGATACTAGTGGTAAATATTCTGACAGCTAGGAAAAGTCATTTATAAAGTGAACATTAGTGATGAGATATGGATATCAGCAGAAAGTAAATGGCAAGGCAAGCTAGGATGAGGTATTGCACTTTAAGTAGTAGCAACTTTGTTTTTCTGGGACTGATCTTTTTTATATATTAACAGAAATGTACTGTTATGCCTCCTGCTTCCCCTATGGTAAAATGCCAGAAATTCGACTGAGATATACTTAAAGTGACAGCATCCCCCATTTTGTCTAAGAAAGATGATTACTAAATGTCACGTCTATCTATTCTTATATAGATCAGATATTTGACATGCTCATGTCTAAGCTTCAGAGTAGTTTGCAACATGTTTTCTGTTGCTCTAAGGCAATCTGAAATCTTTGTGGTGAAAATGTGAGGCGGCCAAAGGCAGTGCAGTCAAATAAAGAAATAAATAAAGATGGGATTCATCCCAAAGGTCTCAGGCCAAAAGAAGTAACAAAAAGACCTGACTGAAGCAGACGAAGAGCGTATGTTTCTGATTAGGCTGTGAGACAATTGCAGTTGACCAAGCGTTCCTGTTTTCTCATCTGAAGTAGAGTCACATTCAAAAGCAAGCATTGTTATTGTTCAAAAATTCCCAAATCATTTTATCTTGTTTTTAAACTATCTGAACTTGCATCAGCACGAAAACCATGACATTTATTAAAGAACCCGGACTCTCCCATTGCACTGCGGAATGCGTTGCCTTTCTTCTCACATTGTCTCACTTCCCATCCTGTAGAGATGGGGAGACAACACAGGTGTAAATTGACTGTCAGGGTCACATGTATAGTGAACACAGGGGGGTTTCCTTTCAGAGTCTCCTGCTTTGCCTAACCATGGAAGGCAGGAAGTGTCTTTAAGAAGGTTGAAAAGATGTGATATAAAGAAAGGCAGGATAGAACGGGATGCCTATAATTAGCAGTTTATGGCGTTGGATCTTCTGTGGGTACATCACACAGCAATAAAAAACCCACAGCACTGAGTGTCAGAACCCGGGTCAGCTGACTCATGGGATTCAGGCTGCAGGGCTAAACATAGCAGTGTAGACCTTCCAGTTCCGGCTAGAACCCAGGCTCTGAGACCCAGCCCTCACCCCCCTGCAGGGTCTCAGAGCCTGCGGTGCAGACCGAGCTCAAATGTCTACACTGCAATTTTGGATCCCTGCAGCTGTGCCACAGGCCTTTTATTGCAGTGTAAATGTACCCTTTGAGGTTTGGGGCCTGGGTCCAGAAATTCCTAACCTAGGGTCAATATGCAGTGTGCACCCTCAAGGCCTGGACTTGCAAACCCAAGGTCAGCAGACCTGAGTCTCACTAACCCTGGGTTTACATTGCTGTGTAGCCATACCCTCAACCATTGGTCATTAATCTACCATCTGACTTTATTTCTGCAGGGTGATCAGCTGATTCATGCACATTCTGGAGTTCATCTTCCCCAACACTGCATAGTGTATCAGGCTGAAGATTCAGCAGTATTCACAGAAATATAGTTTGTGCTAATAATATAAATTGCTGCCAAACATAGCCTTTGCTTTGCAATTCTGCCTCCCTGACTGAGGCAATATTCTTGAACAGAGGTGGACTTCCCAGAGGATCATAGATGCTCTGACTTCTCCCAACCCTTTTTTAAAGGTACCTCTTACTCCTATTGAATACACAACCATTAATGTTATCATTAATGCTGTTGAGGGCCTATGTTTTGAATGTGGGGACCTAAACAAGGCTTTAAATGAAAGATGAACATTGAGAATTATACACCTAATTGCCAATTTGAGCATCTACATACAAGATTTGGCCTATCTGTGAGGGAGACCACATTTGGGCAGTGTGATCTGAGAACATTTTTGTCAGAAAAAATAATTTTGTTGAATTAATTAATGGTTTCCCCCTCTAAACTACAGTATGCTGAGCCTTACCACAACTGTAACCGTATGGATAAGATTTTCTGATCAAAGATCTCACGGTGCTTCACAAATATTAATGAATTAAGCCTTGCAGCATCCCTGGGGGGTGAGTATTATTACCCTGACCTTACAGATGGGGAAACTGAGAATGTTTGACAGGAATCACGGTCACATGGGAAGTCCATGAAAGAATTGTCACTGGAACTCAGATTTCTTTAGTCTCAGTCCTGTGTCTTAACCTGAAAGCCAACCTGTATTCTCCCTTCCAACAGCCTTCCTCTCCTAGGAACCCTGTCCCATATTTGCCAATCCCTAACAAATGGTGACTTTATAAAATCAGTATTCTTACATCTGCCTCTTGTAGTTTTTTTTTTTAATGTCCAATTTCCGTAACACAAATCAGAACTCCCACCAAAATTACAGTTTAATTCAAAGAGAAGCTGCATGCAACAACAACATAAAAGTGTCCCATCTAATAAGAAAAGATTTTTTTATCATATGTGGAAGATTAAAGCCACTATAAATGAAAGTAGAGTATATAACTGGAAACAAGCTTTCTAAATAGGTGGCATATGTCAGCAAGCATTACAACAGTGTTTTTAGGTGAGCCTTTGATATAGACTGTTAACTGGTTCAGCAAGGTAGATGCAGCCATGAGAGATTTTCACATCCTTGATTTGTTTTCCTACTACAATACATTTGAATAGAACAGAATCATAAATTACCTCTGGTTTTACATCTTTAAAAGGACACATAAAAGCTCATGAGATCATTGCACACCCTGGGGGGAAAAAAACAGGGAAAGTATGAAAGATTCATTTTATTGGAATACAGGTTTAGCTATTTCATATTTAATAATATTTAATATTTCATTTACTACTGGGGACTCACCTTTTTTTTCCCCAACAGAATGTAAGATGCAAGGCACTATAGTACATTAAGATTTTATGTCTGAGTATAACGGTGTTGTAAAGATTGTCGTTGGAGCTGTTTAGCATGATGCAGAGCCTGAAAGCAACTAGGTTTCTTTTTCTTTCTCCTGCCCCCTCCAGCAGGCAAAGCAGGAATGGAAGAGGCCTTCGCAAAACCACGTAGCAGGAGCTGCCAGCAACAGGAGGAGAAAGAAACGTATATTTCTTCAAGTTGTTTGTAATGTTGTTCCCTTCTGGGAAGTACTGGGGCAGTAGGGAACCAGGCAATCGGTTGCTTGGGGAAAGGGCAAGAAAGGGCTTCGCTTTTCAGTGGGGGCATGCGTTGTAGGTTAGTTCTCACACTGTTGGAAAAAACTAGGTTTTATATGTTCCCTTCTAATCAAGACATTGTACAAAGCAGCGAAATTGCAGGAACTTAGCAAATGAAGCAATCATTATCTGCTCAGCAATAGTTTCCGTATTCTTGGGTTCATAGATGGGATGACATGAGGCTGCATGCCACAAGATGGGTTAGAACTTGTTTCTCGAACGTTGGCCTGATCAACATGATTATCCTTTACTCTTTTTCCAGGGGCACTTTCACTCTGGTTGTCTACGTAGCTATAATTCTGTATTTTGGTTTACATGTAAAAGGGCAGTACAAAGTCTTCCCGCCGATCTCCTGTGGGGGATCTCAGAGAGGCACTGCTTTCTCTCTCATGGGGACTTTATATTGATTCCTTCTTGGTTCGCTGTTTTGCTTAATGAAAGGTAAAAGTCAGCTCGACTGACAATATGCGTGTGTATAGAACTCCTGACTGCATGCTTTGGGCAGCTAGCAGCAAAGTGCAGACACAGTCTAACCATATGGCCAACACTCACAAAATTGTCTCGAGTGTCAAGATTTGGGGACAGTTTTGCCAGCTGTTTACACCATGCAAACAGCCACAAGGTGGCTCAGGAATTTTTGCCTGAGCCGTCTGCGGTTTTCTTCTTGGAAAAGAGTAGAGGCTTTTTTTTCTGCCAGCCCACAACCCCGGGCACCTGGTCTGCTCCACAGGACACAGTATTACCAATCACGAGCATTCAGAAATCATGAGCCAGGCTGTCCAAAAATAATGAGATTGGCTTAAAAACATGAAAAAATTATCATTAAAACTTCATTTCAGGGGAAGGAGGAGATTTGCCTTCTGTTTTTTCAGCCATTAGGGGTCACATTTTCAAGATTTTCCTGCAACTATTAGGGCTACAAACTGGGGTGGGGTTTTTTTTTTAAATGAAAGCCGAGATTCTCACGCAGTTGCATGATTCCAGGAGCTGGGGCTTTAAGAAAAGCCACCAAATATCAGGCGAGCCATGACAAAAACCACAAGACTTGACAACTATTATCTGCATGTGGAGAACAGAGGCACTCCAGAATTCATTCCCTAGGAGCCTCCTCCAAGGAATTCCAGCTGACTCAGCTAGGCTTACTCCTGGAGCTGCCACTGCAGCACTCTGGCGCTCTGAAATACCACAGCTCCGAGTCTGTGGAGCAGCTACTGTGGATTTTCACCTCCCCAGCTTTAGGTAAAGTATCAGAGATTGCAATAAAACTGTAGAGTGTTTCTAGATGAACCTGTACATTTTAGAGCCGTGCCTTTCAAGCATGGAGACATTTTAAGAGCCTTTTTGCTTTTCCGAGGTAGTAAAAGTGCGGATGCAGCTGGACGTTCATGACTCAGACGTGTTCTAAAGCCACAGTTCCCGGCTCCACACTGGTACCATCTGGTAGCCCCACAAACACACCCTCACATCGGCACTGCCAGTCTGCTGCGCTGTGATACGATATTCTTCCCACGTGCACAGAGGCAGTGCTTCTGGGAATAACCTCAGAGAACGAGTCAGTCTTTTTGAAGCTTTCCGTGAAGGCGCTTTATAGCTAGGTACATCCGCTCTCCATAAACAAACCTGAAAACACCCATGTGTTCAGAGATGTCCGTGTGTCACATGATATGCAAGCACAAATATATCCTGACACTGAAACACGCCCATCCTCAAACAACCGGCCTACCCCTGTCAGATTTCTCCATAACCTTTGGCCTGGAGAGCAGAGCAAGCCTTATCTTTCCTGTCATGCTAAAGATTGTGATACTGACCGATCCCAAAGCCAACCGGAGTCTTTCCATTGACACCCAGGAGCTTTGGAGCATTGTCAAACCGCTCGGACAGCATGCTTGTCGCACAAGCTTGTCTCTCTCTTCTCATGTGTATAACAGTTACGCAGACATCATGAGACCCGGTATGTAATGCTGGGAAGGAAGGCTCCCTTATGAAATATGCCGAAGCTCTTCTTCCTTCCGAATGTTTTTTTTTTCCTTTTCAACTGCTCGTTCCTGTGACCACTGTTCCCTCTAAGCTGTGCGCGTGTGCGCACGCACACAAATCCTAAACCCCGCGCACACGGCGAAACACCATGCGCACAAAAATTTGCACAGAAGCACAACAATTTGCACAGAAGCCATTTTTTTGCGCACACGGCCTGTCAAAAATTAGAGGGAACATTGCCTGTGACCAGTTCAATCCCCACCTAGGGTTGTTGTTCTGACGTTATAAGACTCAAATGGGCTCAAAAGGCCCCAAAAGCACCTGTAGGCCAAATCTTGGAATTGATTCCTAGTTTTTATTCAAATAAAAACACTGTTGGCTTCAGCAGCAGGGGCAAGTAAGTATAATGACCCCCAGCGTGGCTTTTTAGCAGGAATGGAACCCAAGGCCTTCAGTGTTGTAGTACAGACCTCTGCTGCTTCAGCTAAAAGAGTAATTCTGTTAGTGATTAGCAATAGTGGGGTTTTGTCCTCTAGTGGGCCAGCTGCTAGGGAGGGATGCAACATGTACTTTGCCAGAGGGTTACACAGCAGCTCCAAGATATGACTCACTGATTGCACCCAGTCAATTGACGTGTGCTGCGAGACCACTCTTGGTGGTACTAATGGTCTCTAACACATGCAGAAGGTGTCACCTTTCCAAGAGCAGCAGGCTGTGGGATTTTAGAAACAGGTATTTTGCCAGGAGAACAAGTCATTTTCTCCAGCAAACTCAGTGTCACATCTCACTGAGGAGCTATGTCATTTGCATAACTTCCCATGGAAACTGACTCCGTGTTTGACACCATGGGACAGAATCTCAGACTCAGTTTAGCATTATCAAGCCACTAGTCATCAGTCCACTGTCATTCTCCGACATCGGACATCTTAATAATCAGCCCCATGCACACATGTTCAGCAACCGCAAATCCTTATGATCTCCCCAGACAATTGCAGCTTGGGTTCATGCCCAACAAACATAAGCAGTGCAACAGTCCTCACTGAGATCCATTTTCAGTACTCGGAATACACGCTTCCTGTTAAGTGGAGGCGGCTATTTTCAATTCCTCTTAAATAATTGAAGATACTACAGATACAATCAAGAGTCAAACTTCTCGAGATGGAACTGTCTAGATGATGAATAAGTTAATGGAACTAAAATCCCAGTCGGGGCTGATTAAAGGACCTGGAGAGTTTATCGGAGATGGGATTGTACAAGCCCCGTCACAGCCTGACCTTGTAACGAATGAGAGCTAAAAAGCAATTAATTGAGGAATTATCCGGGAAAAGAGAAGGTGTATGGTTGGTTAGGTAAAGCAATATGTCAATGGGCCATGGATTGATTTGGCGGGAATAACTCAAGGTCTCTGTTCTGATGATTCAGGACTTCAGGAACTGGCCTAAGCCAATCAATAAAAACAAAACAGGGTCAGGAGTGGGAGTCATCCGTCAGGATGGCAGATCGGTATTCATGTATTATTAAGTTGGCAATAGAGGAAAGTTCTCATACAGCCAGCAGCACTCAAAGTTCTTAAACTCTACTTTTGCACTGTGACGGAGGAATGATCTTCCATTGTGCAAATTACCCTTCTCATTTTAAATGATGGATTTTTAGACAGCTTTGTGTCTTCAGGGGTATTTCACGGGCACAGTTATCATGATTGCATTCATAAAGTGAGTAATTGTAGGTCTTATTTGCACATGCAGCTGCAGAAGGTAGTCAGAAAGAATTCCATGGATTTCAATATTCTTTGGATATAGTCCTAAATGCACCTCTAAAATGTCCCAAAAGATGGTCCCAGTGTCTTCTAAATATCTGGATTTACTTTCCCCCGGCTGATATTTTAACTACATCAGCAACCAGGAAAATCCAGCTACATGATTTCGAAATCCTTACTTTATTTTGCTGTTTTTGCAATGCCAACTACTGCATTTAGTTATTTGTAGAGTCGACATAAATAAAAGGGAAAGATGTATTTCCTATTTTTTCCCAGTCGTAACACCTATTTTTTACGACTGACTTCAAAAGCTGTATCCTCCTGCACCTCTGCTAATGGCCTCCAGTTGAAAACACTCTTAGGGGCAGATAGAGAAACATTCCCACAGCACAAAGGTTTGAAGGCGATGTCTGTGCAGAGCTTTGACGCTGTGCAAAAGTACAGCCTGAATTCTGACCTTAACCAGGCGCCTTGAGTAAGCAAAACTCTCATTGACCGCTCATCAAAGCCACTGCCTTCCCTGAAGGTCTGCATGGGTGAGAACGGAAGACAAGGTAAGGGCCAAATTGTGCCCTTACTCCCATGAGCAGGCTCTCCAGATCACAGGTAGCATCGTGGAGAGGAGAGTAGCTTCCATGGAATTGCTACATCCCTTCCTGTGTATGAATGGACAGGACAGGGAGAAGGCGGAACGTTGGATCCACCCACCCGACACCCAACACATCAGAACTATTTACTGTGGGATACAGGACAGAGCATGGATGTTCCCATCCCCACCTTCTTATCCGTGATACAAGCAGATCCATTTGCAGTTGCTATATGCAATGACCCCCGATATCACTGGCATTAAGATAGGGGCAACTGAACACAAATTGAGCCTCTTCACTGATGACATCCTTCTCTGTCTAACTGAGGAGGCTAAACTAAGCGATCTCATGATGAAGAAGCAGAGCAAAGGTAGCAGGTTTTAAAGTGAGCCTTACTTTTAATTACATCAACAACAAAATTAAGCCTGTTTCCATGTGGCACAGACTCCAAAATAAGGATATGGCCCTCCCCAAATGTAAAATCCCATTGAAATAACTGAATGTGCAGTAATTGCACCGGATAACATACACTATAACTTCTTATAAGGGAAGTGGCTTGATTTAGTGGCCTGAGTGTCAGCGGACTTGGGTTCCATTCCCTGCTCTACCCCTGCGTGACCTTGACCATGACATTTCACAGCTCTGTGCCTCTGTTTCCTCTCCTAGCCTTTGCTTTTGTATCAATTATATCAACAGACCAGCACATCCGACGGTCCCACATTCCATGCGTTTGGAGAGTTGTTCTGCCTTAACGCTGCTGGGGTCAGGATTTTGTGTTAGAATACAGGTTTGACCTGTAAAATGGGACTAATGAGACTGCCCCCTGCCTTTGCAAGGTGCTTTGGGATCTAAAGATGACATAGACGGGTGGGCTGCCTATGCTGCATTCAGGGGTTGTGACTGCAGATCTGCCTGAGCTTGCTGTAATCTAGTGAGCACGGGTGCTGATAGCAGTGAAGCCGCAGCAATATGGCTGTCCGCACAAGGTGTACAGGTAACACTCGCTCAGGTGACTAGCTCACACTGAAGTACATGTGTGTGAAGCTGCCATGGCTTCACTTCTGTTGGTACCTGAGCTATATAGGTTAAAGCTAGTTCGGTTACCAACATAAGAGTGGGGTCAGAAGAATGGGACATATTGGGTCAGACCAATTATCCATCTAGCCCAGTATCCCGTCTTCTGACAGTGGCTAGCACCAGATGCATCAGAGGGAAGGAACAGAACAGGGGCAATTATCGAGGGATCCATCCCCTGTTGTCCAGTCCCAGCTTCTGGCAGTCAGAGGTTTAGGGACACTCAGAGGACGGGGCTGCGTCCCTGACCATCTGGGCTAATAGCTATTGGTGGACTTATTCCCCACAAACTTGTCTAATATCTACATGTTTTTCAACCACACTTCTGATTGCGGCATACATCCCCTGGGTAAGAACTAACTATTATTATTAAGATGAGAACAGCAAATCAGAAGATATCAAAGTGACGTCTTTTTGAAAAAGGTAACCTGCACTGACCTGCACACAAAAGTGCTGACTGTCTCTGCAGACACAGGGGACCCCCAGAGGTCCACCTGCACAGAGCTCCTTACAGGATCAGGACCTTAAACATCATTTCTCGTTCTCTTTTTTCTGTGGAGTTGCAAAACATCTTGGACTCCATTACTAAACTTTTACCAAGGAACGATAGCTATCTTTTCTATTAGGCCAATACTTTAAATCTGCTTTTTGGGGGGGGGGGGGGGAAGACTCTTTTTTTAATTTAATTTTTAATGCTGAGTATTGTTGGCATTTCCTTAATAAAAATTAAATATAAATGTATACCACCCTTCATGCCTCAAAATACAAACGTCATTCAGACAACTATGGAAGCGGGGAGAATTGTAAAAGTTTTAGCAGTTAAATGTGAAATACCCAGTAATGCTAAACTGTGAGATGGTCTGAACTGATACCAGGACTAAGGAGTTAATGAAATAAGCAAAGGCTAAAAAAAAAAACCCCTAGAACTCCGTATCTTTTGGAGAATTCAGGGGAGAATAGGAGATGGCACCTAAACAATGACATGTTCCCATCAGATCAGAAACTGTCTCTCCAACTGGGCAGTGGTTCTCAATCTTTTCCGCACCGTGTCCCCATGTTACAGCAGAAAAAAGTTTCATAGACTTTAAGGTCAGAAGGGACCATTATGATCATCTAGTCTAACCTCCTGCACAACGCAGGCCACAGAATCTCACCCACCCACTCTTATAAGTGTCAGGACTCACCTCTCATCTAAACTTAAGAAACAGAGGGTGGGCTGCAACTCCCTGAAATCTGTTCACAACCCCCAGGTTGAGAACACACAGGCTGGACTATTCTGTTCAGAATCTTATACTGTGCCCATCACTGATGGGCATATGAGCCTCTTCCACTAGAACAATAAGTGATGTGATTATCATGTGTCAGATGTGGCTCTTTCCTCCTGACTGTCCCTGGAGTGGGAATTGCACGATGATTTGTTTTGAATGCATAACGTGCTCTGAGAGCATGTCAGCAAAGGCAAAGTGAAAGGAGTGTGCCTTGCACTTGGAACAGAAACCACTTTTGGAGGCTTTGGTGAAATTGTGTTTAAGGAGCTCAACATGCAAAAATGTTTGTCCTGCTTAGACCAATTTCTAATTGAAGGGAAGGTCAAAGATGCGTGAGTTCAAGCATAGCGTGGCACAGTGATCTGGAAACCCCATTAAATCAAACTCACTGGAACAAAGCTATGAGTTTAGCTCATAAAATCTCAATATGTAATAAACACATGCAACTCCAGTACTTCATTGAACATACTGTTTATTGCTCACCATATATCAAACACAAATTTTACATGGAAATTCCAGCAGAATGTAGTAAATGTAGAGGTAACGGCTCAACCTTACTCCACTGCGTATGGACATATCTCAAGATACAATCATGGCAGAAACACACCTACTGCATTTTTAAATTCATATTGACCCCAGAATTTATATGCTAAGTGCGGAGTCCAAAAATGAATTCAGCAGAAGGGAGAGAGATGCTGAGGTTTAATGAGGTTTAATGCAATATGCCTAATGACTCAAATACAAATTCTGAATTACTGGACCAGTAAATATACCCAACTCTGGATCTGTGGCTTGTCAAACTTCAAAGTAACAAAACACTAGTCTGTCTCACTCAAGAACTGAGAAAGAACCCCCATAGTTGGCTCGATAGCTCTATAAATGAGAGATAATGTGACACATAAGGGCCAACCTCGGGTTCTGAAACCTCAAGCATGACTAAGCAATAATGCCCAACAGGGGTTCATATAAGAGAATTTCTATCATGGATAAGGCCAAAAGGATTAAATGTCTCACTTCAGAGAAAAGATGCCGATAGAAGCAGATCCTCTCCTTGTTTTACTGGGTAGCCGAGACATTATTCACATCACTGCCATGCAAGTATAGGAAGCCAGAAGGCCAGTGTAGCACTCAGACACTAAGGCAAGGATCTCAAACTCAAATTACCACGAGGGCCGCATGAGGACCAGTGCATTGGCCCAAGGGCTGCATCGCTGCCCCCGCCCCCTCACTGCCCCTGGCCCTGCCCCCATTCCACTCCTTCCATTAAGCCCCACCCCTTCTCCGCCACTTCTCCACCTCCTCCCTTGTGCACACGGCTTCCCGCTCCTCCCCCCTCCATCCCAGAAACTGCGAAGCTCTTCCCATGCGGCCCGCGGAGCTCTTCCCTGCGGCCTGCCAGGCTCCCCGCATCCCCCGGCCCCTCCATATTTTTTTTTAACCCCAGGCAGTTCCCGCCGCCAGAACAGCTGTCTGGCGGTGGGAACTGCCTGGGGGTAAAAAAAAAATATTTAAAAAAAATGAGGGGTGGGGGGGCACGGGGAGCCCGGCGGGCTGCAGGGAAGAGTTCTGCGAGCCGCGTGTTTGAGACCCCTGCACTAAGGTGAGGGCATGGAATAAGACCCTGAATAGAACAGGACAGGACAGAACAGAAGAGTGTAGAAGCTTGTACATTTTTTCCTGTCTTGCGAAGCTCTGGCCAGGAGATGTGCCATTTTACCCATGCAGGGAGTCTAGCCCCATAGGTTTTAGAATCATTCCTAAAAACCTATTGAATTTCTATAGCAATTTACTGGCTTCATCTCTATAAGTCTTTTCCATACAGGTGGCTGGAATGGGGCAAAACTGGGCCCAGACTGGTGCTGATAAACAATTTGAAACCAACAGCCAAAGCAAATATGCAAGTGTAACCCACACACTGTCTGGGTGTGTTGTTCTGTCCCGTCTAGTGGCACCAAGACCACTTAGAGATTAATGAGTCTGCTACAGCCTTAGCTAAGGTCCATGTGGCTTTTAGTTCATGCAGTAGAGTCTCGTGCATTTAGCTCCAGAGGTCCCAGGCTTGAGCTTGCCCGTCGAAGAGCAGGGTCTGTTGGTGTTACACAGCGTTTTCAAACTGGGCCAAATCCTGTAGCCCTTAATCAGGCAAAACTCCCACTGACTCCCATTGACTCAGACCCTGAGTAAGGACAGCAGAATTTGCCCCACCCTTAGTAACACTTCTTTCATCCTTTCATGGATTTGCATTCTTCTTTTTCTTAGTGCTTTGCCGATAACGTGGTCCTGAAGAGTCATAAAAGCACAGAAGAGTTAGAGTCACAGAGTTTGCAAAGTGACAGAGAATGTTGCACTGTTCTGGTATTTCCCTCTGAGGCATCTGGCATTGGCCACTGTCAGAAGACAGGATCCTGGGATAGATGGACCATTGGGCTGACCCAGTATGGCCGTTCTTATGTTAGGGTGCCTGGTCTCTGGAGTGAAAGACGCCCAGAGCACCAGTCATGCACTATCGCCTACTGACCAGTTAACAAAGCAGGGATGCAAGGAATCAGCTTTGGAGAAGGTCTCTGGCCTGCCCTTTGAGCTAAATACTGCATAAAGCCCTGCTCAGCAGAGAGGGTGCAAACACAAGAAATACCATCATTAAAATCAATGAGATCCCAAAATGTGACAGTGAGCTGTATGCAGCGACAGCCTAGATAATGTCACTGCGCTGTAATAAATTCACACTTACAATATGAATCAGGAGATATTTTTGGAAACATGTTAAAATTGTGTCTGTAGGAATGTTATGATCCCCTGATGATTTGCATGCACAGTTTGTAGCTGGATGCATAATCCTGTTAATATGGTACCTGTGCATTTGTAGGCAGTGTTGTAGCTACAAGAACCAGGAGACTAAATCTGTGCAAGATCTTTTTATTTTTAAACTCAGCTGATACCCACAATCCTTCTGAAAACTGAGCACGGGAATAAATAAGAACAAAACTAAAACAGGCGTGTTCCACTTGCAAGTGCCATAACTGTGGCTTTTGAATCACACTGATCCACAAAAGATATTCCAGGCTTCCCTCTGATCTCTGTTACTTCAAGGGAATTAGATCCGAATCGGCCTCTTTAGCTTCTTGAGGCACAGGAGGCCAAATTCTGTTCACACCAAATCAGGAATCACTCTGTTAATGTCAGTGGAGTGACTCCTGATTTATGTGGGTGTACTTGCCCACCAAATTCGGACCATGGAGTCCAATTTTCCAAAATAAACCAAGTGAGGACCCCCAGTTTAGCACGCGTGTTACTTAAAAAGAGTATTTGGATAGCTAAAAGCTGATTTACGAGAGAAAAACTGGTCCTGTATTAAAGGCACCGACTCTGAGTTGCTTGTGGGGCCCAGTCCAGTCAGAGGAGGTTGTAAGGGTGGGGCGCAACTGCTTTAGCTCAGCAGTTAAAGCACTCACCTGGGCTGTGAGAAACCCAGGTTCAAGTACCCCTTCTGTGCCAGAGGAAGAATCTGAGTGAGGGTCTCCCACCTCACTGAGTTGTAGGTGGGCAGGGGGGTTCCCTCAATCTCTCCTGTTGAAGCTGTTCCACTGTGGATAACTAATGAAAGCATGATTGGTGCAGGGGACCGGAGGCACCTCCCAGACAAGTGCCCTAACCACCAGTCATTCTCTCTTTCTCTTTCTCTGACCCAGTGACTGTTCCACTGTCGATAAATATTTCAACAGTCCTTGGGTCAGAGAGAGAGAGAACGAGACTAGATTTTGAATGAGCTGTAAGCCCGCCTACCAGCTCAGGCCCACACGTGACAGATGAGCACCTGCCTTCCCCGGGTTCGTGAATCACACCGGGGTTTATGGGGGAGATAGACATCTGGATACCTAGAGGGAGCAGCAGCAGGGTGCGCACCCAGAGGCAGGCAAGGAGGGAACGTTTACCCTGAAAACTTAAGCACTGAGTGGGTTTAGGAGCCTCCTGGGCTCAGCAGGGGGTTTGTGGCTAACAGTGGAGCTTAAAACTGGGACTTAGGCACCAAACCCGAGACTTAGGTGCCTAAATCTAGGATTTAGGCTCCTAAGTACCTTTGTGAACACCATCCTTAATAATCCCTCTGTGCCTGGATTCTCCCTCTGTACAATGCGGCTCATCATATTTCCCTTTTTCAGTGGTGTGTCGGGACGATGGATTGATTTGCATTTGGGAGGCACTCTGACTGTGGCGATGGGAAGTGCAGTAAATAGGTTTGAAGGCGTATGTGGGCACCCTGATTTAAGCCCAAGATTTTGAATATTAGGGCCAATTTGTTACCAAAGAAGGGCTTAAGACAGGGGTGGGCAAACTACAGCCTGCGGGCCAGATCCAGCCCACGAACTGCACCAGGCGATGCGGCCCCACTCCGGCCAGGGCGCTGGTTTGGGGGCCGCACCAGGCGGCTCCCAGAAGCCGGGGCATGGCCCCGCTCCAGCTCCTACGTGCTCCAATGGGTGCCTGTGGATGGGGCAGCGCGCAGAGCTGCCTGGCCATGCCTCTGCGTAGGAGCCGGAGAAGGAACATGCCACTGCTTCCGGGAGCCAGTTGAGGTAAGCGCCGCTCAGAACCTGCACCTCCCCCCCCAAGCCTTTCCTCATGCCCAAACCCCCTGCCCCAGCCCTGATCCCACTCTCCGAACTCCTCAGTCCCAGCCCAGAGCACCCTCCCACACCCCAAACTCCTCATCCCCAGCCCCACCCCAGAGTCTGCACCCCCTCCCGCACCCCAACCCCAATTTTGTGAGCATTCATAGCCCACCATACAATTTCTATTCCCCGATGTGGCCCTCGGGCCAAAAGTTTTGCCCACCCCTGGCTTAAGAGAAGCTCTCTCTCACCCATTTGGGTTTTCAGTCTAAAGAGCTAACAAAATGGTGACGAACATTTCTTGCACAAAATGCTAAGATTTAGTGCACTGAATGAATTCTTAAATTAAAATGAGGGCTTAGCAAATGATTTCTAAAAGAAATGATCTTCTGGGTAAAATGAATACAGGAGAGACTGAAATGTCCAGGATAGCATTATTCCGACAACGTTATGCGTACATTGCCAAAAGAAAGTGAACACAGGACCCTTTTTCATTTTTCAAAATAACCTTTCTCCCTGAAGGAAGGAAACATATTTGCAAAAGCACAGCCTTGCTTTAAGTCACAAAGCATAGAGCAAATTCAGGATGTTGCGGCACTGTGTGAAAACTGCTGCATGTTCCAGTAATGGGCATTTGGGAAATAAAACTCTACATTGCAACAGTCTCTTTTCATGAGTGAACATTGGGCTTTAGTATGCCTGGCCTTGGAGCTGTTCATCAGGAGAGGTGCTTAATGTGGTGGTACAGCTGTCCAGGTGTTTATTGTTCAGAGGTTAAACAGGAAACTCACTGGCAGATGTGACCTGGAAAAACTGAGAAAAAAACATGGCCAGTGCCCTATGCATCTATCTTCCATCCACCTAGGCAGATTGTACAAGATTTAGCCAAGAACCCGCTCTCCCTCCAGTCTTTTTTTTTTCTATGCAAAAAAATGAAACTAGAGTGCAAAGTAAACCCAAGGAGAGACTCAAGTTATTTTGTCAAAAGGAAATGGAAAACCTATAAATATTCATTTCGCTTAAGAGTATCTTGATTTGTAAAGTAAAGGTTCAAATACTTTAGTGGGGAAAGGTAAACTGGTGCTATGCAGCCTGTGTTTCTCTCATAAAATAAACATCAATGTTTAATTTAAAAGGGCATGAGTGTAAGGCAAATACCTCTTCGCTTTCATGGTAGCGGCTGGCTATTAATTTACATCGCAAGCACTACGCAGGGGACAAGGAAAGTACATGGTTATTTCTGTCTTCTGAACCAGAGTGCAAGTCTCATGGTAATTACTTTGGATCCAAGTGTAATTACCAACTGATCTGCAGGAACATACGCAGTGGTGACATGCATTCATGGCAGCATTAGTGCCTGATAATAACACACCATCATTAGCACATTTTAGCACCTTCATACATTTGCCACAGGCCATTGTGTTCTTTAGGAAACAACTCACAGTTATGTGACCTAATGGGGCGATCTCATCAAATGTCACCTGAAATCCTGCTTCAGACTCTGTGGGTAGGTGGGTGGGTGTTTTATAACAGTAGTAAATATGATATCCCTATCGTGTAAGATAAAGCTGTACCAAGACTTTTCATCAATACATGTTTCTTCCCTGTGATATTTCTGGGTTCTGCTTTTACACTTTCCTTTTCAAAGCATTGCAGCCCCTCAGCAGGTGGGGTTTCAAGAATAACTGCACCTTTGTGCATAGCTGATACTCCCGGAATACTTATCTATTTGTTTATCTTTGCGACCTCACTGCTTCACTGCAACGGCATCAAGCTAAAAATTGGGATATTTTCTCTTGAGCTCACACCTCTTCTGTTCCCCTTTGGGAGCTGGTGGTGATCGTATTTTTCTTTTTTTTCTGCTTCTTCTCCTCCTTTTTCTTCTTTATTTTTTTCCCTCTCCCCCAAGGCTGCAAACATCACAGTAAACAATCCATTTATATTGATGTTTTTTAAAGCTTTTTTTTTTTTAATGCCTCCAAGAAGGTCAACGAAAAGCTTTGGAAAGGAAAAAGCAAAAGCGTTTTATTCTTCTGAAAATCCTCTGAATAACTTGTTACTGTTGCCTCTGAGCACTGCAGTATTCCAAAGACAACACAATTAGCAGAGAGACACACTACTTCAAAAACGATGATGTGGTTTAAAGACAAACAAGTCAAAAGAAATTCTAAGCTTTTCAAATACCTTTAACTGTGTCAATTCCAAATCACAGCTGCTAGGGCTTGGAAAGGAATGGTAAGATGACAAAGCACTTTGCAACTTGATTTTTTTCAATCATATTTGAGACATTATGCAAATGAGGCATGAAAATAGCTCCCACTTCCTCATAGGTAACAATGTATTTGTGCACACTGTACAAGTGCAGTGCTATTAAAGTGAGACTGACAGAGTAGTTATTCCCTGAAGGAGTTTTTCCATTTTGGTTGGTGTGCGGTCCCTCTAATAACCAGGAGTGATCTGCTGAAGGCAAAAGAGGTACTCCAGATTTACTGTGATGTCACTGAAATTAGAATGTGGTGCAGTGGTTCACGCTGTTGTACATCCAGTCCAGGAGGACTCAGAATGTCCTGTCATATGTTGGAAGGTAGGTTTATTATTGCAAAGAAGGCAGCTCTCACCTTAGCAATGAAAAAGAAAACCAGATCCGTAACTGCTCAGATTTCATCTATGCAATTTATCCAGTGAGACTTCCAATCCCTTTGCAGGGATACCCTGCTGCTAACTTAGCAGTCAAGATCAGAGCACTTAATCAATCATCCACTGAGGACAAATATGCGTAATCTACATTAGCACAAACCAGGGCATATTTTACATGACAGTTGAACAGATTTGTAAGAAAAAGCACTGGCAATAAAATTGCATGAAAACAAAATTCCTTCATGTTTATGCTTAAAGTGGTGATTGCCTAAAAGCTATTGTAGGTCTACATAGCCCTGAACATAATGGGTCAAATTCTGTGCTTATTAATTGCATTGGAGTTACTCCAGATTTACATCAGTGAAACCAAATAGAATTTAGCTCACTGCATATGAAGCAGGAAGAATTCTTCCTCCTGCTGAATTAATAGGAGGGATAAAATGCTTCCATATGAAGGGGCATGATGTAGACTTCATGTTCAAATTAAAGGCTCTATATTTTATCACAGTTAGTAACACTTATGATCAGTGTTGAATCACTTCTTTGTGAATCAAAAATTGGCCAGCTATATTCATCATAAGGCAACCTACACATCTGCAGGTAGCAAAAGGAAGTAGCACTTTGAAGAACCAAAACATTTATCCAAGGGAATGAATCATTTAATCATTTAGTAGGGGACTTGCACCATGTAACTTAATTTTAAAAGACCACTTTAAAATCAATTTAGTTACATGGTGCAAGTCCCCTATTAAATCCATTTAAGAATATTTGTGTGGATTAAAGTAAATTGATTTTAAAAAGACATCTTTAGCTGAACTGGTTCAACTTTTAACAAAGAGAAGGCCTAGGATGGCTTAGGGCAATCAAGTCTTAACATCTAGAGGATGATGTTTGCTCCTAAGAGTATCAAGGAATCTCTCTTAACTACCTGCAGGTATGTAGATTACCATATGGTACATGCAGTGGGTCTGGTTTTGGCTCATCAAGAGCTGACTCAACACTATCATTGTGGGTGCAATATTGACGAACAAATAGAGTCTGAACGTAGGTACAAATGTGCAAACTTTTGGTGTTTATATGAGGCAGCCAGACTGAGCCACTAATTTCTGTTAGGTCAATGATGCATGAAATGAAGGTTCATACAAAAATACCAAAAGTACCATCAGAGTCCATTCAAAAATCTTTCTTCTCTTTCTGCCCACAGCCTAGATTGTAAATAGCATAGGTTTTATAAAAATCAATCCACTGCAGCGAACCCAAAAGTAGCAACTGGGCCATACCTGTTTCTATGCAAATGCGGATTTTGTGTGTGCTCTTTCCTGTGTGCCAATGGGGGCTGCGGGAAGTGGCAGCCAGCACATCCCCTGACCCATGCCGCTTCCCGCAGCCCCCAGTGGCCTGGGACAGCGAACCGCGGCCAGTGGGAGCCGCGATCAGCCGAACCAGCGGATGTGGCAAGTAAAAAAACCGGCCCAGCCCGCCAGGGGGCTTACCCTGGTGAGCCACATGCCGAAGGGTGCTGATGGCTGCCGTAGTCTGTGCAGGCATGCTTTGTAAAATGTGCAAATCCTTCTCTGTTTGTTTATTTTAAACTTCCGTTCCTTCCCTCCAAAAGTGATTTTTTTTAATTGCCAAATTTCTCTGTTTGGGTCAGTTTCAATGCATCAGGTTTTAGCAGCCCCACCACTTGCTCAGTTTTATTTCCCCGCCTCAGTATGGTGACCAGATCTTCCGGTTTTTGGGACTTTTTCTTATGTAGGCGTCTCTTACCCCGCCACATCTCCTGTCCCGTTTTTTTCACAGTTGCTATCTGGTCACCCTGCACCTCACCAACAGTATGTGTTGGTTGCATGGATCATTTGTGCAGACTGTAGCCAAATATCCAAGAGAAGGGAGGAACGGTGGCCTTGCAGTAAAGGCCTAAAGCTGGTAACCGAAAAATGCCCACTCTCTTCTCAGCTCTGAGTTAAACCTCCTGCGTGACTTGGGGAAACCACCTTGAACAAAACGTTTAAACCTGGATGCCTGCAGTGAACCACCTAAATCCCTATAAGAACATCTAAATAAGTGGCCTGGTCTTTTTAATTGTGTTGTTTAGCTTAGCAACATTTAAAATCAAGCTACTTATTTAGTTACCTAACTGTAGGCACCCAAATTTGAACACTTTGGCTGTAACTGCTCTATGCCAATGGGAATAATAATTCTTATCTACCTCTCACAGGTGTTGCTAGGCTTGATTCATTAAGCTTTGTAAAGTGCTTTTATCCCCTCCAATGGAAGGCTCTATCGTGGCACCTAGTATTATTTTGGAGCATTCAGGTGATACAGGGAGAGTGCGATAGAAGGAATACTAATAAATAAATAGAAGATAGACTGACCCTTTTCTCCATCCAACCCTGGCCCCCCACTGTTCTCCATCACCACTGGAGTCAAACCATTCATTTACAAGTCCATCGCTTTACGAAGTGGCCCAGCAGCCAATTGTTCCTCTCCAACCTGAGGCCGGCATCTTTGAGACAGTGCCAGCTGAGACTCCGGGAAAACCTGGTTCCTGCCCTTCTCTAGGCACCTACAATCCATTTCCAAAGCACCCTTGTGTTTATTTGTTTTCAAACGAGCTGGATCTGATGTCAGCCAGTGCCAGCCTCATGCTTAAAGCAGCCCGGAGGTGCCGACTGCAGAAATAATGCTGAAATAATCACGCTGGCATGGGCTACTCTCCCCGCTGACATTGCTCGGCCGTACAAGCCCCATGGCTGGACAGTGCATCCTGATTCATCCTGCAAACATAGCTGAGATATTTTACCCCATCCATAAAGCTTACACATTATCAAGAGCCATTTCCTCCGGGCAGGAATCCAATTGAACAATAACAGAGAGAAAGGGGAGTGCTCTCAGATGGAAAGGATAAATAAGGACAGCGGTAGGGAGAGGAACGAGAAGCGATAGGCTTACAAAAGTGAAGCGAGCCTGGTTGTATTTTTCATGTCTTTTTCTCCCTCCTTCCTCTCCTCCTGCCTCTCACACCGGCATTGTCGGCCATACTGTTCCAGTTCAGGGACTCTCGCAGCAGAAAAGATCAGCTGTTGGAGAACCCATGGAAGGCCCTTGGGGAAGCGCCATGGCCGCAAGGTAATCAGCAGGCAAAGTTATTATCATTATGCTGCTAATTAATTCCCAGCTCATTACGTTTCCTGTGGCTAATTTGTACTCGCCACTGATTTGATTAAACTCATCTCTATGCTAATAAATGTGTTTTCCATTTGTTTTAGTGACTGAAGGAAGAGAGCCCGGTATTTACATATTTTGACGTTTATCAAATAAAACGCAGTGCCTGAATTAATTCCGCTCTGATTTATAAGAGTGTGGGAAGGGGAGGAGGAAGGGGAAGTAAGGGCCATGCCTAATATTTAATATATGTGTATGTGTACACACACACACACACACATATATACACACCACACACACACACACACACAGCCCCTATCCTGTAACTGATACAGGCGGAACCTTGCTCCTGTACTTAGCCCCACTGACTTCAATGCATCCGTGCACGGACACAGAGATCCACCAGCATACAGCTCATTGCAGGAGATTGGCCCTGTACTCAAGGGGACAATAGAGGGCTCCACTCTGAGTTTCCCTGCCATCTACTCTACCCCAATCTACAGTAATGTTTGTTGTCTCTTTAATGGTTATTTCATACTGACCTCCCACAGAACCTTGGTGACTTGCTACAAAACAGTCATCTTTGCTGCTCAGTCCCAGGTAAATAGGCAATCCCCACCGGGGGAAAGAGCCTTCCATGCGATCCAGTCTTGAAAGGTCATCCTCCCCTGCATTTGGAATATCTGTTTTGAATGCTAGAAACCCTACAGGACTATCTGACCCTGGCATTGTATATTTAATCCTCTTATTTTTGCTAACATTTGGGGACAGGGGCTTCTCCCCTTTTAATTGCATACACACAGTACCCTTTACAAACAAGTTGTGATTTTTTCTTTCTTTCAGAAGAATTACACTGCAGCAGCTAATTATATGAAATGGGTTTTGTTTCTGTGTTTACTTTGGCAACACTTGCTACCACAATACTTGATTCGAGTCCATTTGTTTTTTTAATTATACAAGAGACATATAGTTTACGATTCATATACAGAATATACATATACACCCTTGTTCCCTCTGGTTTTATCCACCTCCACGTGATCACCATGTCAGGATATTATATCTAGCCCAGAGGAGAGAATTTACATCTGAAGACTAAACCTTTAGGCCAGATCCTCAGGTGTAAACCAGCATAGCCTACACTCAAGTCAACGGTATATTTCCTGTAATTAATTGCTGCAGTATAATTCGCCTCTTCACTTGGGGCAAATTCTAAAACAAACATTTTCTGAGTAGGGTTTGCAAAAGTGCCTCCGTGAAAGTCAGTGGAGTTTGAACTCCTAAGTCACTTAAGTGCTTTTGAAACCCCTGTCATCTGTCTATTACTTTTCAAGGTTTATTCAGCAAACCTGGAGATTTTCACCAAATATATAGAGATCAGCATGCACTAGGTGTAAAAACCTTGTGAAATGTAATCTACAAGCAAAACAGCTGTTTGGAAAAATAACATTTCCTTTGCTGGCTGCAGAAGCTAAGCTGGTTGGGTAGAGAACTATGGAAGCCTGAGGTAGACCTGGCCATCCACGGCACTGCACACTGGTATGATCCGGGAGTTTGGTTCAGTCAGGAGTGGATTTTCTATTGTTTTCTTTTGTATATTTTCTTTTGGGTGGTTTCTCTGGCACCCAGGTGAACTGCCTCTCCCAAGTTCACCCACTGTAAGAGTAGCTGCTGAGCATGGCGATCCGCCATGCTGAGTTGAATATTGGACGTCAGCCTCAGTGCTCCATTGTGGCCCACAGTTTTCATTTTCACTCACAGCAAAAGTTCACCAGAAAAGCAGGGCCCTTGACTATGTTACTTGTCACTCTAGCAGTAGGACCCCTTCCTCTTGCCACTTCCTCACCCCAGGCAAACTGGAACCAGCTTGATTGCTCAAGTAACAATTGACACGCTTGTCCTTTGGGGGTATTTTTGACATGCCACACTTGTCTCCTACACAGTGACGTGCTTTCTCTCCATAATGTATTAACCGTGGTAGCAGGAGCCTATGCACTTTTCCATTTGGGATCCCTGTTCCTGGACTGATAATGTCGCTGAGTTAACACTGTGCACTGTTCACGTAATGTTACCTTAACACTAGCTTGGCTGGGGGCGGAAAAAACAAGGAAGGGTGAAAATCTTTTCAGCCACCCTCATAAAGCATGAGTGGAATATGGGAGAATAAAACGGACTCTCCCAACCCAGGGCCGGGGGGAGCTGGGCTATCATGCAGCCGCCGATTCCCCCACCCCCACATTCTTTTCCAGGAACTGGTCTAGCAGCTTCACCCCACGAGTGCTAATTGAATGGAAATCCACACATGTGCGGGTCCACATCTTCTCCCCACGCCTGGCCTCAAACCAGCCTGAAGCACAGGCGTCCTTCTGTGGCCACACAGCCAGCCAACCCGCAGGCATTCCCTGGGCAGGGTTTCCACAGTATGAAGGCCTTTGTGCCCCTCCTCTACCACGCTGGGGTAAATTTCACTCCAGCCGAGCTCAACTGCTGTAGGTTGCGCTGAGATGAGGCCTACTCTTTCTTCCTATACTCTGTAGGCCCCAATACGCCCCTTCAGCAGCGTTCTTTGCTGCTGGATAAGGTGCATGAAAGGAGGGCGACCCCGCTGATGATGCAGAGGGAAGTGTATATCCTTTGACACAAAGGTAAATTGTGCAGATCTAGGGCTTACCCTGACTCTGCTAGGCTGGTCTAACAGAGCTGTGTCACTAGCTGTCTACTGAAGTACACACCTAATGTTTAAAATCAGGCCTTTCACACTTAATACAATGGAAGCTGCTGACCTGCAGGTGGAATTGTTGTCCCTTGTTCAAAGCCTGGGTAAATAGCCTTCAGCACAGAGCGGGTATGGGGTGGTAAATAACCCTTTCCATGCCCGGTGTCGAATTAGGCCATCCAGTTTGCAGCTGTAACTACAGGCCATTGGCAACCCACTCACTTCCCTTCACGCCCACGTAGGGTTTGTGGTCTGTGGCTCTGCAGAATTCGGGGATGGGTATTCCACTGCCACTCTCCCCAGTTCATCTTCACCCCTTCACGGGGCTCCTTCGAGCTCCTGTAGAGCTCACCTTATATTGCTGTTTGCAATGATATCTCTATACACACTCTCCATAGCCTGTCCCCTCAATACACACCCCTCTGTGCAATGGGTCTGAGTTTGGGGGCCTCCCGTGGTCCATCCATAGCTAAGAGGATCTTAGAGAGCCCTAGAGCTGTCCAGAGTATGTGTGCAGTAGCCATTAGGATAGCCAGCTGGCTCGCTCGAGCAGGGTGAGTCCTTGTCTGGCCTGCTGAACTTTTCTCTTTCTATAAAAAGACTAAAGACTCTTGCAAAAAAAATACTGAAAAAGTTGATTGTCAATGTGTAAGAGTCTGTGTGTTTCCTAGGTGAAGGTGGGACAATGGGCACACGCTGCATGGTATCGGAGTCACAAAGGGAAGACCAAGAAGCTTCAGCTCTGGATAAATAAAAGTAACATTGATCCTTTTATTCATTTATTTCTTCCAGCTGGTATCAATGCATTAAACAGCTGAAAAACTGAAATTGATTCAAGGCCTTCAGTGCTCTGGGCCAAAAAAGCCTCCCGCAAGTATCTATTCTATATTGAATTACAGTCGGGAAAAGTTCAATAGGTTATTGCACAAACAGACAGCAAAAGCCGTCACCAATAGAATGAAAGAAGATTGTGCAGCCTCCCAGTGAGTTTGCTGCCTGAAAACAAACCCCCAGACTCTGACATTAAATCAGTTTAATTAAAGTGTCCATGCTTTTAAGGGTCCATGTAGAAAGACATAGTTCAAAATATTCACACTTGCCTCCTTTAATTTCAGCCCCCTTAATCCATAATTAGGTTCCTAAATAACAATAGATTTTCATAGGTGCTGACCACTTACAACTCCAAATATATATCTAAAAGGTCCATTACAAACTCAGCATTAGCAAACATTCAGTTCTGACGTGTGCACAATTTAAGTGTGCAGTGCAGTGTGTTATGCATTGCAGGGAGAGGCAGTATGGTCTAGAGCAGGGATTGGCAACCTTTGTCACGCCGCCCGCCAGGGTAAGCCCCCTGGCGGGCTGGGCCGGTTTGTTTATCTGCCGCGTCCACAGGTTCAGCCGATCGTGGCTCCCAGTGGCCGCGATTTGCTGTCCTGGGGGCTGTGGAAAGCGTCGGCCAGCACATCCCTCGGACCGCGCCGCTTCCTGCAGCCCCCATTGGCCTGTAGCAGCGAACCACGGCCAGTGGGAGCCGCGATCGGCAGAACCTGTGGACGCGGCAGGTAAACAAACCGGCCCGGCCCGCCAGGTGGCTTACCCTAGAGGGCCGCATGCCAAAGCTTACCGATCCCTGGCCTAGAGGCTAGTATACTGGACAGGGACTCAGCAAACCTAGGTTCTTGTCCCATCTCCAGTAGTAGTTGGCTGGGTGACCTTGAGCAAGTTGCTTCTTGCCTCAGTTAGTGATACTGACCTCTTTTTAAAGCTCTCGGAGATCTACTGATGCAAAGGGCTAAATAAGAGCTGAGCCTTATTATTGCAATTAAGGTTTTGCCCTAGACTGTGAGGAAGATGCACATGTTGTGTGTAGTGTGTTTTCTTCATCAGCTGGAGGCAGAAAGCAGTTCGTTGGGATGGTGGTGTGGGCATCAGGAAATGTGCCATGTGGGCATTAGTGTATGGCTAAACTCATGCCTCACCAATCTACTAGAATTCTTTGAGGGGATCAACAAGCATATGGATAAGAGTGATCCCGGTCCTCACCAAAGGCTCTTAAGCAAAGTAAGCAACCATGGGATAAAAGGGAAGGTCCTCTCATGGATCAGTATCTTGTTAAAAGATAGGAAACAAAGGGTAGGAATAAATGGTGAGTTTTCAGAATGGAGAGAGGTAAATAGTGGTGTTTCCCAGGGGCCTGTTCTGGGCCCAGTTCTATTCAACATATTCCTAAATGATCTGGAAAAGGGGGTAAACAGTGAGGTGGGGAAATTTGCAGCTGATACAAAACTACTCAAGATACTTAAATCCCAGGCAAACTGCGAAGAGCTACAAAGGGATTTCACAAAACTGGGTGACTGGGCAACAAAATGGCAGATGAAATTCAGTGTTGATAAGTTCCTACCCTGCTTTGAACACAGTCTATTATACACTGTATATCATCCAAGCCTAGCCCATTCTTAGGGTATGGCTTTATTGGTAACCTAAATAATAACAAACCATAATTCTTAGCATAAGCTTTCTCCCCACAAATTGGCTGTTTGTAAACCTTCCTTGCAGGACCTCCTCTTCCCAGCCCCTACTTCCTTCTGCTCAAGGGAGACCATCCGTTGGCTTTTATTTCCTGGTTAGAACTAACAGGGTTTCCCTGCCAGCATGCAGTATGTGATTTGCATCTTTATTCAGGGTTCCAGCACCCGCACTTGGGGAGACTCAAAAGCACATTTTCTCATTCCTGCACAGGGTACTGCACCCCATGACTCTGTCACGGACTAAAAAGGGTTTCATCTCAGTGCATCACACTGGTGCAGGAAGGTGCAATCTGGATCTCTCTGCATTGGCCGGGGTGAAGATGAGGGGTGATGTATGAAACATGGATCTAACCTAGTCCATATGACATGCACACCATTCGGTAAATAGAATATTTATTTTTAAATTACAGCTACACAGTCCGCATACAAATATATGTAGAATTTTAGATGATAATCAGCACACAGTGAGTGAAGATTACATTGAAATGTGATGGACTCTGCCCCAGAACAGGCAAACATTCTACGGTGTTCTAAGCTGCAAATTCTAACATTCTCAGCTGCAAATTCCCCTTAAAGAGCTGCCAAATGCAGGAAGAGGGTACAAGCTGTTTAAGAAGCAGGTGAAAGGATTCCTGAAACCGACCAGTGAGGAAACCTCCGTAAATCAGCGGCATAACATAATCAGCAGCACAGCTCCACTCGGCGAGGGTTCAGAAAGGTGAACCAACACGTGGAATGCCAGAAGGGCAAGTCAGGCTTGGCACAAAGTGTTATTGACCACATCAGGGGGCCGGCTGGTGAACAGGCCCAAAGAGAAAAAGAAACAAAGAGGAGGCGTGAGCTGTGGAAGAAAGCGATGTTAGCCCGGGAACGGAAAGTACAACAGCACCGAAACACTGGAATTAACATCAAAGCAACAGTGGCGCAAATGAGCTTACAGCATGCATGTTAATGAAGCTGCTACGCTAATCGGGAAGGATGCCTCACTAGGGGTGCAGCGTTGCCAGCGCTCATGATTTTATCATGAGTCTCACAATATTTGAGGCTTTCTGAAAGCTCCAGCTCCTGGAATTCTGTGGCGTCTTGAGAATCGCAGCTTTTATTTATTTTATTTTTAAGTGGGTTTCTCGCCCCCATGTTTGTGCAGAAAACTTGAAATTGTGACCTGCATGCGCCCTAAAGGCTCAATAACTGAAAGGCAGATAAAGGGAACCCATACTGTATTGTTTATTTAAAAAAAAAACTCAATTTTTAAGACAACCATGTTGCAGGGGGAGGGGGGAGCTGATTCATGCTATTTTGTATACTTGGGGGTTGACAATACTGGGTCTGTGTGAAATATTTGTAACAAACTGCAAGCTTGCTGAAGATTCAAGGGGCCTGATTCTGATCACACTTGCACCAGTTTTACACCAGCATAATGGCATTGATTGCAATGGTGTTATCCCTTGTCAGAGGGCGCAGTGCCCCTTTAAAGGCATATTCTGTTCCAAGGTTTGACTCCTTTAAAGCCAAGAATTCTGGGAGTTGTAGTCCTTGGAAGGAGCACATGACTAAAAGGAAGCTGTTGACTGGGTGGGGTCATGTGACTGCTAACCGAAAGCAGGGCCTGCTATAAAAGAAGCAGCTTCCCTTTAGTAGGGTGCAGAGCAGGGTTGAGGGGAAGGTCTGGATGGTGGGTTGCAGGGCTCCTCACATAGGTCTGAGGAGAAGCAGCAGTTTGGCAGAGGACTGCAGGAAAAAAGGGCTGACCTATGTGGTTATTGCAACAGGTGTCCCTGAAAAAACAAGGCAGTTTTGAGATTAGTGAATGCAGCTGCTCTAAGAGCTAGGGTCCCCAGGCTAGTACCTGGAGAAGGGAGGGCATGAGCCACTCCCTCATGCCCTGATACTACCATAGAGCTGGGGAACTCCTACAGACAAGGGGAAGGACTTAGCTTGGGTAGTATTACCGATTGATGTCAGTCTTGTTCTGGGACTCTCATGCCCCAGCAGCTGGAAAACTTTGAGCTAAGCTGCAGGGCTGGAGCAAATTAACTGCCTGGAAAGAGGGGTGGAAACTGAAGCAGTGATGAAGGCATTCAACTTTCTCACCTGACTTTGCATCTGAATTACTGAGAGTTACTGAATTACTCAGAATCATTGGGAACCGGTGCCAACAAATGTTTTTTAACATCTTGTTGCAAACTGTCAATGTTCAGACCCATTTTCATGGAAAACTTCCCTCAAGTCAGCACACTTTTTTCAAAAAAGATCAGGACATTGTCCAGCAGATTTTCAAATTTCAGCCATTCTGATTGAAAAAGAGCTAAAGTGGGCCTGTTTTTCAAGCAAAGGAGGCATTAATTTCTATTGGAAACAGATTTCTTTTTTATGCTAAAAGACCCATTTCACCAAAATTGTGAATGAAACTTAACTTTTGGATTTGTGAATTTTCATACAACAAAATGCTGCTGTTTGTGTGAAAATTCTGCAAAGCAAAAATATATGTATTTCTCAGAGGAGGAAGGCTGGTTTTGTGAATGAAGCACTAGGATGGGACCCAGGAAATCTGGATTCAGCGTCTAGGTCATGCACAGACTTCCTGTGTGACTTTGAGCAAATGACTTCTCTCTCTGTACCTCAGCTGGAGATAGTGATACTAATCTACTGCACAGAGATCTTGGGTTCATTTAACAATGTGCACAGTAATGGGCTGTATAAGTAGAGTTCTATGCCATCCTGCTACTAGTATTACATGAATAAGGAAGAGCAGATATAGCAGGTTGAGGAAAGAATAGCCAGACAAGACCCTTGAAGTGGTGCAGATGTTCTGGTGCTCCTCCCAATTTACAGTGGTTGAGAGGCAGGTCAGACCCACAATACCTTTCATCCCAGGATACCCACCAATTAACTGCACCTCACAGCATCCGTGCAAGGGAAGTATTAGTATCCCCACTAATAGGTAGGATGAATTCAGCGCTGGTGTGACCTTCTGTGCCAGTGAACTTGGCCCAGACAGTTTAAGTGACCGCCTCGAGAATACAAACTAAGGAAATCATACCCTGATTTACACCTCATGCTTAGATTGTAAATTGTCTGGGACAGGACTATGTCATCATATGTTTCTATAAGGCACCTAACACAGTGGACCTCCACCTGATTGGTGCTTCTAGATTCTATAGAGGTAGTAATAAGAATTAACACACAACCCCGTTGTCTGTATAAATCAGGGCAATGCAACCAGATTCCCTTGCCACTAGACAGCCCATCAGCTTGGAGGATATTGTTTTGTAATTCCTGGTTTGTTACAGGGTCAGTTGAGCTCATGCCATGGACAACATGCTCCACTTGTTCTTTAACAGTGCTGCCACTGGTGTTGTTTAAAAACATGTAGCTCTATACCAATTGACAACTGTGTTGCTCTACCATAGGTTTTTCCAGTGACACTGGGCATAAAAGCAGCAGATAGAGCTGCATGGCCCATGAAATTAAGCTTGACTGATAAGTCATAGACTCGGTAGGAGCAGGACCGAGAGTGTGGCTGTTGCTATTAACTTTCATTCCTGTGATTTTTACTTAGGTCATTACATGTGAGATTAAAACTGTGCTTTATCCCAGACGAGTAGCCTATGGCAACAGGCTGGGAAGATGAAATTTCACCCATAATACATAAAACATGAATTAAAAGAGCAAAAGTGTTAAAAATTGAAAAGGCGAGGTGGTGGAAGCACTATCTGAGCAAAGATCAGCTTGGCCTTTTCTCATTGCGTGCTGAAGCAGGTCTTCAGGAGGCCGAGAAATAAAATCCATAGTTAAAATGTTGTAGCACAACCAACTTGATTCTTCTTCTTAGGCTCCTACGGAGACTCTCACTAAAAATGATCCTTCCACTGAGGCACTCGCGTACTGCAGAAACTTTTCAAAAACAAAAATGCACCCTCCATCTTCCCTTCCTGTTCTGGAGGCATGCAGTACTGCAGTGCAACTGGTGACCAATGTTCCCTCTAATTTTGGACAGGCTGTGTGCGCAAAAAATGTCTTCTGTGCAAATTGTTGTGCTTGTGCACATTTTTGTGCGCACAGTGTTTCACCATGTGCACAGGGTTTAGGATCTGTGTGCGCGCGCACACGTGCACAGCTTAGAGGGAACAGTGCTGGTGACCTGGCAGTGAACTGAAATGTGCCTAGACAGAGTTGTCAGGAGCATTTACTTGTTTTCTGCTAACTGTAGCTCCATTATTAATGCCTCTTGTGAAGAGGTAGCGCAATGAAAATGAAATCCCTGTGGCCTTGCCCTATAACTTTTGGAACAAGATATTTTTCCAGTCTTCTTTACTTTGTGTTATAGTTTCATGTATTCAATCATTTGCGACTGATGTATGAAGTGAAGTGTCTCAGCCCGCTGCCCACAGAAAATACACTGGGCTATGCCATGCAATGTTGTTTGCTTTGTGCTGTATACATAGCACCATAAGTTAATTCAAAAGCATCCAGGAAAGTGCATTAAAACTTGAAATCTGTAGGTAAGAGACAGAAAACTAAAGACTCAACAAGGAGCCAACTTTTCTCATCCCAACCCAATTTTTTTTAAAAGTCTCCTATGGAATTGATAATGGAATATGGAGCCCTACCATGCTAAATCACCAATTGGAATCCCACCCAGGATTGTAGAGGAGCAAACGTGGTCATTCTCTTGTGAGCCTTTGGCCACCTATCTGAAATTATTTGTGGTCCTGGTACAGTTTTTAGTGGATGGGTGTCTGTGTCACAAAACCCACCATCTTTGCATTGGATGTTGTTACGGCTTTGTTTGATGGATTAAAGAGCCCCGTGCTATCTGATCTAAGAGGGCTCTTTAATCTAGGTGTAACAAGATCCAAAGGGCTAGATGTTGAAGCTAGACAAATTTGAGGCACACGTTTTTAGTAGAAAGGATAATTAACGCTTGGAACACCTTTCCTAAAGATGTGGTGCATTCTCCCTCACTTGAAGTCTTAAAATCAAGACTGGATATAAAACAATGCTGTCCTTCAACCACAAGTTATTGGGTTTGATGGAGGAATTACCCAGTAAATTCTGGGGTCTGTGCAAGTCAGGAAGTCCAGCCAAATGTCAACAATATGCCTGCTGGCCTTAAAAATCTGTGGGTGAAATCCTGGCTTCATTGAGTTTATGGCTAGAGACTAAAACTCTTCCACTCCTATAGAGAAGGGTTAAGGCATATTGGCTTGATGGTAGAACAAGGCAGAGAGCTCACCCTGTGCTTGACTTGTTCTCTAGATCAAAAGAAGATTTCAGTTGCTTCAGCCATCAACTCACCACCTTTCATCAGTAGTAAATTCACCTGAACAAAATGGAAGCTATTCTGTACTTCCACTTGTTAGAAAATCCAAGCACAGTTTTAAAGCTTCCACATTGGCCTGGGGGTGTATTCCACAAAGCCCCCTGTCTCGCACTCTGAAATGGTCCCGTGCTCTTGGTTGGCCCTGGCACATTTGCCTGCATTGTTACAGACTTCCCACTGGCAAATTATCCTCCTACAGGATGCCATATAAATACCAGGTTAACTGACGTTTTGTTACATAAAAACTTTGTTTTGATCAGCCCCCTTTCCCCACATTAAATGTGTTTTTTCTACATCTAAACCATTTCTTTGTGTGAGTCAAGCCAAGTGCTTTTATGCTTCTTCCCTTCCTCTATCCTCCATGGCCCATGCTTCTGATCAGGGACGAAAAGATTGCCCTTCGGGGGGCACAACCTCGAAAGCAGCTCAATCTGATGTCCTCTCTATCAATGTGGATTAGATTCGGTTCACTCCCTTAAAAAGGTTCCTGACCCCCCCCCCCCCCCCACCCCTCTGCTTTAGTAAAATAGCCAGCCTATCTTAGAGCAGCTAGATCAGGGGTCGCCACAATTTTCTGAACCATCGTACATCTCTAGTTCAAATGCAGAGTGAAGGGATGCTGGAACGTCACTGACCTTTAGGTTTTATAAAGCTCTCTGAACAGGCATGATTTTAGACAAAATAGTTTCATCTCTGAGCTTCACTTTGCCCATAGCCCATGCAGTAAAAGCCGCAAGGCGAGAGCTCTAAGCAACCGAAGAATCAGTGTGAAAATACAGCATTCATCTGGCGGGGGGGGATTATTTGATTTAAAAAACGGTTTTTTAATATATAAAGAATGTCAGACTTACACATCCCACAATCGTTTTTATCATGCCGTCGGCGCTGGGCGTCTCTAGTCCATGATCTAAGGTCTGACACTGGACAAAGCCATCAGATGCCTCTGAAAATATGCAACCGTTTGTCATGACAAGTTAAGACTCTGTGGAATGCTGTATTGCAATGTACCATTGATTTTAAGACTGAAATTTGCCGTATGAAAGCAGACGTGTCCAAAAAAGTATCGCTCAGCTCAAACCTAGAAGGACAGAGAGGCAAGATTACAGCAGTGAGATGCAGATCCTGGCTCCAAGCTCTTTCTTAGGAACCAGCTTTCACTACGCCTTGGGCTTTTGGTCTATCAGCATCTAATGAAAGATGACAGTGCAGGCTGCCTTGGGGGCTAACGTGGGCAATTTCAGTTCTGGCATTTTATTTTATCTTTAACCAGCAGTTTTCAAAAGGGTAGAGCTAAAAAAGAACTTGGCTTGGTCTCACACACACACACACAAAGGGAAAGTTGTGACATAAAATGCATGAGGAGGTTTGTTTCATTTTAACTCCCTGAGATCCTGTTTCATGGGCAGAACAGCAAAGCAATGTCTGCATTATTTTACAAAGAATTAACCCTATAAACCTGGAGCCTGTTTTTTTTTGCTAGATGAAGTGGTTTCCTCCATGTTTTATGAATGTTAGTTTTAGTGCTGATAACAGCTACTATATTCCTGACCGTAAAGGGCTCGACTTCTATAGTTTATTAATCCCCAAAGTTACATTCAAATGCTGTAGTGTTAAAGGGTTGGCTTAGGATCTCCAAAGGCAGTAAATCCAGAACTAAAGGTGGCTAGTCCATCTTTTACTCATCACACTTTGCCCTGGTATTGCGGAGGGTGATGCTTCCCTTCAGTATGCAGATGTGAGTCCCATTCATACTATGCACAAGTGTAACCGCCATTAATGTTAATGAGAGCTATGCCTCTGAACAGTTGGGAGAATAGATTCATCATGTGAAAACCTCCATATAGCTCAATGTTTGTTACTTAAGCACAATGGAGAGAGTTGAGCAAGTGTGTGTGTGTGTGTGTGTGTGTGTGTGTGTGTGTGAAATAGGAGGTTCTGATGGAACTATCAGTGCTGACACATCCATAGTCCATAGTGCTACTGCTGAAAACAACTATGATCATTTCTTGCCTGTGACTCATAACTAGATTCTGACACTGAATTTAACTTCTTTATGGGCATTTTTGGTTTGCACACAGTTTACTTGCTCTAACATCCTGGATAACATCAACACACTCACTCGCTTCAGTGCTTTCTCAAGGGGGTTGGAGGAGGGGGGCGTCCAATCTGTCAGAAGCCCTGCAAGCAACGTGGACTTGTATTGCCAAAACTTTTTCCAGGTTTGAATGGGTTAAAGATTTTGTTGTTATTAATATCGTTATTTCCATGGAAGAATTTCACTTTGCCTTTTTCCCCCTGCTGCCTCTAGAGGACTCGGCGATTCTAGGCACAACTATAGCAGATGGTTTTGGTGATGTGAAGCACAAGGGTATCGCTCCCAGGAGCTGGTGAGGCAGTTAAGTTAAAAATGAACTGACGCATGCAGCATGCCACGTCCCCTTTTTGGCCTACTTCAGACCGCTTCCTTTCGTACACTCTCCAGCGAAAGCAAAGTTGTATAAGCAGAAAGCTCGAGGTACATTCTAGTATTGCTCTACATTTTCTTCCATGATTTACAGGGTGTTTATTGGTGGTTATTACAGGCCTGATCCAAAGCCCATTGAAATCAATGGGAGACTTCAAAATGACTTGAATGGGCTTTGTATCAGGCCCCTTATATACATAACTAGGGTGATCAGATGTCCCGATTTTATAGGGACAGTCCCGATTTTTGGGTCTTTTTCTTATATAGGGTCCTATTACCCTCCCACCCCCTGTCCCGATTTTTCACACTTGCTGTCTGGTCACCCTATACATAACTCATGGTTAGAGGGGGAAAGACCAAACGTTTCCTTAAAGCAAGTTAAACACAAATCAGAAATATAGTTACTGATTATTTCAACCAAGCCTTCACGTGCTCTACAAAGGAATATTTAGACGCCATTAAATATAAGCTTTGACCTGCTAGAGATCAAGAGAATAAAAAATCCACTTGTTTACATATTGTAATGTAAAACCTTAACCTTTTGTCCAAGGCAAATATTGCTGAAGTTGTTTGAGATCTGGAGAAGCAAATCAGTATTTTGTCAATATTAGTTTGATAAACAGAATCCGAGGAGAAAATATATTGCACATAGCGAACGAAAGCTGATTTCTAATAACAAACATTATTAATTTCCTCAACATTATTTTCCTTGCTTGTTTTAGTGATCTTAAAATCTAATATTATAGACAGCTTTAGATTAAATATAGGGTGATATTGTTTAGCAATTTCTACATATCGCATTCATTGGGGCCTAGATAGTAGATCTCACAATATTTCCTTTGCCAAGTTGCTGTGCACAGTGGATCAGTTTTGTATTCCCTGACGACCTCACAGAAACAGTTCAGCTAAACAGAAAATTATCCATAAATTAGGCCTGGCTTAGGTTCGAAATCACAAGTTATGACCTATTGACCTCCCACTCTAAAGGGAACTCGGGCATTTCTTTAACAAACTACCCAGGGAGGTGGGGGGGAAGGTTTAATTTATGTTAAAATGGCACAGCAGAGCACTGATGCAAATAAATGAGATGTTATATGATGGCAATGAAAATAAATAAAAAGCATGTTAAGTAAAATAAAGACATGTATGTTGAGTCTCTTATTTACATTTGTGAATGGCTCCTTCTCTGAAATTGGGCACCCAGCAAATATTGTTTAAATATAAATAACATGATATTTTTTCATTGTCTATTTTCAAATCAGTCCATTGTAGGCATCATTTTCCTCAGGCCAGTTATATTATTATTATTATTAATAATAATTATAATAAATGAGCTATATCTGCTCATTTAAAACAGGCCAATGACACTTGCTGCTTAGACACCATGTCACAAAAAAAAGCGCCAAAAATCAATGTGACAACTGTTTTGTGAGTTAAGGTTTTATTGACAAACATCATAAACAGATCAAGCTCTGAGCAGTTCCTTTTTCCTTCCAATAGTTAAGCCTCTTTTACATATACACAGATAATAACTAATTTAATTGATGCTGACATTTTAATGTCTAGGTATTAACCAAAAAAGGACAAGGGCTATAATAAAACACTAACATTAGCAGTCCTAATGGACCCGACATATCACAATGGCTATTGAACTAAACATCTTGGGCCAAATGTATTCCTGATGTAATTCAACGGGAGGCAGTGGTGTTACACTGAGAATGGATTGGGCCCTTCTGGTTTAAATCAAGGTTTAGCCAGTGGCTGTTTGTGTTCTCCCAGGCAAATCACTGGATCTCTTGATCTTGCAGGCCATTGTGAATAAGAGTTTCTCACTACAACTGTAAACTCTCTCTTCCCTCACCCCTTGCTGCTCTTCTATGTGGATATTCAGCTGTGGTGCCTAGAAACTTGCCACTTGGCTTAGATAACTAAATACAAATTTGCCGTTAACCTCTGCATTTGTGGCATTAAAGGTATTGCCTATAAGCACTAAAAGGGAATACTGCAGAAAGAGCTTAATCCGACACCCAAAGAAGTCAATGTCGTATGCTACTGTGTATCCCTATACGGAGTGCATAGATAGATAGATATGCACTCCGTATAGGGAATACAGTGTGTGTGTGTATATATATATATAGTTCAAAGCTATTCAAAGCTGCCTATTTTTCATTAGCCTTGTTTTGAGAAATGACTGCACCAGTTTTGCTCAGACTTCAGGCTAACATTTGTCAAAGTTACAAGCAATGGAAAACAAAGGGTTTATATTGGACAATGTTAGGCAACCTTAACAATAGACATTGCTACTGTGCCACCATTTTGCCTCTTTTTTATGCCCAATCTGGTGTAACTTCACTGACTTCTGATTTACACAAGTGTATGGAAAATAAAAATCCATAATGGACAGTTATTATGCAGAGAAGAGCTGAACCAAATTTTTCAATTTTTGAAATTTCAATGAAAAATTGAACATTCAAAATGAAAAATAGAAAAAGATGTGCTTATGTCTCCACCCCATAGTTAAACGAAGACAAAATTTCACAAAACCCTTTCTTAGAAAGACACATACCCATATAACTTTCTCAACGACAGTCACAGTTCTTGGTTATAACTTGTTTAGCAGTGGATCCAAACCCAGTTTTCCTTTCACCATTGTTCCTTTTGCCACATTTTTGGTTCTTGTTATGTTGTCCCTCCTCACAAGCAACAGAGGAACTTGGATTAAACAGAAAATGAAAAATTCTAACCATTTCTGCAAAGCAGAGTGCAAGTTAGGAATTGGGTGATAACAGAATAAAAGGGAGAGCTTTGTAGCAATTAAAGCTGGTCAAATCCACCAAATGCTCGAGAAACTGGAATCTGAATTATTGCCTCCATCTTAAATGCATGATGTGTTAAAAATATAGTCTTATTGTTCCCTGTTTGCGAGATTCCTGCAGTAGAGAAGCATTGCAAAGTCATATGGCTGACTGCAAGATAAAAGATTAACCATTAGATCCTCATCAGAAATGGCAATGAGAGTCTTGTTTAAAATGCCTACATAAAAGAAATCTCTTCTGACTGATTGCTGCATGTGTATTTAAAAGAAAGACAACTACTGACAGGAACAAGCTAGCAGTAATTGAGTGTGTTTTAAATAACGATATTACTTTCTGCAACCAGGGATAACAAGTAAAAATCTTGGGGGGGGGGGGGGTGGCATATTTCAGCTTAAGGAAAAAGGCTGCTAGGGAGAACTAGTAGATTGATAGATCAAGTTACATCTTAGAATTTCTTCTGTTTGATTTCAGTGCTGCTACACAATGCAAATGAAATATCATGTGTACTGTAAACTACTTTTTTGTACAATAACACATTTGCTACCACTATGGCTCTTATTTAAGCATTTGACTACAGTAATTGTTTTATACATTAACTGTACTCCCTGATGGTTGGTCTATTATCTTTTTCCAAAATGGTGCTTGCAGATATTAGCAGCTTGATTATTTGTTTTATTAACAATTTCAACACTGTGTCAGCATTGATTTGAAGAGCAGTGTGGTATTGCTGGTGACAAGGATTCAGTGGCATAGTTTGTTTGTTTTTTTAAAAAAAGCTTCACTACTTAGCTCACTGATTAGTGCTAACAATCTTCACTCGGGCAAAACTGCTGTTGAAGTCAATGGGACTCTTGATCTTGATTTTAGTTGTATGTTGAAATACATCTGATCAAGACAGTTCACTGAGGATAAGCAACTGCATTCAGCTGGAGACTAGAGCCAGAGTAAGGCAAAAGTCATTTGAGGAAAGCAAGAGTAAACTGCTGGGTTAGAAAGATGGACAGGGATACGCAAAAAATCAGACGCACAGTGATACACACATTCTGTGTGTGTGTGTGTGTGTGTGTGAGTGTGTGTATATACACACATAAGCTCAAAAAAGACAGCCCATTTTTCTCTAATTGTGCACTGATACATTTTATAGGAAAGCAATTAATAATGTAAATGGAAAGCAGAGGAGAATGCAGGCAAGTAGCTGCTAAGCAGGCAGACGGTTATAACTTTTTTGTCAGGGTCCTCAGCTCCTACACCACTGCAAATATAAAACTGCATTACAAATGATCCAAAGCCCATTGAAGTCAATGGGAACCTTTCCATTGACTTCAATGGCCTTGGATCAGCTGCTAAAATGCTACGTTAGATTTCTATGTTTCGACAACATAACACATTTGCTCATGTGTCATTTCTGCCAGTAAAAGTAAAATCAGAGTTTGATGCCAGCTATTTACTATCTTCTTTACATCTGTGAGGGCTTTCTTTCCAATTGAATTTCCTTTCTGTTGATGCTTGATGTTAATTACTGCATGGAAAGGAAGTGTTCTTTAAAAAAGGCTGACTGTTTAAATTCTTATAAATTATATGCACCTTCCCCTTTCTGACTGATAGATATATTGTTCAGCCACACCACCATCCCGGCAATAAGTATATGTACTGTTATGGGTCAGGAGTTTAAAAATTAAATCAAATGCAGAAATTGAGTCTTGACAGAATCTGAAGAGATAATGTCTTAGCTTCTCCAATTATGCAGTTCAACATTTGGATAAATCATATGAAAGTAAGTATTTAGCCCCATTTTTCATAATCGCTATTAATGAGAACAGAATGGGAGCTGAGGGCAGAGGGAGAGAGTTTTGACAAGATAAATAGTATATGAGGTGGTGTTGTCAGCCACAGAAAATCAAGTCTGCTTAACCCCCTAAACAGCAGGGGGGAAATGCAGAGAAAAAAGAGGAACTGATAATGTGTCATTATTAGTAACAATCTGTATGCCATGAAGTTTTCGAGCTGGGTCTAGAAAAATGGTTCAGAACACAGCCGTGTCAAGGGAATCCCTCCTGAGGAGTGGAGCTGATCACAATGAGCTCATATATTTTGAACATTGCTGATTTTCTCTCTGCTGGGTGGCAAGTGGTGTGTTAAAACATGTTAAACAATCCATTTTAAAACACCACTCGTTTCCCCACTCTGGACAAGTGCCTATGGTTTTAGGACAGGCAGCTGCAAATACCTTCCAGATACTGCAGTGAAGAGCATGGTATAAGAACCTACAGGGAATGGAATAGAATAGATCTTCGGCACGAGGCTGTCTATTTACTTAAAGACAATAACAACACAGAAGAAATTGACCTCCCAACCCCATGTTTTTATTTAGCATCCACACCAGGACACATCCTAAATATGCAGTGCTTGAATGAAGGATGGGCAGGTATAGGCTTTGCAGTCATTTTCTAGCATTCTTTCCCATCTTTTCCCCCCCTTTTAATGCTTAACCACGTGAAACATCTTTTGGGAAATTATTCTTACAGAGTCACTTAAGAAATGACACGTTTCTGAACTGAATTCACTTTTTGTCCATTTTGTCATGTATCTAGCACTCACTGAGCCAAATCAGTCGGCTCTAATCAGCTTCAAGATCTGGACCCTGATCCATGCCTCTCTATATGAAATATCAGCGCTCCACACCTGTACTAAGTTTGGCCTGCACCTGTACTTGTACCTGTACTTGTCTCGGGGAGCATACAGTATATTTGCAAGGCAATTGGCTTGCTCAGATATAACAACTGGTTTCTAAAGTAACAGAACGCTAGTAACAACTCGGCTTTCAGTTAGAGCTTGTTTAGGATTCCTTTTGCCTAATGCCGAAGCTCAGAGGCTTAGGTATAAATAGCATCTGAGCCTCTGAGCTTTGGTATTCGGCAATAGGGATCCTAAACAAGATCTAACTAGAAACCAAGTTGTTTCTGTGTTGCTTCCTAACAGGAGACCTATTCCTAGTACACAAACGACATTGTCACATTGCTGCATTGAATTACAATCACACCATGTGCATTAAAGTCAATGAGAATTTTGTCATTTTTACAAACACACCCTGCGCAACTCTGAAAATTGAGTTTATATTGTAACCCTCTGTTTTAAGCTATAAATACCCTGGCAACCCATGGGAGAAGGGACCATTTTGATATCTCATGCAACATTAGCAGCTAACAGATTAAGCACATGGGGCCTGAGAGATTATCTCCTTGACTCAGTATAAGCCAGGGATTCAAACAAACAGCTGGCTGGGTCCCCAAAAATAAAAACATTTGATTGTGGCAAGCTTCAAAGTGACTGGTTGACTCAGGGTGGGGTGGGTCTTTTTCTCCTGCTGGGTTAGAGATGCAGAGGGCAAAATGAACAGGGGAAACAAACAAAAAAATACCACCCTCCTCCAAAAGTCAGGAAAGCAACTAAAACAGCCCCAGAACATATGGAGGAATCAAGTGCAGGGTCCCCTGTAGGTTTCAGTTGTGCAAGTAAATATTAATCGGGGGCGGGGGATATTGGGGGCTGAGATCAAAAGAGCGGTTCCCATTTCTGTAGGGGAAAGGAGGGCTTTGATGTCACAGAATCTTCCCTGCACCGCCTAATGAACTGAAATTGTGACACAGTGACATCCTGGAAGATTTGAAAGCACTTAGCACAATGACACATCTTTGGGTGAGCTTTCTTTTTTTAAAATTGGCCTTCTTTATGACCCAGCCTGCATAAAAGGAAAGGGGGCAGGAATTGACTATTAAGTTTAAATATTGATGAGGGAGCCAGAGAGGGCTTTAGGCAGTGACAGGCGAGCGGTTTAGTCTGGATCACATAAAGGATGTTACACTCCCATGCAAGTTGAAGAACACCAGCGCCACTGAAGAGCTGACTCAGGCAGATCAGATAAAGATGTAAACAAGAAGGGAAGTGGCATATACTTTCTCACCAACCCTGTGAAGAACATGAAGAGGGGGGAATATGTATTGGACTGGATAGCGGGTCAGATCCTGCAGTCCTTGCTCAGGTCAAAAGAGTTATCCTAGATCAGAGTGAACTGTGCACAAGACTTTACATTCCATATTTTCCAGCAGCCAGCTCAAGTCAATGGAGCCTTTATTATTATTGTTATAACAGACACACAAAGGGCTTGATGCTGTACCCACTGAAGTCAATGATAAAGCTCCCACTGATCTCAATGGGGCAGGATCAGGCACAAAAGGGATTTCTGCTTAGGTGGTTAGCTAGCAGCCCAATGAGCCCAGAGCATATTGGCCTCTTTGCATTGAGCTTGCGGTGATGGTGTCTTGTATATTTCTACTCTCTTCTCCCTGCAGAGAACATGCCCACACAGGGTGATATTTTTCCATGTATCAGTCAGATTCCAAGCTTTTACTGAATCTCTCTGGCTCTAGGTTGGCAAATACCAAGTCTCAGTTGGGGCCTGTGGAGGCAAAGCCCCTCCGCAGAGCAGGGCAAGGGGAAATATTAAACCATGAGACGTCAGCCAGGAAATGTTCAGCAGGTGGGGAAATGTTTCCTATAGGACTTTTCCTTACACGGATTTTTCATCCTCGCCAAGGCAGCAAGGAAAGAGTCTGAATGGTTTAAAAAAATCCCCCACAACAAAACAAAACACTCCATACACAATGAGAGAAAGAACAAACCTCACATGGCAGATGTAAGCTATGTTTTTTAATGCACGACTGGAAAGCACTCAGATACTATGGTCATAAGAATAGTAGAAGAACCAATAGAATAGCATAGAATAGAACCTTGATGAATTTCAGTGAGAACCCCGAAGCAGCCAGGAAGTCAGAAAAGGAGGAGTGGATTTGATTTTGTTAAGGACAACTTTTCTGGTGGTTTGGCATTACGAATCCGTATTTACAGGAGATAAATACCAAGCTATATAATATTATAGTCTGTGGGAATCTCTTTCCTTACATCCATTAGGTAAGGTTTTAATTCATATGGGGAGAGAGAGAGTTGCCATTGAAAAAGAGGAAATAGAAAAAAAAATCTGTGGCCCACATTCTGTTTTCAAGTCTGCAGCTGTAAAATCTGTAAGGAATCCATCAAAATCAGTGGATTCCCTTTGGATTTTCATTGGTATAGCGATTATCTTAACCAGTATTGCTTGCCAGGAGTGACGAAGGTTCATTTTGCTATTTTGGGTGTCTTTCTACCCCTAACGTGTAGCTTCCTCACAAGGAGCCTGTGATATAAGATATGATACTATGAGATACCATAGTAGTTCTATAGACTGTCAGTTACACCAGGGTTAATCTAGAGTAAATCCAATGGATTTATCCAGATTAACCCTGGTGGGACTGAGAACTGCATTTGACCTTGTGTAAAAGAAGAGGGTTTTCAATGGCAGAGGACAAACTGATAGCATTAGCCACACTAGGAGATCCTTTTATCTTTCTAAGCAACTCACAGAGGCCAAAAATCAGGAAAAGATAAACGCCAAGATAGCTGTTTTAAAGCAGGCTGGGAAAAGAAATGCTAATCAGTCATCTGTTTTAATTACATTATAGCTAATTTGTTTAGTCTATTCCTTGGACTTGTTTGTATTGTGAAAGCGCCTTGTTGTCTTGATGCAAAGACGCAATAGAACAAATGAGGATGACCTACATTAAAATGCTGCGCCTTTTATGAAAGGAATCAGTCATTGAAATCAACTCTTCATTTAAAAGAAACAAAGCATAGATAAACAAAAAGAGCCTTTCTATACTGAGCGTGTGGTTTGAGTCTTCTCTTCGCCTTGGTTGGACAACATGCCCATATTTAACAAGACACTGTGGCCTTGGCATGCTGGGAAAATACCTCTCTCTATATCCCTCTCTATATGTTTGTGTGTACAGGGCAGGCAGGCACACCTCTCAGATCCACAAGGGGAGGCCTGGTGGATTTGAACGGTTTCAGGAGAACGTGGTGGGGGGGGGGCGCTGATGCCCTAAAGAAAGGCGTATGGAAATGGGCCTTTCTTATTTAATCTGTGGAAATGTACATGGAGATTTTCAGTGTAGGCCATGTTGCTTTAGTGGGTTTCAGCTAAAGGTGCTGCTTGTGACCACAGCTTCCCTAAAGTCTTCCCGGTCGTGTGAAAAAGGGGTATACATAGAAGATGGTTTCTATAGCTTATGCAACGAAAATCAATTTCTTGAGTAAGGAAAATAATAAGAATCTTATGGCAGAGGATGTCAAAGTAGCCATATGGGCATGCAACAGCCGGACTAATTCAAAATGGAATTAGTTCAGCTGATTAGGTGATACGATGTATGTGCACATGTGTGATGTGTGCACACGTGTGTGTGTGTACATGGCTCACATGCCCAGTTACTGGTGTGCAAGCGCTAAAGTGGAATTTATTTTAGCTTCTAAATTCTTTGATCAGGGACTACATTGACTACATGCCATTGACTACATGTTTGTACATGTTTGCCTAGCACAATGGACTGTGACCTGGCTCAGGCTTCTAGATGCTACTGCAGTAATAATGTTTAATAATTCAATGGGGAAAGCCTCATCTTTAGCTACTCATTCGGGGAAAGTGATGCAGCTTTGACAGGCCAGGGTTCGCTGTGGCTGTGGTTTGCTGTGGCTTCCGATTTGGTGCTGTGCAAAGTCACAGACTAAGCATCACCCTTAGCTGTGCATACGTGTCAGAAACAATCCGCAGCCCGGCTGGCGGGACCATCGCTCTGTCACTGTCGCCCACTTAAAGAAGGGGAGTGCAGGCTGAGGTGAAATTAGCAAACACTGAGCATGGAAGAGAGAAATAATCTATAGGTATGATACATCTCAATGAAGCATGATGCCTTTGTGAATTACAGTATCGTGCTTGCTGCCGGGGAGCCTCATGTTATGCCCTGTCAGCACTTCCCAGAATGTTTAAACAGCTAGGAAATGCAAGGGACAGAAGAGCCCAACATGGGAGATTTCAATAAGGATCCAATCCTGCTCCCGTTGAAGGGAGTTTTGCTTTTGGCTTCAGTGGGTACAGAGTCTGGCCCTTACCTCTACAGAAGCAAGTGAACAAATAGATGATTTCAATGGTTAGGATTTCAGTGTATCTAGCAGGATTAACATCTGTTCTGGGGTATAGAGAGGGCTTTCTGGCTCTGCCTTCCCAGTAGAAATCTCAGAGGGGATGAAGGCCCAAGATCCGGGTGCGTGGCACTTTTCCTGCACGGCCCTGGCTAGACTCTCTGTGAAGGTGGGATTTGTTCCCACTGCGGTTAGTGATTTGAATTCTCCAGGACTTTGTCACGAAGGGGGGGAGCTCCATCCTTCAGAAAGCAAGGCAGAGGGAGGAGGAGCCTCTCCCGTGTCATACCACAGTGCTGCCGCTGCTGCCTCTCAAAGCTGTTACACGACAGCCTTTGACTCTCTATGTAGGGCAGATTTCCCGTCAGAGATGCCATTCACCAAATCCCACTCCACTGAGATTTCATAGCTTGATGACTTTTTAAAATGCAGATTCCACCCTCCTGCCTAGCTAACCCGAGCAGTGCCAGCCTGCTGGTACTCTGGAAACATTTAGAACTGTCACAGTATTAAAACTTTGCAACAAAACACGGAACCTCGGTGAGACTATTTCACAGGGTGCTTATAAACTATGATCGGTGTGGAATTAAAGGAAACATTTTGGTGCCTTATGGCAGTCATTTTCTCCATCTTTCTTCTGTCATGAAGCTCTTAATAGTCAGGTCAAAGAAGCATTATTTTGTTTAGCGTTAAGGGTGTCATTAAAATTCAATAAGCAGAAAGTAGTTGAGCTTGGGGGGTGGGAAGTTGTTTGTTTGTTTTGTTTTCCTAGAAAAAATTCGTATTTAACAAATAAAATCCGATGTGAGCCCAACATCCCGTACATCCATGATGATCCTCACCAAAAGAAAATCATACTCATTGCATGGTTAAAATTGATCCGATACCGGATTTGACGATTTCCTTTAGCACAAGGGGGATTGTTTAAAAGATTTTTTTTCAAGCACGCCTTAACAAAAAACACAACGTATTCCCCGCTCCTGTTATTGAATTCAAAACGTGAATTCATGTTTAAGTTAAAGGTATGAAATCTGGATTTGATTTGATTTGTAATAGAGAAGTTTAAGAACTGCCCCGTGACAGACTGCAGCATTTGGTCCCCCTGAGTCAATCGATACATGGTTCCAAGAATTTACTGCAAATTGTGAAGAAGCACCTCAGACTTTCTACTGCAGATACTGAAATCCTTGGCCTCATACACCAACCAAGCACTGCTTCTCGCTATCAAAAACCCTTTCCTGATTGTTAAATGCATAACACAGTCGACTGCAGCAAGACTATTGTAAATTAGCCCCAACTCGCAGGGCTTTAACTGTAATTGTCTGTTGTTGCGATTGTCTTTTCAACAGTAATGGGAGCAGACCCTGGCACTGTGAGAAAAGGACTTGTCCTTTCCTGCACTGCGTGGTCAGGAGGTGAGATACCAAGGCATCCCTGGTTTTGTTAAGAGGGCTATGGGGGAAAGAATCCAAAATAAAAATTACCACCACAACAAAAAGTGTCAGGAGGCCCAGATCTTGCTTTCCACAGAGAGAGAATTGCTCCTGCCCCTTCTGCGGCTTCCCTGCATACAGGTACGCATAAAGCCATGTTAGTCCATTAATAGATCAGACCTTACATTTCAAGGTAAAGGTTTCTAATTTGGGTGATGCGCCTTGCTGCCTCTCCCTCGGCAGCCCTAAGGTGGTGCTTCCCTCTGCTGGTCGTTGTGGGGCACTGCAGGCATGACAAAGGCGGTGGAGGGGGGGGGGGAAGGTTGCATTGGGACAGTGTCAGCTCCACTCAGCATCACAGTTCCAGTTGCCATGGAAACAGAAAAAGGGGGCTGCTGCAAAGGCTTTTGGGAAGGATATGACTGCAGAGGTGCAGCTGAATGTCTCATTGCCTTGCAGGAGAATGGGGTGGGGAGGATGCAAGGAAAGGAGTGGGGATGGCAGCTGGGGGGTTAGGAATGCAAATTCCCAACTCCCCCCTCCCCTCCCTTCCCCAATCATCACCATCAAATAAACCCTAGCAAAGGCTCCAAAGTAATCCAGAGACTCATAGAAGTTAGAGATGGGGAAGACCTATTAGCTCCCACTCCCCTGCTACCTGGGCAGGTTGGTTCGCTTCAGTAGCTTTGCCAGCGCTTTTGTCCAGTCTGATTTTAAATGCGGCCAAGCTTGGGATGAAGTGAACGGACAGGGTACCCAGGGAGCAGGGATGCACTAGTCGGTCTCCAGCCAACCCCCTCCTCCACCCAAGAGATATCAGCTTCTGAGAGCAGGGTTGTCACATGGCCAGAGTGACAGTGCGGACATTAATAACACTCTTTATGTTGCTACAACCTAGGCTTACCAGGGACATAATTAGCAACCCCATTAATTCCACCTAGGCTTAGGCTTCCTAATTAGCTTGCTTCAGCCTTCTTTCAGAGCAATATTTCTACTATTAAGCATCTGTAGCCGCGTAAACCCATGTGCTCCACTATCAGGACTCACTTCAAAAATAATTAAGTGCCTTTTGGAGATGACTCGTACGGCACAACAAAGCAAAAAAGGGGAAACAATCCTGCGTCAGTGGGACAGATAATTGGAGGCCAATAGCTAGTGTAAAAGGGCAAGTAGCTGCAAAAACGGATGGGGGTGTTTGGATGGGGGTTTTTTAAGCATTGTTTCTTTGGACAGAAATTTGGTTTTTGAGCAGATTTTCATTCCCATATTAGGCACCTCCGTAAAAATGTCTTGTCGCCTGCCTGCCGCTACCAAAATATCACTTGATTCAAGGTGATTTATTTGTATTTTTCCATCCTGCTGCCTTGCTGAATGCTGGATGGCTGAGCTCAGGTTTTACCCATGCAAAATCCTTGATGCACTAGTCTGACTAACACAGTTCGAAACCGTGACAAGAAAACCTGCTTGCCTGCTTTAATAGTCTTTCTCCTGACTCCCTAGCCCGGAGCTGGGATTACTAGAAATAAGAAAAAAACCATCTTGCTGCCTGATTAGTATGCACTTCGCATCCAGATGGAGGAGGGACACATATCCCAGCATGCACCTGGTCCAAAATTGCAGACCATTGCTAGTGCTGCAGTGGCCATCTGGTTAGCAAACAACAGGCCAAACAGTTTAAGCATAACGTCATATAATCCACCATTGGGGGCGGGGAGGGGAGAATGCAGAAATGCCAGCAAGAAAGAAGGGAGGAAAAATGGTTTGGGTTATAGGACATGCTCTGTAGTCGAGATCTAAAAGGTACAGTACCTGCCTATTGCGGTGCTTCTGTGCAGAGAGGACGGTTATGCATTACAAGTCTCAATCTATTATCCCTGGCAAGGTAGATGTGACCCATCCAACAGTAAGCGTGACAATTTTTGTCTCATCCCAGCAATGAGATTTTTATTATGGGAAACGCTAACTGCTGTCATCACTCAGTGACTGCACAGAAAAACATTAAGGTTTGCAAGGATTTCCCCCTCATAAATTAGTATCTTCCAGATGTTTCGTTCTACATAAAATCGCTTCGATTTCTTTGCGTATTGCTTTATGTAACCACACATGAGCGTGACTCATGCTAAATAAAGTTATTTGTCTATGTAAATTAATATAGCGTATTCTCTCCTGAAATATAGAGTTATTTGTCTCTGGAGAAATCATGTTAAAGACTAACATAGTGTAACCCTATGCATTTGCATATGCAGATATGTCTAATTATTCAACTTGCAATTAAAGGCTTGTGTGTCAGCAAATGAGACTAATTAGATACATTTATCTCTGATAATCAGCTTTATTACAAACAAAATAGATTCCCCTTCACTTCACAAGGAAGTGATACATGTTGGCTGGAGCTAGCTGGTCAGAGGGGCTTGTGGACTGGAAATTGCTGATGGAAGCTTCCTGCCTGCGTCGTGCGGGCACAAGGTAACAGGAACCTACAGGCACTTCATTATGCCAGCGGGAAAGCAGAGCGGGGCAGTTGTAATCGCTTCATCTATTTATCTTCTTCACTTTTGGAAATGCATTTAAAGAGCTATTGCAATGGTTTATTCTTTTCTCGAAAGTAGGTCACAGATCCAATATAGCTAGTGAAAGCCCAGAAATGGGATAACATTTTCAAAGGCACCTAAGTTACAAAAAAAATCTTACCTCTGATTGGCATGGGCTGGGATAGCAATAGAATAGGATAGCCACCTACTTTTGCATAGGATGGCATTGCGTGATCCATTAGACAATTTGACTGCAGATTTGTTGGCTTTTGCAATCTGCTAGACTGGGGGTCACTTATTAGAAAGAACAGTCGTTTTCTAGGGATCAAAGCTTGCAACCAGTAACCCACATGAAAAACTAGTTGGGGTTAAGAGGAAACTTTCCCAGGGAGCAGTTTATCTCAGAACTGCCTAAGGCAAGGTTTCTTGATCTGGATCAGGTGGTACTGGCCACTGTTGGCGATAGGATATTGGACTAAATGGACCAGGGGTCTGAGCCAGTCCGGCAATTCCTACGATCATATTTCTCTTTTGCTGATGCACGTTTGCATCTTGTAGAAGAAAATGCCACAAAACAACTTTCAAATATCTTCCCTAACTAAAAAGCATGACTAAAAATTAGAGAAGTGGCTGAACCCAAAACTACTGATCTGCATCCTCCTCACTCCAGGGCAGTTGGAAAGGCAGATCTGGGGTCTGCAACATGTGACGGATCTGGGCTCTGCAGCATGGAACAATCTCAACTAACACTGCAACTGGAGGAGGAAGACGGTTCTTCGCCATAGACTCCCTGTGTGACCTTAGGCAACTCACTTAGACTCTCAGTGCCTCACTTTTCCACCTGTAAAATAGGGGTAATAGCCTTGCCCAACCTCACAGGTTGTCAGATTAAATACGTCAGCCTGTGAAACGGTAAGAGGGGCCACAGAAGTACCTAAGATAGATAAACATGTCCTGGTTCGCTTCTGAGAGAACAGGGGGGCAAATCCATATGCACACACATACCCTCCCCGCCCTCCGTGTAACGTGTGTTACACATGCACCCAAACATAAACTCCACTGAAATGCCCTCTGGGGAGAGGGCAGCAGAAAGAACACTATAATGGGGGCAGGGAAGGATAAGTTGGTTAACGACATCGGGACAAACCCTTAACTGAAAAATACCTTGAGGTTTAAGCTCTGCGCATGATATATTCAGCAAGACTCAAATGTCAACTCCATGGAATTTGAGTTCATTTTCTTGGATGGATGTAGGGCTGGGTTGACACTGCCAGGGTTTGGACCTCCGGCTTCAAAGAATCTGGGTCTATCTATCGCGGCACCTTCTCTCTTCAGTGAACACTAGAAATATTCCTTATCAATCACAGCATGGCCATGTGGTTAGCACTAATGCAAAACGTAATTGTAAATCTAGTCTGGATCTATTGTAACAGGTAGGATTCGGAGGCTAATTACACCAGTTCCATTACTCTGATACTAAAAGGATCACACGTTTTGACTCTTTAAAACTAAAGGATTTAAATTTTGCAGCGATAGGGTTGGGTTCTCACAGAATTCAGCTGGCAAGGAACAGAAGATTAGGTAACAAGGAGCAATTAGAGGAGCAAACCACCCCCTCTCATCGGAACAAGAGGGAAAATTCATAGGGAAAATGCTGTGCAGTTCACTTTCGATGCAGCTGTTTGCAGCTGTACAGAGGGGACAGGCAATGAGAGAGACTTAGGCTGCAGTTTCCCTGAATTCTTGGGGGGAATCTGTGGATCTGGGGCATCTGCTAATAACAAAGTAGGCTCAGCAGAGACATGAAAGACTGAATACACATGGAGACTGAACTGCCCTCTCTCACACATACAGAGGTGATTCCCTCCAGGCCAACCTTGAGATATGTGCGGAAGGTGGTATATGGATATTTTAACTGCCCCTGCCTGTAGAGGGGGACAATATCCTTAAAGGCTGTCAGTGAAATATCTTTTGTGAGCACTGAATTCACTTTAAACATATAAAAAGTGGCTGAAAAGCCACTTCAAATATCTGACTTCTTCACTGAAAACACTTGCTGTAATTGGTCTCCGTATGCTCATCAGCACCCAGCCTATCATCTATTCTTACTGTGACATAGCAGCCCATAACCATTTTCAAGATCTACCCAAGCATTTATACAACCCTCATCGGGCTAATATCTGTTCACCTATTTCCTTTAACCTTTTCAGATTATTCCTTTATTGCAACTATTGTACCCCAAAATAATATGAATGACTCCTCTACCATGAACACTTAGGACAATGCTTTCAAAAGCAACTTCTGCACTAGCACCTGTCATTTTGTGCCTGCCCAGATTTTATTTCACACCTAGCATTTGCATGCAGACGAAAGCGCTGATTTGGATGCGCAAACTGCATTTGCGCACGGACGCTGGGCAGTTCTTCCGCAAGTATGTTTTGCACGCAGCAGCCTAAGGTTTTTTCCTACATGCACCAACATTTTACGGGTGAAGAAATGCAGGTGCAAAAAGGTGGGGGCAATTTTAAAAAGTCACGTTAAGGAAATTTGGCTCCCAGCGTTCGATTTTTAAGAGTTCAGCTCCCAGTTTGGAACCTCAATAAGGGCCCGATTTTCAAAACACTTCAGAACCCCACACTCCCTTTTTTGAAAATCAAGGCTAGATTTTCAAAAGCTCTCACTTCCCAACGTACTGAACATTTTTGAAAATCTGATCACTCTGGGGCAGGGACCATCTTTTTGTTCTGTTTGTACCTCACCTAGCACAGTGGGTCCCGGTCCATGGCTGAGGCTCCTCAGTGCTTGCACTATTCAAATAATAATACTAATAATTAGCATCTGTCCATCTTTAACATATGGACTGTGTCAAAACACTCTCGGGCTAAATCTGGTGATCCTTATTTAGGCAAGTATCAGAGGGGTAGCCGTGTTAGTCTTGATCTGTAGAAGCGACAAAGAGTCCTGTGGCACATGCTCCAATATGTCTGTTAGTCTATAAGGTGCCACAGGACTCTTTGTCACTTTAGGCAAGACTTCCATTGCCTTCTCTGGCAGCATCCGATTAAGCTACAATGTGGTCAAATCACTATCAGCATCTTGGGAGGTGGAGGCTTATCAGAGGTAAATAAGCATTGTATAACCTTCCATAAACACATAACAAAATAACAACAGGGAAATGAAGTTAAATGAAACTGTTTCAATAATGTTAAAGGTCTGATTTCAATCAACGAAAAGTAGGAAATTCAAAGCCTTTAGAGGCTGTCGCTTCATTTTAACTCACTCTGCGGCTCTACTCCTTTTCACAAAGCAATGAGTTAAAGGCATAGTGGCAGATTCATAATTTGTCTGAAATGTACGTTTTGTGTTTAACATTCACTGAAATGGTCGACACTATTGGGTCCAGTTATTGAGAGGAATAGTTTTCAATTTCATTGAAGCAAAAGATGTAATATAATTCCATTCTCTTCTTCTGAAAAAATAATCTGAAAGAAGCTGTACGGCAAAATGGGGGTGGGGCGGGGAAAGAGTGATTCTACGGACTCTGTTAATTATGCATCCATCATATAAAATAGCAATAATAGTATCATAATTTTTCATTAAATAAGGCAAGTGAATTTTTGCAGTCTCCTGGCTCCAAGAAAGAAATGGCTTTAAAAATTCCACTCACTCTATTTCAATGATGCTAATTTTAGGGCAATTAACACTAAACTGTGGTGTCTGCTAACCAGAGACCTGGCAATTCCCTAATTCAGAATCGATTTGTGCAAGGCTCCACACCAATTCTGAGCCTTGTCATTGATCGCACACACGCGCACACACACACACACACACACACAAATAATATACAAATATCAGCTAAGAAATTAACAAGATGTAACATTAAATATATAACAATATACAGTTACAATCATAGACAGCCCTCATCAAATCAGGTAAACCACCTGTGTATATAATTGATCTTAGACAATGATCTCACCAGCTATCTGAATCCATACCTGTCATCTAATGGAAAAAAGGCAAATTCCTCCCTGTTTGGCAAGCAATTAAACTTACTCTCAGCAAGTGAGTAAACTTGTTCTGCATTATATTATCTTTGTCCCAAATCTTCAAATTGCCTCCAAAATTGCACCTGCTAAATTTGCAAGTGCACTGACTTGCATGGAGCCTTTGTGCATGCAGATTAAGTAATAGCACGCATGTCTGTGTGCACAGCTGTTGGAATGATTGTGGGGGGATGCAAATTTAGGGCCCTATCATGCACATCTTATTCACATAGGTGCATTTTTGGTGAACTTAGTGTGGCCTTCTACATATTAGAGATGCGCTCGAACTGAATTTGATTCCGAGGGACTGGCCTCAGCTCCTAGGATCTAGGCCTAGCTCTGTGGTTTTAGTCCCAGGTGGGATCCCAAACCAAAAAGGCATCTGCTTTCCAGCTCCAGTTTGGATGCAGTAAAAAATCTCACAAGAACAATGGCCTCGTGAGATTTCGGACCCAGAGAGACGAAATCGCACAAGGGTTGCCATTCTGCTCCCATTGTCATCAGCAGGAGTGTAGCCGTGAGTGTGAATGCCTGCAGGATTAGGTCAGAAGCTAACTGACATCGGGAGATTTCCACTATGTGGGCAGATATGTCCTGAGAACAGCTCACGGGATTCCATTGCCACGGGAGCTGAACGCCTGCCCCCACTTCCCAGGATTTCATCTCAAACCCAAACCCTGGCCTAAACCGCCGATCCCCAGACTTTACCTCCTAAGGCCCTTGCATAGCAAGTTTATAACAGCAGCACGAGTTCACAGATGGACAGCCAGATAGTCACTGTTTCCTTGGCCCATCCTCAACTGCAAAATGAACTATCAATATTAAACCTAAGCCAAAGTGCTGGGGCCGTTATGAGACCCCCTACACTGCATCTCTACACTCTTTCTGCATTTTCTTTGTTGAGTGTCTGCCAAGCAATAACAGGTCTACCCCTGATGGGGAAAACCCATCCTAAAGACAGATGAAATCGACAGTTTTGAGATAAACCTGTGCCATGAAATCCAGGACAGGACAGTTTAGGCCTTGTAAAGGTGCAGCATTAAAACAAAATGGTTATGTGTTGAAACAAACATGGGTAATTTGATAAAAGACACAAGGGGAAGGAAAAGAGCTGCGGCTGCTTTAAATTAAAATACTGCATCAGCCAGTCCCTTAGGAGTTGATAGAAATCTAATTAGTCAGACAATCTGGCACCAAATGTCCTAATTTCCCCAATCCATGTGGGATCTGAGGATTCGCTTCTTCGCTGCAGTTCTAAATTTCAACCTGAGCCTTTGCAACCTCTCTGGTTTCTGCACAGACATGGGACTGGAGGGAAGGTGATCCCTATCAAAACCTAATGGCTTTTCATAACCCTTTAATTAATTAGACTCAGGCTCATGAAAGGCACTTAAAATATTGACAAGCTGTTTAGAACCGCCGCAGCTTCATATTCATACAGAACTCCAACTGTAATTAATGTGAATGGGCACTTCCTCAGCACAGCCGGCGGGGATAAGACCCGTCCCTAAGAGCCTGGTTGGACTGCACCAAAGCACTCAGAAGGCAGAGTTAGAACTTCACCTCGTGCTGTTTCCCTTTGACATTGCAGTGGACTGAGCTCCCAGCAGTATGTGTTTGGGGACCTGCTGCGGGTGCAGCTAAGGATGGGGGCGATACTTTCATTGCATTTCTCCTTGCTTTTCGGGACCTCGTTCGGGCTTATTCGATAACTATGCTCTAATATGTACATTGGCTTTGTTGGGACATTGGTAATGATGGTTTTAAAAAAGGCTCAATAAAAACAGAAAATCCCATTGGAAGTTTGCTATATAGGACGCACCTATAATCAGAAGATTATTGATGCAACTGGGTCCAGTCCTAGGAGACACTCAGCACCTCCAGCGAGATGCTCAGAGGCCCCTGAATTTCCATTGACATCAACGGGAGCTGCAGATGCTCATTTTACACAGGATTAGGCCCATAGAGAGTAACAGACTTTTTTTTTCAGAGCTGCTAGGACCTGTCATGTCAATGCTCTCTTTAAAAATCTCTAATCCCCAGGTTATCGACACAATAGTTCCAGAGGCCCATTCCGGACAGGAGACAGCCTATTGTGTCAATGCACATTGCAGATGTTTTAATCTGCAAACGATTGGCATGCAAGCCCCTGATGGGTTCATTCAGTTGTTTTGCGTATTGCATCAGTGGGAATTGACTATTCATAACGATAACTCCAAACGGGCCATGCACCGTATTCCACCCACACCTGTGTAATCCCTATGCAATTAAGGCCGCATCAGTATACAACAAACACGGCAGCCCGAATACCTGCTCACCAGAGGCCCCCAACTGTACTGCTTAACTCCTAGTGGCGACAATGAACGTTAGGCGGGTGCTACATTTCAGCCCCAGACTTCCTGTGTGACCTTGGTGGTTTGTGTTTTTCTTAAATGGCCAAATTCTAACCTCCTGAAAAACAAGGCTGACGGTGAAATTGCCAAATGACCTTTGAATAATTAGTGGAGGGCTGGGTTGGGGGAGAACTAGCAGGTGCGAGGTAAGCATCCGTCTCAGACAAAGAGCATGCCGTGTGGAATGCAGAGCATTCTTAACCTGGAAGGTAGCTGCTAATTAGTTTTATATTCGGCAATGGAACGACTCCGGCATCTGTTTCTTTTAGGCCGTTTAATAAACATTGCCCTGTTTAAACAGCAGGACAGATTTCAGAGGATGTCAGCTCTCAAGTGCGGTGGAGCTCATAGGAAGTGCTGCTGTAAACTAAGAGACGGGCGCACTGCTTCCCCCCAGAACAGAGCACTCTCTTATACATCTTACTGCCAGTCCTGCCTGTTGTTTAACAAGCTGAGGACCATACGCCAAGGCTGCCCTTGTGGCCGGCTCTCCTCCAGCTGCGCTCACACACACGCTCACACTCTCTCTCTCTCTGCTCACTTCTCAGGCCTCAAGTTCAGGTGGCCGCTAAACCAAAATGAGCAAGAAAGTGTTGTTAGCACGGAGAAATGTGGGGTTGATTTGGTAATGGATGGAGCTGATCCCACATTACCAAATAGAAGCTCTTTAATTACAGGGAACAGCTGGAGTCTGAGCTAGGTTATAGATTCCAACCTGCTTTCGCTCACCCATGTCAGATCCCTTTTAGTCCCTTTGCTTGCGCGTTAGGGTGAATTATTCCTATTCATTGTTGTGAAAACTGTTTTGCCATTTTTGCACCAGATTCTGCACTGGTGCAAACTGGCCAAGTTCCACTGAAGACAATAGAGCTAGTAACCCCAGCTCAGAATCTGGTCCAATGCATGAGCTAGAGTGGTAGTTCTCCACTGTGGTCCACCGATTCTTCAGGGAAAGCCCCTGGCGCGCCGGACCGGCTTGTTTACCTGCTGCGGCGGCAGGTTCGGCCGGTCGCGGCTCCCACCGTCCGCAGTCAATGGAAGCTGCAGAACGCGGTGGACAGCACATCCCATGGCCCGCGCCGCGTCCCGCAGCCCACATTGGCCGCAGACGGCGAAACGCAGCTAGTGAGAGCCGCGACTGGCCGAACCTGCTGCCACGGCAGGTAAACAAACCGGTCTGGCACGCCCGGGGCTTTCCCTGAAGAATCGGTGGACCACAGTGGAGAACCACCTAGAGTGTACCAGGTATCTTCCGGCTCAGGCATCTCATCCCCCTGAAAACTACAAACCTAAGGACTGATCCTGCAAGCTGCTGAGCTTCTTCTACGCCTCTTGGACTAGCTTCTTCTGCCCTTACTCATACTGAGTGATACCGCTGAAATCAATGGGCTTCCTTGAAAGGCACTTTTGAATGGGAGTAAAGGTGGCAGATTCTGCACCAATTGAAGTAAAACTTACTCTGCACCTTGTACTAGCTGAACTCTAGACCGTGGCTTGCTCCTGCAGTGTGCAGCGGAGTGTGATGAGCAGGAGTACATCTATTGACTACATATGCTTGTGTAACCCACACACCACCTGGGTGTGCTGTTCTGTCCCATCTAGTGGCACTGAGAGCTCTTAAAGAGAGAGAACTAAAATGAGTCTGCTCTACAGCCTTAGCTAAGAGCCAGTGGGCTTTTAGGTCATGCGGTAGAGGCTCATGCAGTAAGCTTCTGAGGCCCCCGGTTCGATCCTGCCTGCCGACGACTGGGGTCTGTTGGTGTTACACTGGCTCAGGAGGTCTGAAGACAGCAGCCATTTAGGGTATGTTTACACTGCAATGTAAGCCCCGGGTTAGCAGAACTTGAGCTAGCAGACCGTGGGTTTGTTAATCGAGGGCTTGAGCATCTAGACTCATTTGTAACCCCAGGTTAGGAATTGTTGAACCCTGGCTTCCAACCTGGGGCTCCAGTATCTGCCGGCGGCCCAAATCCAATCACCCATATCCCAGACTTCCTAGTGACCTCCCAAAATGTGGTCCCTCTAACTTCAGGATTGTGCACTCGTTATAGCTGGCTTCTGCTCTTAGGCTTGAGTCTGCACTGCTGAAGTTAAAAGGAAGAATGAGGCCACTGGCTTAGGACTTGGGAGACGGATTCAAATCCATGCTCTGCCCTGCGGGTGCTGGAACAGTTTGCATAGTGGGGATGCTGAGAGCCACTGAACCAAACTGGAAACCCTGTATCTGATGGGGACCACTTCAAACCAGGGGGTTCTGCTGCCGCACGTCTTGTTCCAGCACCTATGGCTCTGCCACAGACTTCCTTTGTGACCTTGGGCAAAGCACTTAGTCTCTCTGTCCCAGATCCTCAAAGGTATTTAAGCACCTAATTCCCATTGATTTCAATAGGAGTTAGGCACCTAAATGCCTTTAAGGATACGGGCGTTTGTTCCCTATCTGTAAAAGGGGAATAACAACGCTACCCTGCCTCACGGGGTGTTGTGAGGATAAATACATTAACGACTGTGAGGCTGTATAGTATAATATGGTAATGAGAGCCATCTCAGTACCTGAGGCAGTAATGTTGCATTGACTTCAATGGGAGCAGGAGTGGGGCCCTTAGCTAGGAAAATATCCAAATAAAAGCTCCAAGAAAAACAGAGGTGTTAACTCTGAGGCATTCCCTGGAATGTAAAGGGCATTCAGGTGCCTCCAGTCCCTCGCATGCAAATCTGCCAGAGCTCAGGCCCTTTTATGAATCTTTTTTTTCCCCCTCCGAATTCTGTCAGTCTGTCCCATGAAATTTCCCTTAATAGGCCTTTGTCTCAGGGAAACATTCCTACACACTTAATATTACCTGGTCCGTCTTCCTACATTAATCGTAACGCATAGGTGCTGAAACTACCATAGGGGAGGAGAGTGGAGAGATCGGATAATGTATCGATACACCGCCCCAGTTCAAGAGGTTGTCGCATCCTGAAAATTACCTTTGCTTTTCTGGTTCCCAAAGTTATCGGCAGTTTAAATCACAAGGGGATTCTGTTCCATGAATCATCTGTCAGCAGCAAAGCTTGTGGCTATGACCTAATGATTCATGCTTTCAAAAAATTATAAATAAAAAAAAACGACTAATTAGTTGAGCACAATAATTAAAAACAGCTCCTGTAAAAGCTAAACATGTTCCTACAGCATTTAGCATCCTAAATAAAAGGGGCTAGAATGCCTCCGGGATTCTCCAGCATTTGTTAATTGGGCTGTAGCAAAGTGTTAATACAAGGGACAGTATTATGCAGCCATAGCCACCTAGCCATATGCAATGGCATGCATTTTCAAAGGCGGATGCAAAGTCTGCCCCAAGTGCAGGCCTCCATTGCGTCTGGAGCTGAAATTTGTGTGTTCAAACGGGCCTTTGCAATTACAAAATGGGTACTTGTGTGCATAATTTACTGGCGTTATTGTGCTGGTTTGCATCTGCTAATGTGAGTTATCGCGGGTGCAATGGGTATGCTTTCCGGCAGGTGCAAGAGGGTTGTGTTATTGTGCGTGCAGTGGGTGTAAAACACACCTGAGCATGTATCTTTTTCAATACACCTGGAAATTGGTGGGATGACTCAGTGGAAGAAAACAGAGTTGCAGCCAGCGAGGTCTGGTCTCATGGAGACAGTGTTTATAACGAGCAGGCAAAATAAGGCAATGTAAAAGCAGGAACGGATGGAGAGGAGACCACTCCCTAGCTTGGAGGTTCAACCCAGCTCTCCTGTGTGTGTTTTGTGGAGCCCTCCCTTCTCAAGGCAGGCTCGCCTCTGTTTCCCAAATGGTCAAATACAGTCCCTTCCCTGAGCACTTGTGCAACTCTTTGTTAGTTCTCCTACACCCTGTCGTGCTTCCTGCAAAAATATGTGGTGTATTGAGGACTGTGTTGGAATTGCAAGCTGCCTCTTTAAGGGGGGGGGGGTGCTCCCTGGTTCAGCAGGCAGGCTAGAGGCTTTGTAGCAAAGTGGGCAATCAATAGGTGTGGAAAGAACCAGTTAAAGCTGCAGGGGGGCGAGTTGTCTTGGTGCCTTGGGAGCAGGCTGATTTTTCTCTCTCTGGTTTTGGGTTCTCGCAGTGCTTAAAATGAGAGCGGGGTGCAAGCAATTTTTTTACTTTCATAACTGACGTGGCAAGCTCAGAAGTGCCGGGGCTCAGCCCTGACAAGCCCTGGCTCCTTGAACGTAAAGTGTAGACCAAAAAATGGATGGGCTCTGGTCACAAAGCATGAATGTCTCACCTGAGCTATGTTTTCTGCCCTGGAGTGGGGATATTTCAGCCAGATTGCAGGCAGATTGTTGAGGTGTCCCGTTCATTGTGGTGGCTGGCCAAGAGGTCACCTATGGATTACAGATTACATGCATGTGAACCTCCGGCTCTCCTAATGCAGCCCTGGTTACAGTACTTGTCAGTGTGGTAGAAACATTGTGCATTTGCCAATCTTTTAGACATTCGTGTTGAGTTTTCAAAGCTGCCCCTGTAGGTATTAGACGTCCGGTTCTCAAACTAATGGGAACTGGGCATCCTTAACCCCTAACACAGCTTTGAAAATCTCAGCCTCAATGTCCCACACTATAAACTTGTTTTATAACTGGTTTATCAATAACATTTAAATGAAAGTTACAGCCATTTTACCTATGGTTTTACTATTGCATTTCCATCCAGCATTGCCACCCTCAACCTATGCCCCACTCCAAGGCACCCATGCCCTGGTGCAACAGCCGAGGCTAAATTCAGAGCTGGCTGCCTGGCGTTGCGCCCACTTACAGTAGTAATTTGGCCCTGAGTCTTCAGTCGTCTTTTCCGTCAACGCCGGCTGTTGCCCCATTTCAAAGGGGTCCGATAGGATGTAAGCTCAGCACAGTTCAGAAATAATGGAGCAGTCTGTGCTGAGAGGAAATGTAGGGCAAGAACTAATGTGGGCAGGCAGAGTCACAGGTCTGAGGTGACATGAGAGAGCAGCAGCCCTGAGCCGCTCTCACTTGATGTCCGTGTGGCCCTTCGTGTCAAGGAGTTGTCCTCCCCTCCCCTCCTTTACGTACTACATAGTCCAAAACAGCCCTCACCATTCACCTCGATTTCTCTCATGTCTAAACAGGCCAGGGAGGCTGCATTCAGATCCAGCTCTGCAGTAAGGTTAGGCTAAGGTTTGTGTGGAGTTGAGGCCAAACCAGGTTGAGGTTAGAGTTGGATTCAGGTTCAGATCTGAGAGCACCAAAAATTCACACACTCTTCCGCAAGATTCAGCCCAAGAAATTCTGGAGCGTTTCGTCCATCTTCATCACCATGGGATTTTAGTAGGGTGCCCAGACAGCAAGTGTGAAAAATCAGGATGGGGGCAGGGGGTAATAGGAACCAATATAAGAAAAAGACCCAAAAATCAGGACTGTCCCTATAAAATCGGGACACCTGGTCACCCTAGATTTTAGCCACATCCCAAAGCAGAACTAGAAAAGAGGCTCCTTCCGGTGCTAAATCCGAACCCAGACCCAAAACCACCTGAGAGGGTTCTGATCCAGGAAATTGAAGGTGTTGGAGTCTGAGGGAAGGGATGCAGCCCTGTGACTAGCGCTGAGGGGTCAGGGGAAAGGGGTGTTAAGACCTGCATTCGTGTCTTTGTACACATAGCCCAGGTGGGCCGCAGTGATTCAGAGGACTCTGAACTGAAGATGCAGTTGGGGCTCGCATTTTGCTCATAACTAGGATCTGAACCCCTGTCTTTAGAAAAAGAAGGACCGTGCGGTGAGCCACCCAAAACCCCTATCAGTTATATTGCATGACATTCGGTGACACAGAGAGAGCAAAAATTCACAGAATAAAAGTTAACTGTGCTGTCACATTAAGCCACATTTCAATGCCCGTGTCCTCTTCGGAGCCCAAACTTGAAATCACTGACTACACAAAACACCCATTGACTTCACTAGGAGTTCTATCCTCATATGGACTGCAGGATTCATGGGTAACACCGCCAGCTTTCCCTAACATTCAAACATGCTGAATAAAAACACTACACAGCCCTGGTTCTGCTCCTCGGGCTAATAAGACACTCAGGATAAGACACTAAAATCAATGTGTCCCGCATGCCAAATGAAACCATTTGTATCCACTTGTTCCCCCTCAGGTTTCATTAATAAAAGCAGCCGAAGGAATGCAGAGCACATTTCCTTTCAGAAATCTCCCAAAACTTAGTGACATTTGGAATCGCAGAAGACAGCTGCACTGGGAGATAAGTTAGATGATGTATTCAGAAAAGGCTTGGTTCAGAAGGTTGCATCTTTCATCAGGGGCTGGTGCCGAAATCTGTGTCATGCTCTCCAAATGTGAAATAACTCTTCCTCCTGGCTTACATATATTGATGAATATGTTTGAAAGGTGGCCAGATTTCTATATAGTGTGATGCTTTGTTTTCCTGACACATGGAACTGCGCTGCCAATCGTCACCAACCTGATTACGACTCTTCTCTTCTTTCCATTCACCTGCTACTAAATACATGGCATCTTTCCACAAGCCTATAAAACACTACTATATACAGACACATACCATATTGTGCTAGCACATATTGAAGCTGATTTCCCTATCAGTGGTGGGGGGAATTTATGCACAAAATTCCAGTTGGTGTGAAATGAAGCTACACACATAAAGAGCCCAGAAAGTGAGGGGACAATAGATCCCATTGGTTTAAGACAGCGTTGACAGTAAAATGTCCTAAAATGAGCCGACTGATATATCACACTGATATAAGTCCTTCTGAGTAACTCAATTGATGCCAATAATATCTGTATCCTACACTGCAAGAACCAGCCCCATCATATGGTTAGGGAGCAGCACAATGGCTTCAGAACAGTGTTAATCCAAGTAATTCACTGACTCCAGTAGCATTATTAGACCTGACACTAGTGTAGCTGTGAAACGAGACTCAGCCCAGCCATGATCAAGTACTTGTTTTTTTTGTTTTTTTTTTAAAGTTGGTCTCTGTAAAAGTCTGTGCTGAACAATGAGCATCTTTTAAAAATATTTTTTTCCCTTTCTATTTTGCAGGACTGCCCCCCCCATCTCTCCTCTCTTGGACTAACCCAATCCAAGGGGTGAGGATTGGCAACTTTATGGACCTGCCCATGGGAATCTAGCAGAAGTTTGATCCAGGACTGAAGATGTGTATATATATATAATGCACATTGCTTGTAATGTATAATACATATCATGTGTTTTGTCGAATAATAATGGGGACAATGAATGGGTTTTGCAGCCTCACATTCCAATATTGGGGTGCATGCAGGTAGTAGACTATTAAAGGGGGCCATGCACAGGTGTTTGTGTAACTCACACATCTCCTGGGTGTGGTGTTCTGTCCCCACTAATGGCACCAAAACCATGTAGAGATTAATAAATCTGCTACAGTCTGGTCTACACTAGCCCCGAAATTCGAACTAAGATACGCGACTTCAGCTACGTGAATAACGTAGCTGAAGTCGAACTATCTTAGTTCGAATGAAAAAGCACTTACCCAGGGTCCACACGCGGCGCGCAGGCTCCTCCGTCGACTCCGCCTACTTGGTTCGTCGAGCTGGATTACCAGCGTCGACGGCGGAGCACTTCCTGGTTCGATTTACGCGTCTAGACAAGACGCGATAAATCGAACCCAGAACATCGATCCCGCGCCTCCGACCGGACGCGTAAGTATAGACGTAGCTAATGGCCATGTGGCTTTTAGTTCATGCAGTAGAGGCTGGTGCATTTAGCTCCAGAAGTCCCAGGTTCAATCCCTCCCACCAACGAGCAGGGTCTGTCAGTTTTGCATGTGCAGCTACAAAATGCAGGCACAGGGATGAGCACATGCAAATTGGAGGCTGCCTTTTAACAATTTAAATCGCAATCTCCCCTGGCCAAACTAAGCCCTGCTGTAACTCCATTGAAGTCAGCGATGTTATTGGACAGCAGGGGTTAACCTGACGCAGTTTGCTTCGGTTTCCCCGTATTTGAAATAGGGATGAGAATGTTTTACTTTCCTGGCTGGCCTGAGGCGTAGTAGTTAGTTTGTGATCAGCTATCTTAATGTGATGTATTGTAAATTTGGATCCACTGCGTGTTTATTGGGACTGAGCGTACGGTGCTTGCCCGGAGATGTGGCTCGTCCACCAGAAATTGCAGTGATGTAAAAATGAAGCCAAAAAAAAAAAAAGTCGGACCCCTACCGATGCGTGTGAAAGTCACCTGAATCTCTCCAAAGGGGTTTACACTTTTGTGTGATTAGAGTCATATTTATAGGGAAATCTTGACACCTCTCCTCACACTCCCCGGGTCTGTCAAACACATCACTGCTGTTCTCAATCTCTCAAAAATTGGCTGGGAACAAAGAACATGGTGTTTGCTGGGGGGGAGTGGGAATGTCATTCTGAAGGTAAAGATCCTGATGCATTCCCGGGGCCTTATCCTTCCACGGGATGCAGGTAGCCTCTACGGACCCCAGTGGGAGCTACTTATATTGGGAAAAACCCATCCCTGTGCAGAAAGCTCACACCAGGCATATGCACCAGTTAATTCCCTATTTTGGTGGGTTAAGTGAGACTTGTGCTGGTTCCCTGCGCAGCTTTGAATTTCACCCATGAGATAGCAGGATAGGGTGACCAGGTGTCCCGATTTTATAGGGACAGTCCCTGTTTTGGGGTCTTTTTCTTATATAGGCTCCTATTACCCCCCACTCCCTGTCCTGATTTTTCACATTTGCTGTCTGGTCACCCTATAGCAGGACAATGGGGCCCCATGTGATTGTACTCAGTAGAGCTCATTAACGGCGTGGCAGGATAAGGCCTGACGGTGCTGGGATAGTAAGGAACCTGGTGTAATAACAGGGCAGTAAGTTTGCTGAACGGCCTTGCTGGCCGCTAAGACTCTGAGAACTGCACGACTCAGGATCATTAGCCACGTCCACCTGCGAGGAGGATTGTAAACTGTATGTGTTCCATGCACCGGAAGCTTTGCTAAGTAAAGGGGACAGCACAGAATAAAGCAGAGTTGGACTGAGTCCCTGAGGCATTGTCCAATTATCAAAGGAGTGGTGCGGTCTAGTGGTCTGAGTAACAGGACTAGTAGCCCAGAGCGGCTGTATTCTCCTCTTGGCTCTAGCAATGATTCCCTGTGCCAAATTCTGGTCTCAGCATTTGTGAAGGCAGCCTAATGCCACTGACATCAGTGGGATTGCGCCACCACTTAGAAAACTGAGATTTTTCTCCTTTTTTCACCGAACTAATGTATTCCTCAGTAATGCACAGCATCCGCCTTTCCTATCGGCATGAAACCTGGAAACAGGAAGAAGAAAACAGCAAGGGGGTTAAAAAAAAGAAGCACTGATTCTTGACCACTGCAATCCCCAATATTGTTACTGTTTCCGCATTAATCTGAAAATCGAAATGTGCCCCCAAAATAGCTGTAAGATCTAGAGGGCAACAGCTGCTAAAATCAAAGATGTCCTAAGCCAATGGTGTATCTATTGGGGGCTTAAGGGGCGGGATGCGGAGAGAGAGCGAGAGAGAGAGAACGCACAGGCTTTCTGATTGTAAACTTGCCTGTGCATCTAAATTGATATTTCATTTCTGAGCATTCCAAGACACAACAGTGACAAATCTATTTCTCATGCAATGCTGTCCAGTTTCCTCGATTGTCACTGTTGCATTTTTAAACATCACCAAACCCATTGTTTCCTGCCAGGAGCTCCTCAGGCAGAAATGGGGTGGTTGTTGTTGTTGCTTAGTTGTCACGGGGATATGCTATGCAGTTGTTTGTTTGTTTGTTTGTTTGTTTGTTTGTTTGTTTGTTTGTTTGTTTGTTTTGTTTTAAAGGCATGCAGGAAACCAAATCCAAGATAAAAGCCTAAACAAAGAACACTGGGGTGTTAGGTTAAGGGGAGAGTGGGGGGTAGAGAAAGCCATTAGCGACTGTAGTGCTTTGGAAAAGAGGAGAAATCATTCCTAAGGAAAAAGAGGCAGTTAAAGATAAAGATACAGGAGTACTGAGAGGTATTGTTGGAATGGAGGAAATAAAATGCAAACAATCACAATGGGTCAAGCTTAATTCCTGGTGGCATCTCTACCTCTGGAGTAAGATTATATTGCTGATTACACAGTACCTTGCAAACACTGGCTGCCTAGTAAAAACAGAACCAACCATGTCATGGCTAAATAATAAAACACAGCAATCGTTTTGTTAGCTTGTCACATATTACGGCTAATTATTTAATTACCATAATTTAAAGTTTTACTAGATTCGGCATCAAAACATAAAAATCTAGTGATTGCGGTGCTGGAAAGGTATAATATAATTAACGTATTTAGTAGTAACATATTAAACTGTGTTGATTGCACTACATTAATCTGAAGAGATCACACATGGGAAGATATATAAAATATATACAGTACCTATATGGGCCTGCTTCTCCATGCACCTTGTGTTGTCTCTTACACCCAGGCAGAATGGGTGAAGAGTAGGTGTAAAACAGTACTAAATCACTTGGAGAGATGTTAAGGATCACAGTAGGTCAAAGTGGAGAATCTGGCCCGTACGTGTTTTAGCAGGAGTGTAGCCATATATATATGTGTGTGCACATCATTATGGGTAGAGGGCTGGCAGAAAACGGACCCCAAAGTGACTTGGCTAAAGCTACGCATCAAGAAAGTTGATAAGGTAGAATTAGGAATCTGGAAAGCCCAGACCGGTGTGCTCAAACAACTGGACAACTTTGCCAGACACATTCTAGCCTCATTACAGTCATGTGACCTATCCCTAATTTAGTACTGCATCTCCTAATTCTCGGGGTTAGCTGATGGCTCTCTGCTGCTAATGGAAAGATTTGAAGTTATTCTTTTCCCCAGCGCAGCGGAGAAATATGAAATGGTATTGGACATCTAAAAACAATGGCTTGGCAGTTGTTGCATTCACCCTTAAATGAGGGACACTTTCACTACTGGTAAATAAGTGCTTAGAAGGATGTATGTGTGTGTAGCTGTAGCTACAGATTAGAAATATACTTCATGCAACACAAAAAAAGTGGGGGTGTTAGTGAAAGGTCAGTATCAGCTCAAACACCGCCGATGTTCTAAACAGCTGCAGTTTTCAGCAGATCCAAAAGAAAATGAAAAAGCTTCAGCTTCCCAGCTCTCAATTTTCATAACTTAAAAGTTAACTGATTCAGGTATAGGTGCTATACTGGGCCTGATGCCCTAAGACGCTCTGGCTACTCTGCATTGCCAGAGCAGGATAAAGTCTGCAGAGTGTGCCAGTTAATCTGCCCCATTATTGTAGACTCGAGGCCTAATTCTCTGTTATATGAATGCCCCTTTCTACCTCGCTAGCAGTTCAAAGGTGTCTTCAAGAGGGTCTAAATGGCCCCCTCAGAATAACTCTGTGCAATGAGCCTCCCCAGCCAGTGTAAGGGCTCTACCCCATCTCTCCTCCCAGCCCCCCGTGCAGGGGACAGAACAAGGGCATGTCAGGATGCACTGCACTACAGCTATTCTGCGCTTCCCAGGACCCGCCGGGGGTGGTGAGAGAGTGTAAGTTAGATCAGCGCTGAAGCTACCATAACCTACACTGAGGGCTGGGCAGGCCCCTTTGTGGCCCCAAAATACATGAGTACTAAAGTGACTTAAAGCTGTTCCCCAGCACAGACAAACACATTTCGTCCCCATCCCAAGCACCGGGACAGGGTAACTGAGAATCAGGGCCCTCTCTTACCAAGTCACGGCCCAGCCCTGCAAGATGCATCCACGACACCCTAACGCCAGCGGGTGCTGAGGCCGCTCAGCACGTCTCAAGAGGTGCTCAGCACCCAGGATCAGACCCGTTCACTGTACTGTCCTCCAAAATCGACTGCCCCTTGCTGATGAATTAGAAATAAAGAGACGCCGCTTATGCGCGACCAACGTTTAACTTATTTTTTCCCTCCCCCACTGCAGAGTCAGGCAGCCAACAGAGGGAGCACAAACCAACTAGCAAAGCCAGATCCCCAGGCCGGGGATATCAGATAGCTAGTGCTCCTGACAGACAAAGAAGGAAGTAGCAAAAGACCCAGTCCTGCATGATGCAGCATTCACTCATCTCCCATTCTCTTCATTGACACTTGGAGGTGCTCAGGGGGCCCACCTCCGAATACAAATAATGATTTTAAAATAGATGCCTTTTAATCTCCTCTCCATTAAACACACAGGGAGGAGAACACCAGTTTGCCAGAAAGGGAATGATCAAACTGCGAGAGAGAATCATTTTGCAAGCTTAAGTAGACACCACACACTCTCCTTCAGTATGCTTCCTTGGGAACAAAGAGAAGGAGCGAGAGCAAGAGGGAGAGAGATTAAACTCGATTAAATATCCACCCCGCACACACACACACACAAACCCAATGCACACACGCACAATAAATGAAAATTATACTGCTGTATTTTTTTCCAGCTGTATGTCTGAAAGCACGATACACTGGATTCCCCTTTTTATCCCCTACTAGGTACGGTGGCCCATCTCACATGCCTAATGAGATTCAGCCTTGTGGCTGAGAAAAACACACAGTCTGGAAGTGGTTACTCCATTCTCTGTGCCAGTCCAGTTCTTAGGCCCAGAGTCTCAAAATGCAGTGTCCCATTTGGCAGGCACCATTTGGACAACTAAGCCCCTGCTTTGTACAGAAGCTCAATATTCCAGCTGAAAATGCCATTGAACTATTGCGCTTATATTTCATGGAATATTTATGCAGCTATTTCCACGGTGAATTTTAGAGACGTGTCTCTCTTCAGCGGTAATCTAATGGCACTGCTGCTGCATGTAGGACTAAACAACCTTTGTGTAGTATCACAACAACAACAAAAGTGAGCTATGCATTTAGACAGTAAAAAGGGACAAGATCTGTCCATCGCTGGTTGTAGCTGCAGGAAGAGAAATTGTCCTGCTTGTCTATTACTTCTGATGCTAGATATAAATTAGGCATCGTTTGCAACACTGGAAGTGTTTACTTTTTTTTTTTTTCACCGAGTAGCCAAATTCAAATATACTGGGGTTTTTTTTAAATGCATTTTCACTTTCCACCCCAGTGCATTCGATGATTGCGGTGTGATTATTAAATACTTCATAAATAATAATGTGACATTTTCAGATTGGGCAGCTGATTAAGCAGCCATTCTTCTCTCCCGGCCTGAGACTACAGACAGATGAGATTGCTGAAGACGGGGCATTTCCCTGTGGCCTCATCCCCTGGGATCAGGGATCAGAAGTCACCCCTGTAACCCAATTAAATCCGAGAGGATATGAGCTGAATACCTAGGCCTGATCCAAAATTCACTGGAGTCAATGAAAATCTGTCCACAGAGTTCAATGAGCTGAGCATCAAGCCAATGAACATTGTTTGATTCATTTTCTAGGGAGGTCGGTTTACATTGTCAGATACTTTCTCTGGAGTGGGTCATGGTTTTATTCAATTAAGATTAGCATTACTGAGTTTGCTTTGACAACAGTTAAACAAATGCAGAAGGAGACGGAACATGGGTTAGTATAAATCATGGGGCCACGTTGAGAACAGGTGTAAATGGCGTTGTCTTTGGAGGAGGCAGGTTACCTCTGCAAACAGGCAGGTGAAACTGACACACGCACGTGCATTTGGTCAAGAATCGGAGCACTGCACATAACGTCATATCGTAAAAGGACAGTCCTGCCCCAAAGAGCTCCCTGTGCCTCTATAGCATACGGAGCACATCAGGAAACTGTTCAACAGAAGTTGTTTGTTAAATAAAGCCAAAATCCAGTGGTTTTAATCCCATAATGATTTCAGTACCTGAGATGCGGCTATGCTGATAACCCGAGTGCCCCCGCCTTCTCTGATCTGTAATACAGGAGAGTGTAGATGCATGTGAGGGGGGCAATATTCTAACCCAAATTCCATCTCTCCCTCCTGCAGTATTAAGATGAAATCCCAGTCCGAAAACCAAAATATTTTTCTGAGCACAGTCACCATTCCAGAAAATGACCAAGGAAAGCAGCCCCTCATCACCAACCCACCTCCAGCCATCTGGCTGGCTATTACTGACCTTTAATGTTATGCAGTGGAGGGTGGGTGAGGGGAAAATGTCATTGCTTGTAACAATGGCTTATTGCATTCGGATAATCTCACTTCTTGTACCAGCCCTCACACGGTAATCTTTCTCCACCTACTGTATGTCAGTAATGCAATAATCTCTCCTTCCCACCCCACTCCCCCCAGCATCAATAACACAACAGCCGCCTTCCACTTTCATCGGCGCTGATGAATTCTAGAATTGCAACAGCTCAGATGGTCCACATTGGCTTGGCGCTACCTCCCACCCCCATTACATTTTAATTTCAGTTTAAAGGCCATTGCTATCAGCATTGCTTTTGCTACAGCTTCTGCAAAATAAGAGTGAGATGAGGCTGTATTTGAATATTGGAGGTTCCAATATGCTTCCGAACAGTGTTGTTGTTCTCTCTCTGGGGTGTGTCTGTGTGTCTGTGTCTGTGTGTCTGTGTCTTTTTCTCTGCAGATCCTCGGCTGAACAGTTAAGGCTAGGTTTTCAAAAGACATCAGTGTCCAGCAGCCCCCGTTATTCTCCATGGGAGCTGCTAGGAGCTGAAAATCTGGCCCTTATGTTTCAAGCAAACAGATCCGACATCAAATCCTTCAACGTCAATGGAGCAATACTGATTTACATCCACTGCTTGTAATCACGCCAGCCCATTCTGATTATTTAATGACTAATTAGTATTGTTGTTAAGAATGCACATACACAAATGCTCAGGACACATGATTTAAAATGCATTATGGTAAAAAAAAAAATTAAAAAACCATACATAAAAAGTCAAATGATGCAGCATAGCTAAAAAAAGTGGAGGAGAGCGGGGAGCTTTAAAAGTATAATCAATAAGCATAATATCAGAGAGAATATGGTAAAAAATATCTTGTAAGAGAATCCTTCATACTACATTGGGCCTCAGCTACTGATTAATATCACATCCTCTGTACAGTCTAGCATGCATAGATTCAGGACGAGGCTTACAATTTTCAGAAATGCCCCTCCTCATAATGATGGCAGATGAGGTTTTATGAGTTATGTTGAGAGTTATTGGCAAAGGTTAGGTGATTTCCCACTGGAGCTAGAGGGAAAACATTGCTTGCAAATTACCAGTATTTGTCAGTACTAATGCCACATCCCCCAGTCACCGACATTGTCAACGTTAATAGGCAACTTTACAGCAAAAGGAGGTGAAAATAGTCAGACTTGATCAGATCTTGAAATAAGAAGAGTAGTGTGATATGGAGAATGAAGCAACAGGACTATAATTGTGGTATCCTCTGTCTCAACTCTTAATATCTGCATCAGTGGCCCAGCCTACCAGGCTCTGCCAATTATCATGCTCACTTTCTGCCTCTCTCTCATGTGGCCCAACCTTCCTGGCTATTCTGCAGCTACTTTTTCCTCCTCCAAGCGCTCACAACTTCCTCTTCCCCTTCGTTCTGGCGACGGTTGTTGCCACACACAACGCAAGTATTAAGTTTACACTGGAACACACTTTTTCCACCCCAAGAAGTGTGTGTGTGATGCAAGCCAGGCAGCATTCTCTGATGGGTAAAGCATGGAACTGGGTATCACAGTAGCCTGGGTTCTGACCCCACCACACGGATCCATCGTGTAACCCGGACAATTCCCTGCCGGGCCAGATTGCGAACTCCTGATTCAGACTGGCTAACAAAAGACCCATGCAAGTAGACCGACTGAACCCAGTTGGATGGCTCGTGTGAGTCACTGCTTGCCAATGGAAATAGTTAATGAACAAGCTGGCCCTTACCTGTCCTGTGGCCCATTTCCCCCTTCCCCATCTGGAAATGATTATAATAATCTTGTCTCAAAGTGTTTTGAGAGCCTCTGAGGGAAGAGTTAGAGCATCACTTCGATTGTAAGCTCTTTGGGTCAAGGAGTTGTTGTTCTGTGTTGGTTCAGCAGCTAGCCCAATGGGGTCTTAGTCCAGGACTAGGCCTCCTAGGCACTGTTGCAATACAAATAAATAATGATATTAGTGCACTGAGGCTTGCAGTATTATAGAGGATGACAATATTGGTCTTGTAGTCATGACCAGGGCCGGCTTTAGCAAGTACGGGGCCCCACGCGAAGAACAACGGCGGGGAACGATTCCGGGGAATCGGGCGAATCGGCTTAAAGCCGGCCCTGGTCATGGCAATTAATGATCAGAAATTAATAATTAATATCCGTTTTGCTGGGCAGTCCCTGACTCAGCAGTTGCTTAAATATTTGTCCATCAATGCACCCAGGGTAAAAAATATGCTCAACGAATCAAGGAGGCTAACAGCACAGCATAGGACAAAATAACACATCGGTGTCTGATCTGGGACAAATAACTCACAGCATAAGAACATCAGAACAGCCACACCAAAGGTCCATCTTGCCCAGCATCCTGTCTTCCGACAGTGGCCAGTGCCAGGTGCCCCAGAGGCAATGAACAGACCAGGGAATCCTCAAGTGATCCATCCCCAGCATGTGGAGACATACACACACCAGCGCTGCTCAAACTAGTGCCTGGACAGCAGTATGTAGCCGGGGGCGGGGAATGTCGTGCAGGATTGTTCTCAGGTGGCTACCCCAAGATGCCACTGCGGCCACACGGCTATTTTTAGGTGCTATCTCGAGCAGAGCTTGTGCCTGTACATCTAACCCCATTGGGAATTACATCTCCCAGATGCTGTGTAGACGTACCCATAGGGGGTTTGTCTAGGAACAGTCACCATCTTGGCACTCGTCGTTTCTTGCAACCTGTCCCACGTTAGGGGCAGACGACGTGGACCGGGGCTTCCTCTTATGTCTCCCCGTCACTCAGTCTGCCCATCCCATGAGCTAACTCTGGGGAAGCTATCTTCCCCTTCCCTTCCTTCCCCTCCACGGCCCTACCAAGGTCTCATCTGCGAGTGGGGCCATTGTGGCTTCACGGTGGAGAAGTGGGGCTTGGTGGCGCTAAGACGGACACGCAGACAACAGTCCAGTAGACAGCACACTGGACTGCGGCTCAGGAGATGTAGGTTCTGTTCCTGCCGTGCTGTATGACCTTGCTTAAGTCACTTCGGCCTCTGTTTCCCCTTTTGTCTGTCTTGTCTACTTTAATCATAGAATAGAATATCAGGGTTGGAAGGGACCTTAGGAGGTCATCTAGTCCAACCCCCTGCTCAAAGCAGGACCAATCCCCAATTTTTGCCCCAGATCCCTAAATGGCCCCCTCAAGGGTTGAACTCACAACCCTGGGTTTGGCAGGCCAATGCTCAAACCACTGAGCTATCCCTCCCCACTTTAATTGCAAGCCCTTCAAACAGGCCCTTTCTCTTTATACAATACCTAGTACCATGGTTCCCTGAGTCTGATTGGGGCCTCTAGGCACTACTTTAATATTACTACCCAGAAGAGATTTATGAATTACAGTTGATCAATGAGATATGGGCCTCAGCCATAAAGTCCTGAAACCAAAGAGCTGGATGAGATTTTTTTTCCCCAATGTTCAGAGGCGTTCGGTAATGCGGCTTTGATTCAGGCTTGCCGCGACAGAGAAGAGCCTATCGAGGCGGACATCTGCTCCTCGGTGTTTCTCAGCACCAGGAACAGCCTTCATATAGGTCAGTGACAAACAGACAGAAAGATCATTTGCATTCTGCTCCTCCCTCTGTCAAACTGAATAAAATGGAGTTCGCTTATTCGTCTTGTCTGGCCCCGGAACGATGAACACTTGCAAATGCAATCAGCCTATAGCCACGTAGCCCCGACCATATTCATGCAAGATCAATGGGGAGGGCCTTGTCCACTATCACTAGAAAGAAAGCCCCACCTTTCAGGGTGCTCGTTCTTCACGGGGCTGCTTAGTGATAAAAGAAGCCATCAAAACAGATGGACAGGCAGAGATATGAGATTTCTGCTGATTTCTCAGGGAAAAAAAAAAATCCACCCCGAGCACTGTGTACATTCTGAGCAAATACTACTTAAGGAACAATCCAAGCTTTGACTGGACCCCAGGGAGCAGTAAGCTCAGCTCCGCGAACTTCATTATCATGTGCATTAGTGCAATCCCATTTGCTGTCATTCCCTCCCCGAGCCAGCACAGCTGCCCCCAGTGCAAGACGGGCTGGGTTTCCCGATCAGATCACAGAGTGAACCTGCAGCAGCTCCCACTGGGGAATAATGGACCGGGAAAGAGACATGGAGCAACATCCCCACTGGTATGCAGTGCCCTGAAACACAATGAGGGTTTTGCACTCTGACAGCACTCGTGTGCAGGGGATTTTTGGGGGGGCAGCTCCAACTGAGGCTACTTTTCCTGGAGGCAGGTTGACTAGGGGACTTCAAACTAGTATGTGTAATGGTTTATCCTACTATTGCAGATGGTTAATATACCATGAAATGTTGAATTAAAGACCCAGAATGACTTTCTCTACCACTCTCTAGCAGTTAATGGCAAGCTGACCATGAGCTTTCTTTAAAACATATCTTTAAGCAACTTCATTCCGCATAATGCACACATATATGCTATCAACATGACGTGCACCCAGGAGGACAAACCCTCCGCTAGTGTAAATAGGAGCTACGCTGATTTACACCTCCTGTCTGCTTGGCTCATGGTCTTTAAATGCCCTGATGATGCTGTTATAATTAATATCTCATCCAAGTATTAATCTAATTTAGAGTATTATTTAATAGCACTCTCCAGGTTCTAAAAGATAATGCATCCAATTATGCCTTTTGGAGTGAACAATAAAATGCAAAGGAAAAAGATGTTCAGAAAAATTACTCCAGCCCAGGAAAGTGTAAACGTCACCCTGTTATCTCCTCGAGTCCATTCAGATTTACAAAGTGAGCAAATATAATGATTCCATATAATGAAGCAGCAATATTTACTCAAATGCTGCAAACGCACCTTTGTTCATGGCTCCAGATGACCCAGAGCACAGAAGGTTGCCTTTAACTACAGCAACGGGCTCAGATGTGAAAGATCTCAATTGCGCAGAGGCAGTGGTGACTGATGGTAGCAGACACAGGTAGATAGAATGGAAGATGAGTGAATAATGGTAATACGGTCCTGGATCCCAGGAGAAATAATAACCCATAACAATTGAGGTGAATTGGAAGAAAAAGAACAAATGATCAGAGGTTTTTGGATGTTCGCGCGTACAGGCATCAGCATGTACTATTTCTAATGGAGCTGCATAGATAGTATTATTTCTGCTGTGCATCCTCGTTGCATTCAGAATGCTCATCTTCTCACTGATGCACACATTGCTGGAAATAGAGGACCAGATTCTCAACTAGCATAAATCAGCGTTCCTCCAACCCGGTCAACAGAGCTGTGCACGTTTACCCCAGCTGAGAATCTAGCTCATAGAGTTACACACAAGCAAAAAAGCTCAGAAACACACTAAAATGAGCAATGATCTTATCTTGTAATGGGAAAGCAGTGCTACCAGCCCTGCCCTATATCATCACAGACTTTGGGTAAGTGCCCTCCCCACAGAAATAAGGCTCAAATTTTCTAGGAAGCATCTGTTTTTATGCATCCAAATCACCTAGCTAGCATTCAAATCAGTGGAGTCAGATCAGGCCCAAATTCGAATATTCGGTTCTCCGTATATGATCCTTTGTGCATGCCAAAACACTGCTTGCAGAATTGTGCCTGCAAAATCAGAGGCCACATTTTGAAGCATTTGCCCTAAAAGTTACTGCTGCGATCTACATTGAGTTAACAAACTTTTTTTTTCTTTTTAAGTGCAATTGCATTAGTTATTCTCCTAGAATAGCATAAAATGCATTAATACAATACGCTTTTTTTCCCTCCTGCTTTTGCAAATGAGCTCCCAAGCCCTTTCTGATCAGGAATAACATGGGCTTTATACCTTCTTGGAACAAATGAGCTTTCTTTGACATCTTAATTTTACATAAATATATTTGAATGAGGGAATATCACCTTGCCTCAAGCTAATTTTCTTCCTTTGCTGTTCCAAGGGGTTTTGTAGTCATTTCCTAACAACATACAGAACATTAAAGTTCAGCAGGATGTTTGAACGCCGCAGACCCTTTCCGCAGGAACGTTGTTTATTTGCTTCAGACTCTAGCGGGGGCGGGGGACAACACACTTTCAAAGGCCTGATGTAAATCATGGAAAAGAAGACCATCCTCCGCAGCCCTCCATTGTCCTGGTGTGGCCTTTTATGTCTTCATATCTAGCTGGATTGTACAACGCATTTTCCATTAGATAATACCTAGGGGTTGGTGTATCTGTTTATATCTGTTTCCCTGCTGGTTTTATTTTAAAAAAGGATGGTCTAGCAGTTAGCATGTGAGGCTGGGACTCCGGAGACCTGAGCTCAGTTCCCAGCTCTATCATAGCCATCCTGTGTGACCTAGGACAAGCCTCTTTGTGCCTCATTTTTCCATCTGTAGAATGGAAAGAATAACACTCCACTACTTCACAGGGGTGGGGGTGAGGGGAGTGAGGCTACATACGTTAAAGACTGAGGTATTTAGTCACTATGCTCGAGGGGACCAGTGTAACTAGATCAGGTCTGGAATGGTTTTGACAAAACTTTTTTTTTCATTGAAAAATGCTTATTCATTGGAACTGTTAATGAAACAGGGTCGGTTTCAACACGTCTCCCAACTCCAAAAAAACGTTGGGGGGAAAAAACTTTTGGAATCGTCATAAGGTTTCATTTCGACATTTTTTAAACAAAAAATTCTTGTTTGCTGGTTCAAAATGACTTTTTGTTTTTGAATTTTAAGATCATTAGGGTGAGAAAAGGGCCAAAAGAAGACAAAAAAGGCTGAACCCAAAAAACTGTCCAAACGAAACCTTTCGATTGACCCAGAATGAAAACTTTTAATTTATTTCTTTCATGAAAGTTTTCGAGATTTTGACTTTGTGCCCTGAGTCAGGACAGACCAAATTTTCAAACTCTTGAAACTATTCATGGACCGGGGAAAACCGTTTCCTGACCAGCTTTACATATAAGTACCAGAGATAGATTGTCACTAAAGCTGAACACGCCAGGCATGGTTGTCTTCTATCTGAACAGGGCCTAAATTAAACTATGCCAATCACAAGCATGCAACTCCTAGGCTGATCTGAAATGCTGTGTTATTCCAGTGAGCCCAGGAATGCTATTCAGCTGGCCTTCTGCAAACACTTTTCCTTGTTGTTAATTTACTGTAATTAAACCATATGTAAGGTTCTTTCACACCGGTAGAATCAAAGCCCTTCTGCTGCCCATATGCCAAAAAAGACAAATGAAGGACAAAGCTCCTGTGAAGAAGGCAAACCCTGGGCTTCTTGATTAATAAACTATACATGCAAAAGACCACCAGTAAATGCAGTTGTAGGAGCCCAGTTGTGCCCAACCCTACTCAAGGGAGTGCACAAGGGAGATCCAGAAGAAGGCTCTGATAGTAGACCAGTAATCAGATTGCAGCCTCAACTTACAATCAAGTTTCCAGTTTCCTCCTTGCTCCAGGGTGGGAAATAATCAGCATCAGGCAGGCCCTATCCCTGGTGTAGATTACGTCCCCTCCACAGTGGCTCAGTTGTGCTGGCCCATTGTTATGGGTGCGGAGCCAGAGCTCTGACTACTCCCCAGCCTTGCCCGTTCACCCACCCACATGCATGGGAGGGAACTAGTGCCCTGAGGAAGCTGGTCTCCTCAAGCCACATTGCTACCTTCAGTGAAGGTGACCCATGCAAGGGTATAAAGGGGTCAGTTATGCTCCCTTACTCCCCTTTGCAGCTGCGTAAGCCAGCTCACAAGTGAGCCCTTGTTTAATAACCGTTCCACTGCTAATTTATACTGCTAGGAACCGCCGCTGCACTCCCCCTTTAATGCTGACAGACACGCCCACCCTCACAATTTTAGCAGGAATCTCCTGAGACTTGGTGTTCTTCTCAAAGCCTCAGCTCCTGGAGTCATGTGAGGGATGTGAGAATCAGGGCTTTCATTTAGAATAAAAAGTACGTTTCTAGCCATAACGTTTGTGAAGAAAAGCTTGAGCACTTGACTGGAGTGCACCATGGAGGCTGAAAACTTAGAAGGCAAAAACAAATGTATTATTATTTTTTAAAATCTCGTGTTTTTAAGCCAATCTTGTAATTTGGGAGTGGGGAGGAGCAGGAGGGGGACTGGTTTCTGATTTTTGAAAACATGGGATTGGTAATAGTGAAACTGTTGCAATTTCTTTAAAAAATGACAAAAAGGCAGCTTTCCAGCTGTTTGGCTATTTATTTTCTTAAACTCACCAGGCGTACAGTATTCATTTTTGTTGCTGGGCCCACCGCACTTTGACAGGGAAACAAATTCCCCAACTCCCCCATGAAGCCTCTGAGTAAATTGCTAGTCAATACATTTAAAAATAAAAATAGATATACATAAAGGCGAGAAGCTGGGGTTTCATGTAACGGAACAGAAAGCTGATTCAGGAGAACAAACCATAGTCATAAAAGATTTATTACGCTTTATCAGCAATATCCACAATCTTTCTGTGATTAGGGTTACATTGTGTGTAATTATCTTATAGAAATTCTGCTCTTTGATGTGCTGTATCCACCATGCTGAAATACAGTTCAATTCTACTGGGTTTTCATGGTTGACTGGAATTTACATTAAATCCTTTGGGCCCGCAGGGCCAGCCTGGTCTGTCACTAGCTAACTCTTCATAAATATTCAGCTATAAATATATATTTACATTTTTCGGTAACATCCCAAAGATTCCAGACCGGCACAAACAGGAGGAAACAAAGAGCCTGAGTGCCCTATAATGATCTGTGATTAGTATCCCCAAACTCCAGGCTTCCGCCCCTTTTACCAGAAATTAGGGAGTGATTGAAATATTTACAGTAGTCTGAAAACAAGACGTTACATTCTGCTCTTTAATTTAAAAGGTCCTAGTAAAATTGAGGCAATTGATTTCATGCCATTTCATTAGAAAAAATGCCTTTTTTAAAAAGCCCGTTTTTAAAACAGGGGAGGAGACGTTTAAAACTGATCAGCATCCTTAATTCAGCAAAAGTTGCAAGTTTTGTACACACTGTTTCTAGAGGGATTTAAAAGCCCATCTGCATAAGGTGCTGAATGCCAGCAACCCCCATTGGCAATGGGGCTGATTAGGCCCATTGATTTCAATGGGAGTTTTGCAACTGATTTCAATAGGAGCAGAACTGAGTCTTTGAACAGTTGCTCAGTCCTTTGTAGCGATACTCAGTGCCACGGCAGGTTAGGCCCAATCCTGTAATTGAATCCATTCAGGTGGACCCCCTGCTCCTGTGTGGGGCCATGCTGCAGCCAGCGAACTCCCCCCTCTGCCACCCGAAGAAAGATACCACACTGTATTCCAGGGGGGAAATGGGTGTAGTCAGCAGGGCTGACAAACATGCAGGGGACTGATTGCAAAACTTGGGCCTCAAGTTGGAGAGGCACTGCCATGCACCCCTCTTTCTGTTCACTCCTAGCATGACTTGCTTGCACTGAGTGCAAAAGGAAAGGATGATTTTACAAGGCTTGAGCAAAATCCATTCAGCCGTTTTTGAGTTAAGTACGTGACAGTCTGTAAGAGAGAGGACTGCAGGAAGTGGGATGTTGTTGTTGTTCATGGTAGAAAGAAAGAAAGAAAGAAAGAAATTTGCTGCTGAGTTAATTTTCCTTTTTAACCAGAGCTCTTTTTGTTCCTATGATTTGACATCTAAACGGCAGTTGCAGAGATTAAGAATGTAAAAAAGCGACAGTGCTGTGGCAGATGAAATTAAAATGGAAGTTGAAAGACATATTTTTGTCTATGTAGTTTGAACCCTTCTCGTGCTATCCCACTGTACCGATCAAGAGCTCCTGATTCCCACACACACAGGACATAGCCTGGTGGTTTTCGTTTGCTTGTGCTTTTACTACTAATGAACTGAAATGATCTAGAACTGAAACAATTCTCAAAACTTGTGGGTAATAAAAAATATACACTAGCGAGCTGGATCTGTCAGTGAAGATTTATAGGGCCAAATCCTGAGAAGGGCTGTGCACCTGCAGCACCCAGAGATGTCAATGGGAGTCTCAAATGCTCAGAACCATTCAGCATGTGGCCCACAGAAAACAGACATGAGCAAAACCAGGTCATCAAGGACTGGATCCTGCTCAGGTAGGGAGATTTGCTCATTAATTTCACTGGGAGCAGGGATGGACCCGCAGTGCATCCCCTTTCCATGTCTCCTTCCAATAAATTTCTTCTTGCTTGGTCCAGGGTAGCTCTCAATGCTTCAAGTTTTGTGGTTTGGGAAGCTATTCCACAGTGTCTTCTCTCACCATTGGGAACATTTTCCCTACATTAACTGCAGGGAGCTCTCTGTTCTCCGCCCGTTGATTCGAAGGTGTATGCTGAATTCGATTATATTCCATTTCTGTTCAATGAGGACAGCAGCCACATTATCATCTTGACCTCATCCTCACCTCCTCCCCACTACTTCTGGGATTGCTGCTGCTGTTCCCAATACAGATCTCAATAAAATAACCCAAATCCATGTATCAAAACCCAGGGATATTTGTTATTCTTGTTCAGAAAATCTTGGGTTGTTTGGCGGGGGGGTAGGGTGCTTACGCCAATTTCCTGACCACTTACCTGGGCTGTTTTGCAAGAGGGGAATTAAAAAACGAGGGGGAAAACGGCCTGTCCAAAATCATACTTCTAGGGAGGATGGTGATAGTTTATCAGAATGCAACTGGACTTAATAAATCCAAATGTAAGTGGGGCGGGTGAGTAAGGCTGACGTAATGTGCGTGCTGATTTGGGGAGGACAGACGCAAGTGAATATCCGTCTTGTGAGAGGAGCTGGAGAGAGGAAATCAATACATTTGCGTAAGAATTGAAACAAGTTAAGAGCTCTATGCTTATTAGCTCCTCACAGCAAACTAATCTGCCGCTGAAAGCAGACAGGGAGGAATATCAGAACGATTGTAATGAAACACAGATCAGTTTAATAGTATCAGAAACTCTTTTGAAGGCAGATGTGTAGCTCTGAGCAGGTGGGGGGCAGCTCGACGGGTTGACTATCTCTAGGTAGAGACTTTGTTAAAGGAGAAGAAGGGGGGGAAATTGAAATTCTGTTGTCAAGTAACATCATGCTTTAATTTCATGCCACATTATGACAATCTGGCCTGTAAAGCACTCCCAGTGTGTGACTGCAAGGCTGTTGTATTACGGCTTCTGCTGGCAAAGCCGATGGGCCCGGGAGACCTGCAGCCCTCAGCTAATTGTAAACCCGATTAAATAGCAGTGTGAAGAAGTTTGATTAATTCAATCTATCTCCATGCATCAAGCCCAGAACCAGACGTGGCAAGAGCCCCGAATCTTCCGAGTATCAAGTTCTTTGTTCTTCACGTTTTAATTTTTTTTTTTAAATTGAAGCACTGGGGAAATTATGAAACATAAGCAACAATTCCACTTTCCTGCCTTGAAAAAAAAACGTTCTGTCTTTAAAAAAGCATAAAAATGATTATTTCAATTAGCTTCTTTATGCACTTACTCAGATAAATTATCATATTAATAAACTTCTGATAGACTTTCAGGGGCGGCATAACTGAGGGTTTCTGATCCAGCTGAATTCATGGTCTCTTGGACGGGAGGGATTTGGACTTGATTAATTTTCGTTGTTTCAGTTTCAGTGAAATTGTCCATTGCCCAATGTCTACTGGGTGCATGTGAAAGAGAAACAAAGAATGGAGCTAGAAAACCTATTTCTGTTAAGGACACTTATTCCACTGATCTTACTGACTGGTTTGAAGCTACGGCATTCAACACATGGTAACAGTCTTGTGCCATTCTCTAGCAATAAATTCTAGTCGAAGATTTTTGTATGATTGAGAAATGTTTAAGCTACTGCTGACCTCTGTCTGAAATATTATCATGATTAACCAACATATGAAAAGGTTTGAATAGCCGTTTTGCTAAGAAAGTGTGTAAGTGTTGCACTTAATTGAATTTTCACCTTGAATGTATATCCTACCAGCACATACCTGCAGTATATATTGGTTCTCTTTTTCCAGTAAGAACTCCATGTGAGACTCTTTTGCCTATAATGTACAGAAAGCAGAATTGATTACAACGTTAGGCATCGATCATGGAGTCAAGCACAGACTACTGGTCCCATACAGAGCTCCACTGACTTTCAAGATAATGGGGTTCCTCACAGGCACAAGGGTTCGTACCAGAAGATTTCATTTCAGGATTGGGGCCTTATTTTATATAATGCTTTACATGCAAACTGTATCCAAAAAATGCTTTACAGAGTTAAATGATATCACAGGACGAACTATAGAGAAGGGAGTAAAGACATGTTTTCAGCTGAGATTTGAAATCAGACAGAGGGTCAATGAAGCAGAGAGGTAAAAGAAGGCTGTTTCAGATGCTATGGGGAAAGAGGTTTTAAAGAAGGTCAGCCCTAGGCAAGCAGAAATAGCAGGGTGGGGCGTCCATGTTGGGGTCCAGTGAGCCAAGGCTTGGGGAAGGCATGGTAAAGGGGGTTGCAGGTTGTCAAGCCAAAGAGAGACGAAGGCACACGTGACACTGCAAGCTCCCGTGGCTGACAAATAAATTATTTGACGCCATAATGCGGTCAATGACGGTTGCTCACTGGCGTTGTGGTTAAAATGGCTCCTCGTTGTGGTGCCTTGAACTGTGACTATCCCATATATCATTCCTGTGGGAAATGTCACCCTTACTAATCTATGAGATCCACTCTCTCTCCTCTTGTTCTATGAATAGGACTCACATTGACATTAGTGGAGATTCCATGAGCAGGTCACAGAGATAGTGGGTGAACTCCTGGCGCCAGTGAAGTCAATGAGAGTTTTGCCATTGACTTCACTATGGCCAGCATTTCACCTGATAAGTACACCTCTGATTTTTTTTGTCCCCAACTTTGAGTGTGTGTTTGCACCCATAAATCTGCTCCTGCAAAGGCAGATATGTAGACAATTTTGTGGCTGGAAAAACACTTGCATGTGCATTTTTGTGGACAGTAGAGCTGGATGAATACTGAAAAAAATTGTCCTTGAATATCTATTTGAATGTTTAAATGAATTTGCTTGGTCTGGGTTCCCGCCTTCCCCCCATTTGTGTTTTTTCTGCAAATAGTTTAGCAAATGAGTTTTACTAGTATAAACACTCCCCAAAAGCACATTTTAAAGTCCAATCTTCTAACACTTGCCAAATGCAAATTTACCGACTACCCAACAACAGCGAGAAGTTCAAATTGCTGTCAGTGAATTTGACCCTTGAATCTGAATGTGAAATTTGCACCGTTGATGGTTAGAGATGCAAGTCGTCCAGTCAGGGAACAGAAGTGATGCCATATGTCACATAATTCACCAACACACCAGGAATCAAGAATTTCAAATATTTGCAATGAAGCGTTGGCAAATGATCTGCAATAAGCCAACTATTTGTGAACAATCTCAAATAGCAAAGAAATTGGAGAATGTGCTGGCACTCACTTTGCATAGAGAAAAAGAGCTGAAATTGGTCAAACTATTCTTTATCATTTTTCTTGGAATCTCACACTCTCAACAAAAATTAACAATCCCAGAAACTTAAGGAAGAGTGACATGAAGATGTTAATACATTTATGCCTAGAAGTGATCTTCACACATGTGATTCAACTATCACATTTATCTTTTGTTGCAGCCAACTACATTTGAAGCAGTGTAGTTCCTAATGCATCAGGTATTAATAGCATTACTTGTAATATTACTGTTGTACATAGAATGATATTAAATTATTGCTATTACTCATCTGTAACACGGCTTGACAGGATCCGCTTAAATCCAACCAAAGTGGCTTCCTGCAGCTGCTGATGCTACCACCAAATACATATATAATCTTTGCAGCTACCCATGGGTTTCTTTATGTGTACAATTATGAAATACCTGCATGACCCTCCTAAATTGAAACTGATTTGATGGTAGAAGCTGAGCAACTGTGGGCACTCAGAATCCTTAAATATTTCAGAAACCAACAGTTGCAATTTCCCTCATTTCCTTCACTCCCCTAGCAGTAAACATAGCGGAGGACTTCCCAGTTCCCTCTGCACTTCTGGAATGTATTTCTCTCAAGAGCCACTGAACCTCACATTATGATTCCATGGTGAGACCAGCAGAGAACAGTAGGAAATGATGGTTTACACAAATGGATATGAAAATGCATTTTCTCCTGTACTTAGAGAAATAACAGCTTTCAGGAAAGATCTAAATCCTACCAACAAGCACTTCATAAATGCAAAAAGGTCACCTTTTGGAAATTTAAAGAAGATTGCCTTTCTCTGCAAACTCATTTAAAGAATAATCCACTTTATCTTGATGTTAAATTCATAATTTGTATGGTGTTAAAAACAAAAGGAAAGTAAAGGTACTATTTTTATCATACACACACACACGATAGATAGATAGATGCACTTTAAGAATTGGAAGGAAATGTTATTGTATCTTACACCATTTTTTATTAATTACCTAGAAAAGAATCAAGGCCCCTTGTGACGGAGTAGGGAGCGAGGTGGATTTTTGCTGGGAGGGTTGCGGGGGAGGTTCCCTGGGACCTGCTGCATTGGGAATGGGAGACTTTACCTGAGGCTGTAACATGAGTCAGGACGGGGGTTGGGAGGTGACACCTTTGGCTGGGAGAATGGACAAAGGCGAGAGGAGGGGCCCCGGGGGAGGGGAAGAGCCTGCTGGAGGGTTGGTCTGTTTGGTTTCAGTTTGGAGCTGGGTGGTGAAATGCAGGGAGCCCCAAGGCTGGGGTCTAAGCTCCCTGCCCCCCAGAAGGGCCCAACTGAGGGGTCCTGTTTGTACTGACAAGCTCTGTTTGGACTGTGTTCCTGACAACCCTAATAAACCTTCTGTTCTACTGGCTGGCTGAGCGTCACAGTGAATCCCAGGCAGAGGGGTGCAAGGCCTGACTCCCCCACACTCCGTGACACCCCTTAAAGGCATATTTGAAATAAATACGTTGTTGTTATTATTATTTAGAGGTGAGACTGGCATTGTACAAGCACATAGGGTGAAATCCTGGTTCCACTGAAGTCAATGGCAAAACTCCCTTTGACTTCAGTGGGGTCAGGATTCAACACATGGTAGAAGACAGGCTCCATTGCGAAGCACTTACAATCAAAATAGACAAGACCAGGGGTGGCCAACCTGCGGCTCCGGAGCCACATGCGGCTCTTCAGAAGTTAATATGCGGCTCCTTGTACAGGTGCCGACTCCGGGGCTGGAACTACAGGCGCCAACTTTCCAATGTGCCGGGGGGTGCTCACTGCTCAACCCCTGGGTCTACCACAGGCCCTGCCCCCACTCCACCCCTTCCTACCCCCTCTCCTGAGCCTGCCGTGCCCTCCCTCCTCCCTCTCCCGCCCCCACCCCCCCTCCCGCCCCCCACCCCCCCAGCCTCCTGCACACCATGAAACAGCTGATCAGTTGGTGCAGGGAGAGAGGGGAAGGCGCTGCCGGTGGGCGGGAGGCATTGGAAGCAGGGGTGAGGAGCTGACGAATTACTGTGGCTCTTTGGCAAGGTACATTAGTAAATTCTGGCTCCTTCTCAGTCTCAGGTTGGCCACCCCTGGACAAGACAGACAAAAGGTGGGAGGGGAAACAGAGGCACTGAAAGTGGGAGTGTCTTGATTTATGATTCAGGAAAGCACTTAAGCACGTGCTTTAGTTTACCCCTTTTCAGAGAAGCAATTAAGCGTCTGCTTAACTTTAAGCAAGTCTCCGTGATTTAAGTACATACATAAAGCTAAGCACATAGAATCATAGAACTGGAAGGGACCTCGAGAGATCATCTAGTCAGTCCTCTGCACTCATGGCAGGACTAAGTATTATCTAGACCGGGGTTCACAACCTTTTTCTTTCTGAGGCCCCCGCAACATGCTATAAAAATTCCACGGCCCACCTGTGCCACAGTAACTGGTTTTCTGCATATAAAAGCCAGGACAGGCATCAGGGGGTAGCAAGCAGGGCAATTGCCTGTGGGCCCCCATGAAGCTACATTGCTCAGGCTTTGGCTTCAGCCCTGGGTAGCGGGACATAGGGTCCTGGGCTTCAGCCCCACATGGTAGGGCTTCAACTTTCTACTCTGGGACCCAGTGAGTCTAATGCTGGCCCTACTTGGTGGCCCTCCTGGGGGGCTCCGGACTCCTGGTTGAGAACCCCTGATCTAGACCATCCCTGACAGGTGTTTGTTCTAACCTGCCCTTAAAAATCTCCAATGGCAGCGATTCCACAACCTCCCTAGGCAATTTATTCCAGTGCTTAACCACCCTGACAGTTAGGAAGTTTTCCTAACGTCCAACCTAAACCGCTCTCGCTGCAGTTTTGGCCCATTGCTTCCTGTCCTATCCTGAGTAGGGTGACCATACGTCCCGTTTTGGCCGGGACAGTCCCATTTTTAAACCCTGTCACAGCCATCCTGACTTTTTTGGCAAAAACGGGCATTTGTCCCATCTGCTCTTGCCAACTGATCAAGTACAGGGGTCGACGGGAGAGAGATGGGAGTACAGGGGTCAACGGGAGTACAGGGGTCAACGGGAGAGCGATCTGCAGTCGATTTGGCGGGTCTGCACTAGACCCGCTAAATCGACTGCTGGTAGATTGATCTCAGCACCTCGATCCCTGCTCTAGTGTAGACCTGTCCTTAGTCCTGGCCCAGGGGCTATGCACTGCATCAAACTGCCTCTCTGAGACAATAGGCATCAGACATTACAAGGCCATTTTGCGCAGCACAGATTCAACACAGAGATGCAAAATGAATTGCCTCGCTCTGTTCTCTACAAATGAATCCCTTCAGGGGTGAAATCCTGGCCCCATGAAAAGAATGGCAAAGCTCTCATTGACTTCAATAGTGCCAGGATTTCACCCTAAATGTTCAGGGGTCTTTGGAGAAGTGGAAGCAAGGTTATCTTCACAGACATAAAAAAAGAGGATTGAAATCTACGGTCAATAAAAAGCTAAGCCTAAGAAAATAAAAATGACTCTGGCAATTCTATTTCACCTTGGAAAGATCAACATCATTTTTCACGTAATGTTTATTCAGTAGAACAACAACTGCGCCTGTGCTTTTAAAGTGAAATAAAGGGAGGCAGGGGGGCCATGTTCTGGAATGTGCTGCCATTCTAGCCTGCTATCATTAAGCCACATCAGACCTTCATAATCATGGTGTTTAATTAAACAACAGAGGCAGAGGTCTATGCATTAATAATGAGGCCTAGCACTTTAGCATGTCAGGCTAAATACAGTTTTAAATTAATAATGTAGCATGGCAACATTAGTGAGAAAATGAAATCTTATTAACCACTTAATAAAGTCCCTTATTTGCTAAAGTTCTAGCTCTCAGAGAACGGGGGGGCTGGAAAAGCATTTGCCTCCCTTACGGGGGCAGATGGGAGGAGGTATGGTTTTCTCACACCTTCTGCACTTCTATTATACATAGCTACAATATCCTCGAAATATTCCCTGGTGTCTGTAAAAAGACACCATATGTCACTTCTAAACCTAGGTGTGACGTGGGGGCATAATCTGCATATGTTCTCTTTATATAGCTAGTAAGGGGGCTTACTGCCATTTTATTATTGAACAATTTACTGTGCAATGCAGGAAGCTATTTATGGGGGTCTCGATATATGTAGGTTCTTATTGTCTTCACCACCGTCATATCTGAGCACCTCACAAATCATTCATGTATTTATCCTCACAACATCCCTATGCGGGAGGACACTGCTATTGTTCCCCTTTTATAACTGGATAACTGAGGCACAGAGAGAGACTAAAGTTGGGATTCACAATTATATTTAGGTTCCTACCTCCCATTGAAAACAATGGCAGTTAAGTTCCCAAATACCTTTGTGAAGCCCACCCTGAATGACTCATTCTAGATCACACGGTGACAGCAAAAAATGAAGCCTAGGTCTTAACCACAAAGCCTTCATGAGAACGGCAATACGGGGTCAGACCAAAGGTCCATCTAGACCAGTATCCTGTCTTCCAACAGTGGCCAATGCCAGGTGCCCCAGACGGAATGAACAGAACAGGTAATCATCAAGGGATCCATTCCCTGTCGCCCATTCCCAGCTTCTGGCAAACAGAGGCTAGGGACACCATCCCTGTCCATCCTGGCTAATAGGCATTGATGGACCTATCCTCCATGAACTTATCTAGTTCCTTTTTGAATCCTGTTATAGACTTGGCCTTCACAACAACCTCTGGCAAGGAGTTCCACAGGTTGACTGTGTGTTATTTGAAAAAATACTTCCTTGTGTTTGTTTTAAACCTGCTGCCTATTAATTTCATTTGGTGACTCCTAGTTTGTGTGTTATGAGAAGGAGTAAATAACACTTACTTATCTACTTTCCTCACACCAGTCATGATTTTATAGACCTCTATCATACCCCACAGAAGTTTTAAAGACAGAGGGTGAGAGAAATAAATTCTTCAGCTGGGCCCAGCATGGAGTCCTCTAAATGGAAATGTGTGGAGGATTGTTCATGTATTTTATTTCTTTGGGGCAGAGCTGGGGGTCGAACACCCCTCTCCCAGGCACAATGAAAAGACAGTGCCTGTGCCCAAAAAGCTTACAATCTACAGTCATGGGCCAGATTCTGCTCTCAGCTACGCTGTCTATGCTGGTACAAAGTGGTCGCCAAAGAGCTATCAGGTCTCCCCATGGAATGCCCCAGCATAAGAGTCTCCCTTGCAAGAGTCCCTCACACATTGGAGCAGGGCATTCTTCCACGCCAGCTATTCCCTGGATGCCATAAAGCTGCCAGGGCATCTGGGAACCAGCCCATGGCAGCCCCAGGATAGGGGAGGCACAAGCCACTTTCTCTCAGTCCCCGCAGTGGGCGCTGCACAGATGGCCTGGAGGCCTTAGAGGTTCGGGGGGGTTGCTCCCATTGAAATTAATGGGAAAGTTCTCATTGCCTTCAGTAAAACATGTCCCAGGTCAGTGCAGAGAGAGCCAGCGGAGCGGAGTGGGGCACGTATGACACCTGGCCCGAGCGCTGCTCAACACCAGCTTCACCCCCATGATTTAGAAAGATACCATTTCAAACGCCCCTCCCTGAAGGTAGCAAAGTCTGGCCCACCCACCTTAATGCATCTGGAACTCAGGCTTAAGCAAGTGAATCCTTAACATCATCCCAGGGACTAGAACCTGGGTCTCCTGATTCCCAGCCTCGAATATAGAATCCCTGGTGAATATATTTCTATTCCACCTGGAATTGCCCAGCAGTTATGGAAGGATAATCCACAACAATTTAAACTACTGACCATGCAGCCCACTTTGCCCCTTCGCATTGCTACGGCAGCTGCTTGTTTATTACCTTACTCTTTGCAGAAAAGCAGCTAACATATTGACAGGGTATATAGCCCCCCTTCCAGAGGATGGCAGGGAAGGGGTTAACACTCTCCCTTTGGCTGGAGGAAGGCGCACAGCTGCCTGCCCTGAGCTGGGCTGGGCCAGGCCAGCTATAGGCCATCAACTAATTTCCCCCACACCCTATAAGAGAGTTGCTGTGAGGTGCTGAGGCTGCTAGGGGCATGAGAGGAGAAAAGAGGTGGCTGGGGTTTGTTTTCCTGTGTGCTTGGGAACGAGCTGAAGCAGGCTAGGCTTTATCCCCTTGACTTCAGATGGTGACTGAGGGAGCTTTAGAGGGGTGGGGTATTTTTACACTGATTTTTTTCTGTTTTACAGCAAAGCTCCCCCCGAAGAATGTGGGTGCTTTCCCCTTCCTCCTCTGTGCTGCTTGTCTCCCAGACCTCCAAGCACATCTCTTCCTTTAGCACCAGCAATGACATTCCTGAAAGCACCTAAGGAATGTAATGGGTATGATAGCAACACCTAGAGGTTCTAACCACTACTAGGGCCCCCTTGTTCCAGGTACTGTGCATATACTTAGCAAGAGAGGGGGCCTGCCCCTCAGAGCCTAGTCTAAATGGCCCAGACGGGCAGAGGGGGGGAAGAAAACAGGCAGCAGCGACTTGACCAAGGTCAGGTGGCAGATCAGTGGTGGACCTGGGAAGAGAAGCCAGGTCTCCTGATTCCTAGTCGAGTACCCTACCACTGGACCAAGTTGTTCTGAGGAGGGGAGAGTACTGCTCATTAGTCTCACCTTCCAGAAATGGGATTATAGTGATTGCAGACTGTTTCTGGAAGGACAAATCTCACCCTCTAATCACAGGTGTGTGGCAGCACAATGTAGGCAATAGACCCCTACCTTTTCCCAAGGCTGAGTATGTCATCAGCCCACAATGTCTTGAGGAACAAATAACCCCAGTGGCCCCACTATGATATCCACAGAGTTGCTATGCTAGTCCTCCGAGGCAGTCTCTCTTTTTCCATCTGAATGCCCTCAGCCTTTCTGCAGCCTGTCTTCACACTCTTACACCTGACCAAGCTATCAGGGGAAGGGCTGCTTCTGAAATCAGCGCAGCACAACTACATAATTAACCAGCAGAGGGCGCTACAAGACCAATTAATCTGCTCATGCAAATATATAGGCATAGTCCTGAAACATACAGGGACGCAATGATACTCCCACTCCACCAACAGCCCATGCAAAGCAAAGGGCACTTCCATTCCTCTTTTGAACCTATGTCATAAGTCAAGGCCTAGGCATTGGAAGATTCACCAGCTCTCTTCCCTCCAGGAGAAATCTATTCAAAAGGAGAAACCATTAAAAACTCCCTCTAAGTGTTGTAAAATGCACAATAGTCTCATAACCATCTTTTTGCTGCCACCTAGTGGGGAAAGAAGAAACATGTAAGTGACAGAGTGAAACCTGTACCTCAGGAGCCTGTTCATTGAGTCAACCTCTTGCTGCTTTAAGAGACTGCCCGAAAATAACCCCAAAAGTTCTGTGTGGGGGGTTTTGCTCCCCCTCTATTGGATGGCTACCTTCATTAAGCAATGTAGCAGTCCCTTGAGAGACAGCTGAGGACAGATGTCATCACTAATCTCTGATCAGCAACAAAACGTTTCCTTTGTATAGCAACTTATACAGAGACATCTCGAGGCGCTTTATAAAAGGCTTCAAGGAAATTGTGGCTGCATCTATAGGGCTGTGCTTGTGCTATGCTAAAGCAAGGGGCTTTTCTATTGTCATGCACAGAGTGAATTATTGTTATTTATTATTTGAATTGCCGTAGTGCCTAGAGGCCCCATCTAGAACCAGAGCCCGTTGTGCTAGGTGATGTACATACACACAGTCCCTTCCCTGGAGAGCTGACAGAGTAACTAGACAAAACAGAAAAGGGCAGGAGAAAGGAAGTAAAATTATCCCCCTTTTACGGCTGGCCTCAGAGAGATCAAGTGACTTGCCCAAGGTCACACAGTCTGTGGCACAGCTGACGACAGAAGCCAGATCTCCTGACTCCCAGGCCGGTGCCTTAACCACAGGCCGGCCCTTCCTTTGAAAATCACCCCTCAGGGATTTATAGAGAGAAGGGATTAGATCACTGGTACAATAGCCACACCTCATGATTCAGTCAAGGGAGGCCAGTACAGTGCTAAGTAGCGGGGCTAGATCAGAGAGAATTCCACCCGAGATTCTGAAAGCCTTAATACGTTAAGAGAAACACCTTGAAGCTAATACAGAAGTGTAACCAAGCCAGAAGGGGATTATGTGCTTGCTGCCTCTTACAGACTCCCACCAGCAGCATTGTTTTTAACCAGCTGTAAACTAGTGATCAGCAAAATCAGCACAAAGGGGCCTTACAGCACCATGCCTGGGGGTGGGAGAGGTGTGACTGTCCTCTGGAAAGGCCAGAAGAGAGATTTACCACACATAGGCCAGAGCAGAGCTGAACTAACGGTGGCTGTCCCGGAGCGCGACCAAAAGGCCGTGGAGAAGATGGATAACGGAGGCTGCTTCAAAGAGTGGCCGTGCTGTAGCTGTCACAGCAAACGGGACTGAAATCTCCTTCCCAAAGCAATGACTGAGGCAAAGGCAGCTTTGCCTAAGCGGGATCAGGGGTAGGTGAGGGGGATCAGGGGTAGGCCTGGTAGCTAGGTGCCACTAACCATAGCTCTGTTTAGGCTGCATTACATTGTAACCCCCAAAAAAGCTGAGCACAAAGTTTTGTGCCAAATGATCATACACAAATAAAAGCAACAGCGCTTAGAATTGTAAAAGCGAATGATTCTGGCCCAAAGTGCGCAGTCTTCTTGGTGCAAGTGTCATAAAAGAGGTCTGGATCTTGCCCCTGTTAAGAAGCAATCTATTGTCCATCAGCTTTTATAAAGACATGGCTCCACCACCACCTCAAATGATATCCCATCTGTATCTGGTTCACACACGATTCCTTAGCTGTGATCTCCATCTGTCTGGCCCACTTTGACATGCTCGCAGTTCTTTGCTGTGTCATTACTTTAGAACAGTGGTTCCCAAACTGGGGTTCGCAAAATGTTACAGGGAGTTCTCAGGAAAAAAATCCCTAATGGTGGACAGAACTGTCCCTAGGGACCCAGGGCAGGATGGGGCCAGCAGCCCAGAGCCCCTGGACTTCCAAGAGCTAAGCAGATCAAAGCAAGCATAACTATCACACTGAGGAGATTTAAACTTCAAGACTCCTTAGAAGAAATGGAAAGGGAGGTGGATATTTTTTGCTGTTTTTAAAATTAAATAGGCAGCTAGTATTGTTTTTAAAATTATTACGAAGAACAAGTTTAAGCTTTGTTGTAACGTGCGTTCTTTGCCTGGACTGCTTAAGACCCGAATGCTTGTGTAGGAGGAACGATTTGAGTTGGTTTCTTAAATACCTTCATGCTGTTTCGCATCTGATACTCCTTGATGAAACATAGGAGCCTGGTCTTATAACAGGCTTATTCAAAGTAATACAAGCTACAAAAGTGAGATCTTGGAAGAGTGTTGCCGTTTTCATAATGTAACAAAAATACTGTAATGATAAATAATAATTAATAATAAATAGTGTGCAATAAGTTTGTCATAAAAACATATTTTATATTTCCAAGATCACCACTTTTATAATTTATACTCAGATCAAGGAGAAAATCCCTGGAAATATTCATTTTAGGAGGGGGTTCGCGAGACTTGACATTTTAGTGAAAGAGGTTCACAGGTTAAAGTTTGGGAACCCCTGCTTTAGAATGACAACGAATGCAGAGAGTTTAATCCTCAGTAGGGCCAAGTTCACATTTGGCGTAGCTAACAGATGGGGAGACAAAGGTGTTTCTGCACCACCTTTACATCTCCCCCAATCCTGGGGCCGGCGGGAGACCCAGGCAGCTTCAACTCACCCCAGCTGGGACTGCTCCCTCTGCTGGGGATCGGTAGAGGACAGCATACTCTGACCACACCTCCTGGAAACTCCATCTATCCCAAAAATACACCTGTGCACAGAGGGGGAAGCAGCTGGCTTAGAGCCAGATACTTGGGCTTTACAGTACCAGGGGTCCTCCCACCCCCACCCACCCCCCGACAGGAAAATCCCCTGCTGCCCTTTCAGGGAATCACTCAGTCCCCTTTGTGGCGAAGCAGCACAAAGGGTAGTAAATCTAGGCCAAGAAGCTGGCTGGCCAATTAGTTAAAAGCATTGACCGACTAATTCTAGACCCCAATGGGGTAAGCAGAAAACACAAAGGGGGAGTATTAAGGGTAATTTGTTTAAAAATAAATCTAAGCCATTAGCGGGTCCATTTTCCCTGAAAACGCCTCTGAAAACCAATATAGCAGAGGAATTGGATCCACCACCGAACACCAGCGGCTTCCAAATGGGAAGAGAGGAGATGAACTAAGGAAAAACTGCTCCACCACAGTCAATAAATGTCTCCAGCCATTTGAGAATTGAGGGGCCAGTGTCCAAGCTCACAAAGATGTCTAGGAGGGAGAGCACCCAAGAACGGGGCTGCTGAATAGCACAAAACATGAGTCACAGATACTGAAATTCAAGCATCTTCCCAGCGAGAACTAGTGAATCATCAAATCACTGTTTGTCAAACATAATAATATCTAACTCTCATCTAGCACTGTTCATCGGTGGAGCTATCTAGATACTATGAGGAAAAAATGACATTTTCCAAAACAAATTACTCAATAAATATGTTTGTGAATTATCTGCCAGTTTCTCCCCAAGCTTCTTAACTCAGCTGTTTCTTTCTAAGAAAGAGCCCTGGTACAAAGGTGCAGGAAAGAACAGGACACCAGGAATGCCTGATCCAGTTCTAATCCAGTCTCTGACATTGAGTCCTTCTCTGTTTTTGTTTCACCCTCTGTAAAAGGCAGATGATAATATTCCTTTGCATGATTCAGAGTGGTCTTGTGAGGATTAATTAATTCTGTAATGTGTTTTGAAGATGGCAATGTGAAGTATTTTTATGCCTTCCTATTACGCTCCCATCCATGCTCTTGATTGTATCACATCACCGAAGGGAATTGCCTCCAGTGCTCTAACTGGCAAAAATGTGAGTTCCACTGAAAACAAGCCAGCATGTTTGCTACCAGAATAAAAAGAGCCAACTGGCCTCTTTCTTCCCCATTGTGGCTTAGAGCCCAGAGTCAGGGATCAGGGCCCCATTGTTCTAGGCGCTGTGAAAATGATTAAAGCAAAGACAGAGTTCCTACCCTGGAGAGCTCACAGTCTAGGGTTATAATCTGCAACAAGTGGATAAGCAGGGGTGGGGAACTGCAGAACAGTGAAGACAAGCATATTTGCAAAAATAAGTAGTTTCAGTGGATATAGCAGGCTCAAGTGGCCTCCGGCCACCACCATATACATCTAACTAGGTAATGGTTCATATCTGTCAGTAGCTCCACTTTCTTTACTTCTGTCTTGTTGAGCACAGTGCACAAGTACTCCATCTCCTCTGAATTGAGTATAGTGGCTGATTACCTCATGTCCCTTGACCACACATACCTGACCCCACACCTCTCTCTCTTCTTGATATCCATCCATTTTCTCTGCAGTAGAGGAAGGGGTCCTAGGCTTGCTAAAATGCTAGCTGCCTTTCAGACACCGGGCATAGATTTACATGGAAGGCACTCAAATACTGCAGTGATTGGCTGCGGTATAACACCCTAAGACAGATATTTAAAAAGGTCACTCCTTATCATATCCCTTACCCTTTGGTTCTCTCTCTGAAGTTTTATCACTTTATAATCTCTGGCTCATTGCTTTGGTTAATGAAAAGGATGTGGGGAGTGTTAGGTTAATTTAGAACTATTAAAATTTCACAGAGGTCATCTATGTGAATTGCCTTCTGCAGTCTTTCATGTGAGGCAAAAAAGTGCAATCCACTAACTGGACGCTAGGTGTCAGTATATGACTTTTACAAACAAGAGGCACTCAATTTCCTGCAAGTTATTTATAAATGAAGGTATTTTTTTTCGATCTGACCCCACTGAATGTCCAGGCAAGATACACAGCACTGGTTGCAGAACCACAGAGGAAGACTGATACATCAAATACTGTGGATTTTTAATCTCAATACAATAAAAGGCAAAATATATTTTAATGTGCAGTATGTTTGGACACAAACGTTTAAAACCCTTGGTCAGTGCACATTGGTCTTATTTTTTCTCTTCTCTGTTTTCTATTTATGTTTTGTTGTTAGTGTAACAAACCCCTGCTATTGTTTTTTCTCTGCTTCTTTCTTTCCCTTTTCAAATGGAAAAATACCCATTTGTGACCTAGACCACTTGATCAAAACTGAATCGAGATGGGGTTGGACCACACAACCAGATTTATTTTTAAATAAGGTGACAAGTCTTCACTTGTAATAAGTTTGTTCTTGGGAACTTAGAACACAGGAGTGGAAGGGACCTCTTGGATCACTGAGTCCAGTTCCCACCTATGTCAGCCTACTCCATTTTAGAACCCCATCTGTCAACGTAGCAAGTTCCATTTCAAAACTAGTTGGGTTGTTTGCCAGGTTGTATTAATTTAGCTGGAATAACAGGACCCAAAGAGTCAAAGGTGTAAACATGATCCAGTCACTATCCAAAATTAAACAGTGTTAAACAAAGTTCAGAGTCTGGTCCACAGAGACCTCAGCCTGCTTAGTCCCACGGCAAACACATTATTAAAAACCTTTAACGTTGTATTAAAGATACAGAAAAGAAAGACAAACAGCTAATGCATTTGAAGAGAAAAGTATTCAGTAAGGCTTTCATTTCTTGTTCCCCATTCCTCCAGCTGCAAAGAGTCTTTAGAGGAAAACCCCCTTGTTTGATAGTCTGTTGGTTTAGAGGGTAATGACTCTCCTTTTGAGGGGGGTGAGGGATAGCTCAGTGGTTTGCGCATTGGCCTGCTAAAACCCTGGGTTGTGAGTTCAATCCTTGAGGGGGCCATTTAGGGATCTGGAGCAAAAATTGGGGATTGGTCCTGCTTTGAGCAGGGGGTTGGACTAGACCTCCTAAGGTCCCTTCCAACCCTGCTATTCTATGAAAAGGCAAGTTGAGCTGGGCTGGAGCTGTGATTGTTGCTGTTGTTAAAGTCTAATCCTGCTGCTTTTGGGACAAACACACCCAAAAAGGGGAGCAGAACAAACAGCAAAGATAGGAAATGCAGCTTCTGTCTCTGGTGTTGACGCTCACTTGCAGCCTCCCTGCTGGAAACACCCAGGCACTCGCCGTCACCTCAGCCGCTCCAAAACCGGGCAAACTTGTACCAGCATGGGGCTATTTAAGGTATTGCTTTTACCTGCCTCTTTGGTCACAGGCTGAGAGCGGTGTTGCAAAATAGAGTCTTGGCCAGCTAAATCAGATTGATTAGCCAGAAGGAAGAAAAGGAGAGGGAGAGGAAAGAGAAGAAATAAGGTGGGGAAGGAAAAGAACAGACAAGTTGTGCAGGAAGAGGGGTAACAAAGTATCATATTCCTGGTGGAGGTGGGGATTTAGCCAGAGTCAATGGAGGTGGTGATGTCATCCAGGTCCCTCTCTCTGGCCCGGTCTGGTCAAGAGGTCTCTCGGGATTAGGAGGAAGAAGGTCCACGGTCCTAGGAACAGTGGAGGCGGGGGTGGCAGCTATAATGGTGAAACTCACTCATTCCCCTTCTCTCCATCAGTCAGCATCACAATTGTCTCCCCCAGCTATTCCTCTCATAGTTTCTTTGATTTTTTTAAGGACCCCAAAAGGGAGAGAGGGATGAAATACCCCGTCCCCTCGTTATTTTGTCCACCAATTAGGCCTAGTTTTTGGCTCATTGATTTCTGGTCTCACACTGTTGTTGTTTGCCAGGCATGATCTTCACACAACCCTTGAATTATATCACTGGGTCGTTTTGTTTCGACTACTTCAGTCTCCAAGGATAATTAAGCACTGGAATGGAATGGAATGAAATGGAAACACGGCTACCCCTCTGATACAAAAAATTAAGTCTTTGCAAGCTAATAGAATGGAATGATGTAGTTATTACTTAGTGCTACTTTGAGTGCAGGGGACTGAACGAGATGACCCACTGGGGTCCCTTCCAGTCCTACACTTCTATCATTACCTAAGGAGGCTGTGGAATCCCTGTCATTGGAGGTTTCTAAGAACAGGTTAGACAAACATCAGTCTGGGATGGTCTAGGTACACGTTATCCTGTCTCAACAAAGGGGGAATGGATTAGATGATCTCTTAAGGTCCCTCCCAGCCCTACATGTCTATGATTCTGTCATTCTGTGATTCTATTATTTTCCCCTTTTGGTTTGATTTTGGTTGGGTCTTTTTGTTTGTTTTTACCTACTTTTTCCCTGGGGCCTCTGTTTTCAAGATATATAAAATAAATGTTTAAACTCAAAGAATGTGTTTTTTTCTCCCACATCAAAAGAAAATAAAGTTGTTCAGTCTCTTGCTATGGTAAAAATTGGTGATAACCAGCACAGGTGAGACGACAAGTCCTAAATCCATTTTTATGCCCAGAAGCCACCTTGTTATGATGAGGTCATTTGGGGGAGAGGTAGTGGAATCTCGGAGTTGTTTTCTGAAGTGCTCCCAAGAGGAAGTGACTTGCTTGTGCATCCCTCATTTCTTTGTCTTATTGGGAATGCAAATGCTTCACATATCCATGTAGCGAGTGTGACTGTTTGCAGGCAGCCCTATATATTCAAGGCATCAAAGAGAACTTTACGGCAACAAAGTAGAAACGGGTAGTTAAGCAATCAAATTATTATAATCATTCATTATGTAGAGCAGGCTTTGTGCTGTACCAGACACAATCAGGGTAAGAGCCCTACGTTGAGGCACTTACAATTATAAAGATTAATTGCCTACAATTAACTGTTTAAAATGTATACAGCAGTGGTTTTCAACCTTTTTTCATTTGCAGACCCCTAAAAAATGTTGAATTTTGGATTTCCCCTTTCATAGATTCTAGGGCTGGAAGGGACCTCGAGAGGTCATCGAGTCCGGCCCCCTGCCCTCATGGCAGGACCAATTACTGTCTAGACCATCCCTGATAGACATTTATCTAACCTATTCTTAAATATCTCAAGAGATGGAGATTCCACAACCTCCCTGGGCAGTTTATTCCAGTGTTTAACCACCCTGACAGTTAGAAACTTTTTCCTAATGTCCAACCTAAACCTCCCTTGCTGCAGTTTAAGCCCATTGCTTCTTGTTCTATCCTCAGAGGCTAAGATGAACAAGTTTTCTCCCTCCTCCTTATGACACCCTTTTAGATACCTGAAGACCGCTATCGTGTCCCCTCTCAGTCTTCATAGACTCATAGAATCTCAGAGTTGGAAGGGACCTTTGGAGGTCATCTAGTCCAACCCCCTGCTCAAAGCAGGACCAATCCCCAATTTTTGCCCCAGGTCCCTAAATGGCCCCCTCAAGGATTGAACTCACAACCCTGGGTTTAGCAGGCCAATGCTCAAACCACTGAGCTATCCCTCCACCCCCAAACTTCTTCTCTTTTCCAAACTAAACAAACCCAATTCCTTCAGCCTTCCTTCATAGGTCATGTTCTCTAGACCCTTAATCATTCTTGTTGCTCTTCTCTGGACCCTCTCCAATTTCTCCACATCTTTCTTGAAATGCGGTGCCCAGAACTGGACACAATACTCCAGTTGAGGCCTAACCAGCGCAGAGTAGAGCGGAAGAATGACTTCTCGTGTCTTGCTCACAACACACCTGTTAATGCAGCCCAGAATCAAGTTTGCTTTTTTTGCAACTGCATCACACTGTTGACTCATAGTTAGCTTGTGGTCCACTATAACCCCTAGATCCCTTTCTGCCGTACTCCTTCCTAGACAGTCTCCTCCCATTCTGTATGTGTGAAACTGATTGTTCCTACCTAAGTGGAGCACTTTGCATTTGTCCTTATTAAACTTCATCCTGTTTACCTCTGACCATTTCTCCAATTTGTCCAGATCATTTTGAATTATGACCCTATCCTCCAAAGCAGTTGCAATCCCTCCCAGTTTGGTATCATCTGCAAACTTAATAAGCGTACTTTCTATGCCAATATCCAAGTCGTTGATGAAGATATTGAACAGAGCCAGTCCCAAAACAGATCCTTGCGGAACCCCACTCGTTATACCTTTCCAGCAGGATTGGGAACCATTAATAACTACTCTCTGAGTATGGTTATCCAGCCAGTTGCGCACCCACCTTATAGTAGCCCCATCTAAGTTGTATTTCCCTAGTTTATTGATAAGAATATCATGCGAGACCGTATCAAATGCCTTACTAAAGTCTAGGTATACCACATCCACCGCTTCTCCCTTATCCACAAAACTCGTTATCCTATCAAAGAAAGCTATCAGATTGGTTTGACATGATTTGTTCTTTACAAATCCATGCTGGTTATTCCCCATCACCTTACCACCTTCCAAGTGTTTGCAGATGATTTCCTTAATTACTTGCTCCATTATTTTCCCTGGCACAGAAGTTAAACTAACTGGTCTGTAGTTTCCTGGGTTGTTTTTATTTCCCTTTTTATAGATGGGCACTATATTTGCCCTTTGGAAATCTTAGCCATCGTCTGCAGACCTCCAGGGGTCCACCGATCACAGGTTGAAAACCACTGTTATACAAAGTTTTGAAGATGTAAAGAAGTATATAAAGTCACATTAAAAAAGTTAGCAAGTACCATACCGCATCTGGTATATATCACAGTTATTTTCTATTTTAACTATTAAGGGGATATCAAATACTCTCTTGACATGCAAGGATGTCCTGTCTTTCCAAATTGTTTGGAAGAGTTTACCTTCTCTCCACACACATTTCTCCACATGCGTCATTCCCCTGTTACTATTTTTTTCCCCTCAATCCTCCTCTCTCAGTGCTATTACAGTCCAACATGTCAAAGCCCAAATCAGCATTTCTGTTTCACAGTTTGCAGCGACATCAGTTTTCAATGAGAAACCATGTCCCATATCGTCAAAGACTGTTGTTTGCAGATGAATTTTGAGGGAGACGTCTGGACTTGACTCTGTGATGCTTTTTTCTGAAGTCCAGATTTTAGCTCAAATTCAAGCAGCATCCAGGCAGGCCCTCTCAATTATGTCTTTTGTGAATACATAAAGCAGCACTGTCAAACAGAGGCAACGTGTACCTGTTGATAGTGAGGGGCACAATTTAAAGGAGCTGGTGGTATGCAGTGGGGTTCAGGGCAGGGCACGTAAATCCTGGCAGAAAACTCCAGGGGATGGCTTGTGACCCCGTATACCTCCTCACACGTTGCCTCTGTGTGTCAAATCCTAATGATCCCTCCTATTGTGACTGATAGGGCTACCCTTCTGTTTGTCAGTGTCGAAAAGTGGGAATTTAACCTTTTGAAGACTTGATCCATATATAAACCCTCTTGAGAACCTACATAGGAATTATTGACAAAAATGAGCTTAAGACAGGTTAGACCTACCTTTCCTGTGCAACTATATCTATCTCATAGAACTAGAAGGACCTTGAAAGGTCATCGAGTCTAGTCCCCTGCCTTCACTAGCAGGACCAAGTACTGTCCCCTGACAGATTTTTGCCCCAGATCCCTTAATGACCCCCTCAAGGATTGAACTCACAACCCTGGGTTTAGGCAGGCCAATGCTCAAACTACTGAGCTATTCCTCCCCCCTAAGCCAGGGTCTTTTATTGTCCAGGTTTATTCCCCCCTGCCAACTGCACAAATACATCTTTATAAAGGAATTTAGTTCTAACTGTTGACCCTCCTCTGCCTTGGAGGTAACTTAATTGGAGATGTGTAATTTTTCCAATTCCAGCACTGCGTTTAACATGTCTTGTGCAACTATAACTCGTTAAATAAGTGCCTGTCATGCCATCGTTCTTCACAGGGGTGATTTTTACTGACGGTGAGGGCTAATTTCCAGTACTTATCTCTACTTGTTATTAACACTTGCAAAACAGGATTGCCTACAGATATTATCAATTAATCTGTGCCGGTCTGCATTTGAGAGCAAAAATTGGTTGAAAAAGGTTAATACCCAGATCTGTTCAATTAGTACTTCAGATGTCTTACTGTCATGAAGCAATCAAGTGGTTAAAGCAGGTAAACAGTCTTAATGGGATGGAAATCTGGGAGGAGGGCAGTGAAAGAGAGAGACTATATATGCAGAAACTGCAACAGATTCAGACTGTGGGGAGATGAGTAAAAAGGAAATAGTTTGTCCTTTTATTACCCACTCTCCATGTTTACATGCGCATTCCGAAGCCTACAGGATTGTGAAGCTTTACCTGTACACCTATCACAAAGAGTAGCAAAGTGACCTTCAGATTAAAACTCACAGAGAAAATTAGCACCCTACCTCTCCGACTGCCTGAATATTGCTAGCATGAGAGAGTGTGCATGTGTCATTGTGTATCTCAGTAGTGTTGGTTATAATGTGGAGGAGACGGAAGGGAGACAAGCTAGTCATTTCACATTAGCGCAAAAGGGAAGGAGAGGTAATGGGAAAAGGACATGCAAACCATACTTTGTAGGGACCTGGTTAAAACATGCCACGTGCAGCAGAAAGCTTGGTTTCCCCTTTGTTCCCAAGCTGTCATTTACTGAAACAAATAACCTCCTATTTCCACCTTTGCAAACTGGTTACATCTGCCGTACCGAGATTTCCATCTACTCACAGCCTCAACTCACTGTGCCCTTATTACCTCCCATTATGATGACTTCAGTTTCCTCCTTGCTAGTCTCAATGAGTATCTCTTGACTCAGGCTTTCTCAAGCTACGGGGCCAGGCCATAGGCCTATACCGTGACTGGCTGGGACACAAAACTCTTGTATTACCCTTCCATTTACAGTCCTGAAGTCCAGCAAATACAAATGGCTGCCTGGGATTCCCTGTGAAATTCCCCCAAGAGCTAGTTCCAGCTCCAGCTAAAATTGTTCTCGTGCATGTTGCAGGGAATGAGCGGGAATTCCCCTACAATAACACCTGCCAACTGTTGGAGGCAGCCATTTTGCTGGCCTTGAGGGCAGGGAGACTGTCTCTCCTCCTCGATGCTCAAAGCTCCATCTACTGCTGCCCAGGCAGTGTGAAGCCACTAGGGAGGACAAATAGGGGCAAAGGAGGAGGGGGCCACCAGCTGTCTCAGGGAGGGCCTTGCTAGCAAGGATGGGATGAAGTGAAGGGGGAGTAGGCAGTGGCTCCAAGGAGGAATAGAGTCGCCAATGGTGAGCATGCAATGGGAACAGAATGAGGAGGAGACAGGGCGTGAGGGAAACCCTTATCCCCAGCCTCTTCACCTCCAGCTCTTGTGCCCCCTGCTCCTCATTTCTGTCCTGTCCCCCTCATCCTGTTTCTCTTTGAGCCTCTCTTCCCCTGAAGAGATAGGTCCATCTCCAATATTAATCTGGGTTAGCCTGGCCACAGGAACAAATTCCCCCATCTCCCGGAAAGGTGCCAAATGATCTCACTCACAGCTGATCTAGCTGAACAATGCCTCCAGCACACCGCAAGATTCAGCCTCTGATTATTTGCTTTGATAAAGGTGGAGCGTAAGGGCAAAAAGTTTCAGAACTGATGCCCTAGGGTTCAGTGCTTTGCCTGCTGTGAGCAGGGCCGGCGCTGGCTTTTTTTGCCGCCCCAGGCAACAAAAAACAAAAAAAATGTCTGGAGCACCGCCGAAGCAAAAACGGCGAGAGCAGAATGTACCACCCTAAGATTGGCCTGAATGCCACCCCTTACAATGTGCCGCCCCAAGCATGTGCTTCCTAGCCTGGTGCCTAAAGCCGGCCCTGGGGCTTCTGCTTCTTTCACTTGGGAGACTGTTCCACACGAATCAATAGCGCTATTAGGCCTTTCTGTCCTGTTACTCAATTTACATTTTCCTTTTCTTAATTTAAGCTCGTTACTTTTATTTATTCCCAAATAAAAATTCCTGTTAAAATAGAATTAAGATTGCATGTGTCAGTAATTTAGAGGTATAAAACATTCCAGGGATGTTGTAATTTATTCCAAAACGAAGCATTACAAACACTGAAAATTCAGAGTTAAGGTCACATAGAAAAAGAAATCCAAGCAAGGTAAGAAATGTATAGCTCAAGCAAAGCCTGCTCCTTTATCACATACTACGTGTTTGCTTTCTTTAATACAGGGGTTCTCAAACTGGGGGTCAGGACCCCTCAGGGGGTCATGAGGCTATTACATGGGGGGTCGTGAGCTGTCAGCCTCCACCCCAAACCCTGCTTTGCCTCCAGAATTTATAATGATGTTAAGAATATAAAAACATGTTTTTAATTTATAAAGGGGGTCGCACTCAGAAGCTTGCTGTGTGAAAGGGGTCACCAGTGAAAAAGTTTGAGAACCGCTGCTTTAATACCACATTGCTCCCTCATTTCAGTAGCTCTTAAGCTTCCCCTTCTCCATCTCATTAGACATAAGCTACTTGTCTTCACTTTCAAAGCCTTAGGTAACATGAGGATGGGCTGCCAATCATCTTATATGCTATTGAGGTGTTGAATCCCACCTCCGATGGACAACAAATGTCCACCTTCATCACCCACTCATTAAACTTTCAAACAAGCATCTTTGTGCTTTCTCCCATACTGCTCCTCTAAGTAGCCTATTAAGCACCACACGGGCACTCAGGGCTGTGGCAGGGACAGATGCCTCTCCCCCCAACCCCAGACCTGCCACGGCCGGGGGAAAGGCATCCATTCCCCGGCCCCAACCCAGCCCCAGCCTGGACCTGCCGTGGCCAGGAGAGAGGCGCCTCTCCCGCCCCAGCTCAGGTGCTGCTGTGGAGAGAGAGAGCTGGGGGAGAGTCCTCTCTCCCCACTGTAGCCCCAGGGCAGCCTGCACCCCAAACCCCTCATCCTCAGCCCCACCCCAAAGCCCGCACCCCCAGCCAGAGCCCGCACCCCAACCCTCTGCCCCAGCCCTGAGCTTCCTCCCACACTCTGAACCCCTTGGTCCCACCCCCACCACATTAATTTTGTTATGTGCACCAATATGGAGGTGACATGTGACCCATCACCTCCACATTGGTGCACATAACAAAATTCATTCCGCACATACGTGGGAAAAATTAGAGGGAACACTGGTGCTCACCCATACAAACTGGTATTGAACATTTTGCTGGCCCTTGCATTTTGCTGCCCTAGGTGACTGCTTGTACAGTTTGTACAATGGAGTCAGCCCTAGTTTCAAAGCATACTGAAGCCCCCAAATGCAATAGCCTTCAAATACCCTCCAGCTGGATACAATGAGGCCACCAAATACCAGCCAACTCAGCAAAGATTAAGGTGTTTGTTTTTTTATTGCATTCAAAATGAACACTCATAGTGAATCCATGAAATAAACGAAAATAGACAAGTCCTCTGCTGTGAAAATCTCTCTCGGCACAGCAGATGCTCAGCCATCAGCCGTCTTCTCCTAAACCAAGATGACCTCACCAACTCTACACACACACTGAACAAATCACAACCAAGTACAAAGTACCGATTTCTCTGTGGATTGTTCGACGGAGCTCAGGGTGTTTACTTCTCAGTTTTCCCAAGTCAATGTCCTGTGAATGCTTCTTCACATTGGCCTGGCTGGAAGAGAGAACTCTTGACTGTTTCTTTCATCTTCCAGTCTGTTGCTAACGTAACAGTGAGGCTGGATGAGGGTCATGTACTGGAGCCTGGAGGCCACCGGTGTTAGATGTGTATGCCCTTCTTTGCATCAATGTATCCTTCTGTTTGGTGTGAGCCACCAAAAAGTCTGATCTTCTCCTTGAATTCTAACTTGGAGGGTCATACAACAAAATTGTGTGTTTGTAAAAATATTATTGTGAGTTTTAGGATAAAGTAGATATACAGAAGTTTACATTGTTTTTTGTACTTGGATCTGTGAATCCAGACATGGATACCCATACAAACATTGTCTGAGGTTTTACATTGACATTTCAGTGCCCAGAATGGACACCTAAGTGCTGAGCACCCAAACTCAGAATTTGAAAATCCCGTTTAGGTGCCTTCCTTAAATAAGCCATGGTCTAACTCCATGGACTAAATCTCTGCTCATGTTTGTGTTTGTAAAAGAAGTATCAAAGCAGATAGATGCCATTTGATTTTCTTTATGGGAATTATGGCTGGATTAAATATATCCTTAGTGTAACTTCACTAAAGTCAACGTTAGGAATGCATTTGACCCATTATAGTCAGTTTGAATGAATAATATCCTAGGTATATGTATCACACTTCATATCAGTCATGTACATCAGACCAGTTGTGTAATTATATACAGGAATAACCACTGAAATTCAGGTGGAAGGCAGCAGCTGCAGGTGGAAGGGCAACACACTCTACCATAGGAGGTTGCAGGAGGTGATTCTGAGCTAAGGATTTTGGGGTGAACCCCTCCCCTCGTGTCTTACAAAAAGTGCCGTGGGATACTTGGGGGTTGAAGTCTGTGCATTTGGTTGACGGTGCAACTCCAGGCCTGGACTTGGGCTTAAAGACTCCCTTTTTGAAACACATTACAACAAAAACGTAAGTTTTTAGGAACTCTTCCCCGTGATAAATTGCATGGAACTCAATGTATCCATTTTAGAAGGCCTAAATTACCCCTCACAGCTCCAGTGAGTTTAGATATTTTAAACCAAATTTGCAGGCCACATTGCCATCTCTTTGCCCTGGTTCATCATTGCAACCACGTTACCCCCAAAGAAATTAAAGTGATGTCACTGCTTGTAAATCGTGCTGGTCTGACACTAGTAGACAGCGAGTCACAGAGTTTAAGGCCAGGCAGGACCACCAGATTATCTAGTCTGACCTCCTGCATCTCACAGGCCACCAACAGCACCCGCATACTAAACCCAACAAAATGCTGAAGCCCTATGTTTATTATTAGAGTAAGAACAATCTGCATAGTGGTCGGGTAACCTTCCTCCAGACTGCTTAACAGGGGGCATAAGTCCCAACCAGGAGAGACTTCTGGTAAGGCTGTAAGAGTAAATCCGTCTCCATTCCCATTCACTCCTTTGCTCCTCTTCTGAGATTACCACACAAGGGTCTGATCCTTCAGTCCCTCATGCAGGCAAAAATGCCTGTTAATCTCATGTATGTATAATCTGCATGTGGCAGGCCCAAATGATCAGACCCCAGAGGGTGTCAGTTAGGACAAGTGCCCTGTTCTCTTTTGTGATAGCTAGATATAGATATAGATATATATGTGTGTGTATAGATATAGATAGATATGTGTGTATATATAGCTATATATATATGTGTATATATAGATATAGTCTGTCCCCATGAGGGACTAGACTTGGATCGCCAATTTATTTCATAGGGGCTACTGTACAGCCATCCCGCTGGCAATGCTTTTGGTTCACTAATGAGTAATGATTCAAGTCGAATTCACACCAGTGAGGGAGAGGTGAAAGCTGCCATAACTTATCATTACCAGACCCCAGGCCGTGGATTCCCTTCCCACACTAGGCATGTCTGAGGGACAATTCACAGAAAGCAGACTGTATACATTATTATTTGTATTATATTAAAATATTGGAAGGAGGCCATTTAAAATATTCACTCACAACTCCCACACCCCAGTCCCTGGGTTTTGTTTTGGTATGGGATTCTATGTGAGGGCAGGTGTGGGGCACAGTTTGAAGAGGACTGTCCCGTGTTTTTGTTTTGTACAGTTGGATTAAGGATCTGTGTTTTATCCATAAAAATGATCTGACTAGAGACACTCTGTTATTACTGAAGAATGTTGGGTGATGTGCCTTTGACTACTACACACTCAAACACTCCTGTGCACCCAGAGACTGGGCTTTGGGGGTACTATATAGGCTCGGTTGTGCATTTGGATTTTGTTACAAGCACTGTGCCTTTCTAGGGGGCTGATATTTTCTAAAGAGCAGAAACGTGGTCAACTTGTGGAGAAGCCTGGCAAAGAGAAGAGCGTGCGGTCCTCCTGTGAACTTTAAAGAAAAGTGGTAGGGGGCACTATATGATAAGGGGATAAGCAGAGCCAGGAAAAACAGGAATTAAACTGAAGTAAAGGTCGCATAATGCAAGGGGCTGCATCTCACCACCACAAACTTTCCACTGTCGTTGAAAACAAACAAAATGACTCATATTTAAACTTTTTTGCTTCAACTGACTCCCTTCTCCTACTGAGGTGTGTGTGTGGGGGGGGGGGTCTATTTGGCCTCAGCGTTGTGACTTGGTTTTGGACAGAAAAGTTGGACAGCAAGTGCTCGTGTGCAAGATCGCCTCCATTCAGCTCCCTCCTGTAACGCGGGTGTGAGCTCACACCCGTTGCCTGCTCTGGGACAGTGGGAGTGCCGCAGGGGTCACGCCAAGACTGCACAAGCACCGAGCGATCTTTCCCCTCCCGGAAGGAGATTAGACCAAACACCAGCCCGCAAGCTGCACAGGAAGCCCGCGTGAGTCCCAGGTTTCGGGACCCAGGACTCCAGCCTAGGTCAGTGCCCGCGGGGAAGTGATCACGGGGGAGCTGCGGATTGTCACCCGGGTAGTGATTAGAGCGTCCCCGGGCCGGGCTGCGGGGAGGTCCCTCCCGCGTGGCTCCAGCCAGGTTCCACCCTCCAGGACCGGGCTGCGGGGAAGGGGGGCTGGGGGCTTGGCGGCTGTTAAGTAGCCGTCCCTGGCCGGGCGCTACCTGGGCTTCTCCTGCCTGTTTTGTTAATGCCAGACAATACCATTAATTAAAGAGATCTCTCTGATTGGGCGGCCGGTGAATCCCAGCGGGCCCCTCTCTGTAATATAACGGGCGGCTGGGAAAGGCGATGATTCATATCCCGCCCCCAGCCCGGGCACCGCGCGGCGCCTGAACCAGACACAGACACCCAGCAAGGGAGCGCACACCCCCGCGGGGGGCGCAAACCCGAGATCCCAAGGGGGCGCAGACCGAGATCCGGGAGGGGCGCAGACCCCACGATCCACCAGGGCGCAGGAGGGGCGCAGACCGAGATCCGGGAGGGGCACAGACCCCGCTACCTACTAGGGCGCAGGAGGCGCGCAGACCCCGCGATCCACCAGGGCGCAGGAGGGGCGCAGACCGAGATCCGAGAGGGGCGCAGACCCCGCTACCCACCAGGGCGCAGGAGGGGGGCGCAGCGCAGGAGGGGGGCGCAGACCCCAGCAGCGGGGAGGCGGGAGGGGGAGGCGCAGGGACAGTGCCCCGGGCGCCCATGAGCGTTGCCCCGGCAGCCGAGCGCTTCCCGGGCTCCGGGGACCTCCCGGAGAAGGCGATGGCCGAGCTGAAGTCCCTGGGCAGCGACCCCTACCTGGCCCTGGCTCAGAGCTACGGCCAGCCCTTCGCCTACGGCTCGGGGCGCGGCGCGGCGGAGGGCTACGCGGGCGGCGCTGGCGGGGCTTTCCACCCCGCGCCGCTGGGCAAGGCGGCGGAGAGCAGCGGCGAGCAGAGCGGCGACGAGGAGGACGCCTTCGAGCCGGCCCCGGGGAGCCCGGCGTTCGAGCGGGGCGGCGCGCTCAAGCCGGGCGCCCTGGGGAGGAAGCCCAAGGAGCCGCGCTCGCTGCGCCTCAGCATCAACGCCCGGGAGCGCCGGCGCATGCACGACCTGAACGACGCGCTGGACGGGCTGCGCTCGGTCATCCCCTACGCCCACAGCCCCTCGGTGAGGAAGCTCTCCAAAATCGCCACCCTGCTGCTGGCCAAGAACTACATCCTCATGCAGGCGCAGGCCCTGGAGGAGATGAGGCGGCTGGTGGCCTATCTGAACCAAGGGCAGGCCCTCGGCGCCCCTCTCCCGGCCACCCTGAACCCCTTCGGACAGTCCGCGGTGTACCCCTTCTCTGGCACAGCCCTGCCCGGCTGCCCCGAGAAGTGCACTGCCTTCCCCGGGACAACCTCCGCGCTCTGCAAACACTGTACTGATAAGCCTTGATTCCTTTTGCCTGTCCGCTTTTCTTGCCACTCCATCCGCCCTGGCTTCCAACCATCAGTTAAGTTTCTTTTGTACTTTTACTATTTCTTTGGCTCTCTCATTGGGACATATTTGAAAGCTGTTTGGACACCACCCCGGCCGTTTTAAAGTTCACTCAGCTACGATTCTGTAAAATGCTCCCCACCCCTCCTTGGTTTTTAATGCAATCATGCTGCTTGCAACTTTCTGTAGTGGTTTTTTATTATTATTTATTTTCTTCCCAGCCTGTTAATGGATTAACGTTGAGCATAACTTTTGCCTACCAACTTGCTTTGGCCCACAAAGTTTCTTGGTCCGTTTAAACAAAGTTTTTTTTAAAAAAACATGCCCATACAAAGAGAAAATTTGAAAATGGAAATCTCCAGTGATTTTTTCTTTGCATCGATCAACCTGGGTAAAAACTATGCAATGTTTTCAGAATGCAAAAACACTTATAAAAAAGGGGGGAAATTAATCTAATAGTGCCCAAGAATTAAACTAAAATGCCATCTGATCAGCTCTCAGGTGTGTTTTGTGGTGTTGGTAAAACCCTGGAAGCTTTACAATTCTATGAGTTTCTTTTCAAGTTAAGAACCCATTCTTGGACTGACAAAAGTATTTTGATTGTACACTGTTGCCTGCTTTCTTTGCCTGTTTCTCAACTTGGTTGGGTTTTTCAGATGATTTTCCAAAGTCATTGCTCATCTTTGGTGAACAAAACATAAAATCACTCAACGTATTTAAATGTATTTATAACAAATAAAAGACATGAATAATCACTTACTCTGTCCTACATCTCTCTAAACTAGTTGGCAGTCTAAGCAAAATAAATGATGAAGTCAATGTAAGGTGTAAAGAAACATCATTTGGATTAGACTGGTGGAAGTTAGGTGAGTGAGTCAGTTTAAAAAAAAGCTATTGGATAACTCCATTTCAATATACTTTTTTTTTACTTATCCCATAAATCTTGAAGCGGGGGGGAAGTGGTTTACTCGTGTCATTTAAAATGAACTAGTCTGGGGATCGGTTGGTTTGAGTTTGTGCATTTGGATACTTGTCCTCAAAACTGCAGCTTTATTAGAAGGGGATACCTTGGCAGTTATTTTTGTAAGAGTTTAATGCTCAGAACAAAATAAAACATGCCAGAGAAGACTATAAAGGATTGTTTGAAGTCACTGCTATTCTATTTGCTTGGTTCTCTATTGTATCTGCAAATCCTAATCCCATATTATGTCAGAAGCTTGGCCCACTCTGAGCACTAAACCAAAAGCTCTCTCCAAGTGTGTGTCACGTTGGTGCAAGTTACCAAGTGAGCTCTGTAGCTCGTCCCTAAATTGTTGGGATTTTTTTTTTAATGCTGTGATGCCTTGTATGCTTCACAAATCATTATATAATAATAATTGAGATGCATTCTGTGACTTGTGTTCAGACAGGAATACCCACCACCCAATGTCAGAGCGACCACGTAAACTGGTACAGTAGCAGCCCGAGGGGCTAGACCTGTCCATGGCCATTTGTGTTAGGAATGGGGTGTAACTATTTAGGGTTATTAAACCAATTTCCATGGCTGTCGCCAGTGTTATGCTAATTCAGAAAGGACTGCAGTCCCTCTAAAGCTGCTTGTCTGTAGTATTTAATTTTAATTAATACATTTCCAAGAGACTTTTGTATTTGCAAAATGAAGTGTGTGATTAAGCCTCATTCGTACAGACGTATGCTTAAAACTGGTTTCTACTCATTTCCATTTTTATTTCTTCATCCCTCCCTTTTTTTTTTCTTTTCAGAAGACCAGTTTATCTGTTTTTATGTGTCAAGACAAAGAGAGAGAGAGAGATGAGACTCACAAGTATGTTTAAAACACTTCTGACAAAACCTAAAGGCAAGAAGAGCCATTGCTGAAGCAAAAATGACTGGGAAATACAAAAATCATTTTAAATTCTGCAGACTGAGTCAGTGCCAGAAATGATTTTCAACAAAGGTTCAATTTTAACACTAAAGCATGATTTTATGATAAACATTTATTAATTCAATTGAAAGCACTCGAAATGGAGCAGTTGGGGTTATTTAAATGCAGAATAGTTTAATTAAGTTTCCACTCCTATTAAAATAGCTGTAGAATAAAGTATTTAATAGTTTCATATTAAAGACAAGTTTGTTTGATTCAGAGACTATCATTAATAATAATGGGGTTTATAATTGCTTCTTTTTCTGAAAATTATGACAGAAAAGAACGACTGATTCTGTAACTGCATAGCTTAGGGAAGTCTCCATGGATATAAGGTGTATTGTAGAACAATGCCATTGGATCTAACTTTATTGATTAACTTTTCTCTCACTTTTCCAGTAAAAAAAATACTTCCTTATTTTGTCACATCCATCCTCAAATTAAAATATCCACATTCTAAGGGACCTTGAGATATTCAGAACTCTGCTCAGAACCAATTTTGAATTAAATGATCTCATACCAAGTAGGATAAAAATGGAATTTCAAACACAGAAGATAAAGAAAATCATATGGAAATGTGGCACGGTTACAGTATCTAAGTACTTTTTAAAAGCTGGAAATTCAAAAACAGAAGTGTAGAATTCACCACAGTAATGTTAAAATAACCTCTAAGACTCGACTAAAAATATACATCAAGAAAGGTGAGCTTTATAACTTAGGAGAGAATCTGTTTATATTTCCTTTTTCTTTCCTGCATATAGCACCAGTATAGCATTTAACTAGAACAGAGTAAACCATAACTATTTAATGGTTTAGTCTGAAAGCTAGGCACTATGATAAATTGTTTCCATCTAACACTGTCTGCAGTACTTACAAACTTTTACACAGGCAAGCAACCAGAAGCAACACATATTGAACCCTTTTTCTGTTTTCTTGTTAACCAGAAGGTGTCTGCTTCAGTTTAATTTATATCTTATATTTGTAATGTTGTTAAAGCCTCTGAGGATAATTCCTAACTTTGGATGAAAGAAATCGGGTTGTGTCCTCTAATAATACCTAATGCAAGAATATAGCATTTGCAGGTACCATATCTTCAGAGTTAACCTTGCAATAAATTGACAACATCCTACAGATTGTCATTTGATTTCACCCTTTTCATGTAACTTTTAGTTCAAATTCTATTTTATATTCCATGTGAGAATAAAATCTGTGGCATTCAGCAATTTTTAGGGGGTGCAAAAGAAGGATTTTGAAATTTTGAGAACCCATTCTTATGTTTAAATACTCTTCTTGTTATCTTGCCTTGCCTTCATTTTAATATTAATTGTGTTGTATGCTCAGATAATACTGAAATGCAGCTTGTGTGTATGAATCTATTAATTATCTTATTGTTCTACTTAATTTAATAGAAAACACACTGAATGCCAGCTTTAATTAAAAAATATTGTTTTCGAGTTCCATTTAGTTTTCCAAACTTTAAGAGCAGCTGGTGTGAAACCTCTTTAGGAAGACCAACAAAGAGGGAAATGGCATTCAAGTATCTGTCGCTTGTAAGATGTGTAATGTTAGTCACTAACCAAAATTAATGTTTTTCTAATCAGTATAATCTTATTAACTGTGAGTAGGAAACACTTGTCAATTTGCATTGCTAATGTCAAATCTTGGCTGAAGTGTTCTTTAGACTACAAGATAAAACTTGATTAACCAAATACAGGGAAGCAACAGGTTTGAAGATGGAGAGTCCAGAGTACAGCGGTCTACTTTTAATTCTTTTTGCTGAAACCCAGTCAGTTACAACTTATAGAATGAAGTAAAGGTAATGAAGCCTTTTACTACCCTTTAACCATCATCAGTATCCAGTTTTCTGCTAAAAACCAGGCATCTTGAAGGTGCTGCATGGTTGATCATGCCTCTCTGAATTCCCAAAGCAGTCATATCACATTTTAAGTTGTAATTCTAGATCTTTGTTGTAGTCATTCTTTTCGTATACATTTCTACGATTTAAGTTTTTAGTAGAAGGGATGTTTATAAGGAAGCAAGGGATGTAGGGCCCAATCCTGCTCCCACTGAAGTAATTGACAAAACTTCTACTAACTACAGTGGAGCCATTGCTTTACAGAACTCAAATTGTGAACTGACATCAATACGATGCAACTCTGTTTATTGCAAAAAGAGTCAAAAGGAGCAGGAAATTTATACAGCCTTTATCCCTTTACTGTTTTAGACCTGCACCATAGTTACAAAGCATGGACCACTGGTGGATGCAAGCCTCAGTGTACTGCTTCCACATACTTAGAGCAAGCCAGGTATTACCAACTGTGTCCTGGCTGAGTGGTATTTAAGTTGTTGGAAGCAAAGAGTCCCAGCATAGCAAGTTCCTGGCCTCTCTTTCCAAAACACAGACTATTTCGAGTGACTCAGTCTATAAGGCCAAAACCAGGCATTCAGTGTTATGAAGGCAAAAAAAAGTAAGTGAACAGTAGGATACTTAGCATGGAGACAATCCTGCAAAGCATTAGGAGATACTAGGGTAAAATATTGTACATATTAATATTCAATACCAAAGAAAATAATGAACTGAAGCCTACGAAGCATTTGCATCATTTTATGAACTAAGTCGTCTAAACTATAGTACTAATGTTGTGGTTTCAGAGAGATTTTCATATTTAGCAGGACAGAAAGGTACTGCATCTCCGCTGCAAAATGAAACAAGATTGTTTAGTTGGAGTTCAGATGGTGTAGATTTGGAAAAGTTCAACTACTTGCATAAATCTACAAATACATTTCCATTTACATTATTCCAAATGTAAAAGGCTTGGTTTTGCAGCATTATTAAAGCTAATATACATTATTATTACATGTGCTTTGTTGCCCAACACATAATTTGACAGTATATGAAACATCCAGAGAGCAGTTTTATCCTAAGTTAACACAATTTTTAAAAAAACAATGTGATGCACAAAACAATTCTTTTAATTAAAAATCTGCTTTCACTCCACTGCCTATCTTCCGATAGAGTTATGATTGGTATTGCAAAGCAGAAAAGTTTCATTAAATCCTTATTAATGCAGAAAAGTCTCTGATTACAGTAATTTTGATAATGTAAATTTGTTTGTGATATGTCTTTAGTCTTTAATCCCCTTCAGTATCCTATTCAATGGGAAATGAAAAAGAGGGATTTGTGATGTTTTTAAACCAGTCATTCCAGGGATGCTTCTCATACAAGAAAAATTATATCTGAAATATAAAATTCCCTATATAAATATAACAAAATATTTTCCTACTAAATTAGAAACCTGTGTTGTTCAAATTTAAAAACTGCAGATATCTTGCAATTAACTAGAACAACTTGTATCAAGGTACAGTGTTCTGTCATTAAACTGAGGCATGCATTTATAAAAGAAATCAATCAGCAACATGGAAAAATACACTACTGTGTGATTTATTTATTATTTTTTCAAATCCTATATGTGAGATTTCTGCCATTCTCTTAGAGTAATCTTCAAAATATGATTTTCACCATTACTGGTTAATTTTTTTCCCTGATTTGAAAAAAGCTGGCATGTATTCATGGATCAATAAACATGCCCATTTCTTAAAATCTAATTTCTAAAATTCTCTGTCTATTTATATACATCAGATAATTTTCAGGTAATCCAATTTAACCTTTTAAAATATTCCTAATTAACTCTACAAACACTAAACTTGATTTAATATTTATTCTCCAAATTCATAAAAGCAGCATGCTTACATTCTTAAATGTTAATTTTGAAACTAAAACAAACATGTTTGTCTAAATAATAATTTTATCTGTGCAAATAAAGACCACAAAATTGGTTTCCAGTATTCTTCTGCTACATTTTATGGAAGACAGGGAAACTGGTAGATGTAAGCCTAACACAAAATAATCCACAAATATCTAAGGAGGTACATAATGTGGAATGAGAATAAACAAGTATTCAGAATTATTACATTTACAGAATAATTCAAAATTCCATTTTTGTATCCTTTAAATGAGTTAGTTACATTTTTAAATCTTTGATCACAATCAATCATGTTCAGTAAAATTAGCCTTAAAAATAAAATGTGTGTGTATATGATTAACCTCTAATCTCCTGCACTAACATTAGTATTTTGTTCATTTATCTGTATTAAAACAGAATTTTAGATTTAGTATAACCCAATCCTCATAAGCTACCAATGGGAAAATCTATCTGCTCTTTTGCCTTAAGTATTTCAAAGAGAAAAACATGGCTGAGCAAAAAAACATCACCACAGTTTTTCCTCCAAGCCCACTTTTGTCTAAAGTAATGAGGCCATAGTCAGTTGGTTCCAAAAAGCGTAGTGATTTAGTGTGACGTACAGTGAATCATTGCAGATCCATTCGGACTGCATTCGTTATTTTAATGAGACAGAGGCAAATCTGTTTTTTGGCCGCAAACCCTAAGATGCAAACATAATGCACAATGTTTGCTGATTGCCACAAGGCAACTGACATTATGGATTTTTATCGCCACCATTATGTGGCTTAAAATTTGCCACATCCAAAGATATTTACCCCCTTCATTTTTACTACAAGTGACACAAAAGTTGCAAAGCTAATGAAAAAAGCCTCCTTAATTTCCATGCTTTAAACTTTGCTTAGCGTCTTAGGCTCTATAATTTTAAATATTATTAACATGTTCACAAAGGAGAAAGGAAAAATCTCCACCAGAACCTGAACGCGGTCACCCAAAAAAGGTCACATTCGACCGGGCGACAACACCACTGGGAACCCACCAGCCTCTGCTTGATGTAGTATCAGAAATGACAATGAGGCAGGCATATCTCTGCAGAAACAGTAATCAGAGTAATGGTGTTTGTAAGAATTTACTAGTGCTGAACTTTTGTATATTCTGTAGAAATGTTTCCTCTTCTTTAGTGATACCAGTAGGGAAATTATCATTGATTTGCCTTCCAGTAAAGGCAGGCCAATTGATTGTTGAGGGGGAAAAAAGATAAATTCACCTGTATTTGTTTGTGTGTTTATCTATGTGTATATTCACACACACACACATAGATATAATGTGTATGTGTGCACAGTTACAATATATAACATATTCATAAACACAGGAAAGTAGGTGTGTGATCTGTATCTATAACTTATTTATGTATACACATGAACCGTGCCTTTTTCGGTTAGGTTTGTTTTTGTATTAGACTATTATGGAATTGCATTTAATCTAGTATAACATATAATTTCATAATACTAGAGACTAATACATTGCACATACTTACAAACTACTACTTCAAAACTGCTCTAGCCTGCACAATGTGACAATATAATGAAAACAGACTTTGATGAAAGAAATTATTTCTAATCATTTTGACTTCATTTTAAAAAAAATCAATGTATGGTTTGGATTGTTGGGGGTATTTTTTTTAATCTTTCCTACTTTGTCATAATGGCAGCATCCAAATACTTGAACTGTGTCATTTTTTTTGAGTCACTCAGTACTTGGTAATATTCAGTGTAATGCATTGTGCTATTCACAGGAGATGTCCTGGAAAAATCCTTATGCCACCGATTTTGAGACTTATACTGCCTTAAATATTTCTTATCTCCTGGCAGCTTCAGTGTAAAGTAGACTAAACAAGTGACAGCCATAGTGGGCATGCTCAGTATTTGCAAAAGAACTAAGGCTGTAGGGGGAAAAGATGAAAATCTCTTGCAAAATGTTAAAATGGCTGCTGACTTGGAGGCCTCTGGGTTAGTTTACATACTTTCCGGTGTCCAAGAAAATACAATTTTACTCATACGTTTTTTTTTTCCCCTTGGCTTTTTTCCCCCTTGCTGCCTCAGTCAGCTTCTAAAAGATTTGAGAATAGAAAACATTTTAGTTACAGGAGCTCTATTACTCCTAACATTGTCTTTTGTGATTAAACATGGCACTGTGTGGAATAATACAGGTGCCAGGAGAATGCACTACATGGGCAAGTTCATTCCTGTACTACTCACATCTTCCATCGGGCCCACCCTGGCAAAGAGAAGCACTAGACTTGCTTGCAGCAGTACATTAAAATATACATTTTTTTTCTGTGCATCTCAGCAGAACACCTTTATGGAATGTGTCCTTCATTCTTAGTGGTCTGGTGGTTGATAGTCCTTTATGTTTTATTTCATTAACAAGGTGGGGGATGGAGGAGGGAGAAATCTCTTGAGAGGCAACTTTCCCTTTACTTATTTTTGGTTTTCACGGGAACTTGGTAGCACAAAAGAGCAGGCTGTGATCTCTTCACTTGCAGTTGTGAGTAGTTACTCACACAAGCAGTCCCATGGTGAGTAAGGAGTTCACACGCTGATGCTTAAATGGAAGCAAAACTACAGAAAGGAGGATTTTCAAGATAAATGTGTGCAATATTTATAGTTGAATAGTTCTTTCTCCCTGTTAATTCAAAGACGTTTATATATTTTTTTCTCATTTCTTTTTCTTAGATAAGCACAGCTCATATGCAGCATCTGGGTTTCAGTAATGTCCTATTATTTTTTACTTAGTTTCTGACTACGGTGGCTTGAGGCATAAGAAGATCAAGAAGTCTACCGCCAGCCACGCACTGACAGTGAATGAATGAGTGGCTCAACATATTTGAACCCAGGACCTTGCTGATTTGCAGCTGTTTGCTGTAATCAGTAGGTTACGCTGCTTTTTCAATAATATTGACACTGACAATCAGTTTTTCCTCTCTCTCTCTGCCTGGGTGGAATAAAGCCGCTGTACTGGTGCTGTGTCACACACACATCACCCTGTGGCATCTATTGCACCAAAGACATCCAGGGAAAAGCGGGATGTGGCAGGAAAAGGGGGTGTGGCTATGTCCTTGCTTCCCAGTAATCCCCTGATGCTAGAACAGCCCCTTACAGATCTGAGGCAGCTTGAATTTGCACCAGAGACCAGCCAGTTCCCAAACATCCCCATCAAAGGAGTATAAAGGTGGCTTAAAGAAGCCACCTGTTGTCTTTCTATCCCTCTGGTCTTCCATTGCCCACAACTGAGCCACACCAGAGGATTTGGGCCAGAATTTTTTAATTGCCTGAAAGTAAAAATAGGCTTGGGCAAAATGCATCTTTTAAATTGGTTTCTGGGTTTGTGTGTTAATTTCCGTCCCTTCTGGTTCTTGCAATGTGGGAAGTGACCGGCTCCGCACTAGATTCCAACTTGTGAATGTGAAATGACGTGATTTTAATAAACCTTTAAAGTATTGTCAGTGGGCTGCTCCTTTGCCACTGTCCCCATCTTGGGCACGACCCAACCCGAGGGCTGCTGCCCCAGAAGGGAGAGTTTCTGAAGTCAGTAACCTCCGTTTATGAACACTGATGCACAGTGGGGGAGCAACTGCTATTACTGGTTTACCAAATCCTTGTCCTTTTCCTCTTATAAAGAGAATATTAAGGCATCTCTAATAGGGATCCCTTTTTAATTTACATATTCATATCCCTATAGTCTGTCCTTTCCTTACTAACCTGCACCTTTTTGCCATTTCTCATCCTGTGGGATTTTTATATATATTTCCCTTCACTCCACAGGCAGCCAGTAGTTTCCATTCTAGTTATCCTTCTCTCAGTTATACTACTTTTACACCAGTATAAATCCCTTGAGTTCAATGGAGTTACGCCTGATTTACGTGGTGCGAGAGGAGAGTCAGGCCTGTAACATTTACCTTTTGGGCCAACATTTTAAAGGCAATTTTCTTTCACTATTTCCTCACTATTTGCACGTCTATACTCCCACTCTTCCCAAGATTTCCTGCATTGACACCACACATAGCTGGCAATGTGGGTACCGTTCAGTGGGCTAAATTAGATCCTGACCCTTTAAGGCTTCTACACGAACATTTAGTTCATGGCACACTTGGGGGCCAGGGGTAGGGGGGTGAACTACCCCACGCTAGCCTGCCACATGCTAACTGTCCACATGGACTCTGCTAACCCACACTAACAGTTGATTGGTTCACCTTGATCTACCCCGCTTTGCAATGAGAGTTGATTAAAGCACACTAACAAACTGTGAGTGTACATCACCAGGGTCCATGTGATCAATTATGCACAGCAGGCTAGGTGCAGGGTAGATTCCCACCCCAGATTGCCATGAACTCAATGTTTGTGTAGACAAGCCCTTAGTTTCTTCACCTCTGCAAGTAAGAAACAATTCCACCACCACCACCCACTCTTATTTAAAAGGCCTTTTCACAAATGATGTGAAAATTGCTTTTGGGTGAGAGAAACTCAGAGTCACTGTCTAAGGCCCCAGGAACATTTTTCTTCAAAACAGATGAAAAGGAACATTTCACCGGGTGTGTTCTAATAATAGCTAGCTCTTATATAGCACTTTTCATTAGTAGATCTCAAAGCACTTTACATTATCCCCATTTCACAGATGGGGTCAGATTATTTGTACAGCCATAATAACAAAAAGCATTTGCTAATAGTGGGGCATTTACTTTGTAGGAGCATGTGACTCCCATTAATGTTAGCGTAGTTATAATGCTAATAATTTGCACTTAAATCCTACATATTTCAGATTGCAACTTAAAAAACCTATCAATTTACCTTAGATGGAAAGGACTGCAACTGATAGGCTCAGGAAACAGAAAGTGGTCTCACCTAGTAGAGATTTCAAGGATATCATCACAGCCCTAGGAGGGCTTTTGACCAATCCAGTAACAGAAAAGCTTGATGCTCTTCAAAAGCAATTTTCTAAATGCTTGTCTGTTGATTTTCTCTTTGCTTCCTGTACTGCCCCCTCCGCACTGCTCCATTTGTTGGACTGACACATGTTTGAATCAGAGAAGGGACTTGCTTTGGATTTGGATCTCAATCCAGATCTGACCTTCCCCAAATGTTTGGATGTGGGAGCTAGTTTGGACCAGCCGTGAAAATTCAGATCCAGGCTCGAATTTCAAAACTCCCCCAAAATGTGTGGGCCTTTGAGTCCAGGGTTTTGATTTAAACCCATCTCTAGCCTGCAGATGAAGAACTCCAAAACAGATTTAAATCCAGGCATGAATAGATCTGGTGGTGGAATAGAAACCTATTGTTAATATTAAATCCTTTTTTTTTTCTCAACACAGTTCAGTTTTCTAGCGCTTTCTTTACCTGTCTAGGTATTTATATAGCAACTATCACCATAGTATCCAGGAATTTAAAAACAGAAATAACAATAACAATCCCTTTCTCTTCCTGTAGGAAAAACAGCGTGGTTATTTTATAGAGGGGTTATGTATTTATGTATCAGCAAGTGTGTGAATGAATGAATGTGTTGCATGTTTTTGTGCCTGTGTGAGAAGAAAGCTAGCTCAAAAAACTTGTAATACAAAGAAATCCTACAAATGGCACTGCACCGCACATGAACCATATTTTGAGAGAAAGAAGATCTTGTTACAGAGGAATAGTTTCAGAAATATAGCATAAACAGAGTGTTCTACCTATGATTCAGCCACTTCAGGTATAGGTTGTAGACCAATAAAATCAGTAAGGTGTGACCAAGCCCTAAGATAAGAGCTTAGACTATTTTGTCTCACCATTTACAGTAAGCTGGACCCAGTAAAAAGTAGCACATCAGCACTAAAAATAACATTGGCAAGGTGTGTAATTTAAAGCAGGTAACTGGGGAAAGGTGTATAAACATGGGCAAACGGTATAACAACTAGGTTACAGTGTAGTAGCCGTGTTAGTCTGTGTCAGCAAAAAGAAAATAAGAAAGAAAGAAATTCTTGTGGCACCTGAGAGACTAACAAATTTATTTCAGCATAAGCTTTCGTGGGTTAGAATCCACTTCATCGGATGCATGGAATGAAACATACAGTAAGCATAACAACTAAATATGATGGGATGAAAATAATGAAGAGATTAATATGCTACTCAGTTAAACTGCTTGCAAGCTTTCGAAAAGTTTACCTCCTAAACTGGAAGGTGTACTGCAAAGAAGTTCTGTCGCCATTGCATATGGCGAAAAGCGTACTGTACAGAACACTGTATAGATGTTTCACGTAATGCAGAGAGAACTATGGAATGACATAGAAAACACCAGTACAATGACAAAGTTGCAGCCAACACTCAAAGACATGGTGCAAACTATCAGAGAGAGAAAGTGACGCTGTCCAGGACAACTATAAGGCCTGGCCGACACGTACAAGTTAGGTTGACATAATGACAGCGGTCAGGTGTGTGAAAAATTCACAGCTCCCTGAGAGCCATAGCTTTGCCAGCTAAGTCATAGAATCATAGAATCTCAGGGTTGGAAGGGACCTTAGGAGGTCATCTAGTCCAACCCCCTGCTCAAAGCAGGACCAATCCCCAATTTTTGCCCCAGATCCCTAAATGGCCCCCTCAAGGATTGAACTCACAACCCTGGGTTTAGCAGGCCAATGCTCAAACCACTGAGCTATCCCTCCCCCCAAGTCAACCGAAGATGCTTCTGTCATCTTAGCTACCATCGCTCAGAGAGGTGGTGTTTCTACACAGATGGAAGAACCCCTTGCATTGGTGTAGGCTGCATCTACATAGCTGTGCCAGTATAGTCTCCATAGCACAGATACTCTAAGGCAGGTCTGGTAGCAGAGGAAATCAGACCAGGGACTGAATGGAGACGGTGATTCAGACAAGCATCCCTGCTCAGGAAGGGTGCTTAAGCACATGCTTTACATCCCAGTGAAGTCAATTGGGATTTAAGCAGGTGCTTTCTTGAACCAAGACCTACATTTGGGGAAGAGATCCAAAGAACTTGTGGAAACCACAGGTGTACAAGAGGTCAGGCTGGAGAAGAGGCTACTGTACGTGGTGACTGTTGTGGTTGTGATATGAGGCTGATGGGACAGAGGGTATGAAAATCAAGCAGCCTTATCTAACACAACTGAACAATGAAAATGCCATCTTGAAAATGCTCTGCTTTAGATTAAGACCACTACCACACACTGGAAAAATAAAGACCTCTCACATTGCATATGTAAGATTGTATTTTGTATTTGAGCGCATGGTACTTAATCATGCATTTCTGAAATACATTCTACTGTATGCCATTCTATGTGCCCATATGACTAATATAATGTGAAAGTGACCTAACACAGTATGTTATTTGTCCTGCTAGATTGTGTAGCTTCTATGAACAAATATTGAAGAAGCTGTGAAACTGTCACACTGTATAAAAGCTACTTATAGATTACAGCTTCAGTTGCTAGAATTCAAAAGTGCAGCGATATTTTTAAAACAGTGTTTTCCCTGTTAGAGCTTTCAAAGATAGATATTTTTTTAATCAGAGTTCATTACAATTACCAGCTTTAAACATAGTAACTGTTAGGGAAATCATCTGTGGTAACTATTTTACCGCCAAAGCCTGACAAGTTAAAGTTCAAAGAATCTCTAGAAAACATACTTACTAGTCCAAGAAAGGTAACAGCCATATTTTTGTTTCCACCATCCAAGAGAACTACAAATCATGAGGCCCAGATGATGGAGGTTGCGGGGTGTGTGGGGGAGTCGCTGTGTTTAACCCACAGCTAGAACATTTTTCATCCTCACAAGGACGTTAGACAAAATAAAATGCATTCTGGTGGAAGCGTGTGTCTCCCCAAAGTGGGCAAATGATAGGTTAAGAGAAAGCAAATGAAAGGTAAGATTAATAGCATTTATCATGGCAGATAGACTAGCAGTTTGCTAATTAAAGTTGTTAGAACATAGAAGCAGCCAAGGATCAGTGGCTTTTAATGAGGCTGTTGTAGGGTGATTTAGGTCTAATTTTCTGCTTAATAAGGCTGGTTTAAAAAGTAATTTTGTTGGGATGTGACTTTCCTAAACCTGTTCATTATCAGTGATGGGACTTCACTTCAACACTTCAGGAAATGTTGTGTTTAATTAATATTGTGTCGGCAAGTAGATATGCTGACAGATGAGAAAAAAATTGATGAAGAACTTTCAAGGACATTGACTTCATTAAGCGGCTTCATTATAGTCTGAATAACTGGCTAAATATGTCATTTAAAAGATAATGCGCCACTTTCAACTTTTTTTTCCTTTGGTTGTTGTTGTTCATGGAGGTAAGAATAGGGACATTTCCAAAATAATTACTAAGAGGGGGCGAAAAAACAAGGTCAAGGGAACTGGTGTACAAGGCTGTGTCGGTTGCTTGGTTTTCTTCATAAGCAGGGGTGCGTTATTTAGAACAAAATATGATGCATCATTTACATTAAATTACCTTATGTTTTACTTGGAATAAATCAGGACTTTAATGGATAGTTACAATGTCTGCCCCATGCATATGTGGCCCTTCTCCATGAGAATTCTCACCCCTGAGACAAGACTGGAATTAAATTTTAGACGGAATAAACCTTCTCTTTTATACAATACATCCATGCATTATAAAGTACAGGTTTGAGAGGGATCAGTGCCAAGCTATAGCCATAAACATGGATATACTTAACAAAGGCATTCTTCCAGCAGAATGAGGATGAATGTTTGTGCATTTAAAAAGCATATTCAACTACTAAGCCCTGATCTTGCAAACACGTACACACACACCCGCTTAACTTGATTTACAGGAGCGGTCCCACTGAAGCCAAAGTTAATCATGTGTGTGAGTTTTTGCAGAATTGAGGCCCAATGTCTTACACATTCATATCCACTTATCCCACAGAATACGAATAATACCCAGCTCTTATATAGCCATCTCAAAGCATTTTACGAAAGAGATCAACATCGTTATCCTCTGGATGCCCAGAGTGGTGAATGACTTGCCCAAGCTCAACCAGCACATCAGTGGCAAAGCCAGGAAAAGGACCCAGGTTGGCTGAGTCCTAGTCCAACCTAACACCCTTTACAAACGAAGCACAGGGGGGTCATTTCACTCATCAATGGGGTGAAGCAAAGAAAGAGTGACAGCAGTGCTCAAGTCCTAAAAAAAAGAAGCGATGCAATACAAGTACCATAAGTACTGTGTTCTAGCACAGTTTGAGCACTGGGTCCACACACCAGCTGAATGTAGGAAGTAAAGAACATTTTATCCAGCTAAAGTTGCAGGATGGACTGAGCGAGGCAATATGTCATTACCTGAAATTTGGGCCAGATACAGGTGTCATCATTTAGTTCTCAATGTTATTGTGTATTGTAATTTATGTCTGACTAATACAAGGAGTCACCCCATTATTATCTACCTTTTGCACTTTGTCTCCTGTAATGTAATTAGTTATCTAGGATCCTGGGTAAAATTCCAACCCTGGTTCATTCTGTAAATTGTGCCCACTGAAATCAAAAGCATTGCACAGCTGTAAACTAAGGGCAGAATTTGGCCCTTTGCTTTCTAATGTAACTGCATGTTGAGATGCATATGTGGAGGTATCTATCGTGCAAGGGTTTTTTCTACAGTAACTCCCCCATCTCTACTTGGGAAATTATGTTCATCTGTCCATTAAGAATTTGTTTCCCTCATTTTTTTTCTTACACATTTATGTGTATTGAATTGTATTAGTCATGTGTTAGCCCTGGTGCTGAAAATGATTTAAATCATCCTCTGTATATCACTCATTATTCTCGATGGAAGTCTTGCTTTTAATACCTTTATTCATGTGGTTTGTATAAATAATGAAAGCCAGAGGTCCCATCATTGATCTGTGCCATCCAGCTGGAAAAGATTCCATCTGTGCTCACTTTCCCTTGAGCCAATTTTCAGTACACGACAACAATCTCCTCCTAATTCCATGACTTGGCACCCTAGACCTTAAACACTGCGATAGAGCTTTAGCACACGGTTTCTGAAAATCTAAGTACTAGTTAAGGTTTGCTACAGCCATTTTGCTAACTTTGATGTTGTTTAGTAAATATATAATTTGGCCTGTGCCAATTTGATTTACAGAAGAAAAACATGACAAGCCCAGCTGATATATGACCCTTTATACTTATGGATAGGCACTCATGCTGCTCCATTTCAACATTATCCTCTTCATAATACTAATACATATGCTCACCTATGTAAGAGATATTTCAGTAGCTTCTTTTTGTGCATGCACTCATTTGCTCAATTTTTTGTGAACCAATATATGCCTGGGTGCGTTATTTCAATTTCTGGGTTACATTTTCAAAAGGCTGAGTCCCACCCTCCTTTTCTATGGGTATACTTTGCACTTGCTAAATGTGTGTCTGCTTTTTTGCAACTGCAAAATGAATTGCAGGTGCAAATCTGAGTACTTCTACGTCCAGCCACCCAACCTCTGCCTGTAAATCAAATAGTAGTGCCAACATTCAGATCAGAACCTGTATTTAATTGCAGACACCATGATGATGAGTGTGGTAGAAAACCCTAGATAGAGAAATAGAAATTGTGTCCATAAATGAAAATGAATCCTTTTGAAAATTTGGCCATCGGTGCACAAAGCCCATCTATGCATGTAAATCAAGTACAAGGCAGTTTGCACAGGTAAAATGTCATTTGCATGCCCAAATGAGTGTGCACAAAGTAACTGTGCACACAAGAATTGCACATGCATCTGATAGAGGTTGGGCTGAGATCCATTTCAAACGTTGATTCTGCAAGTGTTGCCTGTTCTTGCACATAGATAGGTAGAGCCAGTGTATTGTATTGTTAAACGCTGCAAAACAGCCGTTAGAAAATGTAAACCAGACCAGGAGCTGTGCTAAAGATGTTTTCTGTTGCTCGAGGAGTGCATCGCTTGTTTAAAAATGGCTTAACCAGCTCTAAGAATTCTCCCAGTGAAGGAGCATCCCCAGCTGTATAGCTCTGAAAATCAGACTAGAAAAGACTTTCCTACGGGACTATTGGATTAGACCTGGGTGCTAATCCTGGCTCTGCTTCTGACATGTATCATTTTGGACTATCCACTTAATCTTTCTGTGCCTCTTGTAGCCTTAGATGAGTTGAGGGTGGAAATTGCACAATTTAATAACAGGTTCTTTACTCGGGCGGCTATGTAAGAAATTGTATTGAGTTGAGATTGGTGGAGCAAACAAATAGAAACATCAAGATTTTACTTAAAATCCAAATAAATCCAAGCCTAAGTATAATTATACAAAACCAGATACACATAACAAAACACCCCCCTGGCTTGTGCTTACTTACAGCTTTAGGTTGGTACCAAATGAAGCAATCCCCCATTGTTGATATACTTACAACCTTGTGCATATTTACAAACTTATGGAGACTGATAACAGAATGATAGAAGAAAAAGTAAGTGGAGATCACAAGAGGGCTTGCTCATACTCAGGCTTCCACCATTTGGTCACCCCTGGTGTCCCAACTAGGGGTTGGTCTTACCATCTTTTTCTTGATCCAGCTACACATGCCCATGACCATATTGGATAAGGCTTCAGCTCCTGCCATGTGTGGTATATTCCGGCGAATGATACTTGATAGTCTAGCTAATCATAGCTAAACTTCCAACAGTTAATACCTCACTTGCATCAATTAATGTCCCAATAGTTTTGATACATCAGTGTGGTTTCTCCATGGTTACATATATCCCCAAATCCCCTAGAAATCCATTATTTCTAGCTTCTTTGGTATACTTGTTATCACAAGCTACATATTGCAAAATATTGCTAAATCTTCTAATCTAATGCTAACTCCTTTGCTAGTTAGGCTAACTATCAAAACTACCTTCTGGCCCACAATGCCTCAGGTTATTGCCAAACCTACCTTAGCCGTTATACAGATTATTGGGTTTCTCTACTTGCACGTTTTGCATTACAGTGCGGATGGCTTCTATTTCACTATTTTAAAGCATTTTAATATGATTTAGCACATGATATATAATTTAATCTTGCACCTAAAATCAGGTGAGGGATTACAGATCAACACTCTGTTTCTCTATTTTACAAATGGGGAAAATAGTAAGTACTCACGGGGCGGCTGAGAAATAAATGTGTCAGTTACGTGCAGTGCACTGGAATCTGAAATACTGTGTAGGTATTGTTAGTAGCACCTCCTGCTGCTTGGACAAGCAGAAAGCGACGTTGCACCACGGAGAACAGACATTCCCACTTACATCCTAACCTTCCACAGAGCTTACAGAGGTGTCCAAATTCTCGGGCAACGTGATATTTTCAGGTTGAGAAATCAAGCACAGCAAACTCATGGAATCCAGTGAAGGTTGGAAAGCTCTGCTCAGTAGTGCTTTTTGGAGATGAGCAGCTAAATCCAATCCCAGTACCCTTTGTACATTTGAGGATTCAGCACCTAACGAGGGAACATTGCAAGCGTATTACATAGCCGTGCTGCAAAGCTGAGTAGATGATAAAGCATCTAAACAAATGATGCTTGTAGCCAGTAAGTGCTTATGTAAAACTGACACCTTGCTCAGCGTATCTGCTCCCTATAGACCCATGTCACCACTGCCAGTAGTTGGTGCTACTCTGTAGAAGTTATTAGAGTGAAGCCCGCTTATACCAGTGGCCCTGTATGGCTTAAGAGCCACATCTGCTTCCTTTAGCAACAAACACAGGTTTTTTACTCCTGTTCGCATTGCCAGAGTTATCCGGCTAAGGAAGAGTGAGTAGATCCTAATCTTCCTCATTCACCATTAACAAAATGTTGCAAAATGATGCAACTAAACTGCAGACTCTGACTGCAGAATCTTCAGTGTCTGGCAGAAGGAGATCATAGCTTGACTATTCAAATCTTAGATTTAGTTTGTAGTGGCAGTAATTTAGGAAAAAAACATCTTCTGTCAAAGGTATTTATATAGGCCCCATTACTACACTATCCGAGTGCCTCATAATCTCTCGTATATTTATCCTCACAACACCATGTCATCGATGGGAGGCTGGGGCACTGAGAAACAAAGTGACTTGCCCGATATCACACAGAAAGTATGTGACAGAGCAGGGAATTACACCCAAGTCTTCTAGCAACCAAACCGCTGGACCATCCTACCTCTCTATCCAGCTGCTAACTTGTTAACCCAACCAAGTTTGGTATCAAATCACTGTGAGAGAGTAACTCTGGAAGCAGAGAGTAACAGCGACACATACACACGAGTCAACAACCACCAGGAGCGGCTCTAACAATTTTGCCGCCCCCCAAGCAGTCGCGGCCGAATTGCCGCCGTGGCGGGCGAGAATGCGGCGGCAGTCCGAGTCCCGCGGCAGCAATTCGGCGGCGAGAAGAGCAGCGGACCTGCCGCCAAATTGCCACCGCGGGACTCGGACTGCCGCCCCATTCTCACCTGCCGCCCCAAGCAGCAGCTTGGAAAGCTGGTGCCTGGAGCCGGCCCTGACAACCACAATAATCTATTTGTGATTATACATTGTCTTTTAAATGCCCTATAATAAATTGTACTATCACCTTCAGTTCTACGTGGTTTTGGAAGTTAGGGAGATTTTCTTAGAATTTGCTACATAAATATTTAGTTGGGCTCTTATGTTCATCTGCACCCTCTCCCCCACCCCCTACATATAGGAAGATCTCAAAGAGAAAATGTGCCTGTTTCTGAAGATTACTGCACCAAGCTCACAATCCGAGGGATGTTTTCTTTTTCTTTTTTTAACTTTGTGGTGCAATAGTTTCCACTAGGCCCAGTTTTCAGCCACCAATAATTGGTCCTGCAGTATTTTCAAATACCCATACAGAGCCCTACATTTGTAGATGCAAATCAAGTAATTCTGTGCCTAATTATCCAATGCAAGCATGAATGTTTCTATAAAAATGACACAATGTTCCATGTCAAAAAACACTTTGTATTATCAATGCAATGTTGAAGTTGAGAAATCAAGTACTCAGAAAATGCAGAGCTAAGGTTAAAAGTTCAGCAGTAACTTTGCCCCTTCCTGCTGATGCCTTAATATATAGTTTTGCTTTTATGTCCTTATAAATAATATGTACTGGGACATTGTGTGTGGAAAAATGTTCTTGTATTTCTTCTCCTCAGTGTCATTTCATATAATTTCAAACCTGCCTTTCCTCTTTTGCCTGTACCTCTTTCCTTCATTCTTCTGCTGACATTTCATGTTTTGGCTCTGGAGAGAGGGAGCATATGAAAAATACCATTAAAATAAGAATCTGATCTTGCACTACTTTGCAACCAAAATTCCTAACAGGAATCAATAGGTGTTTGCTTGCCTGGGACTAACAGGATCTGTATTTAAAGTTGCATTGTATAAAATCAAATGTTATATAATGTAATTGTATATAGGACTGTATTATGCTGTGTGTGTGTATATATATATATATAGAGAGAGAGAGAGAATGTAGAATACAAACCTTATATAATTATAAAATGTCCACATATTGAACATTTCCTGTTCTATGTAAAATAATAAATGTATTTATTTATTTCAGTAACACCCAAAATGTACTAGGGCCTTACCAAACACAGAAGAAGGCACACTTCTGGCCCCAAAGTGTGAAAAGTAAATATTGATTCTAGACAAACTAATGCTTAGCTTATTAAATTCATGTTCATAATTCTTTATAACACCTGCAGGGACGCCGGGATTTTGCTAAAAAGATGTCTACCCCGTTATGACATTGAAACCTACTATAAATACACTCTTCACCTTACAAGAGAGGATTAAAAAAGACCAAGAATACATAATCTGAATTAAAGACACTTTCATTTCTGAAACAGAGTGTGTCCCAGACAGTGATGGTAAAAACTAGGCTTTTTGTGGAAACCTCCAGTGGAGTTTCTTATAAGCAAGGACAAGATACATTATTACAAATCGTATTTTATGTTACTCATAGGACATAAAGATAATCAGAGAGCTATCTTCATAAACAGAGGGTTATTCATAATCCCTCACATGGCATTTCAATTATCAGTCTGATGACGATGTGACATTATGGATGAGGTTGTGATTAAATTTTCTTGTGTAATGACCCTAAGTAAATCTTTGCAATTTTCATTTTGCTGAGATTTAATATAGATCGGTGGCCTGTTGTTTGGCCCCTGTTTAATCCAAAATCGCTCATTAAATTGGGACCAGTAAACATCTGATTATTGTGTTTCATGGGCTGCGCTATGAATTTAACATATTAAATCTGTGTTCCAGATGGATATAAGCATCTGTTCTCATTATGGTTATTGGTGTTAATCTGAAACCCTGACCTGTTTCTCCTAACATTACACATATTAAATTTGATACAAAAATTCAAAAAGACATTGACATCAGGGCAGCACGTAGCTAAAATACCTTCACATGCCACATAATCTGGTAAAAGGTTAATTGTAGAATTCTTTGTAAAGGAAAACAATGACAAGAACTCCTTTCTTGCTGTATGAGGGTGTTCAGCACCACAGTGTATAAAACAACTGTTTATGCTTTCTGACATAAAAAATGCTGTGACAAGCCACAGTGGCCAGTTGTATTTTGAACATGCACTTGCCAGTCACAGGGCAGGACGGAGCCATATTATTTAGGACTTGCCATGTAGCTAATTTGTAAATCTGATTTGTCACTAAATCTCTGCAGAGTACAATCCAGCACTTTACACTGCAGTGAATACACTTGTCAGGCAATGGACAGCTTTCTGTGCTTCATAACCAGTGAACTGAAAGTGAAATTAGTCAATGACATCTAAAGATCATTGGGAAAAAGATATTTGTTACAGTACTGCTGAGAGCTTTTCTGCACAGTCTGAGTGATTTGGTTTTATAGCAGCCTCTGCTCAGTATAATGGGAAATTTTAAATGACACACATTATATTACAGGTAGGCTTAGCAAAATATTATCTCACTGTTATTGTAATTCAAACAATGTCAGCTCATATCACTTCTAGTCAACCATCCTCTGCCTGATGGATATGATGGTTGAAGAAAGAAAAGCAAAACTGAAGAAATAAAGTACCCTGTTCAACTGTGACTACCAGACTGCAGCTCGGTATCATAGACCAGTGGTTTTCAACCTTTTTTCATGTGCAGACCCCTTAAAAATTTCAAATGGCAGTGCAGACATCTTAGTCAGAGTCTGCGGACCCCAAGGGCCTGCAGACCACAGCTTGAAAACCACTGTTCTATGGTAACGACAGCCTTTCGCCGAACCCCGAGACATAGTCTGCAGACCCCCAGGGGTCCGCGGACCACAGCTTGAAAACCACTGCCATGGACCATTAAAGTGAAGCTCCCTAGAACTCTGAGATGCAATTCAGGTCACAGCATCCTTAGGGTCTGATTCTATTGTATTCAATGGCACTATTCATATGAGTAAAGGGGGTAGAATCGAGTCCTGTATCTCTCTGTGCTTCATTTTACCCCTCTCTAAAATCTGTATTATAATAACACGTATATGTATTATGACAGGGCCTAGGGGTCCTAATCATGGACCAGGACCCCATTGTGCTAGGTGCTGTACAAACTAGGGTGACCAGGCAGCAAGTGTGAAAAATCGGGATGGGGTGGGGGGTAATAGGAGCCTATGTAAGAAAAAGACCCACAAATCGGGACTGTCCCTATAAAATCGGGACATCCGGTCACCCTAGTACAAACACAGAACAAAAAGAGAGTCCCTGTCCTAAAGACCTTACAAGCTAAGATAAGAGATGACAGATACAGACAGCCAGACAGACCAGAGAGTACAAGGAAACAATGTGATGATATTAGCCAGAATGATAGGCTATGGTCTCAGTACACGGGCAGCCCATCCATTGTCAAGATTTCCGTAGGCCTCGCTGTTGTCTCACAGGGGTGTTCTGAAGATTAATTAATTAATGCTTACACATTGGTAGGAATCAAAGAAGGAATCGGTCCTTCTGCCACAAGAAGTTCTTTACATGTCATTACAGTGTGTCTAGCAGGACACACAGGAGAACGTTACTAGATCCCAAGCGCCATCGCATTTTTTTTTTAATTAACCTTTGGTGAAAGACAAAAGTTCTTACCACAAATTATTTTACTGGAAAACTACCCAGAATGAAATGAAATGAAAAGGGCTTTTTTCTCACCTAACATTTTTTTACTGGTTGTGGTTTTCAAAAATCTGACCCAGAACTTTTGTCTGGAGAGAGCTCCCGTCTCTGTCACCTCAGGTGTCATGCATTAGGTCTACAAACTCTGTGTGTGTGTGTGTATGTGCGTGTCCGCATTGCTCTCTGTCAGAAAAGTAGGGGGCGGGAAATAGTTCAGTGGTTTGAACATCGGCCTGCTAAACCCAGGGTTGTGAGTTCAATCCTCTTAGGGCCATTTAGGGATCTGGGGCAAAAAATCTGTCAGGGGACAGTACTTGTTCTTGCTAGTGAAGGCAGGGGACTGGACTTGATGACCTTTCAAGGTCATTCTAGGAGATTGGCATATCTCCATTTATTTTATTTTATTTTATTTTATTTTAACTGGCCTGTAAACCAAAAGATGGTCCTGATTTTGAACTTCTACCCTGATGTCGTTCTTTTGCAGGATCAAAACAAAAATTCCAGAGATAGAGGTGCTAAAAAAGCATTGATTTGCTCAAAGTAAGATTGTAGGCCTGGCTTTTTAAAAGTGACTAGTGATTTTGAGTACCCCAAGTTCCAAGTGCCCATCTTGAGACATCTTTCAAAACCCACCCTCTGAAAACCATGCCCCCTCACGGCCCCTCAATATGGCACCCAAAATCACTAGTCACTAGGGCTGGTCAAAAAAACTTTTTCAACTAAATGACAATTTTCATGGAAAGTGTTTTCTTTCCTCAAATGTTTTTGATTTTTTTCATTGAAAAACTGAAAACCCCAAACCTTAATCTTTTTTGAGGTTGGATGTTGTTGTTTTTTGACAAAAAGTCTGTATTTTCTATAGAAAAGTTCAATGACAATGATTTTTTGTTTTTGTCTAAATATTTCACTGGGTGGAAAGAACATATTTTCTAACCACCTCTGCTAGTCACTTTTGAAATTTTTCAAATTTTTCTATTTTCAAAGTTAAGTGCCTAAATCCCTTGGGCTATTTTGGACATCCCAGCCTTAGGCCAGGAACGGATGTAGCCTCCCAGTTCAATGTCTGTACTATATTCAGCTGCCGAAGAGGCACTTTGCCCCAGCACCTCAACCCTAATCCCAGGCTGGTGCAGAGGGGAGGCCAAGAGGTCAGGGGCTGGAGAGTGAGTCTGCCCCACACTCACCCCACAATAGCAGCCCCTCTCCTACAGTACTAAGCCGGGCTCCCTGCTCCAGGCATAGCAACCTGGCAGAGGTGCCGCAGAACCACTCCGGTACCAGGCCAAATCTGAGTGAGTAACATTCTGACCTGGCGCCCTGGGTCGTGGTACCACTCAGGTTTGGCTATGCCCCTATAGCTCTTGTAGTATAGACACAGCCTCGGGTTGCCTTGAGATTTGGTGTGGGGTAGAGCTAGTGATCCAAATTTGGGATTATTTTACCAGCAGGTTCCTAAAATACATTTTAGAAGCCATACAGCAGAGTACAGGTAGTTCTAAACACAGAGGTAGACCCAGATGTACGACTTTTATGGGGCAGGCCAGGAGTTTTCACCGAGACTGTTCAGAGGCTGAATAAACATCCCAAATGGAAGGGTCCACCACGAGGACTCTTTGCAAGCCGGACTGACTTGTAGATTCTGACAAGGCGTCGTTTCTGTGCTCTCTGTCTCTTCATTCTTGAGTTGCTTTTTATAATCAAAAAATGCACTAAGCCTATTTTGTAAATCAGAGGTAATCCCTGTGCTGAGGTAGAAAATAAATGTAATCCACAGCTGTTCATACAAAGGCCTGGAGTCTGTTTCCTAAAATTACATTTGCATAGTGAGACTAAAATTCTGCCAATGTTCTAGCTATGGGCCCAATCCCGCAAACCCTCATGCATGTGAATAGTCCCCCCGGTGGCCTCAATGGGACTGCTCCTCTGGTTAAAGGCTATGCACATGAGTAAGGGTTCCTTTCACAGCAGGGATGGGACAAATGCGCTGAGACATTTTTGCCCTGAAAAGAAGGAAACCATTCCGTGTTGCCATGACCACTAACCTGACTACCTACCCAGCCTGGCATCAAAGGAACAGGGCAGTGTAGGACAGGCTTCTCTTGGCCTCACAGAGCAGCAATCCCTCAGTCATGTGACATCGCTATGGTTTCTTTGGGCTGCACAGAAAAAAGCCCAGCCATGAAAACTGTAAGCTCTCTTTAAACCTGCCAAAAGGTGTGTGAGTGTGATGTAAGGACCTGCTAGAGCTGGGGGGTCATGAAGATTCTAAACCTGAGCGTAGTGGTGGGAGGGAGAGCTCAGTGGTTTGAGCATTGGCCTGCTAAACCCAGGGTTGTGAGCTCAGTCCTTGAGGGGGCCATTTAGGGAACTGGGGCAAAAAAAAATCTGTCAGGGGACAGTGCTTGGTCCTGCTAGTGAAGGCAGGGGACTGGCCTCAATGACCTTTCAAGGTCCTTCCAGTTCTATGAAATAGGTATATCTCCATATATTATATTATAGCACATGGTAGAGATTACAATCTCAGGGAATTTCACTCTCGCTCAGGCCAAGGGAAAGAACAAAACTGGGGGTATTTTGTGTGTGGGGACTAGGGTGACCAGACAGCAATTGTGAAAAATCTTAATGGGGGGTAATAGGAGCCTATATAAAAAAAAGATCCAAAAATTGGGACTGTCCCTATAAAATCGGGACATCCGGTCACCCTAGTGGGAACGGAAATCTTTTAAACTGTGGTTTGTTGGTTAGTCTGGGGATCGGGATCTCAGGGCAAAGCTGCATTGGCCAATGTATAGACGTGGTTGATGTCAAGGGAGACCTGCTTTTTGAAGCTGGACAATTTTTTTCCAACTGGATCCCAGGAGTCATGGCCTGCATGAGTATCCAGACAGTACATGGAGTAGTATTTGTTAGTGCTAACTGGACGGTGCCGATACTGAAATAATGCTTTACTGGACAATGGGGAGGGGAATCACACTACAGCCTATAAAAGCCCTAGATATTATTTAAGCAACGAGACACACCAGGCAGTGAATTTCTGGGTGACTATTCCAGCATTGTGTGGTAAGCCTAAAAGATAAGTGGTGACTTTAACCACTGGAGAAGTGCAGTGCCTGTAGTATATTGTGACTAATATGACCGGGGATTTGTACATTAAAATAAAGAAAACAGAGAGATTTGCCCATTTACTGAGTTAGGGTCACAGTATCTAGAGTCAATCAGAAATCTCCAGCTGCGTCCAGCATTCTAAACCCATTTCAAAATGAAAAAAAAACCCAACCCTAATCTCTCAGGTACAGATCCAATCTCAAGGAATCAAAAAAAAAAAAAAAAAGATAGCAGTCTTTGTGAAGTGAAAATGTTCATCTATCTGGCCTGTTTATATGAGTATTTACAGTGATTTCTATTTGTAGAAGGGTTAGGGGGGAACCTTGTCATTAGTAATTAAGACTACATCCTTCACGGAAGAGCCATTGTATATATGCAATGGGGCTAATTATCTCCAATGTACTGTGTGATTAAAAGAGTTTGGTTCACGCAAACGCCCAGATTGGCTCAACATGCTGCCACCCGGCTCTGTTGGCTGCACTTCAGTCAGGCCCGTCTGACTTCAGATCCTAGCCCTGCCAGTGGGCTTTGGAGGCAGAGGAAAGCATTGTTATCGCAAATCATCTCCTGCAACTCCTGACAGTCACACTGATAGGAAAGTTGGAACAAGGCAATTATAGTACTGCAGCATGCATCCCAGTGCAGCTTGCAGAAGTAAGACGAGATGCTGGCTCTGTGCTGGCTGAAATTATCAATCCTACTTTATTAGCTCAATGGCAGAATAATCATTTTCTCCCCCTCCCCCTCCCCCGTAACTACTTTGCTGATAGGGTTGTATCCCAGGTTGCTCCAGGAATGTGTGCAACAGATTCAATTCAAATGTGTTTACTGTGTGCATTAACAAGAGGGCCCGGCAGATTGTTTAGTTCTGACCTTAAAGTCTGAATCAGAGCTGTGTAAGATCGGGAGGGGAAAGGGACCTTAAAAAGTCAGCTCTGTGAGGGAGGGGTTCAGGTTTGCAAAATAGACGGTAGTGAGCTGGATTTATCAAAGAGATACTGAGGGTTTGGGGGGGTTTTCTTTGGTTTAAAGCTCGGCATTGTAAAGGCGACATCCAGAACGGGAGGGTGTCAGCCACATACGTCTAATGACAGCCCAGGCTGGCTGACTCATAGCACAGCATACGCTATGGTCTCAGAAATGTGCCACTCATGGCCATTCCAAGCTCCCGTCCAGAGAATCCTCAGTGTCGATCTACATCCTGGGGAAAGGGGAGTTAGAAGAAATTGGAGTAAACAGCAGTTCTGTAGCTGGCCATCCTCCAGACTCATTTACCTGGGAGACCCGCAGTAGCAAATATGGCACATTTTCAAATTAAAGAAAAAGCTCTCACCATGCCCTTAAGGGTAATGCTTGAAATTATTTTCGGCTGGTGAAATGAGGCTTTTTAGAAGGGAATAAGGTTAAGTGGCAGCTCCAGGGAACTATACTGTAGCTTCTAGCACTATGGACCAAAAGATTTTAATTGCTTGTTAACTACTATTGTTGCACACAAGTTAGCAAAGCTGAAACTGTCCGACATAAATCACACGTATCGGCCCAATAAATCTCCGTTTTAAATGACAGCTTTGCAGCCACCACAAAATTAGAACGGCCACTGCACAGAACCGTACTTACGACGACTGACTGCAAAACGGTGACGGATCTGTTGAGACCAAAACACTTGGCATGCCGCTAATGCCTATCATTACCGTGATTGATATAGCCTTCTCTATCACATTTTGCAGTTGTCTACATTTGCAAAGCTTTATTAAATTACCTCGTCTTCCAAATGTTATCCGGCATCATTGGAACTAAATGACCAATAGCAATCACAGTGACAACTTAAGCTTTTTCAGCTATAAAGACCTCAAAAACATAAATAAGAAAAGGCTTGGATTTTTGGTGACATTTTTCTAGCTAGAGATTCCAGTCCAGAGTCTAAATCTTAATAGAGAATTACCTTGGTTATGGCTAACGTTTTTATGCTTTGCGTTTTCTGGGGAAAGTGCATCCTACAAGTCATGGAAAGAGAAGCTGTAGGAAGTGGCCACACCCATTTAAATGTACAAATAAATATACATGAATAAAAATTCAGAGAGTAACTAACAATATTCCTATGTACAGTAACATAAATCACATCCCATGATATTTCACTATTGTAACCCTTGGTCTTATGTACTCCATCTCCATCATTCAGTTACCATCCTTTGTCTAATCAAGGTCCCAATCCTGCTCAAATGGGATCCTCGCGGACACAAAGGTCCCCTCAGGAAGACCTAATTGCAGGCTCGGGGCCTTATGTTTATCTGTTTATCTCTCTCTCACACACACACTCTCTTTACATTACTCAGTACCATGGTATCAGAATCTGGGTGTCTGCAAAGTGTGTTGGAAACCCAAGGAATGGACTAAAGAAAAAGTTTTCTCACAGAGTGCCACCATGTCAAACATGGAAACAAAAATAACTCGCAAAATAAAAGACATGGGACCAGAACCTCGGGTCTGGCCAAGCTGCTTTCAGTGCAGGGCCCGAGGTGGGTAAGGAATGGAGGCTCACACACGGATTGCAGCAGCCTTATGCTGTCAGGTGGTCTTGCGAACAGTAGTGAGGGACCAGCAGGCCTGTGTTCTGTTCCTGGCTCTGTGACCTTGGGCAAGTCATTTCACCTATCTGTGATTGTGTTTCCCCTCCCACCCTTTGTGTGTTGTGTTTAGTTAGACTGTAAGCCTCTCAGGGCCGGAACTATCTTCCACTATGTGCACATACACACTTAGCAGAAGAGGGTCCTGGCTTTGACGTCTAGGCATTACTGTGATAACAATGGTGCTTTCTACCACTCAGGGACTAGTAGCTTCAAGGCCTTTGTGCTTCTTTTACTACATTATAACTGTAAAGATTTGGTGTCCATTTGCAGAGCCCTTGTGGGCGTGGGGTTAGCTTTATGGTACCCTTTGAAAGTGTTCCCCTTAACCTACCTTTAACTAAAGCTGTGGTAACAGGTGCCATTACATTATACTCTACCCTACTGAAACGCCTGTCTTCACAGAGGCTGCAGGAGTGTGAATATACAGATATATTGATTCTATAAATCCCCTGATATAATCTTTTATTGGTAGTAATAAATGTCTATATTAATTAACTTAATGGTTTTAACTGCAGTAATGACTTTGTATTAAACTAGTGCACATTTCATGTCCCATTTAAAAGCTGCAATAATAAAATTCGTCTGCGGTATTTTTCGTAGCTTCCATTGTCCTGAAACAAAGCAAACCCACTGCTAGAATAGTCTAAATTCTTAGATTAGAAGATGAATGAAGTTTGGAGTAAACTACTTTCATTTAAAAATGAAAGTATATCAAATTTCAGAAGGTTTTCAGGCAAATCACTGATAAAAATGAAAATTGTACAATGAAACCAGAGCTGAGCAAATACTCCCCGCCCCCCGCAACGCCCTCACACACACTATCTCTGTGCAAATAAACCAGGGAATTTGATACAATAGTATTCACAATGCTCTGTCATATGTCATTTGTGAACATTCTGGTTTGTCCTCATGAATGTCAGAAAGGAGCTCCTATTTGCAGGAATACTTTTGATCACATGTGAGTACATGTGTTTGAGTGTAACAATGTGTATGTGAGCCAGCCATTATAAATGTTACAGTCGTCCAGTCAGCGAGCAGAGACAGTACCATGTGACTTTGCTGACCAATGATGAATAGCGAATACTCAATGCATTCTCACATCAGTTTGTGTGCATCCCGTACGCTGAAATTCATTTGCGCAAAGTTCACAAACTATGAACAGAGGACAAATTTTTTTAAAATCTGTGGCAAATTGGCGAACAGACAAAAAAGGCTAAAATTCATCAAATAAATTGTCCACTGTGAATATTTTGACTAGTCCTAAATGGAACCATGTTTGAGCTACTCTATTCTTGCCTTGTTCTAACTAGAGCAAACAATTTACACAAGCAAAAGAAATAAATCTAAAGGGGCCACATTTCACTTCAATTCATGAAAAATATCTGTGGGTACAGTTTGGAGGGAAATGTACAAACACCCCATCCCGTCGCCTGCAGTTTGCGTGTGCAAGTCCAGCTTTTCGCTCATGCCAGAGGATGCACACACAACAGAAGCTTACCAGACATTGGGCCCAAACCCTAGTGATGGAACCAGTGCTTAAGCAAAGTTTACAAAATGATAAAGAACAAGTGGTTACTCATGTTGTATCTTGATATCATTTTAATATCTTTAATGTAACTCTTAATGCCTGTTTGTTTTCTTAAGCTATGAAAAAAATATCTGGGCCAGATTCTTAGGTGGTGTAAATCAGAGTCACTCCATTTACACCAGCTTTGATTTTTTAAACATGATTATTTTGCTCTTCCCAACTTTATAAACAAATACACAAATGGATGACTAGGCAGAGGCTTCTATATAAAGTACATTTTATACAGTACTCCTAGATAATTGTTAGGAAGAATAGGCATTAACTCTCTTAGCATCCAAGGCTAGCCACCACCACTTTCTTAGGAATCATGACTTATTTTCTGTGACCAAACTGACGCATCTCATAACTTAGAATGGAAACATTTGTGGAACCTGTTTAACCTATGTGCAAATCAATTACACTTGAATTGGGAGATGAAAATGAAATGCACCATAGGGGAAGGTCAATAAATGAACTGCAGAACAAAATGCTTAAACTTGTTCTTTGTGTCAGCATCCACAAAGCATTCAGAATAAGGGGTTTTCTTAATATCTCATGAATTACAACGGAGAACTACAAAGATCATGTCTTAGATGTATTCATCATGGCTTACATTTTGCAACATGGGAGCTTTCTGTCTTTGTTTATAAGCTGAGCAGTTCTACTGTTTAACAGAGTTCCTGCTTGCTTTAAAAGTTTTAACATGTCTGTTAAGGTAAAGAAATTAGAAAGCATCCTCACTGACAAATCAAACTGAAATACAAAGTGAAGACAGCTAAAGAAAGAGCTTTTGAGAGAAAGGAAAATGAGTAACTAAAATAACTTTGTATCCTGTTATGTAATCTGGAGCTCAAAAGGCGCAAATTAAACACAAAAAAGTATCCAGGCCTGATTTTTAAACAAGTTAGGTGTTTAATTGCATGTCTAATTCGCACATGCAAGTAGCACCTCTGGCTTAGGGACACCTAGAGTATCAGAGTGTGACCCCGACCATCTTGGCTAGAAGCTGTTGACGGACCAATCCTCCATGAACTTACCTACTTCTTTTTTAACCCAGTTATACTTACAGCCTTCACAACATCCAATGGCAAGGAGTTCCATGGTTGACTATGTGTCGTGTGAAGAAGTACTTCATTATGTTGCTTTTAAATCTCCTGCCTATTAATTTCATTGTGTGACTCCTGGTTCATGTATTATGTGAAGGGGTAAATAACACTTATTCATTTCCTTCATACCATTCATGATTTTATAGGCCTCTATCATATCCCCCCTGAGTTGTTGCTATTCTAAGATGAACAGTCCCGTCTTTTTAATCTCTCCTATGGGGGTTGTTCCATACCCCTCATCGTTTTTGTTGCCCTTCGCTGTACTTTTTTCAATTCTAATACATCTTTTTTGAAATGGGGTGGCCAGAACCGCACACCCTATTCAAGGTGTGGGCTACTGTGGCTTTATATAGTGGCATTATGAGATTTTCTGTCTTATTATCTATCCCCTTCCTAATAGTTCCTAGCACTCTGTTAGCTTTTTTGACTGCCACTACACATTGAGCTGATGTCTTCGAAGCAGAACCAGCCTTAAGCACAGGTGAACTGGGTGAAGGCTGGTGGCGCTGTTATAAATGGGGGCCCCCGGAGCAGGGGTGCCCCTCCCACTCTGCTCTGCTGGCGTCTGCCTAGGGTGACCAGACAGCAAGTGTGAAAAATCAGGACGGGGGTGGGAGGTAATAGGCACCCATATAAGACAAAGCTCCGAATATTGGGACTGTCCCTATAAAATTGGGATATCTGGTCACCCTACCCCTGCCCCCGCACTAGGGACAGTCCCGATTTTTGGGTCTTTTTCTTATATAGGCTCCTATTACCCCCCAACCCCCACCCCCACCCCCTATCCCGATTTTTCACATTGGCTGTCTGGCCACTCTACCCCGCCACCCATGTACCCCATCTCTGCAGAGTGGGGTGGGGGTGGGGACAGGGCTCACCAGGAGTGGGGCGGAGCTGCTGGCGGCTGCTGCTGTGTCAGAAGGCACTTTCCTTCAGGCTGGTGGGCGCCACTCTCTTAAAGGGACAGCGCACGGTTTCTCACACACTCTTCCAGCTCACACATGCTGTCTCTTTCACACTCACCCCCCAACACATACTTATATTGTTGTTGTTACTTATTGGTACTTCCTGCAATGCACATATAGTCTCTGTAATTTTATTCTTTCAAAGTGCTGTTATTTTAGGTTTTTGACTGGTCTGTGCATTTCATCATTTTATTTCTCTCTGATGCTTACATTTAATTCTTTGAGTCGTGAGTTCTAAAATGCGTCACCTGTCCTGGCTGGAGTAATTATCATTATTACTGGTATTATCATATAGTGCTTTGTCGCTCATTATTTAAAGAGGTACAATCAAATAATTGTATCCTCCTAGAATGTAACTTTAGCTTATCAGTGCCAGTTTAAAAAACCATTAGCTAAACACATAACTTTAGACACTGTGCAGATGAAGGGCGCTAATTTTCAAATTGCATTTTTAGTTATATCTGTAAATTAACTTTAAATGTGCATGGAAATCAATGCAGTTCCCACTATGATACCAATAGCAATGACGGCGTCAACTGTTAGTGAGTCACATACATGATTGTGATCGGTAAACGTAAATGCCAAAATAACTAGAAAAATAAATTCCCTTTCTTAATAAAAGAGGAAAAAAAACCTTAATCACATATGTTAAAGTTATGATTTTAGTGAAAAACAATTGACTAAAATAGAGCAGATAAGGGCAGTGACAGAGTGTTTCTGTTAGAGAACGTAAGCAGATTTTATCAATTTTTATTGATCTCTACTAAAAATAGTGTACAAAGTATCAGATGTGTGTTTCTGATATCTGTGTTAAAGCTCCAGAACTGATCCCTCAAGGCTTGGAATTGGGACTATCTTGCTGTATTATCTCCTGATTGTTCTACATTTACATATAAACTTTAAACGTGGCTTTAATTGGAGTTTGTATATAGTTTTTCTTTCTTTATAGAACAATTAGATACAGTGCTCCTGTCAGCTAATTCCTAAGTAATTATCTGCAAAAACCCTAGAGTTTTCTGGTGCGTAAGTAGTTCCCGGAATCATGGCTAAAGTTTCCTCCCACCCCCCCCAAAATCTGAAATGGCGCCTCTGGTGAGCCAGGAGTAGCCAGAGGGCTGCAGGAGGGCCGCGGGCTCTGGCAAGATGCCACCCACATGTGGCAGCACGAAACCCGCCTTGAGCCACATGCCGAGCGTCAGGCACCACAAGCCACAGCCGCAGCGCAGAAGGGTGGTGATACACCATATGCCAGGCCACCCTGACTTTTGCGCTGCCGCTGCTGGTGGTGACGTTGCCTTCAGAGCTGGGTGCCCGGCCAGCACCCGCCAGTATCAGGCCGCCCTCCCAGTGCTTAATTTGTGCCAGGGCTGAGCTCTGGCATTTCTTTCAATACAAATTAAACACCGGGGGAGGCAGAGGGGCCCAGAGGTGGGGGGAGGGGGAGAAGTCCAGGGAGCCCGTGAGGGCCAGAAGTGATGGGGGGGGGCACCAAAATACAAGTTCGCCCAGGGGGCCATTTTCCCAAAGGCTGGCCCTGTTTCAGAGAACTGTCCACAATGACCCCAACTAGCAAATGCAAGAGCCTCAGGGACTGCTGGAGACATAAGGCTATATCTGCACTGGAAGAGCTTAGCTGCCACTCCATTGCCTGGGGGAAGAATTCTCCCCACGAGGCCTCCCACACCCAACCCAACTGCTTAGAGAAGGATCGCCTCCCGTAACGTTTGAAAAGTACAAAAAAAATTCTAATTTTCCATTGTTTCGGCTTCTACTTTTTCCAAGCCAACAAAAGATTTGTTCCTTTCTGCCTGGAAACCAGACAACATTTTTATAAAATGTCCACACTAACCCAGTGAGCAGTGCAGGTTGCCTGGACTATTCAAAGTGTTTCAAGTTTTGCAAATGTGGCTAACAAACACACTGAAATATTTGCTCCTTTACGTTCACTGAGAGAAGGAGAATTATTTATTATTATTATTCCTGCTATTGTTGTTATAGTACAGGGGTCGGCAACCTTTCAGAAGCGGTGTGCCGAGTCTTCATTTATTCACTCTAATTTAAGGTTTCGTGTGCCAGTAATACATTTTAACGTTTTTAGAAGGTCTCTTTCTATACGTCTTTAATATAAAACTAAACTATTGTTGTATGTAAAGTAAATAAGGTCTTTAAAATGTTTAAGAAGCTTCACTTAAAATTAAATTAAAATGGAAAGCCCCCCAGACCGGTGGCCAGGACCCAGGTCGCGTGAGTGCCACTGAAAATCAGCTCGCGTGCCGCCTTTGGCACCCATGCCATAGGTTGCCTATTCCTGTTATAGTATCTAGGAGGCCCAGTCACAGAGCAGGACCTTATTATGCTAGGTGCTGTATAAACATTGAACAAAAAGATATTCCTGCCCCAAAGAGCTTACAATCTAAGATGTACTGGGAATACATTCCAAAATTCAGAAGTTGGTCCAATAAAAGATATTGCCTCACCCACCTTGTCTCTCTAAAATTCCCTTTGACATGTAAATCTTGGGTCGTGACACATTTTTAATCCAAAGGGTTACCACGATGGTTGCAATGGTTTGAAAATGTTGGCCCTGATTGTACTTTTCAGCTGATTTGGGTGCACGGCGATTGTCGCTGGTTTAGCCTACTTTGTGGGTTTTGCAGTCAGTGGCATGACTCACAGAGATTCCTTGAAGACGTGGCTTTCTTTCTGCAACTGTTGCCAGTGGGGGTGCTAGTTATTCTGGGAGCGTTATGTAAATATTTTAAAGTGGCACATCTGTCTGAATTACAGCCATGCACTCCTGGATGGCTAATTGTAGGTTTTAATTCAGCTCTAATGACCAGTTTACATAAATGAGATGGTTGGCAGTAAGTAAGCCATGAAGAGTCAGGATGGAGATTTAACTCATTTTTCTGAGATACTTCTAGATCAAATCCAGCCATCGTTTGCATATGTAACTCCTCTTGAAGTCACTGGGAATTTTGTGTGCAACTACTGCAACACAGATACAATTTGGAACTGCTAGTTGAAATTACACAACAAAACATTGTCCCAATCTTTGGCCTCGCCCTGGCTTACTTTACTTACATGATTACTCCAATTGACTTTGTTCAGGTGAGTAAAATGGGCAGGATTTTGTCCTCTATTTCTATGGTATTGTTGCCCCTTTTTACCCAAGCGGTTAGCAGGGTCTTCCAGGTTGTTACCGTTAGGAGGACAAATTGGTGATGGAGTCAGGTATTTCTTTGTTGCAATCCAGTTTGTATACATAGAATGTACAAAGTCCTGTTTCCTTGAACACAGGAGGAATCAAACAGTTCCAACCCCCTTTCAGCCAGCACTGAGTCCAAAAACTCTCTCGGCTCTCTTCCCAATGTTTGTTCTGACTGTGTCTTTGGCTTTTTCTTGCTGTCTTCTCTCTCACCTTCTCTGATCATTCTGCGTCTCCTTCACGCACATGCACACACACACACCGTCACAAAACAATAACCAGTGGAGCCCTCACACACACACACGCTTTGCATCTGCCTTTTTTTGGGCAGTGACATGTTATAACATGCTGCTGGGGATAGCCAGAGCTCTGAGACTCTGTGTTAACTCTCTGCCTCAGCAAGAGTGAGTTTTGCTGGCAATTAGACTGTGTGTCCGCTCCCTGCCACACCAGTCTGTCTTCCTAATAAGCAAACTCCTCAAGGTTCTCAAGGCCCAAACCTTGCCTAGCAGGTAACAATCAGTGAATTCTCTGCAACTCACCACCCCTAGCACTGTGCATTCACGGAGATATTGAGTTCGCTGCTTTGTTAAAGTACAGTATATCACAACGTATTAATTAAACTGGGATAAATACACCCTTCCCTTCAAACACAACACTGCATTGGTTTCTAGTAAAGGTAAAACAAGGTTATTATCAGAAGAGCGTGCATTAAGTGATACCGAGTAAAAGCGATAAAGGCAGAGATGGTTACAAGCAAGTAAAAGTGAAAACCTGCATCTAAAAGTGTAAAACTTGATCTAGCAAGATACAGTCTTTGTTCAAGATGGCTTCTCTCACCCACTGTCTCCTTTCCAGCTTTTTACTGGCCAGTCTGGGCAGGACCCACCACGGAGCTCAGATCACTTGGTTTCTTTATCTTCTGTAGGTGAAGGGTAAAGGTGAAGAAGTCTCTCTCTGTTCCTTATATTCACAGAAAGGAATGCCTTTGTCCTATAGGTCTGGAAGGCCTCCTCAGGATTAGTCTCCTGTATCTGTCTGTGGTGCAGGACCATGTTAGTTCTCTGTCTCTCAAGTTCAGGAACAGAATTACCCCCGCTGGTTTGGCCCAATAGCTTTGTTTACTGCTTATATGTAAAGAGAGGTAAATCCACATTCCTTGGTCTAGGATAGACCTTTACCTAGGCTACTTTGTCTTAAACATGTTCTGTGACAGTGGTTTTCAACCTGTGGTCCACAGACCCCTGGGGATCCGCAGACTATGTCTAAGGAATCCCTGAAAGGTTGTCGTTACCATAGAACAGTGTTTTTCAGCCTGTGGTCCATGGACCCCTGGGCTCCACAGACTATGTCTATGATTTCCAAAGGGGTCCGCATCTCCATTTGAAATTTTTTAGGGGTCCACAAATGAAAAAAGGTTGAAAACCACTTGTCTGGAAACATCATAGCGGGAATTCATAACTTCACCTATACGGTTAACACACTGACTTTACAATGATATTATTAGCGTTCATATGAAGCCTCACAAGGCATATTTTGTACAAATATTATTGCAACACTGTGTTGGGTGTGAATACAGAGGTGCCTGGGGTCCTATGTGCCTGTGTGTGGTGTGGAGTCTGCTATTTTTTCAACTATCCAGTTCCATAAAGGAGCTTAACTGTTTCTTAAATGAAGAGCAGAGGCTATACCCCCCAGTTACAATGAGACTTAGCCCAACCCACCACAGAATATTGCTGAGTCAGTATAAATCAACATAGCTATTTTGTTTTCCTGAGGTGAGGCCCTGGGTCGTTTGAGTTTGCTGTGTACTTTCTCCATAATCCCAAACAACAGCTTGACATAGGACATACCTACAATAGTCAGTATTTTAGATCAGTATTGGGCCCACTCCTACATCCCTTACTCACATGAGCAGATCGTTAAAATTAACAGAGCTACTCCTATAGGTGCTGCCCAATTGGGTTTTTACAGACCTGGAACAAGGAAATCAAATAAAGCACAGAGACACTTCAGTTTCTTTATTTTTCATATATTTATACTGAACATCTTTATGCTTTTTATTGTAATATTATAATGAAATGTATATATATAACCCCTCTGAACAAAAGGAATAATTGTCGCATGAATAAACAAAACGGATTAAAAAAATGGAAAATATCAATTCTTTTATTGTATCTTTGCTATGTTTAAAGCCACCGTTCTCCTTCATTGTCTCATTGTCTGCCCTCTTTTTATTTGTGAGCCTTACATTTAGGTTTCTTGTCCCGGTATAATTCAGGGAGGGTTTCTGGAGGTCATCAAACTGGTCTTTTGTAAAAACAGTGTGTGTTCCATGCAATGAAAGGCTGATATCTGGTCAGCAGCAGAAACTTACGCAGCTGCAGAATGAACTGAGCACTGGCCACTCATGTAGCTTTCCCAAAACAGCCTATAGGAACACATACGGTATAGAAGAAAACTCACTGAGTTCTTACTACTTATATATAGGGCAAAATTCTAAGCTAGGATCCAAGGTGCTCTCAACAGTGGCTCTTAAAATTCCACTATTGCACTCAGGAGGCTCGTCTATGGACCTGTTTGGAGGCCAAATTCGACATGTGAATGCATACGCCACTGATTTTATATGCTACCAAATATAGATAGATAAACCACCTATGGGATGGATGAGAACCATGAGTATTCTTAATCCTTATATATAAGGTAAAATTCTAACCCCAGCTATATAAACTGGTTTTAAAAAGAGCTATGAGCAGAAATGGACCTTTTATTTGCATCAATGCTCCTCATACAACTAAAAGCCAGATTATTTACAAAATTAAGCAGTCACTTACGTATGCAATTACATGCCTCATTTGCATGCACAACACCTTGAACGTGCATGCAAATCAGGTAACTGAACATGCAGATGGACAGTTAGATGCATTTGCATGTGCAATTTGTCCAGTAGACCGTTTAAACTGCAAGCATATGCGAGATTAGGCAAGCAGCGAGATGCTAACTTCCTCAAAACTCCAGCCTTAAGAACGGAATTTGTCTGAAAGGATCTTCAAGTCTTTTGAAAAAGATCTCATTTCACTCTGTTTTGTGTCTGAAATTAATATGGCATAATTAACATTTTCTATGCCACATCTTCCAGGTAATCCTGTTTTGAACGCTACAGCCATTTAAACAATTGATGCAGCCATTTAAACATCAGGACACATCGTTTTTGTCCTACAGCATAATGAGTGCTTGGACATAAACTGTACTGCAGCTATACACAGTAAAGTCAAAGTTTCTTTTAGATCATATTTTTGCACCTAACATACTTCTGCCTTGAACCTACATAAACATGTACACCCTCCTTGCTGGAAAAATAAGCATTGTTTTCCTATTGAATGTGTGTCTTCTACAAATGAGAGAAAATAAATTCTTTTATTTTTGTCTGCCTTTTTACCGCTTTGAAACGTTCTTTTCTGCAGATGTTTAATAAAGCGATAGTTCCATCACGATATCTTGTCAGAACATGGCACTTACAGAAACGCCCCAAGCAGATGTTTATAAATAAGAGGTCCCTCTTTTTTAATAAAGATTTATATCCAGTCACTGAAATGTACACCATAACACTGTAGGATCTTCATAATGTGTATCTGTAGTATATGTATGGTATGTGGTATCTTGTTACCATCAACACCAGGAAGCTTACTGCATCATTAGAACCAATCCTATAGAAGAAACACCGAGTAACTAGCAATAAGCACCACCTCCAAGAGACAATCACCTGTTTTATGGCATCCCTGAAAAGAAGAGAAAGGCCAGAGAGACAGTGTCCAGAACTGGATCTAGATTAAGTCAGAATTTGGAGTGGATGTAGTGGAAATCCAGTGAGATATGCATCGCTTGAGTAAATCCATAACTGTATGCAATGTAGTTGTAGCCAAGTTGCTCCCAGGATATTAGAGACAAGGTGGAAGAGGTAATGTCTTTGATTGGACCAACCTTCTCTCTCTAAATCCATAATTGAAATGCAGTTACTTTTGCCCTTCACCCATCCTTTCCTGATCGTTTGTTACCAGAGGTGGCCAGGAAATGATTTCCTCACCTCCACCTCACAATTTTTTCCCTTTAAAAAAAACCAAAAAATCATTATTCTTTTTTTCGGCAAAAAATCAAAAATTTAAGTTTTTCTACAAAACCCAGATTTTTTTCAGGAATGTTTCCACTGAGAAAAAAGTATGTGGATGGAAATGTTTTGACTAGCTCTACAAGTTACTCTATCATGTCTAACACTAGACTGCAAGCCCTTCAAGGCACAGACCAGCTTCTTCTCTTTTCTTCTGTAAATTGCCTCGCACCTCAGACCCTGTAATGATGAACACACGCTGTTCAGTATCCCCTGCTGCCGGTTGGTGCCCATCTATGTCTTGGGTGGAGCCTGAGAATCATAGAATATCAGGATTGGAAGGGACCTTAGGAGGTCATCTAGTCCAACCCCCTGCTCAAAGCAGGACCAATCCCCAATTTTTGCCCCAGATCCCTAAATGGCCCCCTCAAGGATTGAACTCACAACCCTGGGTTTAGCAGGCCAATGCTCAAACCACTGAGTTATTCCCTGCCCCACCCCCAATATAGAACAATATACTATGTTAAATACATAGAACAATACACTGTGTTAAATACAGAGGGCCAGATTAATCCCTAATGTAATTGACTTCTTTGGGGCTACATCCGCCAGGAGCTTGGCCCTTTCTGTCTGACTCATACAATAAGAGTGGTGAATTTTGTTCGTTTCTGCAATATTTTAAATACGTTGAGTCTAATCTAAACCCCACTAAAGCCAACAGAAGTCTTTCCAGTGGCTTCATTAAGTGTTGGATCAGGCCTGTTGTCACATATATTTAAAACATGTGCAACTGTTGATGAGGCATAATCAGTGTATAGCACTAAACCTTAGGACTAGACTTTCTGAAACAAAAGCTTTAGTTCTCCCTGTAGTTGATGGAGACTTTCCATAAAATCACTCCGGGGCCAGGCTGCGTTTCTCTAATTGTACAGGGCTGTCATCCTCATGAATATTAAACATTGTTTCCAACTCAAGTGTAACTGCAGCTCCTTTTATAGCACAAAGCATGGATATCCCAGCTGAAACCATTCTGCTTCATGGCTGGGGCCTGCTGAAAAAGTGACTGCGGTTCAAACTATTTATCAATGCTTTGTTGTATTGGGAGAATGCTCAGTGACAGATGGACACTCTCTTTAAAACCTCAACGTATGCAAATCTCCATACAAAAGAGCCCAGGATGTTTTTAATATCACACAGTTGCCTCAGGACATGTTTTTAAATCCCCATTTACCAAGGGCCCTGGCTTTTTATCAGTCAAACGCCTTAAGCACTATGTCAACGTGGACATCTGGCCGCATGTTTAAAAAAAAATGTTATTTGCTAAAATATTTTGTGATGTGACAGGGGTTTTAACTGGGGACATTAGACCTAATGGCATATGTTTCAACCTAACTGCTCATAGAGGAAAAACTAACAAAGTAGTTATGGTGAGGCAGTTTACCATTTGGTGTGTGTAGTAAGCCAAAAACAGTAACTGAGAGGACGGTAACATAACCAGGCAGTGTCAAGAATTGGGATTAAATACATTGTAATAGCCCGCCATTCTTATTCTGATGCCTTTATGCCATTGTGTTGCTTTGACATGCAAGAGGGAGTCGTATGAAATATGTGTGTGTATCAGAAGAACATCCCTGTCCTTTTAAGACTGTCAAAGTTATCGAGGGGGAGGAAACCTGACCTACCTGAATTTTATTCACACCTGGAAGATCTTGTCTTCTAAGATAACAAAGTGTTTGGGGTGGGTTGGTTTGTTTGTTTGGTGGAGGTGTTAATGCAGTGGGAGAAGGCTGCCAAGAAATGTGTGCGGGTTAAGGAAAAGTAACCCAAAAAAAGTGACGTGACTATATCAAATTTCTTGTAAACAAACGAGCAGGAGTACCACTCCCCATTGCAAGGTGGGTTTATCCACAGGCTTTCCGGTGATCTGTTAGAAAGCCCACTGTGGTGATCCTGTTGGTTTCTTATATATAAGTTGTCTGTAATGTTCCATTCTTGAAGCTGAGTGTGGTATCCAGGAAGTTGACACTAGTGTGGGAGTGTTCTGAAGAGTTTATAATGGCTGGGTGGTGGTTGTTGAAGTTGTGGTGGAAATCTATGAGGAAGTTCAGGTCATCTGTCCAGAGGATGAAAATATAATTTATCTATTTAGAAAAACTGGACGAACACAAGTCCATGGGGCCGGATGCACTGCATCCGAGGGTGCTAAAGGAGTTGGCCGATGTGATTCCAGAGCCATTGGCCATTATCTTTGACAAATCATGGCAATCGGGGGAGGTCCCGGATGACTGGAAAAAAAGCTAATGTAGTGCCCAGTCAGCTACAGGCCAGTCAGTCTCACCTCAGTCCCTGGAAAAATCATGGAACAGGTCCTCAAGGAATCAATTCTGAACCACTTAAAGGAGGGGAAAGTGATCAGGAACAGTCAGCATGGATTCACCAAGGGCAAGTCATGCCTGACTAACCTAATTGCCTTCTATGATGAGATAACTGGCTCTGTGGATGAGGGGAAAGCAGTGGATGTGCTATTTCTTGACTTTAGCAAAGCTTTTGATACAGTCTCCCACAGTGTTCTTGCCAGCAAGTTAAAGAAGTATGGGCTGGATGAATGGACGGTAAGGTGGATAGAAAACTGGCTGGATGGTCGTGCTCAACGGGTAGTGATCAATGGCTCCATGTCTAGTTGGCAGCCGGTATCAAGTGGAGTGCCCCAAAGGTCGGTGCTGGGGCCGGTTTTGTTCAATATCTTCATCAACGACCTGGAGGATGGTGTGGACTGCACCCTTAGCAAGTTTGCAGATGACACTAAACTGGGAGGAGTGGTTGATACGCTGGAGGGTAGGGACAGGATACAGAGGGACCTAGACAAATTAGAGGATTGGGCCAAAAGAAATCTGATGAGGTTCAACAAGGACAAGTGCAGAGTCCTGCACTTAGGACGGAAGAATCCCATGCACTGCTACAGACTAGGGACCGAATGGCTGGGCAGCAGTTCTGCAGAAAAGGACCTAGGGGTTACAGTGGACGAAAAGCTGAATATGAGTCAACAGTGTGCCCTTGTTGCCAAGAAGGCTAACGGCATTTTGGGCTGTATAAGTAGGGGCATTTCCAGCAGATCGAGGGACGTGATTATTCCCCTCTATTCGGCACTGGTGAGGCCTCATTTGGAGTACTGTGTCCAGTTTTGGGCCCCACACTACAAGAAGGATGTGGATAAATTGGAAAGAGTCCAACGGAGGGCAACAAAAATGATTAGGGGGCTGGAGCACATGACTTATGAGGAGAGGCTGAGGGAACTGGGATTGTTTAGCCTGCAGAAGAGAAGAGTGAGGGGGGATTTGATAGCTGCTTTCAACTACCTGAAAGGGGGTTCCAAAGAGGATGGATCTAGACTGTTCTCAGTGGTAGAAGATGACAGAACAAGGAGTAATGGTCTCAAGTTGCAGAGGGGGAGGTTTAGGTTGGATATTAGGAAAAACTTTTTCACTAGTAGGGTGGTGAAGCACTGGAATGGGTTACCTAGGGAGGTGGTGGAATCTCCTTCCTTAGAGGTTTTTAAGGTCAGGCTTGACAAAGCCCTGGCTGGGATGATCTAGTTGGGGTTGGTCCTGCTTTGAGCAGGGGGTTGGACTAGATGACCTCCTGAGGTCCCTTCCAACCCTGAGATTCTATGATTCTATGATTCTATGATAATTGATTTATCTGAGATATATCACCCACCTTGTCTTGCTTATGGTTTTGTGGTACATTTGTTCAGAAATTCTTCCTCAAGACAGCCCAGGAAGAGATTGGCATTCTCGGGAGCCATCCTAGTACCCATGGGTTGGACAAAGTGTTTGTTGGTGAATTTAAAACTGTTATGGTTGAGGATCAAATGGATGAGTTTGGCGACGTGTTTGGGGTGGATATCTGAGTGTTGTCCATTGTCTTGTAAATATTTGAGGCAGGCAACAATGCTGTCATTGTGAGAGATGTTGATGTATAGGGAAGTGACATCCTTCGTGGCAAGGATGGTGTTCTGAGGGAGCTTATAGATGTTGCAGAGTTTGGGAAGGAAGTTGTTTGTGTCCAGGAGGAAGCTGGCCCTTTGTGTGGTGAGTGGTTTGAGGTTGGCTTCTGTAAGTCCCATACTCCTTCAATAAGAGTGCCAAGGCACATGATGGGTCTACCTGAGTTCCCTTGTTTGTGTCTCTCGAGAAGCTTGTAGAAGGTTCCAGCGGTGGGTTCTTGGGGGATGAGTTTATAGAGTTTTTCTTGGAGTTGTTTGGGGAAGGATTTGATGATATCCTTAAATTCCTGGGTAAATTGTGGTGTGAAGTGTTCTCTGAGTTCTTTAAGGTAGGTGGTGTCAGAGAGTTGTTGGTTGGCCTTGTTAAAGTAGTCATTACAGTTGAACACTTTTCACAAAATTATCAATCTATAGCTGACCTCTTAGTCCTCATTCTCAATGGAAATCTGCACAACGCCTTCAAAAGATGAGTCTGGGAACTTAAATTCGTAACTTTGCTAGACACTAAAAATCATGGACTGAATAGAGAGACTGGATTGATGGCTTATTAGAACAATCTATAACCCATTAACAACCCCCACCCCCAGCTGCCAATTCCTCCTCTCCCTTCCGTTCCCCACTATGACTGGAGGGGTGTTAACGGGACCTTAAATGGTCCCTTGAAATACACATTAACTACTTATGCTAAACAATCTGCTCCCGCTTGTATTTAGCTGTGACACTCTCTGAGTATAAGAAAGAAAAACTTGTAGCACTGAGTATGTTTCCCAAACCTGAAGAAGAGCTCTGTGTAAGCTTGAAAGCTCGTCTCTCTCACCAACAGAAGTTGGTCCAATAAAAGATATTACCTCCCCAACCTCTGAGGGTCTGTCCTTTTAAAGTTCTCCACCATCCGCAGGGGAAATGGAACTGACATTTGGATTCTAAGATGGACTTCTATGTATCTCTCTTATGTCTTATGCCAAAAGTTTGGCAGTGTTGAAATCATTAGGTGACGGGGAAATTAACCAAAAGGTATGCAGGAGGCTTGCCTTTAGAACATATCCCAAGCAGAGTTGTTTCCTTGTGATGGGGTGTATACCCCACACAGGCCCTGACGGGGTTAATGTGAGCCTGAGAGGCCAATTAACATGCATGGCAGCACCTGCGAGAGAGAAAGTCGGGCTTAACTAATAATGAAGCCCAGCTCAGTAGGGGCTGGGCAGAGATTATAAAGCCGGGAAGTTTGTTGCAGCAGGGTCTGCAGGGAGAGAATCTGCAGTCACTCTCTGGGAGATAGAAGAGGTAGCAAGGCCTCTGAGGGAGTAAACATTGGTGGCCAGCTGCAGGATTCCTGGGCTGGCACCCAGAGCAGAGGGAGAGACTGAGTTTCCCTACCAGCCACTGAGAAAGGTGGGGTGAAAGCCTCTGAGGTAAGGGGTGTAAGGACCCTGGAGCCCAGAAACAGACAGAAGACCTGCTGTAAGGTCATTGGACGACAGCTTGATTCAACTCTCTGCTACCCGATGGGGTGAAGTAAACCATGACCTAACCAGGGGGCCAAGTTGCGAGAAGAGAGACCACCGCAGTGACAGAGAAACCGTCGGCAGGAGGTGTCATACAAGAAGACAGCCACTGCACCATGCCTGACCACAATGAGTGAGCCCCCTTACATTCCCCAAAAAAGGAGAAATGCCAGAGAGATTCTATGAAGTCCATTAGGGACTTTGTCCTTGCTGTTGATTTTCCAGGAAAGTTGCCCAGATACTGCAATGACGGAAGGCAGGATAAACCCCCAAGGTAGATAGAAAATAAACACTCCTCAGACATTCCCAAAATTGTAGAAAACCCAGCTGCTTTATTGCATGAAATAAACCTGTCAAAGGAGAACGGCCATAAAGTTCGTCACTTGTCTGGGCAATTCCCTGTTCTGTTCCCTGTTTCTGATCCTTGTACCTCACACTGCAAACTTCTTCAAAGCCTGCATTTGTTCTTTTCTCAAGGAGATAGTCATTTTATTTTTCCTTTTCTGGAAATCCTTTCATGTAGTAGGCAAAATGTCAGAACTAGATCCAAAAAAATCAAAACAAAGAAACCAACCCACAACCCATGGTACACAGGAAATGCTATGCTATATTTACCACTAATTATATTTTCAATATAATAAGTTGTTAAAGCTCTAATGTGGTTGAAAGATTTTAGTTTGAAACCTAAATTCCCTTAATTTCTTCCTTTAAAAAAAAGTTTGTATTTTTTCAGTTGCATTCATTATTTTCTTTGTGTCATGTGCTCGTCTCTACTGCATTTCTCCAGAGAGTAGCTGGTCACTCAGTTTCTATGAAGTATTAATACCCCACCAGTGATTTTTATGTACCCAGATCATTTCTTTTTTTTACCTTTAGATGTTCAACAGCATGAATATTCTTATTTTTTATTTAAAACTAATTTGGAGTTCTTGGCTCTCCAAGGGGTTTCTAATCACCAAAAAGTGCCCGAGGCTAAAACTGATTGACAGGAACACGTTGTGGCTTCTGAAAAGTAAATTGGCTATTGACAGAGCAGTATACAAAGGAAAATGCTAAATGCTTATTATTTATGAGCTATTAGGGAAAATGTTATTAGCATCTGTTTCCCACATGGGCAAAAACACCTGTCAGACATCAGGAAACTATAAAACGATGCACAGTTAATAGTTACTTTGTTTAAAAAGTCATTAAAATTGAATGTCAGTTAAAACTTAGGAAAACATTATTCTTCAAACAACTTTTAATCTTGCCGTTCAAAAAAAACCCAGGCCTTACCACAAATTCATTTCTGGAAGCATAGAGGAAATAAGGCATTTCATTTGACAATGATGAGGCAAATTGTAGTACACAACAAATAAGCTCTTTTTTTAAACAAAAGGAGAGAGAACTGGAAATTTATAATGAAGCCAATATGGAGGGAGGTCAGACATTTACAAGGTTTTTCATTGCAGGGATGTTCATACCCCACTTATATCTGTAAGTGGAATATTTATTTAATTCGTTTTATTGAGGTGCATTTCCCAGACACACTCAAAGGATATGACAATGTCTTCTTCCATTCTGAGCCATTGCCCTCCCTTTCCACCCTCTTCCCCCTTTATCTGATCATAAAAACAGGAACAGAGATTTCAGGCAGGTGACATACTGATGACCTTGGAAGCTCAAGTCCTTTACACACTTAGGGTACGTCTATACTTACGCGTCCGATCGGAGGCACGGGATTGATGTTCTGGGTTCGATTTATCGCGTCTTGTCTAGACGCGATAAATCGAACCAGGAAGTGCTCCGCCGTCGACGCTGGTAATCCAGCTCGACGAACGAAGTAGGCGGAGTCGACGGGGGAGCCTGCGCGCCGCGTGTGGACCCCGGGTAAGTGCTTTTTCATTCGAACTAACATCGTTCGACTTCAGCTACGTTATTCACGTAGCTGAAGTTGCGTATCTTAGTTCGAATTCTGGGGTTAGTGTAGACCAGCATCTGCAGTGGTATAAGCTTCATCACCTAAAGCCTGTTCCAGAGGGATCTCTCATGTCTATACTACCCGCCGGATAGGTGGGTAGCGATCGATCCAGCGGGGGTCCATTTATCGCGTCTAGTCTAGAGGTGCAGGCGGAGTCGACGGGGGAGCGGCAGCAGTCGACTCACCGCCGAGAGTAGATCGAAGTACGTCGACTTCAGCTACGTTATTCATGTAGCTGAAGTTGCGTAACTTAGATCGACCTTCCCCCCACTTCAGTGTAGACCAAGGCTCATAAGGAGTCTGATCCAAAGCCTATCCAAATCAATGGAAGTCTTTCCATTGACTTCAGTGGACATTAGATCAGGCCCTAAGGTCCTGATCCAGCAAAACTCTTCAGCATGTGCATAACATCTCGACAGGACTGCTTGCATGCTTAAAGTTTGACACGTGCTTAACTATTTTCCTTACTTAGGCCCTGATCCAGCAAAGTACTTAGGCATGTACTTAACTTCAAGCACCTAAGCAATCCTTTATGGTGAATTTCTACCACCAGGGATGTGCACCCAGGGAATGGATGAACCCCTGTATGTACAGTACTAGTACAGCAAATTCTACAATGGCATTGCATTCGAAATAAAAACTCTTGGCTTTCTTCATTTTGTTTGTTTGGTTTTGTTTTATATCTAACTTGATTATTAACTGAATCAACTCTCTAACAAACTAATAAAAGATTCTCTTAATAGCTAAGTTACACGCCCACTGGAAATTAGAATATTGTTGTCTTTGTAACTCTAGTTGAGCTAAATCTCGAGTATCACTTTATCCCTGGGGCTTCAGATGTCGCTAGTTTAGTACTTAGAGAGGTGTGCAAAAATATGGAGAACTCATTGAGATTGTTTCTTACATCTACCAGAATCCATTTTAACAGGGTGTTGGGTGCCTGGAAAAAATGAAGCAGGTTCCCCAACATGCCAAGATTCACCTGTCATTGAAAGCAACCCATCAGCTTCACAAATCAGCAGGGCCCTAGAGACTAGACAAAATGAGAACCCTTTATCTTGTATCCTTTTGGATCTAAACATGTCCCTATGGTTTTTGTTTCCAGGTAAAATACAAAACCAGAAGGGTCCTATTTTCCAATTCTGGCTTTGCTTGTGGTTCAAGTCTCAATAAGAACAGACATTCTCAAAAGGTTTTGTCCCCAATGGCAGCAATCATGTGAGAACAGCTCAAGAGATTTCAGTACCATCGTATCTGAACCTGAGCCCTAGCCCTATCCCTGATTCAGAGCTAAACCCAAACCACAAACTCTAATTTAATAATCCACATCCAGATTGTAGTCCGACTGCTGTGCCAGCAAGGAAAACAGCAGCCAACCCGGCACAACAGCGACCATAGATATACCAAGCACTGTCTCCTAACCTCGTGTCTCATTTTAACTATGACCATCATTTTCATTGTAGAAAATTACCCCACCAAAAAGTGCATTGGCAAAAAAAAAAAGCAATGCAAAGTAATAATCTCTAGGAATATCTCAGTGGTATAAAGTAGATGCCACAGAATAGAATTTGTGACAATTCTGATCATCCCACCCATTACATGTCCCAAATAGTTAGATTCAGTCCCCCAGGACTAGAGCGAATCAGGAAATTACCGCCCACCTCCCCATGAAATTTGTTTACAATTTTTTTTTTTCATTTCCAAATGTTTGTTTAAAAAAAAATTCATCCATTTTTGGTTTTTCAGTTGCCAAAAATCCAAATATTTTTGCGTTTTTGGGTTTGTTTGTTTTTTACAAAAACTGAAACAGGTCTTGACAAAAATGGACATTTTTCAACAAAAATTTCTGTCCCGTTGAAAAGCCATTTTCCGTTAAAAAAAGTTTTGGTGCAAATTTTTCAAGCAGCTCTACTGAGAACACAGACCAAGTCTTCCTCTATGTTTTGGAGAGAGCTGAGTGCACTCACAATCAAGTAAACAAAAACAGCACAGTTGAAGGTTTTTATGATAATTATATGTAAATTACATGTCAAGCACCAAGCTGTCCACTGAAGATATGCATCACTATCCCCTCCAAGTGGGTTGCAGTATCAGCACAGGTTATGAAACCAAACCCAGCAGGAAAATTGAATCTATTTAGAAGTTGAAGGTGTGAAAATTGACCCAAAATGTACACCTGATTTGTGATTAGTACATTTGGCCACACAAAACAGGTAATGGTGAGCACAAGTACATTTTAGTGCAATTACCCAGCATGCATATGAAGGTTAGTTTTGCTTGTGCAAACATACGTTTGTGTGTGCACAATTTGCACTCTCACTTCACTTGGGATTTAGGCCTGAGATTTTACTTAGTGAAACAGAAGTAAAGAAAGTCTTTAAAACAAACCATAAAAAAGTCCACACATCATTTTTTTCCTTTTAGTAAATAACATCTTCCTGACATAGCAATCTATTATATGATGACAAACCCATTGTGCCACCAGTAAAAATGCCAGAGAAATATGATATAAAATATTGCCTGTCCATTTAAATTATGTAATATTATTAACATTAATTACCATACTCCGATACTGTGAGTGAATCACATTTTCCATCCCCCAACTTCCCCAGCAAAGTTTAAATCTTAATTAAACACAGTGTTTTTCTCCATTCATTTCCTTAAAGGGACAGTACCAATCTGACAGAATGAAATATCAGCTGGACAAATGCCTGGAACCAGTTCTTGCATTCTTGACTCTCATCCCACTACTTCAATTGAGTTTGCCTAGAACTTCATTCTCTGTGTGGTTTCCCTCTTGGACAACACAAGCCTGCAGTGGCACCCACAGCCTGACACACGTTATGCACGACACATACCATTGGCAAAGATGCCAAGTCATCAGTGTTGGGCACTCTCAATGAGAGTGTAATGAGGAGTAGTGCTGGCCGCCCTTCTGCCTACTCAGGTTTGACCCCACGGTCCCAGACCTGAGCAGCACCGGGGTGCAACCCCACTCGCTCAATTTTGGTAAGATCTCTTCTGGAATACTGCGTACAATGCTGGTCACTTATGTTCAAGAAAGTTGAATTCAGACTGGACTAGGTGCAGAGAAGAACTACTAGAATGATCTGGGAACTGGAAGGCCTCTCTTGTGAGAAGAGACTAAAAAAATTTGTCTTATTTAGCCCAACAAAATTAAGGCTGAGTGGGGATATGATTGGTCTTTATAAAAACACCCAGGCAGAAAACAACGTCGAAGAAGAAAAGTTACTTAAGCTGAAGGATAATGTTGGCACAAGAACAAATGGCAAAGAACAAAAATAAACTGGCCGTGAACTAATCCAGACTGGAAATTAGAAAAAGGTTTCTAACCATCACAGGAGTGAAGTTCTGGAACAGCTTCCCACTGGGACTAGTGGTGGGGAAACAACCAACTACACCGCACCCTCGCGAGAACACGGGGTTTGGGAGTAGGGTGACCAGACAGCAAATGTGAAAAATCGGGACAGGGGGTAATAGGAGCCTATATAAGAAAAAGACCCAAAAATCGGGACTGTCCCTATAAAATTGGGACATCTGGTCACCCTATTTGGGAGCCATGCGCAGTATTGTGTTAACGCGGGGACCGCGTTACCATGGATTCCAATTTAAATAATTTATTTTGGGATCCATGGTCGCACGCGCTATGTTGACGCACGTTCTAGCGGGGGGTCTCCTGTAGTTTTAAAATGGAGCTTGATAAGTTTATAAACAGGATTTTATGCCGGGGTTGCCAGGGGACTCGACTCAGTGACCCAAGTCCTCAAACATATATCACACTCTCAAGGAACAGCCATCAGATTGTAACAAATTTGGTCACTGGTGAGCTGGGCAGGGTTTGAACTGGAGACAAATGGTACTAGCCTACCATGAGTTATCTGGACCAGCCATTTCCCTGGAATATTGTTATTTTGAATGCATGTTTGTCCTCTGAGGGACTTTGGAAGGGTATACGTAAGATGTTAAAAGGACAGAGATTAAAGTCTAACACTCTTCAAAGGATTCCAGCACTCCTCTGTAATAAGAATGACAATATTTTAGATCCAAAACATGAGTTTCTTAAACCCTTTCAAGCTGGTGGGCTCTGTAACTTGGTAAACATTTTCATAGTTTCTGGTACAACACATGGAATAGCAGGACATCTGCTATGTCTGACTACCCTAGTGAGGTGCACTTCCCCAGAGTACGACAAGCGCACAAAGGCAGCTCTTATTGTTTGTTTAGTACCAGAGTTGTGGGGGGCACTGTACAATGTACACCGATAAAGGCACCTTGAGAAGCTTACAAGATAAAATAGGCTCCCAAAAGACCTCCCGCGAATCCAGAGTTGGGGAGGAAATAGTGGATTCTTCTCTTTGTTTGCAGTTATAAAATTCAGTTCTAGGGCAGGTCAATATTTTTCAAAATTGTTGAAATTTCAGCAACAAAGAGCAACGGCTTTTTTTAAATTTTGGGTTTTTTGGCCACTTTTCAACCAGCTCTGCTCATTTCTTGTGGGAATCCAGAAGAAGGGTATTTATAAGAGGGGTTTGAATGAGCAGGGGCAGTGGCTTAGTGAAGCAGGGAGAGCAAGGTATTTCATCCACATGGGGTAGTGTGGAGCATATCAGAGACAGGAGTGGGAAAAGGACATGGACAGGGTAACAGGCCTGCTGTGGTTGGTGAGCAGAGGGATCAAGGGGGGCAGATATGACAAACATCTTAGCACCTTATTGATCTGAATGGACTTTCTGCTGAACCTTCTGGTGAGACCTTGCCTGGGAACCTTGAAGTTAGAACATAAGAACGGCCATACTGGGTCAGACCAAAGGTCCATCTAGGCCAGAATCCAGGCTTCTGACAGTGGCCAATGCCAGATGTCCCAAAAGGAATGAACAGAACAGGCAATCATCAAGTGATCCATCCCCTGTTGCTCATTCCCAGCTTCCGGCAAACAGAGACTAGGGACACCATCCCTTCCCATCCTGGCTAATAGCCATTGATGGATCTATCCTCCAAGAATGTATCTAGTTCTTTTTTGAACCCTGTTATAGTCTTGGCCTTCATAACATCCGCTGGCAAGGAGTTCCACAGGTTGACTGTGCGTTGTGTGAAAAAAATACTTCCTTTTGTTTGTTTTAAACCTGCTGCTTATTAATTTCATTTGGTGACCTCTAGTTCTTGTGTTATGAGAAGGAGTAAATAACACTTCCTTATTCACTTTCTCTACACCAATCATGATTGAATAGACCTCAATCATATCTCCCCTTAGCCGTCTCTTTTCCAAGCTGAAAAGTCCCAGTCTTATTAATCTCTTCTCATATGGCAGGTGCTCCATACCTCTAATCATTTTTTTGCCCTTTTCTGAACCTTTTCCAGTTCCAATATATCTTTTTTGAGATGGGGTGACCCTATCTGCACGCAGTATTCATGATGTGGGCGTAGCATGGATTTATATAGAGACACGCATGGCACTGCAGATTTTCAAAATCAACAACTCTGCATCAGAGGTGTACTCCAGCGCCCACTGAAGTCAACAGAAAGAGCCTCATTGACTTCAGTGGGCTTTGGATCAGGCCCTAAGCCTCTTCCCTTGCCCCCCGCCCCCCGCCCTCCACCCTTATCCGGCGTTATCAACAACAGCCACCTCCTCCTTATCCAGACTCGATTCTCCAGGCAGGAGTCCCCCTGGGCGGACATTTCAGCCTTGCACTTGAGCTGCATTTGATCTTCTGGTGCTCTTTGAAATACAATGCCTCACTTGTTTAGTCGAGGTCCCATTTGGGAAGCCTCCTCTTGATTCTTTCAAAGCAGGGTATATCAGGGGAGCAGGGTTTGTTTAAAAAAAAAGAAGAAGAAAAGAAAAGAAAAGATGATTTTGAAGTTAGTTTTAATGTACAAATGCTTTTTCAAAAAAAAAAATTTTTAATCCTTTTAGTTGGTTGTTTTTTGTTTATTTGTTTATTTAATTGGCCCAACAATTTAAATAGTTCTGACAGAGCCATAGCTCTTACATCTGTTTTCCTAAACTTCCCCTTGATCTTTATCATATAGCTCATATAGTTCAGTCTCCAGAACCCGTCTTTCCAGGCATACGTTGGGGATCACTCCAAATATAACCTTAGCTTACAATGTTGGGGAGTGAACACCCCAGCCAGTAATATGTAGAGAGCACAAAATCTGCAGCGTGCTAAGCACTGACTGCAAACTTTTCTAGTCATTTAGTTGATCAACCATCTCAGCCTCCTCCATCAACTGAGATGTGATAGTCACTTCGTATCATAGGAGTTGCCATACTGGATCAGACCTGAGGTCCATCAGGTCCATTATCCTGTGACACTGGCCAGCAGAAGTCCCATTTACTTGGTTCTCCATAACCTCATGGACATAAGTGACCCTGATTTCTCCTTCTTGCACCATATCTCATACATCTGCAGATCTGCAATGCTGCCCATATATGCCAACACCTTGACTCCTTCCGTGCTGAAATCCACATCTGAGCCTTTATATTCTCTTGTCTTGACTACTGCACCTCCCCAATCCCAGCTCTCCAGATTTCAAGAAGTACAGAATAGTGATACCCACCATTACATGTGTCCAAAGAAGCATCAGCCCCACACCCCATCCACACGTATCCCCAGCGGCCCCAATATCATTCAAATTTGACCTCTGTGCTTTGCACAACTCTCCGTGGACTCTGCAGTCTGCCTTCTTTCTCTAATCCCCACCACGCTTCCTCTGCCCACCTACTGCATTTAGAGCTGCCGTCCCTTCCTACCGTGGAGGTTCCAAAGCCACCTGCCAGGCGGCTCTGTCATTACATTCTCCTGAAGGTTTCGAACGAGCGCCTCCCGCTGCACGGACTCAGTGGGTCACAAACAAGGCGGGGGCATGAAAAGGAATAAATGAAGCGATCAGCCAGAAGCACTGACAGTGGGTCAACAGCGGAGGTTGGAGGAGATGGGGGCAAATGGGGTGGGTGCAGAATTGGGCGGCCAGCCCTACACACCGCCTCACTCACTGATCCAACCTGATCCTCCCCGACAAATGATGGCTGCTATTCTCCCATTAGCAGGCCTTGAACCACAGGGCTGTAATTGCGGAGGGTGTGCTTTTCACTTGGAAACCACTGGCACTTCGCCTTTTACAAATAAATAAATGGATAAAAAAGCCATAACCTTTTCTCCTCTGATTTTTGAAAGTTAGAAACATCTTTTGTATTCCAAAGGCCAAAGGGCCAAACTTGCCTTTAATTAAAATGCATATTCTTTAATTAAAGGCCCCATAACACATGAAGGGCATTCATTGAAATACGATGTGTGACATAGTCATTACCCCGCTGTTAATTACTAATTAATGAAGCTATTTCAATTAATAGCTTCCCCACTGTCACTCTCCCTTTGACAGGGCTCCGTGCTGTGAAGCTGTGGCAGAATCACAGACAATCATAACTCCTGGAACACCACCAAAAGGCGTCAGTTGAATATTCATGTCGCATGACTTTAACACTTTTCAATTAAACATAATAAAGTAAAATCGCCGTCAAAAATGTATATCAAATGTGCGCCAGCTTTTTCCCTCTCTCTCTCTCTCTCCCAGCTTGTCAAAAATAACTAGAAAGAAAGAGGAAAAATAGTTGGTTTCTTTTTTCCTTTGACACCTCAGGCTGGAATGTGATTTATCAAGCAGAGCTCTGACCACACTGTGCTGCTAAGACGGAGATAGGATTTACTACATACTGTAGCTGCATTTCAAACATACTCACCCATCTCTTCTTTCTGCTTTGGTTTAGGGCCTGAGCCTCTTCCTATTGAAATCTGTGATAACAATTCAATGGGGGTGGATCCTCAAATTGCATTCTTGCCCTGGGTCAAACATTTAAAAGTTCAGGAGTGACCTGTTTAATTTTCATTTTGAGAGACGTGATCTCTGAGTGCAGAACCTAATCACCGAGTTGTATCATTGCAGAGGTTGCTGTTAATGGCAGATGTAAAGAGCTGCATAAAGGAAGTCGTTTGCAGAGCACAAGTTTTATTGGGCCTACAAAACCCAGAAATGATGCTACGTGTTCTTAAGCGCCATCTACTGGTACCTTATCTGTTAATTAACAATGTACTAGAGTGGGTTGAATTTTTTCATTTAAAACTTTTGGGGGGCAAAAAATGGCTGCTTCATCCAACTCTACATTTCTGTAGGAATGTTCATTTTAACAAAAACGTTTAGACCAAGCAGCTGGAATGTTTCAGTTCTTGGTGTTTCAATGAAATATGTCTGTGCAAACAGGAAAAGAAATCATTCTCGGCAAAATGTTTTGTGGGAAAATTAAAAACTTTCCCAAACCACCCCACTATTTACACCGAGAGCGACAGAGGGCAATCTCATAACAGTTGTGAAAGTAGCAAAGGTTAGTGTGATTTGGCATGGAGATTCATCTAACTCTGGACGAACCGTTAAAATAGTTCTTCCTGTAGCAGGGTTTGCTGTAGGAGAGGTAGAAACACCATTGTGATTCATTAGGTGTCTTTGTTAAAGTAACAAGTTACACACAAAGGTGATAGGGCCCCTAATGAGATTTTTCAATCTCTTCCCCAATTTGTAGCTCCTATTTGAAAGCAAGTGAAACAATAATCAATGCTACAGTTGTCTGTTGTCTGAGTGTTTTTAAATAAATTTGCTCAGGGCACTTCATCTGATGATGAATACAATAAATAAATCATGGGCTTTTTGTTTACTCTGCATCTCAAATCATACGTCTGCATTCCAGCATCCAGTCTGTTTCAGGGTGTTTGTGCGTGTTTCATTGTTGTACCATTCTTCCTCCTCAGCACCATTCTTAGGAGTTGTCTCCTGGGAGTAGCGAGAAAATCAAAATCCATTTTTTTCCCCAAAAGACAGAAATGAAATGAAACTTCATTTGCTAAATGTTGTTTGCAACCATCTATAACTTTGCTCAGGAAGTTTGTGCATGGGAGAGTTACACAAAGGAAACAACTGTCTTTCTGTTTAGACATCAGAGCACAATGTTGTGTATAGCACTGATGAGGGTGATTGGATAATGTGGTGTTTTCATTCCTGGAGGTGACAACATGTCAACCAGTTATTTTGAGATATTTTAACAAGGTGGAATCTCCTTCTTTAGAGGTTTTTAAGGTCAGGCTTCACAAAAGCCCTGGCTGGGATGATTTAGTTGGGGTTGGTCCTGCTTTGAGCAGCAGGTTGAACTAGATGACCTCCTGTGGTCCCTTCCAACCCTGAGATTCTATGATTCTATGATTCTACCACTGCACTTCAACTTAATGACAGGCTGTTTCTGGGGTATCTTATAAGAACAGAATCATGAACGTCAATGTGGCCACGTTTTCGTGCGTCCCTGGATAGCACTATCTGCCCTGAGCACTAGCTCTAGTAGCCTGAGTTAAGGAAAGCAGGGGTGTCCACAGGGATTTAAATTTGACTGCTTTTGGAGGGGCACATTAAACACACACATATTATACACATTAAACCATATCAACACATGCACATACATCAGATAATAGACATAAACAGCATCCACTCACCATTTCAATGACAATCCATGCACCGTGGAGCCATCTGAATAAATGTATCTACAAGTACTTGGCTATGGTGGGGTCACAATGCTCCTCCAGCCCCGGGGTCGAGGTCGGGAATGAGAGCTCCTCCGCAGGGCTGGAGAAGTTCTGTGCCCCTGCTGATTACTGGGGGAGGCCATGCCCCTGTTTGCGCCTCTCCCCTGTGCATACCCCTGAAGCAAAGAGAAATAGGTGTTTGGGGCAGGCTCCTGGACAAATTCTGTTCTCAGTCACATGAGTGTAAATCAGGAGTAATTGTAGTGAAGTCAGTGAAGCTACACCAAGGTAGACCTGCTGTAAGGGAGCTTAGAACCAGGGACACAGAGTTCACTGTGGAGACAAGCCAGAGCCCCAAAGTTAGATATTTATCCTATTAGGCTCATTCGTGTCTCAAAACCCTTCGCCAGTTTCCACACATATCCCTTTCCCCAGTGCACTTCCTGCCAGCTCCCACACAAACCCCTTGGGCCAGCTTCCTGCTACCTGGGGCAGTTCTTGTGACTACCACCTCCTGCTCCAATATCTGGCGCTGTTCCAGGGGCTGACTGGGCGATCATTCCAGTGTACCCAGGATGCCAGGCACTGGACCTGTTCTCCCTGAATCCAGCCTCCAGGAGCAATTGATTAGTTCATCACGGGCTTTCGGATATAACCAGGCAACCAATCTCCATTTCTATCGCCCCGTGGAGTGAGGCAGTAGCCCTACCCACCCTAATCCACCTTCCCAGAGAAACATACGTGCCTGATCATGGCTACAAATCCTGCAAAATTGCCTTTCTATGGTATTTCAGTACTTCCTGCTCAGGGGGGGGGGGGGGGGAGGGGGGGAAACAGACACTTGGCTGATTGTTTCAAAACCTCAAGAAGCACTCTGAGAGCCTAGAGGAAAGGTCTGTTCTAATGCAAACGTATATTATTATGTTATTAAGCCTGTCTCCTATAATACTTCTTATCAGCAGATCTCAAACTGCTTCACAATCTTGCAATGCATTTATTCTCCCAAAACACCCCTGTGAGGTAGGGCAGCGCTATTATCCCCATTGTACAGCTGAGGAAGTGAGACCCAGAGAGGCTAAGTGATGAGCCCAAGGTCACACACAAAGCCTGTGGCAGAACTGAGCATTAAACCCCATCGTCAAAGTCCTAGGCTGCTGCCCTGACCACTGGACCAACCTATAATAGAGGCTTATTCATTCCATACCCTTTGACCTTCAATGGTGGTAGGCAGAGGCAATTCTACCTGCAGATCAAGGGCACAGTATGCCCCAGTAGGCTATTTTTATAATATTTACTGTATAATTTGCTGTATAGAGAAGCTAATATAGTAACGTATGCCATTACAAGATGATTAGATAGATAATCTAAAGGAGCAGTGGCAGATAGCCAATGAGGTTAATTCGAGGCGTGATTATTGCTAGTTGAAAACTTTTCCCAATGCCCTGCTGGCGGGAAGGGATATCTCAGTGGTTTCAGCATTGGCCTGCTAAACCCAGGGTTGTGAGTTCAATCCTTGAGGGGGCCATTTAGGGATCTGGGGCAAAAATTGGGGATTGGTCCTGCTTTGAGCAGGGGGTTGGACTAGATGATTTCCTAAGGTCCCTTCCCACTCTGAGATTCTATGACCTCCTAAGGTCCCTTCCAACCCTGAGATTCTATGATTCTAGATAGATAGAGCACAAGGATGGATGGACAGATGGATCGATATTGTTCCTCTGAGTGCTTTTTATCAAACGATTTTCTTTTAATTTTAATTTTTTGTTTGTGGTCACCAGCTCGAACACAATAAAGGCAGGGATTCAGGGAAACTCCCTGCGATGTGTCCAACACACACTGAGAAACAATCATTTTTCGGCTGGCTGGCTGGCACCTAAAGACTGGTCTCCAAGGTCTCAATTAGGGTTCAGCGGCGACTCCCCACACCGTCTCCTGGGAAGCAGTTTGCCCATTCTGCTCAATTATACGTAGTGCAGAGGACAGATCATGAGAGATGGAGCTTTAGTTTCTACTTTAGCTGTTAACCTCAGAAGCATGATGCAGAGTCACACATCGCTAAAACAGCTTCACAGGTTGCTCTTACAATGTAATAGGCCCTTGATCTGGTACACATGTGCAGGAAGTGAAGGCCAAATTAATTAACTTGACAGGTCCCGATTGTGTTTGAATGCCATGCCCCCTCTCTAAAAGGCTTCTTTTGGTAGCCAGTGATATTATATGGAAGACTTATATTAGACCTCGGTGATGCTGGGAGCTGAGTTGAAATCTTTAGTGGGCTGTTCCTTTAGCATTAGCAAAATAAAACATAGTCTATACTCCACAGAAAAGATTTCTCATATGTTTGCATGAAAGACACCAGACTGAAATAGTCTGTGTTGCAAGAGACCCTAGACTGAATTAGCTTGTGTCACAAACTGCTGTTGTGGTTTCATCTCATTGCAGACGCTCCTACTTTCTCCCAAGGTGAGGGACGTTTGGGCAAATTTTTAGAGAAGTATTGGTTGAGATATGAGGTGCCCTCCCCGGAAAATATTAATCCACTGGAGACGGATGAATCTCTGGAAATAATCTGCTTTAATGCACATTCAGCAATTCAGTTCTGCACTCTATTCTTTAATCCAAATATCTGCAAGAAGGAGGAGGAGGAGGAGGTACAGGCACCATCAGAGTAGAATAAAAACTGATACTGGACTGAAGGAAAAGAGAGATCATCATCAATGTGTACGATGATATTTTCTTACACATCTGGACCTGAACATTCTGCCAACAAATGCTGAAGCCCTGAGCAATGGTAAAAATATGGGCCCCTTCTTCGAACTCACTTCTAGCTCTGCCTAGACCCTGGCATAAACTGGTATGGGCCAGTGTTGAAATCCAAGCTGCAGAAAATGAAGTGTGGTAGAAAAGGCTGTGGGCTTTGTGCCAACATCCATGTAGCGTCACAAGAGGTTTGTTTGTTTCACCAAAAGCAATAGTTCTGATGCTTCATCAAGAACAGGAATAATCATTTCCATTTTGTTTTACACAATAATCCTAGCCTTTTCCAGAGTTTATTCTTCCCTTTCAGCAGACATTCAGGTTCGTGGGATACTATAATATACCTTTAAGAAATAGTCTATATTAGATTTGCCATCCGGAGGGCTTCTCTACAGAATCTAGGTGCAAAAACCTTCTAGTGATTCTCTGAGTAGTGCTAACTTCCAGCAATCTGGCTGGGATTGCATTTACGAACCAGATTTTCAAATTAGCTGCATATCTAATTTATATGTCTATTAACTGGAACTGCATGTACAAATGCCAGTTGTACACGCATGGTTATTTGATTTGCATGTGCAGCCATGCCAATTGCACCTGCAAATTTGGCACATAATTGTGCATGTATTCGCATTCCTAACGTGTTGGAAAATCTGGCTCCCAGCTTTCATTCGGAACAGCATCAGCCATGTCCTGCATGCATTCTAATCAAGCCCTTTCAGCCAGGGTCTAAAACCCTTTTAAATATAACCTCTTCAAAACATGTTGGTCCTTTAACCCTGGATTTCAAACCTTCCACTATTGGGATATGAGCCTTGTACTGCACAGCACCCATTAGAAGGAGTCACACACTGCTCTCATTTGCTCCTATCCTGGGAAAGAGACAGAGAGCCATCTGCCAGCTTGAAGATGAGCAAAGGTGTCTGGGACTGGCTTGCTGCTGCTCAGGCACAGAACAGAGCATTCTCTCCATAGAACACAGACAGCATCACCCACGCCACCTTCAAAGCAAGACTGAGTATTCTAATAGGGATGAATGAACCTTAGTTACCTCTCTCTGTCCATCGCTCTCTGCTTCATTTTTCACCCTGTGTTTTCATTCAATATGTGTTTTCATTCACTCAATGCATTTTTCACCCTGTGTTTTCATTCAATTTCATTCAATCCTTTTTTTAATAATCACTCATGAGCAGAATGCAAAGCAGATAACATGCAAGTGCGAGTCAAACTTTCAAACCCATGGCATTTGAGTGGGTCCAGAAATTTAATGATAGGAGTTCATAGAATCATAGGACTCTGAGAGGTCATCTAGTCCAGTCTCCTCCACTCATGGCAGTACTAAGTATTATCTAGACCATCCCTGGCAGGTGTTTGTCTAACCTGCTCTTAAAAATCTCCAATGATGGAGATTCCACAACCTCCCTAGGCAATTTATTCCAGTGCTTAACCACCCTGACAGTTAGGAAGTTTTCCCTAATGTCCCACCTAAACCTCCCTTGCTGCAATTTAAGCCCATTGCTTCCTCCTCAGAGGTTAAGAACAACAATTTTTCTCCCTCCTCCTTGTAACAACCTTTTATGCCGGTGGTTCTCAACTGTGGTCTACCACTTCTTCAGGGAAAGCCCCTGCCACGTCCGCAGGTTCGGCCGGTCACTGCTCCCACTGGCCGCGGTTCGCCGCTCCAGGCCAATGGGGGCTGCGGGACACGGCGTGGGCTGGGGGATGTGCGGTCCGCCATGCTTTATGTATTTAAAAACTAGGGTGACCAGATGTCCTGATTTTATAGGGACAGTCCTGATATTTGGGGCTTTGTCTTATATTGGCACCTATTACCCTCCCACCCTGTCCTGATTTTTCACACTTGCTGTCTGGTCACCCCATTGAAAACTGTTACCATGTCTCCTCTCGGTCTTCTCTTTTCCAGACTAAACAAATCCAATTTTTTCAATCTTCCCTCATAGGTCATGTTTTCTAGACCTTTAATCATTTTTGTTGCTCTTCTCTGGACCTTCTCCAATTTGTCCACATCTTTCCTGAAATGTGGCGCCCAGAACTGGACACGATACTCCAGTTGGGACCTAATCAGGGCGGAGTAGAGTGGAAGAATTACTTCTCGTGTCTTGCTTACACCACTCCTGCCAATACATCCCAGAATGATGTTTGCTTATTTTGCAAGAGGGTTACACTGTTGACACATATTTAGCTTGTGGTCCACTATGACCCCCAGATCCCTTTCCGCAGTACTCCTTCCTAGGCAGTCATTCCCCATTTTGTATGTGTCCTACTTAGGGTGACCAGATGTCCCGATTTTATAGGGACAGTCCCGATTTTGGGGTATTTTTCTTATATTGGCTCCTATTACCCCCCACCCCCTGTCCCGATTTTTCACACTTGCTGTCTGGTCACCCTAGTCCTACTGATTGTTCCTTCCTAAGTGGAGTACTTTGCATTTGTCCTTATTGAATTTCATCCTATTTACTTCAGAGCATTTCTCCAGTTTGTCCAGATCATTTTGAATTTTAATCCTATCCTCCAAAGCACTTGCAACCCACCCCCAGCTTGGTATCATCCGCAAACTTCATAAGTGTACTCTCTATGCCATTTTCTAAATCATTGATAAAGATACTGAACAGAACCGGACCCAGAACTGGTCCATGCAGGATCTCACTCATTATTCCCTTCCAGCATGACTATGAACCACTGATAACTACTCTCTGGGAATGGTTTTCCAACCAGTTATGCACCCACCTTATAGTAGCTCCATCTAGGTTGTATTTCCCTAGTTTGTTTATGAGAAGGTCATGCGAGACAGTATCAAAAACTTTAATAAAGTCAAGATATACCACGTCTACCACTTCCCCCCGTCCACAAGGCTTGTTACCTGTCAAAGAAAGTTTTCCCACCTTTAGCAGTTTTTCAGGAGGAATCAGCATCTATCATTGGTTCGGTATCACTGTGGACTGTGTTTCTGTAACTTTTTCCAAACAAACAAAGAAAAGTTCACAATAGTGAAAGTTAAGAATCATATTTCTACCTATCAAATAAACAAGTTAGGCCAAGCCTCAGAGTGCAGAGAGTTTGGAGCTGTTTACGTTGGAGGTTTTAGTTCGGCTCATTATAGAGATATGAACAAGCCAAAAGTTCTGATCTGGGTCTGAACCCAAATTCCCCCACAGTTGAGTCATTAGATGTGCATCATTTGCAGCAAGTTGTTTTCAGGCACATAATTAGAGGCAGAATGGAATCCCCTATTTAAAAGTGTCCCCAAATGTCCAACTATTATTAGGAATCTGAATCTTCTCTCATTTACACTGATGTAAATCAGGAGCAACCCCATGAAAATCAGTGTAGTTACATGGGTGTCAGCAAGACCAGAATCACATCCACTTATCTTACACCACCCTCTTCATTCTGCCTGTCATTAGCTCAGAAAGGCCAGCCTGTGTACAAAGGTATCTCAGATCATCCTCCTTACTGCTGTACTTGCCCTGCTTATAGGTGTAACATAAAATTGCTTGGTCTGAGATTTCATTCTCAAACCTCCCTGTTCTAGGTGACTCATGCAATGGAAGCTGCAGGCTGCAAACCTTTTAAAAGTCTATGCACCCCATCAAAATGAAATTTAAAAAACAAAGCAGAGCAAAATAAATCACTTGGTTGTAAGTAACTGAAGACCATGTCCCTGTCCGGCCTCATCTTCTCTGATCCTTGACTATATTCTTGCGTAGAGTTCTGTATGGTTATTCTTAGTTTTCTGTCCAGTAAATCTGGTATTAAAAGCGGTTATTCAACTGGAGAATGCAGATTTCACTAGTGTTAAGTGAGTTACGAGGAGTAATTGTGTGATGTAAAAATGACATATTAATCGCCTGTCTTTGACCATTTTCACATAATCTTGGGTACGGAATCATTTTGACAATTCGTCATTTGAAGTAAAATCCTGAAAAAGAATATTTTTTTAAAAAGCAGAGCTGCAAAGGGGTTGGCTCAGCACTTCGCTGGTAAGGGGAGCCTCATTGCTGTGAGGTAGGGCTCCAAGAGGTTACGATCTTTTCCCTGAATTCTTGCTCAAGTTCGTTGTTCTGACACTGACCACCAGACAGAGCCTTTGAAAACCTCACTAGAAAATTAGCCCATGTTAGAAAATGACCTTGAGGAGCCGTGTTAACTAATATGTCAAACATGACTTTGCAGTCACAGAATTGCCAACGCCAAAAGTTCAAATGTCATGAGTCACACCCCCGCTTAAAACTTTGGCTTAAAATTGGCTTAAAAATAGGAGATTAAAAAAATAATAATACATTGTGTGTCCTTTTTATTTGCCTTCTGCTGTTTGAGCCTTTAGGAGTCACACTTTCAAGCTCTTCTCCACAACCATCACTGCCAGAAACTGAATGAGGGGTATACCCTCCTGCTCAAAGCCTGGTGGGAAGATTGCCCAGGGCTGCTGCGGGCACATCTCTCATGCCAGAGGGCTCTCTGCATACCCCGCAAACGCCAACAGGGGTCTCTGCACAGGTCCCAAACAGGCTAACACGTAGACGAGTGCAGGCCAGGGATCTGTGACCCCGGGGCTACACTGGCCCTATCTCTCTGCTGGAAGGATGCGGCGTGGTAGCCATTGTTCCAGAATATGGATTTCACTAGTGGCCTGACTGTTTGTGCAATCTCGCATCTGCCTTACACCTCAGTCCCTCTTAGTGCCCCACACAAAGGCCAGCTACTTACAGCAGGCTTTGTAAAGCCTCATAGCACTGAGCCCATTTGGAAGGCGAACGTCTGGGTGTGTTCACTCGCTTCCATTAGGTCTGGTTGTTATTGGTCACCAAAAGTGAGGGGCAGAACGGTTCCAGAACCATCAGGCGCTGTTTTAGAACCATCAGGCGCTGAATATTGCGATTTAGGGCCTCGTTCTGCTGCTGTGGAAGCCAGTGGGATTTTGCAGTTGACATCCAGGGGAGCAGGCCCCGTGTACACTCATCAGCTACCGACTGACAATGAATGGATGAGGGATCTGGGAAGGTGACAGACTGGAGGCCCATTGGGATGGAGCAGACAGGGAAGGAGTTGAGAGGGACCTGAGCAGGGAGATGGAAGAGGTGGGCGAATTGGGGGGTGTCTATGAAGAGCCCGGAGGCAGTTAGAACCATATTTAAAATGGCCGCCTAGCTGCATCCATTTTTGTTATCAGACATCTACGTGTTTCCAGGAGCAAAAGCACATGAAGGGGATTGCAGCAAAATTGCCGGGAACTGCACAGGACTCAGCTCGAGACCAGGGAACCATCCTGTCACTGCCACAGAGCTGGGATGATTCTCAGAGCAAGAAATAATGGCCTGTTTGACATGACTAGGGAATGCAGGATTAGCAACACTGTAGGGAGGCAAGCAAAGAGTCAACGGCCTAAGGCAACACGATGTGTCAGGAAGAGAAAGCAGCAGTGCTGGAAGATTTGATAGGCAGAGTATATGGGCATGATTTTCCTTGGATGTATCCTGCTGCAAATCAAGAGACCACACTGAGGTCACTGGAGTTAGATGGGCATAGAAGCAGCATAAGACACAGCAGAATCGAACTCACGGCAAAGGTGCACTATTGGTACAGTTTGTTCTGATTACTCGCCCCGAGCCAGGCCTTTCAGCGGCCCAAAGATCATTTTTATGAAAGTGTTCACCTCACTCTAGCTCACGCATGCACACATGAGAGATTATAAATTGGTGGTTTTATAGGAAACTTGGTAGGGGAGAAAAAACATGAAAGGAAGTGAACAGCTGCAACGAGCCCAATGGTTTCACTGGAAAGTCCCCTGTCAACTGCTAACTGTTTTCCATTAATGAGAATGCAGGATATGCTCTGGTAGGTTTACAATTCTTTGTATAAAATTCTTACACAATCTCAGATAATTGCAACACATGTACCATTCCACACTCTCTCATGAAATTGGAATGATTTTTTCCTTGAGAGCTGAAATTAAAAACAATTTATTAGAGAATCGTTAATGAAAAAGCACTGGGGGATTACCCAAAGTTTTGAGTTGAATGCCTAACAGAGGCTTGTTAATAAATTGCTTTGGTGGCCAATTATGCAAAATGGGAGACAGAGGTTTGGGAAGGGATCCCAATGATTAGTTAAGGCTTTTCCAGCATTCGCTTGCACAATCAAACATAGATCGTTACATTTTTTTGTAATCCTTTACAACAGTATGGAGAGCTGAATAAAATTTTTAAAAGCACTTAAATACTTAAATTCCATTAAAACCCGATGAGATTTAAGCACCTAAATCATTACTTAAGTCACAGAAGCACTTAGGAAAGGAAACCGCATATACAAAGAGACAAATGTTAAGGTTCATTCTACGGACTAAAGGTAAAATTTTCCATTCATTTTTGGAATAAAAATGACCATGTACCCAATCCTGCAATGTGATCTGAGTGGTTGGAGAGCTGTGCCCATGTGGAAGCTCATTGAAGTCTATTTCTTAAATATGATTTTTATTATTTGCATGTTGCATTAATATATACTATTGTTATGATATGTCCTGCAGCTAACAGCCAAGATCAAGGCTCCATTGTACTCGGAGCTGTACATGCATATAGTAAGACACAGTCTCTGCCCTGAAGTGCTAACCATCTAAATAGATAAGACAGAAGAAGGGTGTGAGGGGAAACAGAATACAGAAAGATAAAGTGATTTCCATGCACTGCCTGAATGGATCACATTGTAGGATCAGAGCCCATGTCTGTATATTGTCGTCAATCACTATAGGGATTAATTTTCCTTTTGGTAGAAGGGAAAATATTCACTGGGATAAACAGCCAGGCATATGGCCTCTAATCAAAGTGATGATTAGCTTGGTTTTCCTTGGTTAGCACCCAGAGAGAGCAGCCTTCACTGAGGACAAATGATTAAAAACAAAAAATTCAAGAGGGGCAGGATGAATTTAAGCCAACAAACAAACACAGAGAAATAAGAAGATGAAATTCAAGCTGCCAGAAAGAATTTTGAGGCCCTTGGCTGCTTCCTACCCCACCCCAGGTTTTAACGACAAAGCAGTCAAATTGAAAGACCTTTAGAGACATCTTCATTATTGCAGCCAGGTTTGAAATGGAAAATTGCTCATTGCTTGACACACAAGAGCTGCAACGAATGGTGGTAGTTTGCTTGGTATAGTGCTGGGTGTGTTAGCTGCCCTTTGCAGCTGCCCCAGCGCCCCTTGAAGTCAGTGGGTACATTGGTTCTAGTGGGCTTTGGAGCACTTCCACATTTTTGATGAAAGAAGGAAATACATGTTCGATATCACAGAAACTAGGAGGTAGAAAAGTGCTCTCTGATAGCCATGCCCCATCTCCTGCCAGGGCAGGCATTTTCCCTTATGTTTTGCTTACTATATGTTTAAATGTATTTAGTTATTTAGATTTATATAAACTATCAGAAAAGAGCATCCGTCCAATGCTCTGTGGGTCTGTGCCATGCGTTGAACATGCCCTGGACAATTTACATATAAACAGACGCATCAGTTGAGTTCCCCCAGAATCAGTTCAACTCCAACCACACAAGTATAACTGCAGTTAATACACCCATGCACACAATCTCCAGAGTCCCAACCCCACTACCCAGCCCAAACCCCCACCCTTTTCCCCACGGCAAGAGCAAAAAGCTGGACTGGAATGCTGACAAACTCAGGCTGTTACAGCCCTGCAGAGGAAGGTAGTTGCAAAGGCCAGGGGCTCTGACAGAGGACAGCCCGCTCTCTGATATGGATGCGGCTTAATGTGGTGGCAGTATGTCACCAGGAGAGAGGCAGCCTCCTAGGTAGGTCCCCGGACATTTAGAACGTTTATAGCTCAAAATAGCTTAACTGATGGGATTTCACATCTTTGTAGGCATGGTAACGACCTTAGCTTGGTGATGTTGCAAAGGAATTCAAGATTTTGCAAACCACTTCTTCAGCACATTGCCTAAAGACACAAAGTTTCAGGCTGCACTCCAGCTACAGGTAGGGGGAATAAAAAGAGAAAAAGAGCAGCCGATGGATTCTGTGATCCTCAATTATTTAGGTTTCAAATACCTTTGAAGGCTATTTCCACCTCCATTTAAATGTATGTCTAAGCTTCTTTCTTATATCATATCATTGTATAACTGCTGAACGTGCACACGAAAAGAGAAAGCAAATGATCATACATGAGGCCAGCCGAATGTGCCTCTGTTTATATGAATAACAGAGGTCAGAAACTTCAGCATGAAGCATTCCTGCCGGCATCTTGGTCAGAACCGAGGAAACAACTTAACTCCCAATTGTACCATTGGTGCCAACCTTTCAGAACCAAGTCAACAAGCTTGATGTGAATTGACACATCCCAAATCTAACAGCTCCCTCTGTTGGAATTTGTATGAAGCTATTAGGTAGGACGAGAGAGCGTTCGTTGCAGCACGCTCCCAGCTGAAGGTGATCGGTCTATGGTGGGTAAAATACACCAGAACAACCCTAGTCTCCTACTCGTTCAGTGGTTAACACGGTAACTTTACACTTAAAAATAAATGTAATTACTGCCCACTTACTGCAATAACTCAAAATATGCATAATGAAGGATTAATATACAAGGAATATACTGTCCCAAGAGACTTAGATATGCAGTAAAAGATGGACAATTGTAACTAAGAGAAATTCAGATTATAAATTATCAAAAATAATAAATTATTTGGATAGTTGAATACCAAATTAAAGGGACACTAGCCATCTATGTAGGCTAACAATGAGAACTTTCTTCAAGGAAGACAAATCCTATGAAGAAGTCCTAGAGGAAAATGATTAACATACAGGAGACTAATGTTTCCTCTCAACTAATGTATAAATGTCTGTCTGAAGTATATTTCATTCCATGCATCCGATGAAGTGGGTATTAACCCACGAAAGCTTATGCTGAAATACATTTGTTAGTCTCTAAGGTGCTACAAGTTTTTCTTTCTTATTTTCATACAGGAGACAGAATGTTATTTTGTTAAGAATTCAATTATCTTGTAAATAGCTTGAGTCTGTTTCAGTGTTAAGTTTTTGCTTTGTTGAGGAGCCCGTTTTTCCCCCTCAGATATTAGAGCCTGATTTGCAAAAAGCTCAGATGTATAACTGTTGGCACAGAAATGCGTGTGCCTACTTTGTATATGTAATTACCATGATTGCCTGCACAGCTGGCCATTTGTGCATGCAAGTACCTGATTTGCATATGCAGTCAAGTGTCTTAACAGTGACAGTCTCTAAAGTCTTTAAAAATATTTAAAGGCTGCAGGGATTTACTTTTCTTTAACTGAAGTTTTTTTCCCCTGAAGAGGTTGATGTCTATTTTAAGTAAAACTAAAAGATGCAAGATGGTTTCATCTTAAGTCTGCACATCCAGTCCAAAGCTGGATATTGAAAATTATTGTCTCCGTGTGGATAATGGAGCAATTCAGATTGTCAAATTTAAATTATTTCCATTCCCCACCCCCAAAATGACCACACACTTTATTGCATTATTACATAGCTGTTGTGATTGCGCTTTTTTAAATCAAAGTTAATACTTAGAAACAGAGATGAGAGTTATATTCCTGTTTTAAAGGACACCTGTTGCTGATAGACACATTTGTAATTCAGGTGTATATTTTCTATAGTAGTTTGAGTCTGCTTTTGTGTATAATTATTCTAATAAATGAACACTATTACATGTTCCAAGGGGCTATGGAAAGAATTGTCAACTTAACCCTCTTGGCGTTCCAGTTCAGAAGTGTTAATTTATGACATCACAGAAATTCAATACCCCAATTTTAGTCTTTTCACCCCACTACTTCCCCTGCTGCCTCTGTTAAATCGTTCCAGGGTTCAGGATACAGCAGCACCCCTTATTTTTTATGAGTCAACTACACTTCTCTCCATCCGTATAGAACGTCACTTTTTAAAAAGCATATGTATAGAGCCATACTCCAGCATCTCAGCTACACTCGACACTGGAATTCATGCGCCCTTTAAGGAGAGAGTATTATGCAGAGACATCATCAGCATCGCCAAGCCCAAGCGTTAGGCCACAGAAAATTAGGAGATTGGCTAAGCACAAAAAACGTTGCATTTGTTTTATTTGCCGTTTGGTTTCAGCATGTAGGTGGCACTCGAGTCACGTTTTCAAGCTTTTCTCCTCAACCGTGAGGGATAGAAACTCACTCTTTTTTTTAAAAAAATTTAATGCAAGTTGAGATTCTCCCCCTCCTCACACACCTCCAGAAGCTAGAGCTTTAAGAAAATCACCACCCATCACCAGACAAAATCATGAGACTTGGTGTCACTGCATCATTCTAATCTAGCAAATGCTTTGGAATTCGAAGGACAGCTTCCTAAAACTCCTGCGAGGTCTTCTGATTCCTCTCTCTAGGGACCGTTTCGATTTCTTAAGCTGACAGCCCACACCTCCACACCTTAGCACTCTGGTTAGCATGCTGAAAACCCCAGTATTCACCCTAGATGATAAGATGTGATGGGCTTTTTGTTTTGTATCCATTCTTAATCTCCTTAATTAACATTTTTATTGGTGGGGAGGTGGAGTGCCTTCAATGAGAAGTCCTTGCCCACGTCCACTGTAAAGGCCTGCTCTACTCTTAAAAGTTACAGTTTTATTGGTACAACTGTCCTTATGCTGGTATAGCTTATACCGGCTGGGGAAACTGGATTGATTCCACTTCTGATTTCAATGGGAGTTAGGCATCTAGTGGGATTTTTCAAAGCACCTATCTACCTCTTTACCTTTGAAAATCTGGCCCTAAGAATGTAAATTAAGGCAGATGAATCAGCTGAATAAATTGCTACTTTAATACTTAATCACATTAAATATAATTTGGATCTGACTGTCCCTTATTTGCCTTATGATATTGCACCTATGTCTTTAAATGAAAACAAGGCTTTGTTCATCTTTATTTTTGGCAGGTCTTTCTGACTGCAACAACCATTGTCAAAGGTTAGGCAAGATTGCTCTTAAAAAAAATATATACAGCCATGTACAATGGTCTCAATAGCTTATCAAAATGCATAAAACACACGGAAAAAAGCATCAAACACGCTTCACATATATAAGATACCAGCACGTGCTAGATTGACAGAGACAGATAACCAAGATCATGTACCAAAATGTCAGCTGCCAAAAGGATTACAAAAGTAGGCGCAGCCAGCGGTGCTGCTTTGGTTTTTCTGGGCTTGACTTCACTGCAACAGTCGGATTGGGTTATTCCAGTAGAGCTACAGTGCGACCACACTGCAATCCGACTCAGTGATTGCAGCGCGTGTAGACACACCTCAGGTAGCTTCACTGCTATTGTGACTTGAGCTAACTTTGATCTAGCTTGATCAAAGCAAGCTCAGGTATTTCTGCATGTGCTGCAATCACACCTCCAATTGCAGTGCAGAAATACCCGCAGTGAGAGCACCGACACTGCAAAACCACACTCGAGTTATATCATAGAATCATAGAATCATAGAATCTCAGGGTTGGAAGGGACCTCAGGAGGTCATCTAGTCCAACCCCCTGCTCAAAGCAGGACCAACCCCAACTAGATCATCCCAGCCAGGGCTTTGTCAAGCCTGACCTTAAAAACCTCCAAGGAAGGAGACTCCACCACCTCCCTAGGTAACCCATTCCAGTGCTTCACCACCCTACTAGTGAAAACGTTTTTCCTAATATCCAACCTAAACCTCCCCCTCTGCAACTTGAGACCATTACTCCTTGTTCTGTCATCTTCTACCACTGAGAACAGTCTAGAGCCATCCTCTTTGGAACCCCCAATATAGAGCAGGTGGGTTAGCAGCTGAGTTGTTGTGAGTTGGGTTGCCGCCTTCCCCTGCATTAACAACTCAAGCATCAGCAATGCTCGAACTTCAGCCCACTACTCTTGACGGACCAGCTAGCTCAAGCTTAAAAGCACTGCTTAACTTGAGCTAGAGATTTTTGTGTGTGGACGGGAGTCAGGTTAGACACATAATTCAAGTTATACCTTAAACCAACGGCTAGGGTGACCAGATGTCCCGATTTTATAGGAACAGTCCCAATATTCAGGGATTTTTCTTATAGAGGCGCCTCTTACCCCTCACCCCATCCCAATTTTTACACTTGCTATCTGCTCACCCTGCTAACGGCAGTGAAGACAAGCCCTTTGTGTTTTCTTTTTTAAGGTCTCGGCTTAAGAATCTCCTACAGCTCGGAAGGGTTTCTCGACATGCAGGTTTGCACTGGTATGAATCTGTGATTTTAAACGGATTTAATTAAACCAGTGCCAAAGGCTGTGTGTTTCCGTTTAAACCAGGTTTGTTTCAATTAATTTAAATAGCTTGGGAGCAGGTTTAACCTACATTGAAATAAGCCACTCACACTGAAATGAGTGTAGAAAATACAGACGTTTGCCCCAGTTTAACTAATTTGTGTCCAAATTTATATGTGGGCACCCCCAATTTTCTTATAAACCTTCTCACATCTTCCCAGTTCCACCACTCCCTCTCTCTAAGTCAGTGGTCTCTACCTATTTACCATTGTGGGCTGCATCCAATACTACCTGCATGGCCCTGAGGATGTCACATAGGCTGCAACTGTGTGCTGCTTGGGCCTCAAGTGGCCCACGGGCCGTAGGCGGAGAACCACGCTCTAAGTAGATAGTCCCTGACACCACTTTTTACTTAAACATAGACTTACGGTCTACCAAGGGCCAGTTTCAGCTCTGGATTCTGACCAGTGGAATTCCTGATTGACTACATTTTTTTGTTTTATTTTAAAAGTTCTCCATGTTAAAACTCTGAACAGCACCATCATCTGGATTCCTCTTGAATGCTGCAGGACTCAGGGTGACCAGATCTGTCATCACAGACGGGTCCAACAATTGGTACGCTCTGTGGTTCCCTGCACCATTTTCACCAATATGGTGTGCGGCGGATGGAGGGAAATGTGAACCTAAAGACATAGCCTTGCGTTCTCTTCTGCAAGTCCTGTTTATAGCATCTATGCTTTCATTTTCCTGACAGTCTTAAAACACTTCCCAGCAGTGTCATCTGGTCACCGTTAGGATGTGCGGCAGTGAGCTGTAGCCGCAAGTTCACCGCCGGCTACTAACGGAGAAAAAGCACACAAGGAGGAGGGTTCGGCTCCTCTCTCTGGTCCCAGGCCACATGCATGCTGTAAACTGTTGTCAAGCCATTGGACAGGATCACCCTGCTCTATTAATATCTCAGTATGCATTAAAGTTCAGCGCGTATTAGTAGAGCCCATTAGCACCTCCGCGTTAAAAGGTCTGTCAATATTTTTATTATGAACCTGTGCACTCAGAAGTTTATGACTTGGTTGTAAATATGTTCTGAGCCGAAATTTGGCACACAAAAAAAGGAGGGGGGAGGAGACAGGACAAATTTTCAGAGAATCTGGGCATTAAATCTGAGCCTGCAAATTTCACACCCACAACTTTTTGGTGAGTGCAGGGTTGGCAGCAGGTGTTAATTGTTATGTCTCCACTATACAGCGACAATAATTTACACCAGTTTAGGGCCTGGCCCTGAAATGCCCTAAGTCACGCTCCAAACCGATTCATGTGTCGTGGCAACCGTCTGCCTCAACGGACAACGGCATAAGTGCCAACGCAGATCAGTTGCTAGGTGTCGGGAGGCAGCATCGCGAGTGGCTAAAAAGGCCAATTCTCAAACGACAGTCCTTGCCACGGACTGGAGCACAGAACTGAAGCTTAACACCAAGATGCCAGGTTGAGGCCCCTTTGAAAATTTGTCCCGTTCATTCGCTCCACAAGTACAGCTTTTTAAAATACAAATGCTGAACAGAACCAAACAGATTTTGCAGAAGCTACAAGAATGGGAGTTTTATAATTTTATATGAGCATCCGTATTTAAAATAAGCCCTAACAAAATAAAATTGCAGGCTGTTAAATCCTTCCATTCACGGAACTCTCATTGATTCCAGCGAGAGGTCCACACGAGACCGCTTGTAGAATCACCTCTTTGGAGCATAAAGTGGACTAAGCCTTTTTGGTTTTTAAAGTCAAAAATTATAAATAACTTAACACAATCAGGCTCAAAAGCATGTACTGCAGAGGCACGGTAACTCCTTTGGTGAGCATTCAGCAGTATGAATCCATAACACAGAAACAAGCCCTACGATTAATGTAAATACATAACACACACTTTTCGGGCTCTTTGGAATGTTTCCTGCATTCCTTTCAGTGCATACTGGGAACAGACCTACTGAAGCAGAAAGCACTTGATATTATGGAGCCATAGTCCAGAATGTGAGCCACCCTTCATATACATTCACAGCATATGGCAAAACAACTCTGAACCCATTCCTTTGTACACCCTGATTGTACCTGTTATATATATGCCAATCCTGAGGCACAGAAGGGCAAGTTAAAGACAGTCCTTGGTACTATTAAGTTCATTTAATGTTGATGAAAGGAACTGATTGATAGCCTTGGAGATGGGAGTGATCTTCTCAGCCACAGAGCAGGTAGAACATGGACACCTGCAATGCATGATTCCCGCACTGCTCAGATGCCTCATCTCTGTGCTGGAGGGAGCATCTCTCAGGATGAAAGAGGAGTTCACTCTCAATGAGCCGTCCAGTCCTTGGCATCTCTGCTGAGACTCCCAGCTAAGGTACCACTTAGTGTCAACTGGGATGGCATTTCCTGCAATAGGAACTGGACTAGAGCCACCAACTGATTTCACTTAGGCCATGAGCTGCTTCGTTCAGGCACTAGTGAATTCAAATTCAAACTGGTGACCTAGAGTTTAAAGGTTGTATAACCCATCAGCCATCCCCTGAGCAAAGTTTTAACTCTGGATTTCCTCCCTCCTCTGGGTTTAGTTCAGGCCCGTAATATTCTCTCAATAGATTTTTTTCTATTTAAATTCTACAAAATAATAATATTCTCTTCTGCAAACAACCATCTGCACAACAGCTATCAATAGCCATTACAGTCCTAAACACTTCAACAGATTTCATTTGCTGAACTCATCTTTGCAGCGACTATAGATCTATGTATGCAGAGTCTGTGTCCATCCTTTGGGCCTCTCCAAAGATCAGGAACGTACAGAGCCCCAGGGCATTAACTGTAGCCACAAGGTTGAAAACAGAAACCCAAGAACCAGTGGTTTCAATCAGATGCCCAGCTAAATACACACAAACGACTCCTGTGTACAGAGAGAGAGCAGAAATTAATCAAATAGAACTAGGCCAGCTCCTCGCCCTGTAACGTCAGCTCAGCCACGGGATCCCCCAAATGAGGTACAATTCCAGGAAAATCCCTTACCTAATAGGGCTCCACCTGTATTTCCAACGCCTGTAAAGAGAAGAAGGAAACCACTGCATCACATCCATTTGCGCACAATGCTTCTAACCGTAAGATACTTGCTAGGAATCCGTGAGCACACATTTAGCGATAACTAGTGACTTCGGGGCACGGTTTCATCTGGGCTTCTACTCTGCCTCCACTTTGTGGGCAGGCAAAACTGGCAGGGGCAAATGCCAGCTGGAAATTCTAACACTCACATGTGCCCTTTCGATAGCCTGACGCCTGTGTACGCACAGGCATTAGACTCGTTAAAGGGCATGCGCGTGCAGTTATTTGCACCTGCCGAGGGCAGGTGAAAGCACATGAACAAGCACAGGGAGAGGCTGAAGGTTGAAAATCTAGCTCTGAATGTGTCCAGTACTACTCCCAAGACTTTTCACTCCCTTTGGGTTCACTCATGCTGGTTAGGCACAGCCCCGCTGTGTCGCGGTATTGCCACCCTTGCTACCCTTACTTCTGCATTGCTGCATTCAGAGCTGGGCAGCCAGCGAGCAGGGACTGTTGGCTGGGCCCCCCAGTTTGAAGGCAGCACCCCGCCAGCAGCAGCGCAGAAGTCAGGGTGGCAATACCATTCCAGGCCATCCTTATTTCTGTGCTGCTGCTGGCGGCGGCTCTGCCTTCAGAGCTGGGCTCCCGGCCAGCAGCCGCTGCTCTCCGGCTGCCCAGCTCTGAAGGCAGCACCACCAGCAGCAGCAGAGAAGTAAAAGTAGCACTACCACAACCTCCCCTGCAATAGTGTTGTGACACACACACACAGCCCGCCACAACTCCTTGTGGGGTCAGGACCCCTACAATCACAGCACCATGACATTTCAGATTTAAATAGCTGAAATCTTAAAAATCCTATGACCATGAATTTGACCAAACTGGACTGTGAATTTGGTAGGGCCCTATTCACAAGCACCCACCGTGCATTTGGGCACAATCTAGCCCTTTGTTAATTTCTCTCCGACATGCAGAGCCGGGTCGTGGATATTAATCTCTATCTTCGGTTACATCTCTGCAACCCTAATAAAGTCAAAATGCTGCCTGGATTGAGCCATGTTCTGCCCTTAGTTACTTGTGTTTAAATGTAGTTCCCTGGGAATTATCCCCCAAATATGGGTATATTTTCTGTGCAAATAAAAATCGTTAAAAATGCCCCCTTACCAAACAACAAGCCAGCACACGATGGAGCCAGATCCTGCACGTTGACTGAAATGCCACTATTCACGAAGAGAAGAGAAATTAAAGGCTTTTTATTTTTAAACAGGTTTTGATTGTTTTTCAGAATTTACACGAGATAAGCATGCTGTTGCTCAATGAAGGGAACCAATCTGAACCAACCCAGTGGGGAGAAGAAGGAGGGAACTGAGAACCAAAATATGGTTGAAATTGAGCCAAGATAGGAAAATAACTGAATGGACAGACTTCAGAAAAAAAGAAGCAAAGAGCTTCAGTATTAGCGGGAAAGTACAATAGCTACAGTGGTGGTTAGACGGCTGCAGTTGCATTTATAAATTGGTAGGTGGGGCCAGAATGAAATTTAAATTGTCTTTGGAGTGTCCATCATTAGCCAGCTAGAAGGTGCCAGCTTCACTGTGGCCAGACTAAGACACTTTTCCATGCTAGACTAGGACTAGGTGTGACTTTACCAGTTCAGACCCACTCATCTATGAAGCCCAACATCCTGCAGTGACCAAAATCTGATGCTTGGATGAATAGCTTTTAAGGCAAGAAGGCACCATTAGATCAGCTACTCTATCCTCCTGCTGGGCTGAAGCCCCGAGCCCGAGCATCTCCCCCTGCCCCCCGTGGGGTTGAAGCCCTGAGCCCTGGTATCCTCCCTCCCCATGAGGCTAAAGCCCCGTGACTCCCCTCCCCACAGCTGAAGTAAGGAACCCTGCCACTCCGCAGGGCAGAAGCCCCAAGATCCCCCGCCCCAAGCCCAGCAGTTGAAGCCCAGAGTGCCTCCCTCCCTCCCCTCGCTGCTGGGCCCTGGAGTTTTTATATCATGTGGGGTGGGGGGGCTCAGAAAGAAAAAGGTTAAGAAACCCTGCATTACATCATCTAGTCCAGCCTCCTGCGTGTCACAGGTTGTAGAATATCACCCAGTTACTCCTGTATAGAGTCCAATAACTTGTGTTTGACTAAAGCATGCCTTCCAGAAAGGCATCCCATCTTGAACCGAAGCCATCAAGAGATGGGGAATCCACTGCTCCCCTTGGTAGTTAGTTCCAACACTTTTAACGGCCCTCACTGTTAAAAAAATAAAAGTGCCTTATTTCTAATTTGAATTTGTCTGGCTGTAACTTCCAGCCATTGGTTCTTCTTCTGCCTTTCTTTGCTTCTCTGATAACTCAAAGCTAGAGGCAGAAAGAAAACCAAACAAACAGCTGTGCTAAAACTGGGAAGAAATCGCCACTTCTAAGTGGACAATAAGACAGAAGTAAATACCAGTTTAAAAACCATGGGGTGAATTTGCCAATGACTTCGCTAGAGGCTGGCATATGTAAGAAGGTGCTATGGAAGCTCCTCCCGTGCAGAGCTCATAATGCATCTCAGACTTGATCTGCAGCAACCTGGCTGCCCTATCTGCTAAGCAGCGTATTCATCCATTACCCCCAGTCTGGCCCTGGGCTGGGCTGTTTCAAAACTAAGCTGAGGTAGTGGGAAGATGGTGAGAGACATCCATGAATTTGAATCGGGTCATATATTTAATATTTCCCAACAATGGATATTTACAAGGATTTAGCTGGTTGTCTGGAGTTACTGACACAGCGCTTGTGTTCTGGACACTTCATCTTTATGTGCAGTCATTGCTCAATAAACCCTGGATAAACCCTTGAGCCTTCGATCTTAGATTAGATGGTCAATAGAACTCTTCACGTGTAACAAATAAAACACTGGTTCATTTTGTCTGCCAGGTGTTTGGCATAAACCGCCTCTATAAAGGCAGCATGGCCTATTGAACGGGGCACTAGGCTGAGCTTCTGAAAACCTGGGTTCTATCCTTGGCTCTCCCATTGGCCAGGTGGGTGACGTTGGGCAAGTCACTTGATCTCTTTGTGCCTCAGTTTTCCCAGTGGGGATAATAACGGCTCCTGCATAAAGGGCTTTGCAAACCATATGATTGTTATTATTACCTGTGGTTAAAGGTCTGAAGTCCAATTGAGACAGATGCAAATACTATAGCTTTGCAAAAACTGGATGTCTGACCCATGCACAAGGCAAAAATGCTTGATACGCCTGAGCCGATGACCTGAAGGAAAAAGAAAATTAAAGACGTCCGAAAGAGATTCACAGCCAGTTGCAGTGAAAAAAGGAGCTCCTATTGCAGACGGGCTGTCCCTTTTTGAAATACGAAGGGCTCACTATGGTTCTGTACACAGAGCTGGGTGGTTCTTACGACTTGCTTTCCTCTGTACGGCACTTTCACATTCCTAAAGCGACGGCCTGTCTGCACAGACAAGTGCCCTTCTGCGAGGCAGAGGCAATGGAGTATGTTATAGAGCAGTGTTTCCCAACTGATGGGTCCTGACCAGTGTTCCCTCTCATTTTTTACGTCCATGTGCGGAATGAATTTTGTTATGTGCACCAATATGGAGGTGATGTGTGACACAACACCTTCATATTGGTGCACATAACAAAATTCATGCGGTGGATGTGGGGACGAGGGGTTCAGAGTGTGGGAGGGGGTTCAGGGCTGGGACAGAGGGTTGGGGTGCGGGCTCTGGGGTGGAGCTGGAGATGAGAGGTTTGGAGTGTAGGAGGGGGCTAAGGGCTGGGGCAGAGTGTTGGGGTGGAGGAGGAGAGGGGGACTCTGGGGTGAGGCCAAGGATGAGGGGTTTGGGGTGCAGGCTTCCCCGGGGCTGCAGTGGGGAGAGAGGACTTGCCCTCTCTCACTGCAGCAGCCCGGGGTCTGGGGAGAGGCATGCTTGCTCTGCGTGTCTGACAAAAACCCTCCATATCACTCCCAAAATCGCCACTCCCAGGCAAACTGTTAAAATGTCACGGTTTATCAAAGCCCAGTGAAAAGATCATGGCCTTTCTCTGTGTTTCCCTTCCCATGGATGCTGGTTACCAGCTATCTGCAGATCTATAAAAGCTCTTTTGTTGTAACCAAGATCATGAGTCCAGTTTCCCAAGAACTCACATCTGATTTCCATTGTTAGACTAACATGCAAAATCGGCGCTAAGAGATAACTGATGTTTCACTCACAGGCTTTTGTTTTCTTACCTGCATGAACTTACGAACGGTGATTGTTTTATAGCCTGAAAGAGAAAAGGAAGATGATTGGAGGGATTTAAACTAGACCCCTCTCAGTGAAGCCGTGACTAATGTTTCAGTCTAGAAGAGTTCATCACCCATAGCTTTGGGCTCATGCCAGGAGCGTGAGTATAAGGTAAACTTAACACACAGGGTCAGATTCTGTTCTCAGACAGGTGCTTACAACTTCCATACAAGACAAAGGGTATGGCTACACTACGGGGCTAAAATGTGTGCAGTGTAGCTGTTGTTTGTTGGCAGGAGAGAGCTCTCCTGCCGACAAAAAACTTCCACCCCCCAAGAGCGGCTTTGTCGGCAGGAGAGCGCTGCTGCCGACAAAGCGCTGTTCACACCGGCGCGTTTCGTCGGTAAAACTTTTGTTAACAAAATGACAAAAGTTTTGCCAATGAAGTGCCAGTGTACACAAAGCCAAAGGGCGTTACAAATACGTAGAGGCCATGTAGAGGACAGTATTTATCCAAGTTCCAGGCCAGAAGCTCAGCGTCCCCTTTCTCCCATCAAACCCGTCTCCTCCCATCCAGTCTTTTCTTTGCATTATGAAAAGCCAGAGCTGATGAAGAACCCAAGGATCTCTTACCCTGATTGATCAGGTGGTCAGACAGGAATCCGCTAAACAAACTTGTTGGGATTGCAACCAGCCATGGCACTACGTTAAACACCCAGCCCTGAAAGGGAGAAAAATCCTCACAGGAAAAGTGAAGAGAAGCAACGTTCACACCCTGCTAGCGGAACAGGGTTTATTTGCAGCTAATGGATTTTATACTGCGGGGGGAGACGCACAGGACAGTAGGGTTTACCCTTTCCTGGTGCTTTTGCTCACCTAACATAGGAGCTATAAGCCACTTTCTCACAACACTCTGCCCAATGCTCTGTAGAGTTCTGGTGCACTCCAGAATGGGATCTGAGGTCTGTAATGTATGTGCACACATGGTGCTATATAAATACATGAATTGTTAATGACCGTAAGGTCTGACTGGCTTTACACCCATGACAGAGAGGCGGAAATTTATCTCTACAGCAGTAAGGAAGGATTAAAAGTGGCATAGTTTACTGGCAAACAAGATTCTGCAGCACAGAGACAATATGCAAACTGTGTATTCTATCCTGCCTCATGGGTCACCAGCAAAACTGCAGCCTAAATTCAGACTTCAGCCGCTATATTATTAGCTAGCATTGCTACGCAGCTGTGGGAACACAGCTGGGTTTTCTGATGCCAGGGTTGAGCTTTCAAGACTGGTAAAGAAGAAAATGTTGCTTTGACTTTTCAACCGAGAAAATGTATTATGGATGTAACTGAAGACGACTAACGGAAACATTTTCAAAAGCACCTAAGTAATGTAGGTGCCTATATCCCACTGGCTTTCAGTGAGACAGAGTCAGATTTTCAGAGATATTTAGGTGTCCAGTGGGATTTTCAAAAGCACCAAAACAGGTTAAACCCCAACTGACTTCAATGGGAGTTAGGAACCTAACCCGTTCGGATGCTTTTGTCAACCTGACTAGGCGCATCGTTAGGCACCTAAATACCTTTGAAAATCTAGCCCTTAGTCACGTTTGAAAATGGAACTTAGGCTCCTAAATTGCATTGGCAGTTTGCAAAATGAGAGCCTGATTTTCAGAAGCACTGATCACCTGCAGCTCCCAATGATGCCAGCTGGCGCCCTTCTCGCTCAGCACCTCTAAGCTTGTGGCCCAAAATATACAATGAGAACATAAGGACATATAACAGTGCCACATGGTTATTGTATAGGGTCCCTTTTTAAATCATAGCACACTTCACGGCATGGGCCGAAGGTGCAGGATTCTCTTAATTGAATTGGACATTAGCAGAGGGAGAAAAACAGCTCACCTGCAGCATGTATGTTTGGCCAGTAGGTGACATCGTTTTACCATATTAAGGATTATTGTCAACCCTTTAAATGTACATAGAATTAATCCACGTTTTATTAATATTTATGAAGCGACGGCCAGATGCAGGAATATTATATAGAGCATCTTACATAAGGGCACAGGAATTAAATATGTAACAGATGGCTAAATTACCAAATCACTGCTACCCAAGCGTATTACAAGAGGTGCTGCAAATCTTGTTATAACAATATGTTTGCTGGTTTAATACATGATTTTAATATAAATATCAAGTATGTCATAAAGCCCCTGGTAAATGTCATAAATGTAAGGGGCCCTGGGAAATTCCAGAAACACACGACAGCGCCACCACCGAAAAGACAATCTCGGGATTTCTGCGGGCAGAATGAATTGTAAAAATACAAGAGGGGTAGCCGTGTCAGTCTGGATCTGCAAGAGCGACAAAGAGTCTTGCAGCACTGTTAGTCTATAAGGTGCTACAAGCGACAAAGAGTCCTGTGGCACCTTATAGACTTACAGACGTATTGGAGCAGAAGCTTTCGTGGGTGAATACCCACTTCGTCAGATGCATGCTGTCGGTGCTACAAGACTCTTTGTCGCTCGTGTAAAAATATAAGATCTCAGCTAGGAAGAATTTTAACCAAGTTTCAGAAAAATGGGAGATTTATTTGTACAGAGCGGAGAGAGGCCTTTTTTCAGAGCTTTGCAAATAAAAAAGGTGTATTAATTAGTAATGAGAATTGTTATCATTGTAACAACTAGAACATAAGAACATAAGAAAGGCCGTACTGGGTCAGACCAAAGGTCCATCCAGCCCAGTATTCTGTCCACTGACAGTGGCCAATGCCAGGTGTCCCGGAGTGAGTGAACCTAACAGGTAATGATCAAGTGATCTCTCTCCTGCCATCCATCACCCCCCTCTGACAAACAGAGGCTAAGGACACCATTCCTTACCCATCCTGGTTAATAGCCATTAATGGACTTAACCTCCATGAATTTATCCAGTTCTCTTTTAAACCCTGTGATAATCCTAGCCTTCACAGCCTCCTCAGGCAAGGAGTTCCACTGGTTGACTGTGCGCTGTGTGAAGAAGAACTTCCTTTTATTTGTTTTAAACCTGCTGCCCACTAATTTCATTGGGTGGCTCCCAATGACTAATAATATCACACCTCTCAGCTCAGCTATGCCAGCACAGTAACAAAGCCCCGTGTTGGTTGTCTGAAACTCCTTGCAGCTATGAGCTCTGTGCTATCCACACCCACACAACAGGGCAGCCTAGAGACCACACAGAACTCTGTGAGAAAGGAATCCCTGACGGAGAGCTGCTGATGCGGGGGAAGAGCAGCATGTTGACACTACTGGAAAGGGTCAAAGCAGTCAATGCTGTTTCTTGGCACTGCTGGGGCATTTGGATAGTTAAACAATATGGCCAGATCCTGCAATCAGATCCCGTGATGTCAATGGGCAAGTGCCAGGATCCATCGTCGGGGATTCGATGGCATGGATCAGGGCCTATATTTGTAGCTTTGTTTAAAAAGGAACGTGTGGAAGGTACAAGTTTCTATTAAGATAAGATAAATGGAGATATGCCTATCTCCTAGAACTGGAAGGACCTTGAAAGGTCATCGAGTCCAGTCCCCTGCCTTCACTAGCAGGACTAAGTACTGTCCGCTGACAGATTTTTTTGCCCCAGATCCCTAAATGGCCCCCTCAATGCCATATACTCCCTGCTTGCCAACACCTTCACATAAGAACCAGGGGTAAAGGCAAAAGGCAACCACCATGTATCTAAGGTTACAGCACATCCATATGGGGCAGAAATCATTCCTCCTTCTTCTTCCCCCTTCCCTTCTCTCCCTCTCAGCAACGCTTGATCCCAAGAAAAAGCGTTTCTCCTATACTGACACCGTCTCCCTGTCTCATCCAAAATCCATGGCCCAGTTACCAGCTGTGTGTGTTGGGGGAGTTGCATTAGATCTCATGGGCTACAAAGGAAGCCTTGAACAGTGCAGGAGCGGCTTCCTCTTGAGAGCTTGACATTATGGAGTGACCGAGAGTGTTACTCCCTGACATGTTCTCAGAGGGAACCCTGCGGCAAGACGAGGCAAGCGACAAAATGTGAGTGAACCTGTCAGAACAATGAGGAAGGACTAGACCAATCAAAATCAAATGTAGGGGCAAAGGGGACTAAAATCAACCTCCTAGTGTTATTGGCTCAGATGCCGAAAGGACCGTTCTCTTCAGGTCTGATCCAGAGCCTGCTGAGGTCAATGCAAAGATTCCCAATGTTAACGGAGCTATGTAAACACATGGAGAATACTACATCCCTTTGTTTGCACTGAGCTTTGAGAGTCTCCACTTTGCTGTGGTGTCGGCCTACCTTAGACTCGGGGAAAGTGTCCTTAAAGAAAGTTGGCAACCAGGAGAGGAGGGTGAAAAATGTGCTGCCCATAGAAAGCTGAGCTACTATGACAGCCCTGTAAATATACAATGGGAAAAAAGAATCAACCAAGATGACAGATCACACTGGATAAAAAAAAGGGGATTCTAGCTACCCACTACTTCAAGGCAGGGGTGTCAGGCATATAAATAAACCCTCTATTAGCACTGAAGCCGCTTCCTGTGATTTATTGGAGAGAACTAACCCCAGCTGACTGCCAGAGCAAGAGGATATAGAAATGCACCAGCTTATTCCCAGGATGCTTTCCCCATAGGCAGCTCTGAATGGGGCCTTGATATCTTGATAGCTTGGCCGCAAGGTAGATGTGTTGAGCAACGCGAAAACATTCCCCTGCTCTGGGCTGGACAGTGTTAAATCCAGAACCCTAAACTAGGAGGATGTAATGTCTCCTGAGATAGTTTATTAAGTCAAAATGGCAATTAAAAGGGCATTTTTGGGTTGTCTCTTTCTGCAACGAGAGCAAAGATGACAGCACCTCTGAGGAACAAATGCAGAGTGTATGCAATGACAGACAAGATGGGGGAGGTAATATCTTGTATTGAACCATCTGTTGGTGACAACGACAAGCTTCCGAGCCACAGGTCTTGGAAAAACCTGAAGAAGAGCTCTGCGTAGTTCAAAAGCTTGTCTCTCTCACCAACAGAAGTTGGTCCAATAAAAGATATTACTGCCCCCATCTTGTCTCTCTAAATACGGAATGTGACATTATGCCCTGGACTGTTCGAAGCACTGCTTGTAAAAACAGACCCACAGACAAATATAATTCACAAAGGATTGGATGGTGTAAAGAGACTCACTCTGTAATATGGTAATACCCTGCTAAATGATTATGATTACTATACTGCCTAGTGATAAGCTCATTGGTATGATGATTATTGTTTTGATTCGGATATTTACACGGCAATGATTTGTAAACCTGTTAAAACTTCCTAAATAAATAAATAGCCATCAAATAAAAATAGCAACCTTGGAAAGACCCACCATTCTGCCCCCCGCTGGCCTAGTTTGGTGGTAGGAGCAAGACACAAAGGCTTCAGAATGGAAGGAAGGTGGAGCAACAAGAAAACCAGATTCTGCATGAGAGAGGGGCTGACTTGCACAATATACATGGCCGTGACATTTACTTACCAGATAGGGGCCTTTTTAAATAACTGCTTCCAGGGAACTTTGGTCTGTTTGGATAACGAGAGGCCCTTCGCTAAATGTTCTAAGCGAATGATGAGTTCTGCAGGGAAGAAATATTTCAAATCAAAGCTATGTTTTCCAATAGTCTATACACACACGCTGGATCTGTTTTATCCTAGGGCTTAACCACATGGTTGAAGAACTGCTTAAAATGTGCATTCAAAAGGATAACCCCGGAACATCTATGCATTAAACCATAAAAACTACTTTACGTAGCCGTGATGTTCTAACTGAACTTCCTCCAAACCCCCACTCCATGCATGCACACACACACACACCTCCAGACACAGCAAATCAAGAGTTAATGCTGAACCTCTGTCCTGAAAGGACCCTTGTGTGGTCTCAATTACTGCCACTGGCCTTGACAAAGGCAACCTTACCCTGTTCACATCCACTCAGAAGGCTGTTGCAAAGATCATTTTCCTAGCCCATCACTTTGCCCACGTCACCCTTCTCTTTGCATCCCTCCACTGGTTCCCCTTCTCTATTGCATCAAACATGGGCTACTTGTCTTCACTTTCAAGGCCCTTAATGGCCTATCCCCCACCCTACCTATCATCTCTCATTCACTGTCGACTCCTGCCTGCCTCCATTGCTCAGTTGATGCATTTTCAAACAAGCACCTTTGTGCTTCTCCCATGTTCCCCCTTACACTTAGGGGATGCTCCCAACCTGGGCACTGGAACGCCGGGGCCACAGGCCCATCACTTTTTACCTGCCTTAAGGGCAAGCGACGGGCGGGAGGGGCACAGAGGAGTGAGTGGGGGTGGAGCCTTGGGGGAAGAGGCAGAGCGAGGGCGGGGCCTAGGGGGAAGAAGTGGAGCGAGGGCGGGGCCTCCGGGGAAGAGGCAGAGTGAGGGCGGGGACTCAGGGGAAGAGGCGGAGCAAGGGTAGGATCATGGTTCAGATGCCGGTGGCCCTCCCATTTCTAGGGAGCTTCTGATGCTCCTGACTCCCCATAAACATCCAAAAAGCCACCTAATTGTGCTCCTTCAAGGTCCTCCTTAAAACTCTCATTTTCTGTAAAGCCTACAGAAATATTAACAACAGCTAGGCTGCAATCCATGAAGGTACTTAGGTGCCTAAAGCCCAGACTTAGGTCCTTAAGCCTCAGACTTGGGCACCTAAGTCCAAGTTCTGGCTCCATGCCATCCATGAATCTCCTGCCAAATCCTGAAGGCTCCTAAGCTCCCTCAGCACCCAAGTTTTTGCAGTAAAAGTTCTCTACACACCTAAGTTTCTACTTAAGCCCCAGAGAGATTCACAAACCAGGAGGAGACAGGCTTTTGGACACCTAAGTCACATGTGGGGCTGATCCAATAGGTTTGCTGAGAGGTGGCCTAGCAGGTCAGGTGCCACTCAGAATCCAGCCAGAAGAGGAGGTGGTAGTGTCACCTGTAGTTTACGCCTGGGTTAACAATTGCCATACATCACTTTCCTGTCATTTCCACAGCACAGCCTAGTGAACAGCTATTCCCAGTATGAATAGGGTGGGGGGTTACCTTTTTCATTCAGGATGTATTTGCACATGCAGTAAACCCAGATCAAAGTGAGTAAACCAGAGAAATAGAAGACACTCTCCCAGCCATACCAGTCCAGAAGGAGGGACCCTGCCCCACCAATCACCAGCGTCCTGGAAGGAAAAGCCAGAGAGATCATGAGACTGCTAAGAGCGTTCTTTGGGCAAACTCACAATCCATGCATCAGCATTACACTATGGTTTATTGGATGTTATTTATCCAGCCCTCAGGAGCTGTTCATCTTATCAAACATTTGCATTGGCTAATCATTCCTACCTCAATAAGGTTGAGAGGAGAGGTTGCCTGGTTATTAAAAAACATTCCACTGTACTATCGACCATTCTATTGCTACTGCACTGGAGAAGAACCTGCTCTATTTCTTAATTTGACACTTTGGGTCGAATCCTCAGCTGATGTAAGTCAGCGTCGTTCTACTGAACTCGTTGGAACATGGTCAGTTTACACCAGTCGCAAATCTAGGCCTTTGTTTCCTACTGACGTCTGAAATACCTGTCAATGAAAGGACGCCACAGAGCACTCTGATGTACACTCTGATTACATGCACTGAGACAGGGACATTTTAGCACGGAAAAAACCCTTAGCACACTTAGGTATGTCTACACAGCAATTAAGCAGCCTGGGCTGGCTCGTGTCAGCTGACTCGGGCTTGCGGGGCTCGGGCTCTGGATCTGTAAAACTGCAGTGTAGACATTTTGGCTCAAGCTCCATCCCAAGCCTGGCTGTCTACAATGCGATTTTATAGCCCCGCAGCCTGAGCTCCGTAAGCCCGAGTCAGCTGACTGGGGCCGGCTGTGGGTGTTTAATTGCTGTGTAGACATGAAAAGATGGGGGTTGCCATACCAACTCTAAGAGACTAATCAATTATATTATATCAATTACTATTATAATGGCCCACTTTAATTGATTAGTCTCTTAGAGTTGGTATGGCAACCCCCATCTTTTCATGTTCTCTGTGTATATATATTTATATATATATATATCTTCCTACTGTATGTTCCACTCTATGCATCTGATGAAGTGGGCTTAACAAATAAATTGGTTAGTGCCACAAGGACTCCTCGTTCTTTTTGCGGATACAGACTAACACGGCTACCCCTCAGAAATTAATCCTCAACACACCTGAGGGAACAATACATTGTAAAGGACTCAAAGACTTCAGTAACGAGTGTGTACATTCTATAGCAACTGTCTGAGCCTTCTTCAACTGGAACGGACACTCTCCAGGATCCAGTGTTCCAGATGTACTTTGTGGGTTGGCGATTTTGCCTGCAGCATTTTCATGGCACTTTATCTCCTATGGCTTCCCTCTGAGCCTCTGTCACTCACCGCCCAAAGCCAATGGGAACTTACCCGAACTGAGAGCCAGTCCCTACTGTGCTGCACGTGAAAGCTCGCTCGCTCTCACGGACCTTCTGAGAAAAGAGGCTGGCCAAGGCAGGGAAGTACACTCCTAACAACAATGGAAATGAAAGAGTCAGCCATTGCCAGCCAGGGTACACATCCGTCAAACTTGCACTCGCGTGTGAGCGTGTCTGAACCAAATCCAACAATAGATAAATGCCAAAATGAGTCAACAAGCTCTCTGCAGTATCCAAAGCAATGGCCTCACTGTGTCATACACCAGTATGACTTATGGCAGCCCACTACTCCCCTAGATAGACCACGTGGCCACTTGGAAGCTCATTTGTGCCTTCTCTGTATCTGCTGCCCTGGCCCTCCTTACTGTAATATTTGAGCCCCTCCTAAGTGTGAACGCATTTATCCTCACAACATTCCCGTGAGCTAGGGCAGAGCTGTAATCCCCATGTTACAGCTGGGGAATTGAGGCACAGACTAATTCAGTGACTTGCTGAAAATTACACAAGGAGTCTGAGCAGAGCTGGGAACCGACCCCAGCTCTCCTGACTCTCAGGCCGTAACCACCAGGCCAGCACTCCACCGCGACACAACAGCTGAGCCACACCAAAACTGATCCTTTTTCTCCCCCAGGGTTGAAAAAGCTTTAGTAACTTTTAATCCTTATTAAATAGTTGCCAGCTTTTCCTTATGGTGAAGTGGGTGATTCATCCTGGTTCTGGTGACGGCAACATCATGTGCTCTGCTGAATGGCAGGATCACATGGGATAGCATCCCAAGACTTTGCACAGGAATGGCACCAGATGGTTTCAATGGGGGGTTGGCATTCATGACACTATGGAGACAGATGTGGAGAGGATGTGAAACTCCCGCAGGGCAGAGGGAGAAAGAGGTGAATTCTAGGATGGGTCAGCTGTTGCAGTGGTTAAAATACGGGCTAATTTGTACATGGTTAAAATTGGAATGGATGCTACCTTGTGTTAATCTAGTCCTTGGTAGACATGTGGTCCTGAAATAATAAACACTTACATAGAAAAGGAGGAGTACAAAGAAAGACGGGAGGAAAAGGAGTAAGCAGGAGAAAAGGCCCTCACTGAGAAGCTATGTTACCCTGGTGGCTTACAAAAATGTAGACGCGACCTCACCCTACCTGATTGAACTAACCTCGTTATCTCTAGCCTGACTCTTCCCTGCACATTTATATCTGCCCCCGGACATTTCCACTGCTTGCATCTGATGAAGTGGGTATTCACCCACGAAAGCTTATGCTCCAATACCTCTGTTAGTCTATAAGGTGCCACAGGACCCTTTGTTGCTTCTACAGATCCAGACTAACACGGCTACCCCTCTGATACAAAAATGTAGTTATTTATAATGATGTATCAAGCACCCAGACTGTGGAGGCAGAAGCCCAGAAACAAAACCGTGAAACTAACCCAGAGTTTCTTATAGGTTAACAAGAAAAAGTCACCCAACCAACTTTTGGGTAGCATTGGCCAGGCTTCTACAGTTCCAAGACCTAGTTCAGCAAGTGGAAGAGAAAATCATCCCAAATCATCATAGCTCAAGACGAAAGGCCAAATAACCCCTCAACTTGCAGGTGCTTTGAAGCACGTTTACCATTTCAGAGGCAGACACAGAGATTAAAGCTTTTTATAGTGACAGCACCTTTCTCTTAGACACATTTCTCAATGGGCCCAACTTGGTAGCCACTCTGCACCCAGCCACAGCAGTTTTTATAACAGGAGTTCCGGATGCAGGGGCAGCTCAGAAACAGTTTGCTCTACCCAGCATTGCAATTTACACCTTGCAGTTCTGACTTTCATTTGAATCCGTCCTGTGGAGTTTCAGTATAAGCAGGTTCCTGGATGGGTGGAACGAACACGCACGCAATTTTTTGGTCTCACCTTGCAGTAGTCCCATGAGGAACCGAGCAATTGTCATGAAAATCAGGTGGGCGGAACTGATATAGGTGAGCAGTGGAGTGATGGCGGTGATGAAACCCCAGGCAGATGCAGAGAGGAGGAGGACTTTTTCTCCTCCAATCCTGAAAGATAAGCATGAATTATGCAAAAGGGGAACTGTGGGTAGGGTACAGGGTTGGCACACGGGCTAGGAATCAGGACTTCAGGTTTCTCTTCCTAGCTGTTTAATAATGAACGTCAGCCAGGCCTCTCCACCTGACCTTCCCATCCCACAAATGTCGTCAGGGCTGGCCAGCTGACCTGCTCCCTCCACCTGCTTCCTTCAGGGAGGTGGGCACCAAAGCAGACCCTTTCCCATCTCAACTGGAGTCATCTCCAGAATTGCACGTGTCCTGTACCATCATGCAGCAGCAGAACACGGCATCAGTCCTACCATTTAACTGCACGTCTCAGAGGCCCTAGAATGCACTGTGAGTGAAGGGGTATCCAAGGGGAATCCGCACTGGCTCCCCAATGGCAACAGACAGTGGGGATGAGTGACTGAATCCCAGCCATGTTCATGCTGTTTGGTGATTACCCATTCCACCTGTCCATACAGTTACACTCTTCAGTGACGCACGAGGAAGTAAACAAAAGCAAGAGTGTGTTAATTACAAGCCCACCTTAGAAACACAAGGTGAACACAGATAAAAGAGGGTGACGTCGGCAGGGAGAGAAACCTGATTTTAAAGCCACAGAAAGAGTTTTACAAACAACAGAGAGGGAGCAGCAGTTCTCAGCCTGTTCAGTACTGGGATCCCCTTTTCTATACTGGGAGCCTACCTCCATCCCAAATAGCCAGGATCCCCTTCCCAATCAACAATGTGGAAGGGCAGGCTGGCCACGAGCTCAGAGTTGAGAGAATCCCTGATGCAGGGGAAGTTTTAACAACAAGTAGTTAGGACTGTACTCTTCTTATCAAAGGACGATGGTGTTTTCTGCTCCATCCGCTTCTTTAGCATTAGCCTGTAACCTTTCGTGTCTCGTGTGCACTTTGCTTGCAGAGTCTATTAAAGACCACAATGCAACGGAACAGGCCGCTGCACAATGTGCGACTCCGAGACTGTGTTTCTTACACAAGATTTTACAGGAAAGCCGTGTCCCCTGAGGACACTGCAGTCTGAGGGATGAACTCAAGCAGGTAATTACTGGGGTTTCCACAAAACAGCTGACTGGGTTGTTTGGATGTTTTTTTAATGAAAACAATCAAACTGTGCAGCATATTCTTTTCCCAAGCACGACTGGGGGCTGCAAAGGGGAATAAACTCGGGAGGAACTGCGCAGAAACATGGGCATGGAACGAAGAGAGAGAAAACAGATTCCGCAGATGAGACAAAGGAACAAAGAGTTGATTTCCCTGCAGACCAGGGAATGCTGCCCCTCGCTGGTTGTTCAGCGCTTGAATAACCAGGCTGAAAGTTGCCATCCACACAAGGACGGTGTTTAGCTTTTGTTAATAAATAGATTGTGCTTGATGTGAGCAGCTGGCTATGGGAAGAGCATTGCCATGATCACCATCCCATAATAATAAAGCCTGGTCTACACACAAGTTTTGTACTGGTATAACTATTTTGGTTAGGGGTGTGATTCTTTATGGCAATAGCTATACCAGTACAACCCCTAGCGTGGATGCAATTATAAAGGTGCCTTAGGCTAGGTCTACACTACCCCCCCCTGTCGAACTAAGGTACGCAACTTCAGCTACGTGAATAACGTAGCTGAAGTCGAAGTACCTTAGTTCGAATGAAAAAGCACTTACCCGGGGTCCACACGCGGCGCGCAGGCTCCCCCGTCGACTCCGCCTACTCCGTTCGTCAAGCTGGATTACCAGCGTCGACGGCGGAGCACTTCCTGGTTCGATTTATCGCGTCTTGACAAGACGCGATAAATCGAACCCAGAACATCGATCGCGCGCCTCCGACGGGACGCGTAAGTATAGACCTACCCTTAGACTTGCCTAGCTTATTCCTCTTCCTCTATGGGGGTAAGCGGTACAAGTACAAACACCAATTGATGTATCTGCGTCCACACTAGTGGGGGCTGAACAGCTTGAACTATACCGGTACAGTTTAAAGCACTACAATCTTTGCATGTCGGTAATTCCTAAACTGCACATAGGCCACACTCCAGCAGAGCACTTCAGTACTTGTGTAACTTTAAGATCAGTACCAGCTTAGAAACCAAACGACTCCCATACTTAAGTTTAGGCCCATGCTTAAGTGTTTTGCTGGATCGGAGCCATAGGGCCTGATCCAAAACTTACTGAAGTCAATGGAAAGACTCCCATTGACTTCAATGGACTGTGGATCAGGCCTACAGTGCTTTTTCTGCAGAGATATCGATGTACTTCACAGATAGTTTCTCCTCATCCCCTTGAGGTGGAGGTTAGATACAAGGTAACTTGGCCAAGAATTTTTATTGCAAAAACTGAGCAAAGGATAATATGAGAAAGTTCCCGTACCGATCGCTGAGGTGCCCTCCAATGATCTGAGTTAAGCAGTAGCCCCAGAAGAAGCTGCTCAGCACAATGCCGGACTGTTTCTTGTCCCAGTCGAAGTGACTGCTCATGGCCACAGCACAGATAGGCATGGTCACCCTGGCACAGTAGAGTAAACAAGTCCCAAGCAGTAACATCACAGTCCAGATCCGAGATTCAGGCCTAAAGGATGAAGAAAGAGATGGGGAACAAACAAGCACTGATACAAACCCGGGTAATTCAGATTCACACAATGCTGCCACGCAGGTCAGGCAGGTTTCCCTGAATGCTTTCGCAAGCCAGACAAGTCTATTTTTACCCAAATATCAGGGAAGTAGGAGAAGCTCTCTACAGAGGGAGGATCTAAGGTGTGGACTGATCTGTCCAGAGGGAGGATCCCTAAGAAAAGGCAAGGCCAGAAAGGTTTGAGTTGAACTTTATTAATATATTATTGTTAGTTTTTTTATTAAGAAAACAAATCCCAGGGAGGAGGTGAAGTGGGCTGTGTACAGGATGCACACTGTGTTTGAGAGCAGGTAGGGAATGGCACCTGCTTCTACTTCGATTCTGGAGAACAATTCTGCAGCAAAGACAAATGTTCTGCCATAAATGTAAGTCCTGATTCTGCAATGTACCATGTGTGGGTGCACCCCAGTTCCTGTGTAGATCCCCGCTGACCTTGGTGTGGATGTAGTCATCCCCCTGTGCACTGTAAATTTCAGAATAAGGGCCTTAATTCCCCAGTCATTAAATATTATTTATTTTTACAGTAGAGAACAGGGCCCCATGTGCTCGGTGCTGTACAAATGTATAACGAAGAGGCAGTCCTGATCACGGAATACATGGAATCATGGCACTAACCCACTACACCTTCCATTAGCCTCTGGAGATCTTTTGTACAGTAAATGAATATTTGTTTTTCTTCGTTAGAGTTAATTATGATAGATGTCGGAGTCCAGCTATCCCAATATAACACAAGCCCATTTACAAACGTGTCAAAGGGCCCTATCACAGGCTGAGATAAAACACAATGAGTGGTAAAAACATGCTAGACTGTTGTGCCCTTTAGAAATTAATTTATTGCTATATCCTGAATGGAAGGGCAAGGGATTCAATGCCAAGTTTTAGCAGGAGGTATTGGGACCTTTCATTCTGTGCTTTGAAGCTTCCCTCCCTCTCCCTTCACCCACACAATAACTAACTCAAAAAATTACATATCCTGGCCTGAAGAATAATTAACCACATTTCACCTTGTCTGGCTAATTTAACAAACAGCGACTGTGACAGATGCTCTTAAAACGCCCTTCAAAGGTTATGTTAAAAGGAGACATGACAGCAGTGGAAGTTTAATTCACCCCTAAGCCAAAAATTATCCTTTTTCTTTTTCACCCACAAATGGAAATGCCCTCTCTCACCATCCTCAGTGCTCTGGTGTTTCTTGGGAACTCTCGGCAGGAAACGGCCCTGACTTAGTTTTGTTTAATGTGGTCAGCTGGTCCCAGTAAAACTAAAAATGCAGGTGTGTAAATTCTGAACCTTTGGGCTGACCTAAGAAGGGCAGGGGAGTCAGGCTGGGTCTATTAAACATGATGCTTTTAACTCACATTATTTTAATTTGTGATGTAAAATGTTATGAAAAGTTCTTTACATTTTTTTCTGTTCTTCCTTATAATTAAGGCTACATTTTAGTCTTGGGTATTTTTAGTAAAAGTCATGGACAGGTGACGGGCAGTAAACAAAAATTCACAGCCCATGACCAGTCCATGACTTGTACTATATACCCCTGACTAAATCTTGCGGGGCGGCAGCCCAGGGGTGTGATGCGGGCGCTCTGGGGGGGGACACAGTCCAAGGGAGCAGCCCGGGACCCCCGCTGCAGCTGGGGGGGGGAGGGGTCGGCAGGCTTGGCAGGCTCCCTACCTCTCTCCTTGCAGCACTCCCCGGACGCGGCAACATGTCCCTCCCTCCCCCAGCTCATAGCTCCGCATGCTGCCCCCGCCCCAAGTGCTGGCTCCGCAGCTCCCATTGGCCAGGAACTGTGACCAACGGCAGCTGCAGGGGCAGTGCCTGCAGGTGGAGGCAGCGCACGAAGCTAGGAGCTAAGGGAGGGACATGTCACTGCTTCCGGGGAGCCCCCCGAGGTAAGTGCCGCCCAGAGTCCTCACCCCCCTCCCGCGCCCCAACCCCCCTAGCTCTGATCCCCCTCCCACACAGTCCTGAGCACCCTCCCACACCCCAACTCCTGCTGCTAGGGGCACCCGAGACTGCCCCAGCAGCGTCCGGTGCAGCTGGCTCAGGGGGCCCCCGGGCCAGCCGCACCAGCCGCTGCAGAAATCCTGGAGGTCCCGGAAAGCCATGGAATCCTTGACCTCCGTGACAAACTCGCAGCCTTACTTATGATCAGAAAAGAGGCCTGATTCCCTCCTGGTGGGCATCTTGTATTACCATCGAGGGCTGTGCAACGGGGATGTAAGATGCTACCCTGCGGAGCCAGCACACGGGTGTGTGACTGTCTGCGTGGAGGTGCCAGGCAAGAGAGACTCAAGCCCACTAAGTTCAATGGTTCTTTATAATATTGCCTCGCACTGCGTGATCCTGCAGGTCTTTGCCGCGGCAAGCACTGAGGCCCAGATCCTCAAAGGAAAGGAAAAGGAAACTCCGACTGAGGGTAAATATTTTTTGCTGGAGGAAGATACCACCTTCTGTCCCTTGACTTCAATGAAATTTAGGAGCCTAAATACCTCTGAGGATCTGTTTGCAGTGTTGTTTTAGCTATGTTAGTACATGAGCAAGACAAGGTGGGGAGGTAATATATTTTACTGGACCAACTTCTGTTGGTGGAAGGGACCAGCTTTGGAGCTCCACAGAGCTCTTCTTCAGGTCTGAGGAAGCTAACCAGAGTGTCTGAGCTAAATACAAGTTGAGACAGATTGTTAAGCATCAAGGGTTCACGCATGCTGTAAGAGACCACTTCAATGAAGTGGGCAATTAAGGGTTAGCAGGCAGAGGTGTTACAAATTGTTATAATGAGCCATAAAACGAGTCCATGGTTTTTAGTGTCCTGCAGAGTTATGCATTTCAGTTCCCAGGCCTGGGTTTTGAAGGTGTGGTGCAGGTTTCTTTTGAGGACGAGGACTGAGAGGTGCTTTGGGGAAAGTGTTTGAGCACGGGTGATCGGGGATTTTTGTCTTTTATCATTTTTCTGTGTGAGTTCATTCGAGAGCGTAGTGAGTGTCTGGGCCAAAGTCCTTACTCCCTAATGCAAGTGTGAATCGGAGGCACATATGAGTCAAGTAAGGCTAGGTGCTAGTGGCCTGACCCAAACTCAAAGCAGTCAATGGATATGCTCCCTTGGCTCCAGTGGGCTTTACATCGGGCCCTCAGCAGAGGTAAGGGGCTTACGCCTTCTATCAAATCAGTAGAGTATCATTTTTACACCTATGTTTCACTGGTGTCAATGACGTCATGAGGCAGTGAGAGAGTCAGGCCCAGGATGCTGACAGGGAGCGGCTGGGTGTAGAGAGACAGGAGTGTGTTTGATCGGCAACAGGCAGAGGAGTTGCATCACTCACACTCCCGTTCGGGGTGACGCCTACAGAAGTAACTGGGCGGCTGCACAGGCAGTGCTCTCATTAACACTGAATCAGGTTCCCCTGCCTTCCTTGTCCCAGCTCAGAATTTCTTACCTTGTGCGTATACATGTAACACGCTGCACCCACACTGTGTAGGGCCAAGGCCTACAGCATTTTAAGTATGGGTAGAAGAAGAGAGGAAAGACAGTGGTGTGGTTAAAGCACTAGACTGGGATTCAAGAACATTGCTTCAATTCCCAGCTCTGTCACAGACCCTTTATGCCCCCTTTGACAAGCCACTTAATCTCTCAGTTTCCTATGGAGATAATAAGCCTTCCTTTGTCTGTCTTGTCTTTTTAGATAGTCCCTGCCCCGAGATGCTTTCCATCTTTTACTGTGTGGCTGCATGGTGCTTTGCATAATGCTACCCTAATCTTGCTTGCAGCCTTTAGGCTCTACTGTAATAAAAATAATAAATAATATACAGAAACCACAAGGGTGATCGGAAAACAGAAAACTTTTTTCTCCCCACCTGGTTTTTGACAACATTTCTATGGAAATTTTCCGATAGCTTTAGTTTTTAATCCTTTTTTTAAAGGGTGGCAGATTATTTCACATGGCTTGAATATTCTCTTTGATTACTATTCTGTTCTTTTCTGTTGTTTTGATTTTTTTTAAAGTCTAGCTATATGGAGAAATATGAAGAAGACTCCAGAACACTACAAGCTTCTCAGGCGGCATTTCCAGCCAGAAAATCTACTAAAACAATGCTAAATGTCACATAGGAGCACTAGCTGCCCACATCCACACCAAACCATTGAAAGAATTAAATCCTGTGCAAAGATACTGATGTGCTTACGTCAGAGGAAAGAGCCTCAGTTGCGGAAGCATTTTTCCTTAATTATAGTTATCATTGTAACTGCCGATGAGTCGCTGTTCTGCCTAGCTCAAAACAACAACATACAAGGTTATTAGGCAAGTCTTTACAGACATTGGGGTGAGGGGAGGAAATATATGACCCTATCTCAAGAACTAAATAGTAATAAATAAAAATATTTTGCATGTCTAAAACACTGTCAATCTGAGCTCAATGTGCTTTACTGGGTGAGGTTCTGTGGCCTGCAGTGAGCAGAAGGTCAGACTATTTGAACGTGATGGTCCCTTCTGGCCTTAAAGTCTATGAGATGTTAATAAATTCAACCTAATAACCTCCCTCATGAAGGGAGAAAGCATAATCTGTCTGTTACTGATATGGAAACTGAGTCACAAAAACACACAGGTCTAAGTGACTTGCTCAAAATTCCACATGGCAGTGGCCACGCTGGAAAGAAACTCCATTTCCTGCTGTCTAGTCCTAATGCCTTGTTGAGTTTTCAGTTCCAGTCTCTCTTCAGGAGCCTATTAGGTGCTCTCCACTACCCTCGAGATCGAGATCAAGAGCTAGTCCTGCTGACTATGGGCTGGGAGCGCTGGAGAGACAATAGGTCTGACCCTCAGCTGTCATACGGGGCTCTCCAATCTCCATAATCAGGGGTTCTCAAACTGGGGGTTGTGACCTCGCGGGGGGTCGCAAGGTTATCACATGGGGGATGCAAGCTGTCAGCCTCCACCCCCAAACCCTGCTTCGCCTCCAGCCAGTGTATAATATAAAAAATGGTGTTTTTAATTTCTAAAGGGGGTGGCACTCAGAGGCTTGCCATGTGAAAGGGATCACCCATACAAAAGTTTGAGAACCGAGGCTAGCAGCTGTGGAAGATGTGTCTGCCCCTGCAGGGAACTGAATTCAATTCAGCTGTCGAAGTAATGCTCCCACTTCTCTTACCTGCACAAAAGCTTCACAACCTCCCAAGCTAAACAGGAAATCATAAAGATGAAATAGAAACCTGTGGTTCCATCCCTCTCCCACAGCATCTGGGGCACGTGTGTGATATGGGGGAAGTTCATGACCTAGAAAGTTACCTTTGTTTTATCAAGCACTAGCCAGCTCCGGGACACACCTATAATCAGCTCCTGTGTTTGAGCCACAGTAATCCACGTAGGCTTGGGTTTGGTTTGTTTATTCTGACAACCCTCAGACAGCTGTATCTGATGCTGTCGTTTTTCCTTCTTGTACGGCAGCCTTGAGCTCCATGTCTCCATCAAAGCAGACACAGCTCTCTGGCCGTTCACTGCAGCTCTGCTTTGAAGTAATCCCCTGGGACTGTGCTCATACAAGCTGAATAGCTCAGGTGAAAGCAAATATCGCTCTCTTAAAATTTTGTATCAGTTGAGATTGGTTATGACTAATTTCCTAGGATGCTGCAGAGCCCCCCAAAGGCAAAATAAATAAATAACCTAAGCCTCACTCTAGCCCAGGGAAAGTCAGCAGCATAATGTTCCTTTATTTTCAATGTGTTTTCACACGGGAGGAATTTCTCCAGTAGCTGCCACAGAGCAAATATTTGTTCAACTTCATCTCTCTTGACTCAGTCTTACCCCTTTCCCTCAGTTTGTGATTCTGTCTGTTTACAGCCCTTTCGGCTGACTTTTCAAATGGATTCGCTGGAATCTATCATGTTAGTTTAATGCTGGCTTTCAGGCTGGAAAGCCTGAGCATGGTCATATAGGTGTGTATTTTAAGGAGGGAGAAGGGAGGTGTCCAGACAGCAAGGCTAAGAACAGTCTCACCCACCTACATGGCCAGTAGCCCCAGCCGTTTGTTGTTGTTTTTCTAAAGGGAGTTTCCTATGGTAGGAAGAAGTTATAGGTTCAGATCCAGGTCCCTGTTAATGCTGCTTTGTGTGGCTCCAGACAAGGGGGGTAGCCATGGTGAACCTGCACTCTGGTGATTCTACACTGGGGCAATGGTCCATAGGGGCCACTGCAGAGGGACAGCATGTTAGGACAGTGCTCAGAACTACCTTGTGGCAGCCCTGGAATAGGAGAGGTGCAAGCTCAGGGGGAGGGATAGCTCAGTGGTTTGAGTATTGGCCTGCTAAACCCAGGGTTGTGAGTTCAATCCTTGAAGGGGCCAATTAGGGATCTGGGGCAAAAATTGGGGATTAGTCCTGCTTTGAGCAGGGGGTTGGACTAGATGACCTCCTAAGGTCCCTTCCAACCCTGATATTCTATGATTCAAGCTGCCTTCTCCCTGCCTCTGGTGAATCTGTCTCTGTAGCTCAGTTTCCTTCTCTTTAAAAAAGGGACAGGAATGCTCCATCCCTCGTAAAGTGCTGTGAGATCTCGAGATGCAGGTGGCTGCCCGTGTCACATGTGTCGTGCACGTCTTCACAGGGACTAAAGCAAGTGTTGTTAGCCCAGAATTAGACCTGGCTACTGCAGGTTTTCCCTGCACAGAAAATTCCCTTTCCTGCTCTGATGTCTCAGAACATCAGGTGTTCTGACTGCAGTCAATGGCAATTAAGGAAGTACTTAAAAAACCTAGCCCTCTCCTGTATCAGAGGTCACTTTATTTTTTCTTCACAGGCTGCTGAAAGTGTCAGAGCCATAACCCTGTTTCCAGTCGTGTTTGATAATCCTCCCTGCTTTATTGTCCTATTCCTGTGACTTTTTGCAGCTTACCTGTCCATTGCTTTAATTGACAGCATGTTTGTGGCAACTTTTGATGTGAAGCAAACACAGCACAGTCACACAAAGAATACTGTACAGAAGCAAGTTAAATCAGAGATACTGCCAAAGGTGTTGGGTAGTTATTTTTAACTCCGTTTGATGGTTGTCTTCCCTGCATTTGTTTTTTCCCAAAAAATGATTGCTCCCACCATTGAAAATCCTAATGCTTCTCTATGTTATACCCTTCCCTGCCCTGTGTCTGCCTTGCCTAATCAGATTGTAAACTCTTCAATACAGGGACTGGCTACTGCTCTGTTTATGCAGTGCCTCACACAACGGGGCCCCATTCTTGGCTGGCCTGTAGGCACTGCCATAACAAACATGATTAATAACTGTCGAGAGAGAGAATCCTTTTTTTCCCCTAAAGTGATTGCAACGTGTCATACACCAGCTGACACCTTATGATCTGTAGCCATCCAAGGTAGCTTTGATTTTTCAAGCCAATCAGCTAATGACCAACCAGAATGACCTAGAGGGGAGGGGTTTTTCCCCAGTGGGAAGACAAGTTTGTTTACTTCATGCATCTCTCCTGAGCATGGATTTCCTTAGCAGAGCCACAGATGGCAACAAGCACTGTTTAGCAAGAGCAACTTTCTGTCCATTCCCTCTTTTCATTTCTTGCTTTTGGCAGAATAAAGATAGAATTTGATTCTAGCCAGTAGTATGCGCAGAAAAAAACCTATTAAATCAGCCAGGAGGAGGTGGAAAGGCGCAACAGAGACATGCTGGTCACTGAAACAGAGAAACAACGAGGGATCTGGTGGCACCTTAAAGACTAACAGATTTATTTAGGCATAAGCTTTCGTGGGTAAAAAACCCACTTCTTCACATGCATGGAGTGAACATTACAGATGCAGGCATTGTTATACTGACACATGAAGAGAAGGGAGTTACCTTACAAGTGTCAGAGGGGTAGCCGTGTTAGTCTGGATCTGTAGAAGTGACAAAGGGTCCTGTGGCACCTTATAGACTAACAGACGTATTGGAGCATAACACCAATTCATATTGGTGAAACACCCACGAAAGCTTATGCTCCAATACCTCTGTTAGTCTATAAGGTGCCACAGGACCCTTTGTTACCTTACAAGTGGAGAACCAGTGTTCAATTCAGTCAGGGTGGATGTGGTCCACTCCTAATAATTGATGGGGAGGTGTCAATACCAGAAGAGGGAAAATTGCTTTTGTAGTGAGCCAGCCACTCCCAGTCCCTATTCAAACCCAAATTAATGGTGTTAAATTTGCAAATGAATTGTAGCTCTGCAGTTTCTCTTTGAAGTCTGTTTTTGAAGTTATTTGTTGAAGAATAGCTACTTTTAAATCTGTTATAGAATGTCCAGGGAGACTGAAGTGTTCTCCTACTGGCTTTTGTATGTTACCATTCCTGTTATCTGATTTGTCTCCATCTATTCTTTTATGCAGAGACAGTCTACAAATCAGACACAATCCCTGCTGAGTTTTTTGTGCTGCACCACCTTGAAAGGCACAGCCCAGAATCTGCCCCCTAGACTTCACCTTCTGACCCTGGGTCTGCCCATGACTTTGTGTGTGACCTTGGGCAAAGCATTTCACTTCTCTGTGCCTTAGTTTCCCATCTGTAAACTGGGGATAATGATATTTACATAACTCCTGGGGGCCCTTGCTTGTAAAGCACTTTGAGATCTACAGCTGAAAAGTGCTCTCCAAGTACTATGTTTTATTAAAAAGAAGCGACAAAGGGTCCTGTGGCACCCTTTGTCGCTTCTGCAGATCCAGACTAACACGGCTACCCCTCTGATACTTAGGTTTTATTAGTTAATATTGTTGTTACTCAAAGTGACATTCCTTTCCTGTACAGCTATTCAAGCACCCTAATCAGAATTTTTGCGTGTTGTTCCTTGGAAGACAAGGGATGGTATGAGATAACGGAACCACTGGAGATTCCCCAAAAGTTTAGGAATGGCAGCTGGAGAGGGAAAGATAAGATGTATGAGAAAAACAATAGAGGGGTAAGTGAAAAGTGAGCTGAAGAAATAGAGAACAAAAGAGGAAGCAGCATAAACCAGGCAGAACAAAGACAGAAAAACAAACATGCAACGATAAGTGGTTATCTGTCTCACTGCACCAAGGGGGCATGGAGGATCTGGAAGGCTGCCTGGCGTGTCTTTTGTTTCTGTATGAAAATGGATTCTATGTCATTTCTCCATATTGATGAATCCTTGTTTTGGTGACAGTAGCTCATTTGCTTGAATGAAGAGTAAAGTAAAGTTCATCTGGAAATACTGATATTTATTTATGTCTATTATTTTAAATATATAATTGATTACAAAGCATCCATCTGCTCAGATAGTTAGCTTATATGACTGCATAAACCTGCCACACACCTGCTGTGTGTGACCCTAGGCAAATCACTTCCCTTTTCTGTACCTGTATTTCCCTTCCCACTCTTTGACTGTCTTGTTCGCTGGGGCAGGGACTTGATCTCTGTATGTGCATGTGCCGTGCATAACACAATAGGGCCCGGATTGTAGCTGGAGCCTCTACATGCAACAGCAGTACAAATGATAATCTTATTGCCATTTCCATTATCCTCCGCCCTGTTCCTTCATAAGGTTTGTTATAACCACTTGTTGACAGAGCCAGTTGGACACAGGACTGACAGCAACTAAATTTTCGTCAACAATTAGGGGTTCACCAACAATTTTGAAGAAATGTGGAATGAGAATTTTCAAAATCTGCCAACATTTCCCTTTGAAGCAGTGGGGCAAATTCTCATGCACTCTCACTTTTTTTTTACTCCTCCCCCCCCCCCTTTTCTAATGGGAAAAAGTAAAATCAGAGAAGCCCAGGTTGGGGGATACAAATTTGAAACAAAGTTTTCCCAAAATGAAACTTTCATTTAGATTTTTTTGGATTGGCCCACCTATCCTCTCTCCCTCCCCCCAAACAGGTGAAAAATATTGACCAATACAAAAACTGTACTTTGGTTTTAAAAAAAAATTACAACCCGCTCTACAGATTGCCACTTCTCTTACATTAGACTGTAAACGCTTTGGGGCTGCATGTCTAGCCTTTACTCTCTGCTTATACAGAGTGCAGCTCCAATTCCGCTTGGAGTGTCTGGGTGAGGCCACAACAAATGATCATTAAGAACATTAGTTAAAAATGACTGCTAACTTTTCAACAGCATAGTTTTCAGTGCAAATCAAGAAAAAAAAATCAAATAAGTTTTCACAGATTGATTGATTCTATTTTCTTACCACCTCTCCTGGGGGTCTTATCCAAAGCCCACAAAATCCACTGGATTCATTGGCTTCAACAGAAGACTTTCTAGATCTAGAACATGTGTGGTGGTAGTGATGGGAGGTTCTGGGTTGCAGCCACACTCGGCAGACTAGAGGATCAAGATCAGGCATCTATGTAATGGTTATTTGTTATGAAGCACACATCATTTTAAATAAGAATTCTTGCCAGGATGAACTTTCAGTTTTGCAAGGCTTCTGCCAATTAGTCACAGTCCTTAGCTATCCCCATCTCCCAAGCATTTCACCAACATTAACCAATTAATTCCTGGCAGCACCCTTGTGCATTATTAGAGTGGCTGCAAACTGAAGCCTAAAAGTTAAGTGATTTGCCCAAGGCCACGGAGAAGAGTTGGTTTTAGAGAGGAGATTAAACATTGGTAATTCTTTGGTTCCTACAGAACACAAGACAACCCTGAATGTACACATGCCACCACTGTCAAAGGCAGTACATTTTGGCTTGATACCTGGAGACTCAGCTATCCTCAGAAAACATCCATTTATTAATTATTATTTGTATTGTGGTAGTGCCAAGAGGCACCAATCAGGAATTGGAGCCCCATCGTACTAAGCACTGTACTCATGTGTAATGAAAATGAGAAGTGTAGCAATTTTACACACGTGTCACCCAATCACTTCGTTGTATACGTCTATAGCACATGCTAAGTTCATACACAAGGTTTGAGCCTATTTTCAATGCTACACACACAGTGGAGAATACAAAATGAGCTAGGAAATCCTTCCCGGATCAACTCAGATTAAAATAAAACCACATACACTGCTGCACCTTCTAGTAGCTAAAACTGGGCAGCTAAACTATTTTAGAATATGATTTTTCACAATGCACATTGTAATTGGTAACCTCAACTGTTGCTATATGCATCACACTGATAATCAGTTTAAAGGCAGCACGGATGCACATTTTTGGCTGGAAATTTTTTTTTTTTAAGTCTTAATTATTTAACTTGGAAAAACTATTGCTGAGTAGTCTAGCTACCTGTAATCTTAATTAGTTATTATCTACAGTGCAAACATAACAGCTGAGACCTTTTGATAAAAAGCTCTTAATGTTTCAAATGGCATGTTTGAATAACCCACTACAGGGCAGATACAAGCTCAACTGTCTTGCATTTAAAAAAGGTGTTTTGTATTTTATGTAGTGGTTACCTTTTCTTTTCTCTGCGGTGTAGTTTTCTGCTCTTGTTCTTATTAACACAGTACTGATTGGAATAGCACAGATTTACAGAGAAGACAGTTTGTACAGTATCTATCTATATGCGGGTTCTTTGGTCCCCATTACCATAGTATCACTTCATAGTCTTAATGTAATTATCCTCACAACACCCCGGTGAGGTCAGGGAGTGCTGTTATCTCCATTTTACAGCTCAGAAACTGAGACACAGAGATTAAGTAATTTGCCGGAGGGTCCAAAGGAAGTCTGTGGCAAAGCAATGCATTGAACTCAACTCTCCCTGTGTCCCAGCCCAGGATGGATCCCCAACCACTGCACCATCCTTACAAAATGACACTGTCATTCAGACACCCTCACGTGTTTTAAACTACAGCTTAAAGAGCCATTAAACTGGAAAGAAAACTCTGCATATTAAAACTACATAGCAGGGGTTTGTGCACAAGGAAAAGAATACAAATAATTATAATGACTGAGACAGTTATAGTCTTACCTGGTCCAATAGGAATCCACAGTCCCATCTTTTTTCGTGCCTTCCTTATATGTATTCTTTACAGGCGGCTGCTGATGGTAGTGGTGGTTATGATGATGTAGCGAGACCAGGTCAGAACTATATACCTGAACACCATTCCTGCCGCTACTTGAGGCCATTCAGTATTTTTTTTTAACAAAAGGGTGACTCACTAAGTAAAATGACACTGATTGCCCCAACCGCACAGTCTCCTATTGCAAGGAGGCTGGAGTGATTGCAAAAAAAGGGGGCAGACAGCAACGACAGGAAAAATCCCCAGAACAGGGTTACGTTGCCCACTCTCCCAGAAGCTGCTTAAATAAAGGAAAGGTGCAAATTGCATTCGCAGGGAGTGAATGGGATCGGATGCCCGCCCGTCACCGCAGCCCTGCCTGTCACTTTGCGAAAGCCGAGCTGATCTGGGTCGGGATCCAGAGGGGAGTTTGTCTCTTTGCCAATACGAAGTCCACGTGTCAGTTTTCAACTTCTCTTCCTGTTGGAGCTTTTCCAGGAAGCAAGCCTAGCAGCGGCTAGGACAGACTGCGATCAGCCCGGGGGGAAATTCACAAGCCGGATTGAGCTTCCAATGTTGCGCTCGGGACGCACTGTAAAAAGATTTCGCCCCAGGGTAACAGACCCACGGCCGAGTTTGGATGGGTCCATAAGCAGAGCCGGAACCCATCACCCCCTTCAACTCTTCCAGCCAGAGATGACGTGGTACAGGGCAGTGTAAGAACAGAAGCATTACTTTTGCATCTCACTGCAATCAGTTGCACGTCTTGTTGCTATTCATATTTGAGTCCGACCGTTTTATTCCTCCCGTGGACCGGCTCTCTGTGTTTGTACCCAACGATAACCAAGGCACATTGTTAATGCCAGACCACGTTGCAGCAACGTTGCTCAGGGGCGTTGCCGCCTGGAGGGAGAGGTAGGAGATTCCGAGATCTTTTTTTCTCTTAGCATCTAAGGGGGGAGGTGCTTTAAACCTTTCCCGTGCGGGGGGGAGAAGGGGGGAACCGCACTCCCAGGGACAAACGCTTTTTTATTATTTGGAATATGATACATGGGAGCTGTACCTCTGCAAAGAATGGGTGTCAGGGGAAGGGGCCCAGATAGAATGGAAAACTTAGCAAGTCCCTTGGTGTGTGTGTTTATTGTGATCGCTATAAAAGCAGGGGCAGAGAGACAGTTGCTAGTTTTTCCTCCTTACTTTCCGTTTTCTGGCAGAAATGCTTTCCAGGATGCAGGGCCTGAAACTGGTTTCCCTCTCAACTCACAAAATCGAAGCCATGGGAAAATGTGAAGATCCTGCCTGAGGGGGGATGCCCATGAAGACAATCCTTTCTGTACACACCTGATGTCTGTTTCCTTTTAGATGATGTGTTACCAGCAGTCTTTTTAGGCAGCACTCACCCCCAAATTGACAGTGACTTTCAAGAAAGTGGGGCTATATCTACACTACAAGCAAATTGTTAGCAAGGTCCCAACCCTGACTATCAGGCGTAGTAAACTGTACATTTTATCCCTTATAACAGGCCAGTTGTGGCCTGATTTGGGCTGGCCCCAGCTGTGGTTACATTTTATGTATTTAGTTTACCATCCGTTGTAGACCCAACTCTGGGCCAAGCGTGCTTTTCATGTTTCCACTCTGCGCTTTAACAGTAATTTTGAAATTCATCAGCATAGTATAACATCAAATTATTTTTTATCCTTAAAGTCAAAGCAACATTTCCTAAATGCCTTGTGGGTAATGAACTGTTTGCATCATATGCAAAATTTAGGCGGTTGAACATTTCCACTGCGGAAATGTGAGTGGAGAACTAAGCTGAATAGTTATTTTAGTAAAACGAAAATAAGAAAGAAAAACTTGTAGCACCTTAGAGACTAACAAATTTATTTCAGCATAAGCTTTCGTGGGTTAATACCCACTTCATCGGATGCATGGAATGAAACACACTTCAGACAGACATTTATACAGTCACAGAAACATGATGGTCCAGGTGTATAGGCCAATCTTAAGAGGCTAATTAATTGAGAGGAAATATGACAGCAGGGGAAGAAAAAGCTTTTGAAGTGATAAACAAGATGGTCACACAGGTGTGAATGAGGATCGTTAACTTAAGGGAAATAGATTCAATTAACAATGGCCGAGCCATTCCAAATCTCGATTTAATCCGGAGGCAACGCAATCTAGTTTGCATATCAATTTGAGTTATTTTAGTGCAAGTCTGTGTGTGGACACCCTTTTTTTCTGGGTCAAAGTGGGAAAAGTCACTTTAGATAAAGCTAGTTTTTCTAACTGGGTGTTAGTTTGGCCAGTTCAGGAGAGGCAGTGTAGCCTAACGGATAGGGCACTGCACAGAGACAGGGGTTCTACTCTACCATTCTGACAGTGGCATGCTGGGTGACCTTGAGCAAATCATTTCACCGCCTTCTCACATGCTTTGAGACATTACAATATTACCCTTAAACAGATGGAGTATCAAAATCTGGCCTTCACCTTGTAATCTTTTTGGGGGTAGGGAATCGTCTAAAACAAAAAGCATGTTGAAAGATACATAAATAATCTTTCCTACCCCTTTTACAAGTATTGTATTTAAGCCTGTGTCCTTTCCAGACCCTTTAACTCCTGCTTGAGATTTGCTCACAACTCGAAAAAGCAAATATTAGAATCAAGGGATAATGAAGATAAGTATTCAGACTCTTTCCCCATTTCAGGCAGTTTAAGTAGCCTAAAGGTTTGTACTTCACCATCCCCTCAATTACTGTAGATCTACACGCCTGCAATTCTTTGCGTTTGGTAAAAACAGGTAAAAGTGCGGCTTTTTGATTTGAATAAAGCATGTGTATAAACCCAGAGACACCCGTTTTAATTCCTCCTGCTTCATAATTTTTAGGCCATGTATTCAGCTCTAGTAGGTTTTCAGAACTTACCAGTCTCATAGTATATAGGCTCAGACAGTTTGGTTTCTAGTAGGAGATAATATAGGAATCTTGGTCATTGTAGATGGGCAGCTGCTATTGAAAGATTACCACTGACAAAGGCGTCAACCCACCAACAAAGGTGTTGAAGCACTAAGCTAATCAAGACTTTGAAGAGTATTCTTCATTGGACTCTATGGATGGGAAATGCAAGATCTGCACTGAGCGCAGAAACTTCACAATGGTTAAAATTATACACATGCATATTTAACATTACATTTCTGTGCATGTTAAAAAAATAGGTCGAAGATGAGGGTGGGGTAATGAGTAGGGAGGCGGGACCTCTCTCCACCCACACTGCCTCTGCTTTTTCCTTGCTCTCCTAATTTTGTACATTTGCAAGTTAAAAATGGGCCTGCTGCAGAGGAAAGCAGTGTTAATCAAGTAGGCAAGAAGGGGACAGCGAGCAATGAGAGAGCCCTATCCTCTCCCTTACAGCCTCCCAAAATCTTACTAATTTTCAGCAAATAAAGATACATGTAAACACCTCAGCACAAAGGAACAGAGCAGAGAACATGGTGCAGAGAGCTGTAGGAAGGTTCTCTCACCTACAAATAAATGGGAGGGTGGGAGGGAGTATTTCAATAGATGTACTAAAGTGAGAAGCCTTCCCACCTCTACATCATTAGTTCCCATCCAGGTCTGCAATGATCAAAAAAAAGTCACAATGTTCAATGATCAGCATGCAAAGTTTGTAGAATCAATCCAGTTCTTCACGGATAATTGCCCACTGGCAGTCTCCCTAATGAAACAAGGGATTACAATTGGGCATACTGTCATTTCTAGAGATGGTTTTTCAGAATAGGGGTCAGGCGCATTGGAAGAGGTTTGGACCTAGGCTATGGTGTACCTGTTTACTAGATAAATACTTCACATCCCAGTACTCACAATCTAGCACTACTTGGAAATATTACATTCACTTACAGGCCTGATTTTGATCAAGATCTCAGCTTAGCTTCCCTTTTGGGCACTTTTAAGAATGCAAATAATTGTGGGTACGACTATGTCTAATTTCTTGTCTGCCATGTTGTCTTCTTCCCTCTCTTATCCCTACAATTAACCTCTTTTGCTGGAGCAGAAAAATATGCTCTATTTGACAACTACACCACTTACTGTATTTTCTCTCTTTTATGCTGCTTTTTATGGTATTTAGGAAAACTGCAAGGGACAGGGTAGATACAAGGCAGGCAAAGAGAACAAAATATATCCACTCTACACCAAGTGAAAGCTTATTATATTAATACTGTAGGACAAGGTGTACACTTTAAGATTACATTTACAATCCAATATAGTCCATATCAGAAGAGCATATAGAACAATTTAATTGTAACATTTTAAAGCTTTTATGAATTGTAGTATTATGCATTTTCTCTCTCTCTCCCAACAGTGTGCTGGAAATAGCTTTCTGTTTCTTAAAAGCATGAGGCAACGATGATCTAGACATACATATCCTGGATCACACTCTTAGTGAATTTAAAACCTTTCATAAAAAAAGTTGGGTATTAAGGTATTGTAAAGAAGCTGAGCGAAGCATAGCTCTAATACTCAAGCAATCCTGTTCAACGTTTAACTTGCACTCCTAAATGTGCAAACCAGAGGGATATTTACAACTTAAGCAAAAAAAACACAAACAAAAAAACCCCTCACCCTGGAATAGTGTAATTAACATGTTTTACATTTGTGCCTATCTTACATGCAGTGGAAAAAACTTCTGCTTGCTGCAGTTTCCTTATGTGATTTTACAGCAACAGTGGTATCCTGTTTAAAAAAAAGTTATGTAAAATGTGAGTGTACTCAACTTTTAAGAACTTCACCTCAGTCTGCTTTCCAGGTACCTTCCTTGTACTTAAACATATTACCTATATACACATTTGTGTCTCCAAAAATTCCAGATAAAAATTATAATCTACTAGTTTCTATGTAATAGCCAGTTCCCAGCCAGTAATATGCAAGATTAAAACAAACAGTATTCTCTGGGGGAGAAGAGTTTTTTCAGTACTTCACCCATATGTAAATCCACTATTTGCTCCCCCATCATAGAAAACTATTATACAACAGCGGAAAGCAAACATTTACTTTTCATATTTGACTGGCAAAATGGAATAATGGGAACAGCCAAGAGGCAGAAACCATGAAGTAGGTAATCATCATGAAAATATGGGAAGTTTATATCCTAATCAGAATACAGTTAAGATATATTTACAAAGCAGAATATTTTACATCCCGACTGTGTTCACATCACCAATAAAGCAAATCTTCTTTCAACAAAGGAAAGGATGTGGTAGGGATATGAATAGTGTACTACACATTTACTATAGTTTGCCACCAGTGAGTTTAGAACAGATCATAGTTAGATTTCTTTGTGTACGAATGATATGGCAGCATCTATCTTCATACCATTTTGTTATGTGAAGTGGAACAAAACAATATATTTACACTAATAGCAAACTGATCAAAGTGGTATTTAATGTTACTTGTTAAAGTGGTTATCTAACAATGATGGATATAACAAAATCCATTAATTAGTAGTCACCAAATAAGACATTTCTCATGCATGACAAAAATTCATTCATGTACTCAGGTCTGCGTTTACTTTGCACAATATTTCCATAAGTTATGTTTCACAGCCCCTACCATTCAAGAATATTTCAGAGTATATATTATATTTGTATATGCAAATTATATACATGAATATAAAGATCCCTAAAAGTACCATTATGACTATCTTTACTCTTTCTGTAAAATGCATAGCTTTTGAATATTTTCTTGCAGTTAAAGACTTTACAGATTAAAGCTGCTTATCAATGTGGTATATTAATAAAAACAACTCAAATAATCCTTTGCTAAAATGTTATATTTCAACCTCTTAGAAAACATGTTATTTTTAATGGAAAAAAATAAGCAATCTATGCACTTCACCCAAAGACTATATGGAATTAATGCAGCATTCTAAAAGTATGGTGAACTCTTCAACCAGGTCTGTAGTATCGCATTTCTCAGAGAAAAATGCACCACTTTCCACTTCCTCCTGGAAACGCTTCAGATGAGGATCAGCACAAAAAGTGTCAGACTGGAGGAAAAGTTGATCAGTTGTTCATGAAGGAATCAGAGCGCAAACAGTTTAATTTCTGCAGTTTGTTATTAAACAAAATTACACTAACCATATAGAATGCAAATTAAAATATTATACTTTTTAAAAACAACAACTGACTGAAAACAATATTTATCTTCTCAGTTCAGGTAAATTGTGAGAACAACAAATGAGGGTGAAATAAAGCCGGCTTATTATTGCAGGTATTGGCCAATGAAAGTTCATTACAGTTTTGTATGAATTACAAGAGTTGCGTATGGTGAAAGCCTCAGGAAATCAAATAAAACCATCAGTAGTAAAATGAGACAGATCAATCTCTTGTTTTATATCCATCATCTAGACTAACCTTGGCACTGAGGTGTCTCTATAGCTGCTTAGGAGACAACTGTCTCCACCAGAAAACAGCTACACACAAATAAAGTGTTCACAGTAATGCAATCAGTAACCGGTTTTGTTATTCTTCAAGTCATGTCTATGCAAAGCTTTTACAGTTTAATGCATAAGTATTCCAGAAAATTAACTGGAAACTAAGTAGTTTCAATCTACAGGGTAATAGCTACCAGACTAGGATATCCACAGTATCTGATGAGAAGAGTGTAAATTGCCAGTGCACTGTGATACCATGCTATTTCCTCCATCAAATTGGTCTTTGTTCAGCAGTTTTGTAATAACTCAGCGTATGGGGTTTTAAAGATTTAGATCTCAATTTGGCAAGGTCAGTACATAATACTACCAGATATACCAGTATGAAGTAATGTACAATTAAGTCATACATCCAGCAAAAGCTCCTACACCCAGATGATTACAATTCGGGTGACCAAGAAAAATCAGGGCCTCATGTGTAAGCATTATAATGTTTCTAACAGGAGTGGAACAGCCAACAAACAACAGTACAGCTGTGAAGATGAACTGCATCTCTTCAGAAAGATATGAAGTCACTGGGATTATAGAAAAGGGTTTTGTAACATCACTGCTCCATTCATCCAAGGCATAATATGACAAAAGAATGGTTACCACTAGCACACTACAAACTATGCCACCCATCCCCAAATCCTGCAAGTTATTCCACAAAGGCAGACCCTGGGTAAGGGTGGACACTTGCAAAAAAGTCTGATTCCTGCCTTTCCCTGTATCACCAAGGAGACTTCAGCTAACCAAGCCGCACACAAGTGGCCATTAAAGGTGTAGTAACCAGCTGGCCTCCCTGCAGTGACTACAGGTGGAAGTTTAACATAAGGAAAAAGTCCCTGAATAATCAAAAACAAAACCCTACTTAAATATATGATTTAATGTCTTATTTCAGGAGGCCATTTTGGTCATTCTTGAAATTAAAAAGAAACTTTTATTTCCAGCAATACTACTTGTGAAAAGATGGGTCATTGATCCACTGTGAACATAGCTCTCACCATATAAATAAAGCACCAGAGTCAGAAACAAGGAAAAAAAGTCCTTAAATTAGGATTTACAAGTTTATACACTATTTCCTATGCAAAAGGTTGGCCGTACAGTAAGAAATTTTTAGATGAAAACTTGACCAGTTGCTAGTTTTAAGGGGAAATGCATATCTTGCTATAACTTAACATAAGGTAGAAAATATTCACTGATCTATATACATTTCAAATGAGAGAGAGAGTTAAACTTAACTGAATAGTTAACCCCATTTAACTCACTGGCCACTAAACTAAGCATCAATAGCCAATTAGAAACCTTGAGCACTGTACTTTTTAAAATGCCATTTTTTTCTTTCCTGTCTAATCGGATTTTTTAAAAATGTATGATAGTGCATAGCCTAAATCAGACTTTCAAAGAGACACAGCGCCGTTCAATGAAGTTCTCAGCATTTAAAAGGGACTTTTCTCCCTTTAAATAAGATGTTCATTGAAAAAAATCTGAATTGTTGAGTTCTGTACTGTAGTAAAAATATTTCAGTCACAGACTGATAAATGTATACTGTGCAGTACTAAGATTTCTTGACGTCCATCTGCACACAAATTTACTTGGGTTCCTCAATTGTCCCCTTGCTGAGGTCTGTCATTTTGGGATATTTTACTTTCTTCTGGTCCAGTTCATTCTGAGCCCACAGAAGTAGTTTCAGTAATTTAGCCAACTTGGGTGTTGACTCGCGATTTTCATAGTCTAGAACAGCTTGGTTAACTTCACTCCATACCTGGAAAAGAAATATTGAACTTAGAGTAGTGATCATATATATTAACTGAAGGAGAATGTCCTGCAGAGTTTATGAATTCCTCTGAGTACAAATTAGAAAAAGCAGAGCTTAAACACCTCATTGGTCTCACATTACAATGAAAACAAGTAAGAGGAGTTGAGGATTTGGCTTTTTAAACCCTCTCCCACACCATTACAGCAGTGCCACAAGGTGTTAAATCTGCCTTAAGGCAGCAGCTGAGGATTGCTCAGATGGCATAAAGCTACCATGCCAGCCCCTCATGACCCACCCAGCGCAAAGGAAGTTCAAGGGCGAGGATGAGGAGATAAGGCCAGAATGCAATGTGCTCCAGGGATCCTGGTGGTGGAGCGACCACTGGGGACTGTAATCCACCAGCACAATTTAGAGCAAATTAACCACATAGAAGATTACCTCGCTGTAGTTTTTTTGCCTCTCCAAAAGTTCAAGATAAAAATTCTGTTCTGAAGTTCCACTACCAGTTTGTGCAATAACAGCCATTTATTTCCAGAATATAAGATTAAACAATTATGTAAAAAATATTCTACGGGAGAACAGTTCTCTTGATATCCATCCCATAAGGAAGTCTACAATTGCTTTACCTTCCCTATATAGGACAATTCTAATGCACAACACCAGAAACCACAAGTTTACCTTTCATATTCTATTAGCAGCCTCCAGGATCAGGAAGGGTGTGGGAGGAGAAACAGCAAGATGAAAACAAACCATTTTAGCTTCTCAAAACCCCTGCATGTAGAAAGCACTGTTCTGATGCTTCTAGGATCTACCCCAATGTGTTACAATTTTTAGTCGAAGCAAAATCAATCAGCAATTGAAGTTATGCTGTATTAGTGAAATCCAACTATAAAAAGGAGTTCCAGATTTAAAAAACAAACATAAAGGGATAGTGGCAGCAGTTGAGGGACACAGCTGGAAAAAAAAAGGTCAAAATGAGCAAATCCAAGTAATATTAAAAAAATTGAGAGCAATTCTGATTTGCACTCAGAAGTGGATAGGAAGCCAGTGAAAAGGAAATATTCTCCTGTTTCCTAGAGCAAGACAGCAGTATTAGTAGCATCATTCTGAACACCTTGAAGTTTGAACAGCATAAAAGAGGAAACTGCAGTAGTTGATACTATATCAAAAGATGGACAAAGCAAGCCCATAGTTTCACAACTGGGGGGATGTTTTACATTACAAAAGTTTTTGCGTGTTCTAAAAATATTGCTGTTAAATTATAACAGAGGTCTCCGTTTCAGCTTTGGAAATGCTTCTGTTCTCCATACCACTTCATAAATATTTAGTAATTAATTGGGGGAGAGGGATAGCTCAGTGGTTTGAGCATTGGCCTGCTAAACCCAGGGTTGTGAGTTCAATCCTTGAGGGGGCCATTTAGGGATCTGCGGCAAAAAAAATTGGGGATTGGTCCTGCTTTGAGCAGGGGGTTGGACTAGATGACCTCCTACGGTCCCTTCCAACTCTGATGATCTATGATTCTATGTACAAAATATTGTAATATTAGCTGTCCCCAAGGATAAACAAAAGTGGAAAGAACTTTCATTTGAGCATACATTACCTTCTGTCTCTGCATCATGTTGAGCAAGTCTCCAAATGGCGATTCTTCAGGATTATCAAAGGCAAGCAATGCCAGCGTGCGCTCCATTTCTGTCAAGCATTCTCTGCTCTCCTCTCCTTGTTCTGCCAATTGAGTCTGAGCAAATTCCAGGGCTGCCTCTGTCTCACGCTGCCGAATCAGTTCAATCAAATGCTGCTGCTATATATGTGAGGAACAAAGCAAGGTTAGTCAATAGAGGTGTAAGTGATGTTTAATGTGTTAGGCTCTAGGTATTCCATTTCTTCTCCTACATATTAAGTAGCAAAGCTGCACTAAATCAGTATTTTGTCAGTTCTAAAATTCACAAATACATCTTGTTGGATTAATAGTAGTACAGATCCTATTTTTCAATTAATTTTGGAGCCATTTAAAACCTGGAAGATAGGTTTTAAAGAAACTTTATAACTGCTGCCAGAAGATATGACTAACCATCAGCAATTTGGGAGTTTATAAATCATAGATAGGATGAATATAGTTATGTCGTATATATTAATAAATACAAAGTAAAAAACCTCTTTAAAACGCTACTGCATTCCATGTCATAACGCAAGAAATAGACAGTTAAAATCACATCCCACACCACATTAGTGAATACTTGCAATTACATCCTTTCTTCAGTCTCCAAACAATTCCAGATACAAAACAAACTACTAATAACTGGATCTTACCTGCAAATGAAAGTAAAGGTATCGGTTTGTATCTAACAATTCTGGATGGAGACTATTTATCAATGCAATGGCTTCTTGAATCTGTCCTTTTAGTATCATTTCTCGAATTTTTATCCTTTCATCCAGAGTCTCTAGATCAACACTGGGCTCAATTCCAGACTCCATCCGAAACTTCTCTGCTGCCTCCTTAAAACCCTCTGAAATATAAACACATTTCACCTCTGAATTCTATTTAATAAGCTATATACAATAGTACAGATTTATCAAACCTGTATAGTTCCAATTTTCTTATATGGATCTGAAACATATATGTTGCCTAAACAAGACCTCAGGAGGCTGGAGGCATTTCACGTATGTTGCTAGCAGGAACTACTGGGCATAAGATGGTTTGATTTTCTCAGTAATAGGGATGTATTATTGAGAACTGGCCTGGAGAGGACTGAAGTCATCATCAGTCACCACCAGCAGCACTTTTTGGTCACACAGTTGGCCTCGAAGATAAAGTCCCTGCACATCGAGCCCCGAAAATCAGATCTGAGGTCAGGAGGGGACACTGCATGGCTGCAGACTGCCTGGGCTGCACTAGATCAGTAATAACCCTGTGGAGCTTTTAAACACATGGAGTAAAGCCATATGATGTGGCTACTGACATTCCACGCTACGGACCCTTGCTGTCTAAACATGTTGTTGTTTTCTGAATTTCTATTTAATAAACCAAGTTAAGAGAATATACTAAGATATCCAGGCAATCCCATTTGGAATCTTTTCAATGAAGCAGGCATTTTTGTAAATACAAGATCAGGATTAAAAATATATTAATGTACAGGTTTCCTCCAAAAGGCTGATTTAAATAAGTTGCATAATTCTAGAAAGACTTCACATTTAATTTTCTCTAAATTCATCAAGTTCCTATCCCTTGTATAAAAGTGTATATTTAACTGCATGCAAAGAGACAAAGGGTATAAAACTAAATTTTACTAGGAAAGATTCAAATTAAGCATTGACCCCACGATTGGAACTCTGTTGTCTGGTATATTTGGGCATGGTTATTCTTTTGCAGGAAAGACAACAGCAAAAAATTGCATTAATCTGATGTATAAATAATTTTACAATTAGCATAAATATGAGAGAGTCTGAAATCCTGTCTGCACACCACATGAAGGCTCTTTTCATCAGAAAAAAAGTCACTGAACTATACAGACCCTCTACTTTCATACATATACACAAACAATTTATGACAGACTTGACTGACATGGTCACTCTAGTGCGTCTCCCATTGCTCAGGTTCCAGCTGCACATGAACACAAACGGGTGCATGCTTGATGAATATGAACATCTCCACTATGGTGCACCTGGCCATGAAAATTAATGTATATCGCCAAAGGATAATTTCTGAGGGGTTTCTGGTGTCTCTTAAATTGCAGTTTCTGGATGCCTAGCACATTAAATATTCTGGTCTTCCTGAGCTGTTTTGAGAACACCATTTCCTCATAATTAGTCTGATCTTCAACCAAATTAGTTGAAGTTGGTTTCTCACAATTTCTCCTGCTTTGTGATGAAAAGAGAGTGGACACAGCTTGTTCAATGCAGTCCAGATTACATTAGTAGAAGCCATCACACATTCCCAATTTAAGGAAAATAGTATAATAAAAGATGTGATATTAAGCTTTAAGCAGTTTTCGGTAAGTGTTCCAAACCAGAAATGCCATAAGGGAAATATCTTTTTAGCAGAAAAGCTAAGATTAAAACAGGAAATACATACTGGGTAAAACCTGTAGAGGCTATATAATCAAAGTCAACAAAGTTTGGTTCTCTAATGTTTTACTTAGCAAAAATAACGTGTTGCTTACAGATAGTGGGTGATAAACCAGTTCAATACTGCCTTTTTAGTATTTCTTTTACCCAATTTATAACTATTTTATTAAATAATTATCAACTGTATTTTCTGTGAATTCTAGAAAAAATGTTTCCTAGAAATCACAGAAAATACAGGCAATCATGACATTTTTATTAGTATTAACCATTTAAAATAGCTCATTCGAGTAAGAATGAATTTGATTGATTAACATAAATGGCAACCTACAAATGTAATACTAGCATCTATTGCTCACTGTTACCTGTAACAAGATAGTTCATGATCAGGCGATTCATATCAGCTCTTTGGATATGCAAGTTATTGAGTTTTTCCATCCATTCATCTTTTGTGATTTCATCAGGTTTTTCTGCATAACTCATTCTGGACTTTCACTATAAGGAATGAAAAGTATCTTACTTGGCACAAATACCAGCAGGTGAAAGAAAAGTTAAGTCTAACTTGCCTATAAGAACTGTGGGACCAGCTCGGTAATTAATTTGCTGGTTCAATAAAGATGGTTGGCTAAGCAAAAAGTTATCGAATGGAGAACTGAGATCAGCCACTGTAACAGAAACCGACCCACATACATCTCCCCCCCCCCACACACCGCATTGCCCCCCCCACACATACACCCCGCGCACAGCATACAGCCCCCCCCATTCACATACAACAGACGCCACCGTACACACGCTCCCCGCCATACACATACCATGCACCGAATCACCCCTCTCCGAGAGGACACAGCCCGTCTCTCACACAGGCTGGCCGGGCCTTATCCCCCACACCTCACGAGGGGCCGTGAGCCGGTCGGGGTCTCGGGAGGAGGGGGCTCGGTGCAGGGCTTTACGGTAACCCCGCCCCGCCCAGGACGCTGAAGGCTTCTTTAACCCTACTAAGCGTGCGCCCCTCAGCGGCTCCCCTAGTCCCCCATGGGGGCGGGCCCGGCTTCCTCAGCTCTGCGGGGACTGGAGCCGCTTCTTCCGCCACCTAACACCCCAGGGCCCCGAAACCCCTCCTCAGCCCTGGCCGGGCCCTGCGCATCCCCGCCGGGCCCTGCGTACCCAACGCCAGGCTCCGCGCCGCCCCCCAAGCGAGGGCCCCAGGCTCATCACCCCCAGGGGAGGAAAGGACCCACGGGCGCCATCTTACCAAACGAGCCACTGCTGCCGGCTCCGCTGCGCGGCCCCAAACCCCACTCCGCCTCCTCGCTCAGCCGGGACTCGGCGCGCAACTCTCGTCTCGCGAGAACTGGCCTCCCAGCCAATCACCGGCCAGAGCCGGGGAGCGGCAGGCACCATAGAGATGGAGGAAGAGGAAACCCAGAAAAGACCTAGAGGGGAACACACCATAGAGATTACGGAAGACGTGGAGGCTGGGCGGGGAAGTACCATGGCGACTGCGGGAGGGAGGCCTCGATTATGCTAACCAGCCTGGAAGCTGTGCAGACAATGAGCATGGACGTGCGGCGGGCCGCGTCCCCTCTATCCTCCGCCCCCTGAGCCCTGCCCAAACCCCACTGCGGTGGAGGAGGCAAGGCCGGCGCTATAGGGCGCGCTCAGGGCTCCCCAGCCACTGGTCTGTCTGATAGGCTCTGTAGGATCAGGGCCTTTCACACAGGCCTGTGATTAGGCCCATGAAAGACAGTGGGATGAATATGAATCCCAGGCACAGAGTTGAGCATGCAGGATTTGGGGTCAAATCTGGATGCAGATTAAGCCCGGTTGTGCAGGGATTATTATTGGGATTCCCTGACATCACCATTGCACGCCTCGGCCATCGGGACCTGTAGGAATTATAGGGATTATACTGCATGTGTTCCGTGTTGGGCTTCCTTGTCTACTCTACGCCCAAATATTGTATTGTTTTAACTATGCTGGTATATTTCAAATTGGACAAGTCCCATAATGTGGATGCAGTTATATTGGTATAAATGTGCGGATGCACCTTTATGCTGTGTAACTGTCCAAATGAGGGGGTTGTACCAATTTTTTAAAAATCAGTCCCTAGCAGAAATAGGTAAATCAGTATTAAAACCTCAATTTTAAGAACAACATACAACATGGTCCTCCAGGAAAACTGGGAATTTCACTTCCCCTTATCCCCATGCAAAGCAGGTATTTGAGGTTGCATTTGCCCATTTTGCACACTCATTTTTTTTGCAGTTGCCCCTGAAAAGCATAACCCCAAAACTCAGTCAAATTGTTATAGCATAGTACAACCACTATTTAATCATTTTAAATTTGTTATTTCTATAAAAAAAAGTCTACTGAATGTTTATAATCAATACAGATTTTTGAACAAGGAGCTACTATATATATATATATATTATTAATTGTCACAAGCACTTCACAGTTACAGCTGAAGAACACTAATAAATACAACCAGTGTGAGATACAAATAAAAAATAACATCAGCCCTGTGTAACTCCTGATATAGTGCAACACACATTAACCCTCTACACTTGTCCCTAATCACCTTATTCTTATCTTCTATGGTTCTCTCTGAAGGCATGATCTAAAGTCAATGTAATTCAATGGAAAGATTCCTATTTATTTTAGGTTTCAGTGTAGTAGCCGTGTTAGTCTGTGTCAGCAAAACGAAAATAAGAAAGACAAACTTGTAGCACCTTAGAGACTAACAAATTTATTTCAGCATAAGCTTTCGTGGGTTAGAACCCACTTCATCGGATGCATGGAATGAAACATACAGTAGACAGATATTTATACAGTCAGAGAAACGTTAGAACCCACTTCATCGGATGCATGGAATGAAACATACAGTAGACATATTTATACAGTCAGAGAAACATGATAAGGTGTTTCTCTGACTGTATAAATATTTGTCTACTGTATGTTTCATTCCATGCATCCGATGAAGTGGGTTCTAACCCACGAAAGCTTATGCTGAAATAAATTTGTTAGTCTCTAAGGTGCTACAAGTTTTTCTTTCTTATTTTCGTTTTGCTATTTATTTTAGTGGGCTTTGCATCAGGTGTTTGGAATTAATCAGGAACAATGTAATGTGTAAACGAGCGCTTAAAATGGAAACCCAGAAACTTTCTGGCTCCCAACCAGTAAGTACATTTTGAGCATAGGACTCAAAATTTCCTATGCCTCTTTTGCTAATAAGATTGACGAACATATTTTGTCCAAACACTCCCCAACCCTTCAAATTATCTGACTTTGCCAACTCCTCCCTAATAGATGGAGTTTATCTGGAGACTTCTATATAGGTGGAGAGGATGGGGAGGTCCAGTCCCTATGACCACTTCCTGATTCTACTAGAGAACCACACCTCAAACACAGGGAAAGGAGAGAAGGTTGTAGCACAGCGTAACTGATACCACAACTGCAACTACAGGTAAAAGGAACAAGAGTCACAAAAGCAGCTAGAACAGCAGGAACAATGAAAATTTCTTGGTAAAAAAAACAAGGAGAAGTTTGACCAGGTGTGTGCAGTGCACCTGTCTACAGTATTGGTTCCTGGTTTCTTCACAGTTTCAGGCAAACAACAAATATGTTATTAATTTTCCCTTCATTGACTTATGGTTGCTAATATAACGGGAAATTGAGACAAAAGTAGGTGCTGGACTACAGCTATTGATTCCAGTGACACACTGCTGCTCCACCACACTATTTTGGGTGTGGAAATATAAAATGATTATATAAATAATAGTTTGGGGCACTTGTAGTACACCTGTTCGGAATTAATGTTTCCCCATATAGTTTTGGTAATGCCTCAAAGTTTCCTGCAGAGTTTAAAAGCTTTCACGGGGGGTGGGTTTCTAGTCATATTTGTTGCAAAGGAAATGTGTTGAATGTTACCTGATCAAGTATCTTTTTAATGTGTTTGCAAACAAAGAATACTTCTGAGAGGTGTTAATTTTCCTATTTTTTTTAATGGGGTGTGGCTCTGTGGATGAGGGGAAAGCAGTGGATGTGCTATTTTTTTTAATGGGGTGTGGCTCTGTGGATGAGGGGAAAGCAGTGGATGTGCTATTTCTTGACTTTAGCAAAGCTTTTGATACAGTCTCGCACAGCGTTCTTGCCAGCAAGTTAAAGAAGTATGGGCTGGATGAATGGACGGTAAGGTGGATAGAAAACTGGCTGGATGGTCGTGCTCAACGGGTAGTGATCAATGGCTCCATGTCTAGTTGGCAGCCGGTATCAAGTGGAGTGCCCCAAGGGTCGGTGCTGGGGCCGGTTTTGTTCAATATCTTCATCAACGACCTGGAGGATGGTGTGGACTGCACCCTTAGCAAGTTTGCAGATGACACTAAACTGGGAGGAGTGGTTGATACGCTGGAGGGTAGGGATAGGATACAGAGGGACCTAGACAAATTAGAGGATTGGGCCAAAAGAAATCTGATGAGGTTCAACAAGGACAAGTGCAGAGTCCTGCACTTAGGACGGAAGAATCCCATGCACTGCTACAGACTAGGGACCGAATGGCTGGGCAGCAGTTCTGCAGAAAAGGACCTAGGGGTTACAGTGGACGAAAAGCTGAATATGAGTCAACAGTGTGCCCTTGTTGCCAAGAAGGCTAACGGCATTTTGGGCTGTATAAGTAGGGGCATTTCCAGCAGATCGAGGGATGTGATTATTCCCCTCTATTCGGCACTGGTGAGGCCTCATTTGGAGTACTGTGTCCAGTTTTGGGCCCCACACTACAAGAAGGATGTGGATAAATTGGAAAGAGTCCAACGGAGGGCAACAAAAATGATTAGGGGGCTGGAGCACATGACTTATGAGGAGAGGCTGAGGGAACTGAGATTGTTTAGCCTGCAGAAGAGAAGAGTGAGGGGGGATTTGATAGCTGCTTTCAACTACCTAAAAGGGGGTTCCAAAGAGGATGGATCTAGACTGTTCTCAGTGGTAGAAGATGACAGAACAAGGAGTAATGGTCTCAAGTTGCAGAGGGGGAGGTTTAGGTTGGATATTAGGAAAAACTTTTTCACTAGTAGGGTGGTGAAGCACTGGAATGGGTTACCTAGGGAGGTGGTGGAATCTCCTTCCTTAGAGGTTTTTAAGGTCAGGCTTGACAAAGCCCTGGCTGGGATGATCTAGTTGGGGTTGGTCCTGCTTTGAGCAGGGGGTTGGACTAGATGACCTCCTGAGGTCCCTTCCAACCCTGAGATTCTATGATTCTATGATTCTATGAACACTGAACCCACATGTCTATATTAACTCTCACTTTCTTGGTAGAAATATCTAACTACTGTATATACATTTTAAAGTAAGTTTTAAAGATGGAAATAATTTATAAATCTGTATTAATCTTGATTTGTTTTGTCTGCATTGTCAGCCCTTCTTCCCTGCTAACATCATAGTTTATGAAGAAAATCCTGGATATTTTAGAGGATCAGTGTCTGATTATAGTGACTCAAACTTGTTTCAATGTATTATAAATACATTATTGGCTGGCCAACCAACTAACTCAATCTCCTCTCTCTACCTTATACCAGGTGGAGTAAGTGTTGGATCATTCACTATGTAATGCCTGCTGGTCTGTCCAATTAACTGTGTGCACAGTGGGGCACTCAGACTCCTTCGATCTGGAGTGCTAGGATTTAGAAGCACCAAGTTATATTGTACACAAGCTTCAAATGTGATGTGGGAAACAAGCCCGTAAGTCCTTCATTAAGGTAGGTGCTCTCAATAGGGGAAGAAAGGCGTCTGGAAGTTATGAAGCTGTGAGGGAAGGGTGTCTGGAAAGCAAATGGGAAAATTTCCCCACTGAATTTCTTTCTCCCCTTCCCAGATGCTAAGCCCCTTCCACTCCTTAGGACAAGTACCCCAGTGATGAACCCTTCATGTTTCCCCCACCCTACCTGCCAAAACTTTGCTGAGCTGCATAGGAGAAGTGGCAGCCTCTTAAAATGCCCTTCTGTGGCTTGAGAGCTGGATGGAGATTGCTTAGAAACAAGCAGTCTTTAATGGTTATTATTCCAGTGACAATATGCTCCTAGCCTGGAAAGCAAGAGACTGGACCAAATAATAGTAGCAACATCTTCCATGTGCCAATGTCCTGCAGAAACTAGAGAATAGCAAGGTCAGTCATTAATCTTTATTATTTTTTAATTTATATTTGAATTTTCCCCCTCCAGAAAAGGGAAGAACAAAAAAAATAAAAAGAATGAAAAGTAAATGAATGGAAACGGAGGAGAAAGAAAGAAGGGGGCGGGCAGAGAGAAGAAAGGAAGAATGACATATCGGTTTCTGTTCACTAGGAATTAATCAAAGATTTATAAAAAGTCAGCCCAAATCTTCTCTTCTCGGGAATGTTACCAGGTCTTTAGCAGCTGGGTCAGCCAACTCGCTGTGCCAAGTTTCTATCTCTGGAGGCAGTCTGCTGTTCCATCTCAGCAGCATGACTTGTTTTGGCTACAACTAAGCACTGCTCTAGAGAACCAAGCTTTCTGTGAGTGGGAGAGTTTCCAAGATGATAGGATATATCCCAAAATACATTTCTGGGAAATCTTTTATTAACTACAACTTTGTAAAGACTTTAAAAAGTAGGATAAAAGGGACTTCTACGCTAGTTACAAAATGTTAGACTCATACAGGATGGCTTTGGAGAATTTTACATTTTTTGTGTGTAAATTTGGTGCAGTTAATTTTTAACTTTTTATTAATAATTTTTGAAAAACCTCCTTGGGTACTACAATGGTGTCTGGTATTAAAAAGGTAGAATAGAATCCAGTAGAGCCAAAAACAAAGTGAGAAATCTCTGCAGAAATCCATCAGAATTTGGCTAAAATCCCAGTGAAAGACCAAATATGGGGCAACTTCTGCATAGATTTTTCCAAAATTCCCTGTTGGTTGTGAACCCTCCACTAAACATTTTGCTTTCCTTACATGAAAAGTATTAAAATGAGTGTTAAGTATTTTGTGTGTGTGTGTGAATCTAGAGCTCAAGAGAGGTAGTGAATCAACAGCCTTGGAGTTGGAGAATCTAGTGATCCAGAGACATGTCCATGTGACTGCCCCATCATCTAGTGTTCGTGAGAGGTGCTGGATTTATTGCTTCTGGAAACGGAGAAGGCCTTTATCCATAGAACAGGTATAGCATGAGCACAAGCAGCAGCAATGCAAGTTTCCCCATATTTAAGGTGTCTGGATTATCAAAATGGAGAGGCACCATCTGTCACTCCCCACTCCAGGGGAAGCTCATTCACGATTTATACTCCTTACCTTTGCCTCCTGGGGTAGTGCCATCTTCAGCCTCTTTCTGCTTTCTGAAAATGGCTTTGCAGAGTCTGCTATAGTGTCCCTACTGGAGAGGAGGAGTGTGCCCTAGGGTACAGAGTGTAAAATAATTGTCCAACTCTAGGGCTCCAAATTTTAAGAGCCATTGAAAATTGAGACCGTCTTGAAAAAACGTATATGTTGTTGTTGCTGTGTCGGTCCCAAGATATTAGAGAGACAAGGGTAAGATAATATATTTTATTGGACCAATTTCTGTTGTTGAGAGAGACAAGCTTTCAAGAGCTCTTCTTCAGTCCTATCTCTTGAAAAAAATTAGTCATCTGATCACTTTACCATTTCCCTACAAATGCACCCGAACCCAAATTTGAAGGTACCATCACTAGGGGGATGAGAAGACAGTGAAGTTTCCATGCCTGTTGTTAGCAGTAGTATAGCAGCACACCTACATGCCAACATCCCATTGTGCTAAACCTTGCACAAAAATAATGAAGAGATGGTTCCTGCTCCCAACATTTTACAAGCTAACAGGTAGGTACAACAAACAAAGGAGCACAAGGAAGAAATGAGACAATACTGATCAGCATAAGCAATGGTCACAATACACCAACTGCCTAACAATTATTGTTTTTTGTAGGCATCACAGCAGAGAAGAGTTTTAAGGAGGGATATGAAGGGAAGACAATGTGGTGGTTTTGTGGATATTTATGGGAAGCTCCTTCAGTGCATAAGGGGCAACATAGGAGAAAGCATGAAGGTGTCTCTTGGAACATTTTTTAAATTGCCAGTCAGTCTTTAAGTCTCTTTGCTAGGTCTTCCCAACAGTGTTCTCAGTTAAGACAAATTGTGATGGTGTTTTTTATCAAACGAATCTGGGACTGAACGGAGACCAAACTCATTTCATGCAGACCACCAATAACAAACAACTGTCAAATGGTTACTTTTGGTCACTACCAATCTGGTCCAGAGTCACACTGCATCTTGGAAGAGGTCAGAGGCTCCATGGTCTGTTATCCAGTCTCCTGAGTTAGCCAGCCTACCATGATTTTCAGTTGTGCTGTCAAGCTGATACTAGTGCTGTGTGAAACTCAGCAGTTTAATTTTGTAGGAGTTTGTGGGAGCCCTTTTCTTTGGTCATGGACTTGCATGCTGTAACTTTGAGGTAAGAAGAAATTAAGTTGAAGCCCTGCTCCCATCCAAAACACTCAACCCCCTAAATCAGCCTGAGTTCATTCATAGAATCATAGGACTGGAAGAGACCTTGAGAGGTCATCTAGTCCAGTCCTCCCCTGCATAATAAGCTTGGGCTCGCTCAAAAGATTTGTGAGCCGCTACAGACCTGGACTAGTTTAGAGTTTGTGACAAAACAGAAAAGCAAGCGTTTTTGTGTAGTTTCATAATGAATGTTCTGTGGAACTCTTTCTTACACATGTTTTTAATTTTTGGCATTTAACTAATTTCTCTTATGAAGAAAGATCCTTTAGAACTTGACTATTGAAAGGGAAATCAGTTCATTTGCTGAGGGATGGTACAGCAGTGGAAAAGGGAATTTCTGAGATGCAAATTGAGCAGTTCTGAAATACAGATGAGATTATAGATTATTTCTAATATGGGTTCTCAAACTGGGGGTCAGGACCCCTCAGGGGGTCACGAGGTTATTGCATGGGGGGTCTCAAGCTGTCAGCCTCCATCCCAATACCCATTTTTCCTCCAGCATTTATAATGGTGTTAAATATAAACAATGTGGTTTTAATTTATAAGGGGGGTTGCATTCAGAGGCTTGCTATGTGAAAGGGGTCACCAGTACAAAAGTTTGAGAACCACTGTTCTAATAGGGTAGAAGAATCCTCTTGTTTGGACAACATATCTTGATAATACAGTATTGGAGCTGCATCTCCAGTAAAGGTGATGGAGGCAACTGATTAGAGAAACTAGCTGGGCCAAATTTAGTGGTGGTGCAAGCCTGGAATCCTCTAAGCCAAAAGGAGATATAAAGCATGAGGTAGATTTACATATTGGGCATAAATGCAACTTGCATCAGTTTAGCATTCGGGGGTATACAAAATTAGTAACTTAATACATGGAGGGAACAATGGAGGGTGCCTATACTAGAAAATACAACTGCAAGGACTTGGGTGGAAGGTAGAGTGTGGTGCATGCTTTTTTACACTTGTTTGGTAGTTACTTTCCTGGAACACACTCACATTTTACTTCCTTGATGTGTAAATTACTTGTTTTATCTATCCAACAAATGCCACGGTGCTAACGTTTTCACTACATTCCCTAATGTTCTAGATTATATCATAGCTGAATTTGGTCTGTTAAAACTTTGAAATATTTTTTTTCAAATAGGTCAAGGTATTCAGTTTACTGGTGCTCTGTAGTTGCAGAACAAAATTAAGGTGGTGGTGTCTACTTTTAATCATGTTTTGTATTTTTGTAGCACCTTTCATCAAGGGATCTCTGTGCTTTACAACCAATAATGAATTAAGCCTCACTACATCCTTACGGGTGAGGTAAGTATTACCACCCTCCTTTTATGGTTGAAGAAAAAGAGGCTGATTTAGCTAATGTCACAAAAGGAAGATAATAGCATTGGGGATTGGAATCCAAATTATCGAACATCACATCCAATCCAGGGCTTTTACCATTATACTCTCTCAATCATTTTTATATATTGGGCTTCAAAATATAAATTTATCAGAAATGAATAGTTTTACAGCATTATTACTAAGGACATTTTCAATTTTACTATATTTTCTGATTATGGTGTTAGTCCTTATATTGCATGAAGTTCCATTGAAATCAATTAAATGAATGGGGCTCTGCGCAAGCGCAATGGTCCATACCCAAAAGCAGCTTAGAGGATCACGATTTTACAGAAAACAACTGCAAAAAATAGCACCTGTCTGGTTCTGTAATACATTTTATATTTACATGTGGCAAAGTACTTTTTTTGTAGAACAATGGACCTTGAGTGTCTATCAAACTTTAGAATCATTGACACCAGCTCTCTACCCCCCAAGACAAATCCCAACTAGTCTGTTTTGCAAACTCTATGATAACGGATTGAGTTTATCAGTATTTAACGTATTTTGTAAAAAAACCCCTAAAATAGTAAATTATTTCAAAAGAAAACAGAGTTTATTAGGCATCTTCAATGTAGAGGATGAGCTAGTCCAATGAACACTTCTTGATTTTTTTCCTCTCCAGCAATCCACAACATGGACACAGGGAATGAAAGTTACAGTAGTGATTAAAAATGACGAGGAGTCCTTGTGGCACCTTAGAGACTAACAAATTAAAAAAACTTCAAAGGTTTTTCTTCCCCTGCTGTTATGGTTCCTCTCAATTAATTAGCCTCTTAAGGTTGGTCTATGTATTTCCACCTTATCATGTTTCTCTGACTGTATAAATATGTCTGCTGTGTTTCATTCCATGCATCCGATGAAGTGGGTTCTAACCCACGAAAGCTTATGCTGAAATAAATTTGTTAGTCTCTAAGGTGCTACAAGTTTTTCTTTCTTATTGAAATTTAAATTTGCTAGTCTCAAGGTGCCACAAGGACTCCTCGTTATTTTTGCTGATACAGACTAACACAGCTACCACTCTGAAACCTGATTAGTGATTATGTGATACTTCAAGTGCAATTACAGGTACAACAAAATGGAAAGGAGATAACAGTAAGAAAGATTAACATTGTTATTGAATAAACAGATATGAAAAATGTTGTTGGTGTGGGCAGCTGGGTCTCCCAAAGAGTGCTGCTTCCTGATTTCTTTGCAATTGTAATCATCCAACCGAATACAATGAATGCTTTTGAGGGAGGAGGGAATGGGGCCCGTCTTGGGTCTGGACAGTTGTTTCCAGGCAGATGCAGCTTCTCTGCCCTATTAAGTGTAAAAGCACCATATGATAAAGCTATGTTTACTCCCCAGGATAAGTCACTGTAAAGATATTTAGTACTGCTGTAGTGCCTTTCAGCCTAGGATCTCAAAGCATCTTGCCAATAATGAATTACACTTCTTTAACTCCTGTGAGGTAAGAATTATCCCCCTTTTTACAGCTGGGAAAACTGAGGCACAGAGAGGTTAAGTTGCCCAAAGTCTCCAAGGAAAGCAGTGGAAGAGTTAAGAGGAGAATCCAGGAGTCCTGACTCCCACCCACTGCATCAAAATAGTGCATGTGCCATAGTGGTGGTGCCAGCTGCTGTTTGCACTATAGAAGGAAGAGAGGGGTTCCCCTAGCTGCCCCCTACGAAACTTCCTCTCTCAGCCCCAGGGAAGTTGGTAGCAGAGCTCCTGCCCTGCTGCCTTGGAACTCCGCTGCTCCCCCTTTGCCCGCCCCTGCAGGGAGCTGCCCACGTGATGGCATGGCCGGGCTCTCGCCTGCCCCCGAGGCAGCGCACTACTGCGCAGGCGTCCCTCCTCGCGCTCTATGCTTCCCGAACCGCAGTTGCCCGCAGCGCCCCAGAAGTCCTCACGGGAGCAGTGTGTAGAACAGAGAGGGGGCGCGCCGGCCGGTTGACTCTCTGGGCCACGCCTCGCCGCCATGTCAGTCTCTATGGTAGTTGGGGCGGAGTGGTGCCCCGCGCCCAGCGCTGAGGAGCTGCTGCGAGGAGGAAATGGCGGCTCGACTCGGCTGAGGCGCCCAGTGGCGGCGAGATCTGTCCCCTCCTCCCGACGGTGAGTGAGAGAGGCGGCCTGAGGTGAATCCGGGACACCAGGGTGCACCGCCCGCACTGAGGCAGGGGGCGCGGGGAAGGGGTGGTCGCCGCCTACGGCCTGGGGGCGCTGGGCCTGCCTAGAAAATGGAGGAGGGCAGCAGGCCCGGCCGGGCGGCGTCAGGGCCCCCGGAGGGTCAACGAGCCCTGTTTTCAGGGGTAGTGTCGGCCCGACCCGGTTCTGCGGGCGAGTCGGCGGCCTGGCGCGGTACCGAAGGAGGCCGGCCGCTCGATGCAGCGCCCCCGAGGGAAGCGAAAGGAGCCTCCCTGTAAGCGGCGAGGGCTGTCGGGCCGGAGCGGAGGGGACGTCGCCCTCGCCGGCGGCGCAGAGTGTCGGAGGCGGGTTTCCCCGCTATGGGGACGAGGTGACCGTTGAGGTACAAGAGGATCGACATCATAATCGAGCTGATGTCAAACCACCCCTCTCTGATGTCACGACCCGTCTCCCCCTTCTGCCCTGCTGTTTCCCCCCCGTCCCCGCGTGGCGGATGAGAGGGGCTCGGGCGGTGTGATGGTTGGGGGGAGGGGGGCACCCGGAGTTGGGAGGTCATTTGATCGGAGTGATGAAATGTGGGGAGACAGAGTCATCCTGATGCGGGGGTCATTTGGTGGGTGGGAATGAAATTCATCCGAGCGCGGGTGCTTTGTTTTTTTTCCCCTGGGGGAGTTGGAAGTAAATTCAGTCTCTATTGGTGAGTTACATAGAAGAGGTGAATTTCACCTTGTTTTGGTGATTTAGTCTAAAGGTAGGAGCCAAGGAATTGAAACTCTTTTGGCTTCCTATAAAGTATTCAGTAACTTGCCAGCCTCTACATTTGTCCTTTCTCCCGTTCTAATGGTGCTAGGTGACATCTTTTGGATGTGATTACCGTTGTGATTACCTGGCACCGTTAAGGATCCTGTGCTGCTTTTTGCAAGAATTTCCTTCCTAAATTGCCCCTGTAGATTCAATCCAATTAAAAAATAGCTAGTATAGGTTTCATGCTTCACCCCAGAGTTGGCTGCATTTCAGTGATGGGTGAAGTCATTCTTTTTCTGTAGTTTGTCAGCTTGAACTTGTGAAATGCTTTGTGATCCTTTCGAGATGTAAATTGCCATATAAAATATGAAACAATATTTTAATTTTTCCTGTAGTTTACATGATCACTTTTAAAGCATAGTATGACACCCTGTTTACTTTGCTGTGTGGGTCTGGGATCTATGTACTACTTCCCTCTAGGAATTTCAGGAAAAAAAATGACCTATTTTATGTATCACATAAGGGTTTTATGTAATCCATAATTCGTCAGGGCTGTATTTTTCTTGATTTTTCTTTCATTTTTTCTCAGAAACCGTTATTTTTAAAATATTTAATCTTACACAATCCTATTTAATTTATTGTTCATTTATAGGTCCTTACCAAATTCACGGTAATGAAAAATGCATCACGGACCGTGAAATCTGGGCTTCCCCTGTGAAATCTGGTCTTTTGTCTGTTTTTACCCTATACTAACTATACAGAGCTGGGTGGATGGAGAGTGGCAGCTGCTGACTGAGGGCCCAGCTCTGAGGCAGCAGTGCAGAAGAAGGGGTGGAAATACCATACCATGCCCTCCTTACTTCTGCGCTGGTGGTGGTGGCACTGCCTTCAGAGCTGGCTCCTGGCCAGCAGGTGCCACTTTCCGGTGCCCAGCTCTGAAGGCAGCGCTGCCACCAGCAGCAGCGCAGAAGTAAGAGTAGCATTACCACAACCTCCCCTGCAATAACATTGTGACACCCCCCCCCCCCAACTTTTTGGGGTAAGCACCCCTACAGTTGCAACACCATGACATTTCAGATTTAAATAGCTGAAATCATGACAGTTACGATTTAAAAAATCCTATGGCTATAAAATTGACCAAAACGGACCGTGAATTTGGTAGGACCCTATTCATTTAGCAGTTGGTCATCAAATGAACTTTTTAAAAAAAAAAAGAATGTTCTCATTGTTGCTTATGTCAGTGACAGGTGGTATTTCTGTAAACGGTAATGTAAATTAATTTAGTCTAAGTATGTTTTTAGTTTCTAGCAATTTAATTAACCATTGAATTGTTAGTTGAGAAATAAATGAAATTCAGCAGAAAATGTGAAGTCTTATTTTATTAATTTAAAATTTCACAGTTGCAGGAAATGATGCGGGGGGGGGAGGGGGGTTGGGGAAGTGTCAGACAGTCATTTAATGACCATAGATGTTGATATTCCAAAAGTTTACGCTTTATAACATTAAAACACAAATTATTAACATCAGAAGTCAAAATATTAAAAGTAAATATCTTTAAATCAAACTCTAATAGGTTCTCAAGCAGCATTTTTCTTAGTTTGCCTATCTGTAAATTTCAGTTATTATCAATGGAAATATTTTTTCCTGGCTTTGTATGTGTATGGTGAAATCTACTTTTACTGACATTATCAATAAAAATAGAATCCTTCCATGCCTAAATATGTATTATAGATTGTGGTCAATTTTTTTAACATATGACAGACTGGAAATGGATAGTTGGCCTTTGGATCTTTCCATAAGTACAAATGTAGTAGTATCTTCCATGCACAAATTACCTTTTCGGAGTTAGCTGTTAGATTTTTCTAGGGTTTTCAGAAACAGACTGCACTGAAAGCTTAGATCCAGTCTAGAAGAAGACCAAAGAATTGTTAGCTTTCAGCCTTCTTTGAAGTTGTGTGACTTCAGTAATTTGGGACACAATCCTACACCTTGAAGTGAATGGGATATTTGCTGTTGATTTGTATGAGAGCAGGATTAGAGTTTTGAATCATTAAAATAACGTTTATGGTTTTGAGATACAGTGAGACATTAAATCAGTTAAGATTGTGTCTAGTTAAACAAACTTGTTTTGGACATGGAGTTTAAATATTTCAGAATGTATACAATGAGTTGTAGGTTTTTAAGGTGTTCAGTTAATATGCAAGGTGCATTGACTAGAATAATACAGTTAATAATTACTTCACACAGTGTTTTTAATCTTCAAAGTATTTACAGACAGTTTAGCTGTAATTGTGTGTTGTATTAACAGTGTTGTATTTTTTAAAACAAGTAATGCGAGTAGAACTAACTGATTTCAGAATATTGCATAAAACTCTGAATTCCTAAGACCCAACTTTAATTAAATAACCAGATGATAATGAGACTTACCCAGTAAAAAAAGTGTTCGTTGTTTTCAGAAAGTAAGTTATATTTGACTTTTCAACCAAAAAGCAGTCTGTTTTTTTTATGGTTGTAAAACTGGATTCTGAACTTGTACTAACTCTCCAGTTCAGCCATGAACTTCAACTAGGCTAGGTAGATGACTTCCCATTCTTACTGTGGTGCACTCTCACACTCTTCTCCCCAGTTTATGCCAATTGAGCATTATAAGCTATTAGCCCAGCTTCTGCATTTCTCTTATTTTGGGACTTGCCTTTCTTTTGGTTGTCACTACTAGTCTTTTTTCCCCCCTTCAAGTTTCCAACTGGTGCAACCAGTGCTGGCAAAACTAATGTAGATAGATCACTGGTGGCCTTTCTTAACTAAGGGTATGTTTATACTAGAGACCTTACAGCAGCACAGCTGTACCAATGCAGCTGCTGTAAGATCTCTCGCGTAGCTGCTCTATGCTGACAGGAGAGAGCTCTTCTGTTGACATAATTAAACCACCCCACCGAACGAGTGCCAGTAACTATGTTGGCGGAAGAAGCTTTCCCACTGACGTAGCGCTGTGCACACTACCACTAATACCAGCACAACTTATTTTGCTCAGGGTGGTGTTTTTTCACACCCCTGAGCAACATACGTTTTGCTGACATAAGTGGTAGTGTAGATATGGCCTATGGCTATGTCTACACTACAGCCTGTCGGCAAAACTTTTGTTGCTTAGGGGTGTGAATATTTCGCCCCCTTGCACGACATAAATTACACCGACATAAGCGTTCGTGTGCACAGCTCTATGTCGGCGGGAGAGCTTCTCCTGCCGACACAGCTTATGCCACTGGTGGAGGTGTTTTTTTAATGCTGACGGGAGAGCTCTCTCCCGTTGTCAAATTTTCTTCAAATTTTCTTCACCACACACGCTGCAGTGGTGGAGCTGCATGTACGGATAGACATGGCCTAATACTCCCACTGTTGCTAGGAATGCTTTTAGTAGCAATGGTGGGAAATTTAAAGAAAGGAATTTAGTGTGGACAAGGCCTGTCACTCTCCCTATATAAGAATATCTGGGTAGCTATTTGAGTGTGCTTTGGAGAGTCTCCACTCTCAGAATTAGAGGCTGTAGTCTAGTACCAATTATGGCATGAAGGGTACATATTTTACCTATCCAGGAACTTATGTGAACCCAGTCTCTGTAGTACCTGAATGCTTCACAAACATTAATGACTGTATCCTAATATAATATTATGAAATAGGGAAGTAGTATCCTCATTTTACAAATAGTGAACTGTCCAATGCCACCCAGTAACACTGTGACTCAACTCCTGTGGCAGGAGTTGAATCCAGAAATATGGCCAATATTCTGAGACACAAATTTGGTTTGTGTACAAGTTATTTCACTCAATTGTGACTCCTAGCAGAGAGGTTAGTTTTTTGTTGTATTCAAATATTTCACTGTTTTCACTATTACATTTTTAAATAGCTAAGCACAGTGTGATGAGTTAAGAATGAAGTTGATGAGTTTCATTTCAGACTTCCCTACTTTAGATAGTTTTACAATACTACATTAATGCAGCTTTTTAAATGGTAACATAAAGGTTTAAAAATCAGCATTATTTCCCTGCAAAACTTTGATGGCAACGGTATAATTCATATTAGTCTAAGAGATTCCTGTAGAGCCAAGTATAATTTTATTAAAGACAGGAGCAAAGTAAGTAAGATATTCCACTTTAGAAACAATTGTAGTAGTAGTTGAAATCCTGGCCCCATTGAAGCCAATGGCCAAACTTCCATTGACTGTAATGGGGTCAAGATTTTCCCTTGTGTGTCTGTATATTTCATTATAAGATTAGACTAGCATCTCACACTATAGTGATACTGTGCTATGGAGATTTTGTTTGTTTATTTTTGTAACTATTTTATATAGTTGGGAAGTTTTAACAGGTTTACAAATCCTTGCCATGTATATTTCAGAGACAAAACAATAATTACAGGTTTTGTTTCGAGAAACATTGTACATTTATATAATCAGAACTCTGTTTACCAGGCCAGGCTGTTGCTATATTATAGAGTTGTGCTCTGGAGGTTTAAAAATGAGTGTCTTATCAAAATGTTTCACACTAAGCATCCTGCCTGTTTCTAGTTTTAAATACTTTAAATATACCTTTTTCTGGTTTCTTATGACAGCTGTGCTCATGGACCCAGAAATTAAAAGCAAGGTTTAATGCACCTGTCTTGAGGCCAGTTAGTTTTCTGGATATATTTACAATTCTGCATATGAATGACAGTACCCAAACTTATCAGTTGGATAGTTATGGCACATGTCAATCTTTGAGCTATTAAGTTTTATGCTAACTATGCTGGCGTACCATTTTATTAACCATTTCACTCATTAATGAACTATACTACTTTCTTGTGTACTGTTTCTGTACACTGTTGCTTAGTACATGAATTGTAGGTAGGCAGAATTCAATTATCCACATTGGAATTTGATCTAAATTCTGGGAATAATAGCCCTACCCGTGTGCAAAAAACAACAAAAACACCCATAGAGTCTTTAATGTCAGGACCACTGATTTACTCCTATTCTAAAACAACCATTCAGTAGTGTAGTGTCCCCAAAGGGCATAATGGAGAATTGGTTAATACTACTTCAAAGGGAAGAGTGCCAAGTTCTGTGAATCAGTATTGCTGAAGCTCTTTGTTGACTGGGCATTTGCCGGAAATATAATTTGAACACAGCTACTGAGGAAATTCAATAGCAGAACTCAACTATAGTGCAGGTAAGTAGTTCAAATTTGAAAAATAGTGAACAAGCTATATTGCATAAGCAGTATAAAACCTCTCTTTTGCAGCATACTGGAGAAAGTATGCTAAACGCTACAGTATATTAAAGAGAGAAAGCGGGTGAGGTAGTATCTTTTATTGGACCAACTTCTGTTGGTGAAAGAGACAGGATTTTGAGTTTACACAGAGCTTTTCTTGAGGTCTGTAAGTTGTTCCATTAGAAGATATTACCTCACGCACCTTGAGTGTCTAATATTCTGGGACCAGCACGACTACAACAGCACTGCAAACTACAGTATGTTGACGATGTAATATTAATATCCAGTGACAGTTTGATGTGAAGCTAGTAAATTATAGTTTTGTGTTTCTATTCTTAAGATCAGGACATGAAAAATCTACTTGCCTGGGGCAAGTAGGAAGTTTTCCGCTACAACTATCATTAACTTTTGTAGAATCAAAGGTTTTACCTAATGGAGAGAAAAATTTAACTTTTTTTCTTCTGTGTAAAGTGATGCAGTACTCTCCCAAAGTCTGCAGACAGATGATTCAGGAGTGTCTGATGCTGCTCAGGGCTTTCCCAAATAGCAGACCAGTGAAAATTCTCCCGAGTCTTTATTAGTTTGACTTCTGCTGTTCAGAACCCTGGGAGCAGCAGCAAGATTAACATAAATCAGGTCAGTTTCACTCTTCTGCTGCTTGGGAAATCTATGTGCCTCAGCAGAGGCAGACAGTGGATCAGCTTCCTGGTTAAAGAGGTGCTAGAATGATGGTAACCCAGTTTACCACAGCCATAATGTTGGTCTAGTGGTAAAATAGCAAAAATTCTTCCCCCACCCTCACAGTACCAAGGGGCCTTTGGAATGGGAGGTATTCAACTAACTCTCTAGCTGGTCGGTTACTAGCCGCTGAATACTTAAACTAATACTGGTGAAATTCATTGAATAACATATTCTACAAGTCTTTTCCCCCCTAGTTGAACTGATCTTAGTTGTAAGTTAGTTTTTAAAAGTGTATTGAATAGTTAATTCTTTAAATTCAGTACACACTAAAACAGTATATCACTTTTATTCTTTTAAATATCTGAGATATGATCTGTGTGGGTGGGAGTGTACTGAGTGTGGAAGCACTGGTATGCTTATGCCCAGTCTACTTTCTTAAAAGTTTTGCTGGCATAGGGTTGATTAGAAGTGAAAAAATCACACCCTAACTGACATAGCTATGTTGACAAAAACCCTAGCCTGAATTCAATTATATTGGCAAAAAAGTTGGTATAGCTTATTTTGTTTGGGGAACTGGTATAAGTTTTACTGGTGTAAGTTGTATACAAACAAGTCGTTTGCTGGTATAAGGTGCCTCGCCACTAAGAGGGTTTTCTGACATACTTTCTCTAGTGTAGACAAGACCTTAGATTTTGAGCTAGTTGGTATTGCGTAAATTTTGTATGCTTTGCTTATGGTGTTTGGTTTGCTGTTATAACAGCATCAATGTTAAGGTTGTATCAGAATCTGCATTATAAATTACTGTTTAACTGGCTTCAGTCTCAGCCAGGAGAAATTACTTTGGTCTACAGAAAATCAATAGAAGTCTGCCAATATGTGAAGTCGGAATAAAATAAATTTGTAATAGTTAGTGCTCCTCTCATTATAGCTGATAGTGCATCCTCTTTTTCTTTCCATTTCCGACTTTCAGGATGCTGGATCAGAGCAGTGTACAGTCAGAATTTCTTCTGTAGGTTTTGCTTCAGAAGATTTTAGGTAATCTTAAAGGTAGAAAGTAATTTGTTTCAGGTAAATTTACTTTTATTTTTTTGAGTGGTCTTTCTCCCCCTCCCCCCCTCCCAACTGCAGAAGCCAGGGAAGCAGTTTGTGCTCTATTTCCCTGTGTTTTGCTATAGAATTGATCTGCTCATAATCTCCTTCACCTAGCTGTAACTGTTCTTTCCATTCCTTCCAGGGCCTGCCACCAAAAAAAGCCTTCCCCTTCATGTCTCCCCTTCATAACTTTCCCCAAGCTCCTAGAGTTCTGGAGGGGATAAAAGCATAAATCAGATTGGGGAAGGAGAGAGAGAGGCAGGCATGCTACCATCAAATTGTATTTCTGTGTTTTCTAATGTTTGATTTTTAACATTTTTAAAAATACTTTATTGTTCTCAAAAATAATCGTGATTTCAAACCACTGATCTGTGCCTGTAAACTTAACTTCATTTTAGTTGGTTTGGCTTTCATTTTGCTGTAAAATGTACTCATGTTTAATTTGACATGGAATTAGCTGTTTGAAATAGAACAGCTATTTAAATTGAAATAGACAGGCATTTAAATTTTTAGTCCGATATATTATTATCCGAATTGTACTATCATATTTGATGCCTTATAAATTTACTTTTAATAGGCTCCACTGTGCTAATACAGTGGTGTAAATGTATTTGTGCATTTATTTGAAAAACTTTATCAGGATGAAAAAACTTTTCATTGAAATGATGCATCTCAATTTCCAGGGATATAAAGGATGTCCAGGAGTATGAAGATACTGATACACAGTCCTAAAAACAATCACAGAGCACTATATTAACTTTCATATGTGTCTCAGCTCTAACATGAAATAATTGCAAGTTGCTGGCGTCTCATTTTGGCAAGGAGAGAAAGCTTCACAGAAACATGGTTGTGTAACTCAGCTACACATTGCCAAATCTACGTTTACTCTTGCAAATTGTAAAACATTTATTAGCATTTGAGTGTGACATTATTTCATGGGAAGTAGTTGTTGATTAGGTACAGTAGAATCTCAAAGTTACCAACACCAGAGTTGTGAACTGGCCAGTCAACCACACACCTCGTTTGGAACTGGAAGTACACAATCAGGCAGCAGCAGAGACCCCCACTAACCCCCCCCCCCCCCAAAAGGCAAATACAGAACAGTACTGTGTTAAACATAAACTACTAAAAAAAATTAAGGGAAAGCAGCATTTTTCTACTGCATAGTAAAGTTTCAAAGCTGTATGAAGTCAATGTTCAGTTATAAACTTTTTAAAGAACAACCATAACATTTTATTCAGAGTTACGAACATTTCAGAGTTCCAAACAACCTCCATTCCCAAGGAGTTCGTAACTCTGAAGTTCTACTGTTTGGAAAATATGAAGGAATTTGACTGTGAGATTTTTTTTTTTTTTTTAAACCAGATAGTATTGCAAGTAAGTGATATGGTAGGCTTGTTTTTGTAAGTGTCCTAATGCTTAGAATTTATGTAGTATTTTCCACTTGTAGGTGTCAAAGCACTTTACAAAGGAAGTTACAGTATACAGTTTTCTGTAGTAGCTTTCATGTTCTTGGACGTCACAATCCTTAGTTAATTACAAACATTGCAACATACTTTTATTATGTAAATATTTATTTTAAGCATTAGATCTTTTAAAAACAACTACATGATGGACTAGCCCAGAAAATATCTTCATAGACCAAAATTACAAAGGAAGCCGTAATGACTTACTATTGTGAGTTTGTAATGACATGCTTTTTTAGCATGATAAAGAACTGTTATTCTAACATGGAATATTTGTCAATAGTTTATTCTTATTTGTGAGTCCAGTCACACTAATGCTGATAAGCATTAGCCCCATTTTACACGAAAACTAAGACACTGACAAGTTAGTTGACCAAGGACATTCAGGGTGTCAGTGGCAGAACTGAGGCTCCAACCCAGGTCTCCTTACTCTGAGTCAACATCCCTATTGACTGGACGGTATAGATAACATTTCAGGATATAAAATCATATAACAGTAAAACGTAAAAGGTATGAAAAGAAAATACAAAAAAGTCAACCATGAAAAATATTTGTACAGCTATGTTTTTCAATAAATATGAAGGCAATAGAGAAGAAGGAAGAGCAAGAAGAACAAAATGGAAAAAAGAGAGGGGTAAAAGAAGAAATGTAGGTCTGAATATGGACACTGTTCCGTCTTAAGCTAATAAAGTATTTGTTTTCACACAGATTGTTCTTGATTAATTTGTAATCTATATATTTCTTTTTCATCTAAAGCTGTTTCAGTTAATGATGTGACCAGTTTCTGTTTGTGCAGGTATTCATGATATTTTTAATGCCTGGGTATTTATATTAATGAATTCAGAGTACTACAAAATTATAGATACATTAATTTTAAAGTATTGCTAATTTGGGGTGAAGTCTGATATATGAATTCAATTTTATTGCCCTGAATTGAGATTGAAAAACCAGTTGAGATGAACCAGTCAGTATTTGTAATAAAGAGCGGTTATACTGGCTCCTTATGTTTTGATAATGAGATAAACCTATGGAGGTCTTTTTGTCATCACACTTTTGTCATTATTCAAATGTGTGTTTAAAAAAACAACCCATGCATCTTACAAAAAGTTGTCTGTATTAGATGTCCCAATCTGAATATTTATGTCTTAGTCCACTGTGTTGGAGGTTATTTGGAATAACTCTTTTTGAGCTAACCACATCAAACTGAATTAGTGGAAAATCAAAAAAGCAAATGGTATAACAGATTTATCATAGGACTGTGGGCAGTTGTAAAAATGCCATTTAGTGAGACACCTGAGAGAGAGCTTGCCCCTTATTACTTCTTCTCAAGTATGCTGCTTCTATAAGTTAGCTACTAGTAGCAGTTAAAGGAAAACTAAACTATACAATATGTCAATAAGAGTAGTGAAACTTCTGGTTCTAATGAAGACGGTATTACTAAGTGTTTAAGTCTTATACATAAATCATTAGATCTTGGTGAAATTAAAGCCTTCTAACATAAACATCAAGAGATGTAAACATTGATTAAGATGAGCCTGATGGCAGTATTTACATGTAGAGACAGTTATGAATGAAGATAATCATGGTGTTTGTTTATATGTGTGTTGTTAAATGCTGAAATTTCTCATCAGAGTATTTGAGTAGATTTTGTGTTTTCAGAAGCTTGTGTAAGAGTTTGAAGCTGCTATTTTATAATACTCAACAACTGACAAAGTAATATTTTCAGGTACTTAAAGTAGTTAAAACTTTCTTGAGATGGGGGAAGGATGGTTTGGAGTGGGAAGGGAGTGTCTGCTTTTGCTTTCAGCTGCTTGGGGAGAAGAAGAGAGTGAAGACTTTTGCTTGCAGCTTCAGTGTCTTTTATGGACTATTTCAGTACAGTGACCTTCCAAATGCTGTTGACATATAATGGAATACAACAGTCATCCTTATGCTGAACAGCTCAGGATTTCCTTGATTAACAGAGCCTTTTAGTGGGACAAAAAAAATCAGGTTTTTTGGCAGATCCAGTTTCAAGAGAAGCTGCCATAAAAAAGCATCAAAGTATTTTATACAGTGAAAAGTGACTGTAAAAAGTGCCATTTGTGAAATTTGCAAGTAAGTGTATATTTTTGTAATTTGTAAACTCCTTTTGGATTTGTAGGTCAAGCTAGGTTCTTTCTCTCTCTTAATATCACCAATCAATAATGATTCTATAGGTGGAATTCAGTTAGATTGCTGATGATGCATGAACCACAATAAAAGTCCATTTCACGGTTCGGAGGCAGTACTGACTGCAATACTAACAAAAATAAAATATTTTATACTTACTATAAGATAATTTTCAACACTTCTTACTTTGATTAATGAATATTAGAATTTGGGAGCCTTTGGAGAAAAAATGTGCAATATTTAATGTTCCTCCACAAGTTTTAGAAGAGAGGTTTCCAAATCTTCCATAGCAAGGCTGGTTAAATGCAGACTTCCAGGGGTAGGCACGGAAAAAGGGATTGTCCCATAACGATATATCAAGACACAGGTCCATTAGGGCCGTGCCTTCCACATAGGTCTGTGCTTCATAGGATTACATATATACTACCATTACTTGGCCTAGGCCCTAAAATATCCATTTTGATTATACTAATAACTGCACCTCTTATAGTTGTCAAAAGTAGTAGACAGTGGGACACTGTAATAGGCTGCAGTAGAAATTTACTTCTGCAAGAAAAACCAGTAAACGTATTACTCTATACATCTTTTAAGGGATTTTTCTGTGTTCCACCCATCTTTAATCACTGACTGGACATATTGAAAAAGTGACAAGAATTTCTAAAAATTGCTCTGTTCTGAAAACTTAAACTTATTTTTTGGTAAATTTTTACTTCGCTGTTTGAAGGTATTAGAATGAATTAATGGGATTTTCCTTTAAGCTCAGTATCATTATAGAAAAAACTGCACTCCGATTTTGAAAATTTTTTCCAAGACTTACTGGCCCAAGGAATAAGCCCTACTAATGCTGCTATGTTCCCAAATAGCCACAAACCATTAAAAAGTATGGTCTTGCAAATTAAAGGAATTGAAACAGTTTTGTACCATTTGTACTGTATCTAACTGTAGTATTGGCAATCAATTTTTTATTGAATAAACTTAAAAATACCCAGAACAAACATAATTTTGTGCTTTTGTTATAATCACATTTCCCCTTTTTGATTTAATTACACTTTTTATTTTCTGTTGTAGATTGTTCTATATATTCTGTATTGTTTTGAATGTTCCCTCTTTCTTTGTTTTCACCCTTTATATTCTTTTCTTATATTGTTCTATGGTCTCTCCTTTCTCTTGTATGTTTTGTCTCTTCCTCCTTTTCCTATAAACACCTCTCTCCTTGTTTTTCTTTAATTTACCCCATTTATTCTGTTTTTCACCTCCACAAGCCTGTTTATATTCTCTGATGAATCTGTACATATCAACTCACATTTACACTTGCATGTATCTGCATGCACCTACTTGTGAAAAGACTACTTGCGCACATGCAGCCATCTGCTAACAGATTCACTCCTGATTCCTCCCATCTTCCAGTGATTAAAAACAGTGAATCCCAGGACCTGCCTTTTTTTGTTACTCCTACAATCCTAGTAGTTGAAACACCTTTTTCTTCCTCTTAAAAGAGTCCTATAGTACCTCTTTAGGGCTAATAAATGGACTTTAATGGAATTACTCATGTAATTCCTCTTCATTCATGTAAAAGGATGACATTGCGAAGGTTTTTACTAAGTCTTCACAAAGTTGGCATCCTGTGGATACAGATATCTGCAGAATTAAGAATGTTTATCTTCGAATAACTGTGTGGTCCCATAACTTTTAAGCGTAATATTAATTTTAAAATTCCAAGCTTTAATGTGATTTTTTTGACTTGTTTGTTTTTTTGAAGAAATGACAGCATTTTAAAGTGGTTTCCCCTTAAGTAATTGATAGCTATTCCAATTACACATTTTTTTGGAGGGGGGCCTGGGAATATCCTTTGTTTTAAAGAATATTTTCAGAATTGCTCAGTGACAGGACTTTCTGTGAAGCTTGCAAGCTATGCAAGGACTGTGTGAGAGGGCCGTGCAGGGTATAGAAACTATCAGGCTCCATAACGTACGTAGAAACATAGAAAACTACCAATAGCTAATCACTGTCCAAAGAGTCAGTCTTATGAATATGAAGATAATCATCCAAACGTGAACTGTGTACAAACTTGAGGTCATGATGTCTCCCTGTGCCTTTAGACACACCATTCCAGTGCTGTGCTGCTGCTTGTAGCTTTGCAGAGTGAAAAATGCTCAAATATTGTCCCTTTTCAGTGCTGTTTCTAAGAGTTCCCTGAGCAACTGTGAAACTGATGAGAAGCAGGTCAATTTCATGCTGCAGTTATTTGGAAAATTTATTAGAGGTTCCCATTACAGCTGCTTGTGAATTTTTTTTTCACACTGTTAAAAACCGGTGTGTTGAGAAGAGGAATCTTTGCTATCAACCTTTACTGGTTGAGATTCATTCCTAGTTGCATATTCCTGTGCACTGTAGCCTGGCCAGAGTTAATGAGTATGTCTTTGATTAGGTCATAATAATATTAGTGATACAAGATCTTCTGATTAGCAGAACAATCTATAATGAGGATCTGACAAGATTCTCTTCCAGTTGGTTGCTGAATGCACAAAAGGTGTACTGGGTTGAAGTCTCGTGATCAACCTTGTAGAAAACGAGATAATTTGAAGGTCGTTCTGTGATTGGCATGAGGAGGGAAAGATTGTCTTGCCCTGTTGCTGCCATTCTAGAATTTCTTCAAGCCAGGTAGACGTGAGCCCGTGTGCTACCAACATTAAAGTCCAGTTTGCAGCAGTTGTAGGCTAGTTTTCATGCTGTTGGGTGGACAGTTTAGAGGCCACCAAATGTATTATGTCCCTCCATGTTCTGTCCAGAGCCAAATCTGGCGCACTACTGGGTAGAATGCCTATGAGGGACAGGTGTCTGACACCATCCAGCCACTGAAGCATTATATATTCTCAGCTTCATCTCTCTGCTTATCAAGGTGTTTAGTTGTGAAATATGTTCTTAATAAGGTGCATCATTATTGATGACAGTTTTGCAGTGAGGGCTTCAAGTTCTTTCTTGATGCTGCCCATGTTATCGACAACAGAACCAAGGTAGGTGATATCACTAACACTATCAACTGGGTGGTCACCCACTAAGATGCTAAAATCCACAGTATGTTCAAAATTGCTGACTGGAAGAATTTTGGTTTTACCCCAAATGGGAGAGTAGTTATAGGATTCAGAAGAATGGTTAAATGGTTAACTCTATTCCTGTAGGTAGGCACCCAGATGTTTCTGAAGGCAGTTGAAAGCCTGAGATCAGTAAAGCAAGCTGTGATTCATGCTTGGAGCTTAAAATTGGTATGCTCTCACAACTCCCCTTTAGAGACAGTGAGGAGAGGGTTTCTTTGCCCTTGTCTACTCTGGCGGGGGGGGAGGGGGGAGGGATGGACCTAAGATATGCAACCTTAGCTACGAAAATAGTGTATCTGAAGTCGACGTATCTTAGGTCAACTTACCTTGCGTCCTCACAGCGCGGGGTCGACTGCAACTGCTCCCCCGTCGACTCCGCTTCTGCCTCTCACCATGGTGGAGTACAGGAGTCGACGGCAGAGCGATCGGGGATCGATCACTACCTGATAAGCAGGTAGTGTAGACATACCCTTTATGTTTATTGTTCAAGATTCTGTTTCTCAACACTGATTTGAAGGGTAGTAGAGTGATATGTACGGTCTTGTAAAGAATCTTCCATCATTTCTGCACCTGGCTACATTTGTGTTTAGACCCTTCTAGAATTTAGAACAAAGATTACATGTACCTTCCATTTGAAGCAGAAAATAGCTTTGCCCACCTTCTGTCCAGAATTGCTAAAGCCGAGTAAAATCAATTGTTGGACATACATAGGACACCACAGGTTTACATAATGGATCTCAGCATGGAGTAAAGTGTCATTTAGAAAGTAGTATCTGAGCCAAGACATTTTTAAGATGTTAAAGATTTGTAAGGCATGTAAAACTTCGTCAGACATTATACATTAATGTGCAGGTGCTTGCAGAAGTGGTTTTTGGCAGAAGGGTGTTGCAGTTGGCTGTGAGATACTATGCTTCGCTAACTACTCAGGTGCTTGAAGTGTTTTGGGAGAAGTCAGGGGTCTGGATTGGTATGGAAGATCAAAAAGAAAAAAATGATTTTTTTCTTATTTAGTGATTTTCTTTCTTTGAGATCTCTGTACCAGTTCAGACACCTTTTTTGTTGTAGATTTTCTGTACTCAGTTTCCATTACAATGTACGTGTTCATATTAAAGTTATTTTTTATTGTTTGTCAGCAGAATTTGTGTGGTTCCAAGTATTGCTTTCAACGTATGCAACTGAAGCATGCGGAACAACTATGAGAATAAAACTAGAACACTTTATGATGTAATAAAATAATCTAGAAATATGTATAATCTTATTTATGATATCCTGTGTTTTATATACAAGTTTGCGATAAGAAAATACCTGAGCTATATACAAAGGTTTTGGGTTTTTTTTTTTTTTTTAAAGTATGGTCACATATTATTTTGGGTATGGTCACATTACTGTTTTGAAAAAGAAAAACGAGGCGTTGTGGGAGCACTTATTTGTTGGCGGTACCTTCTAATAGACTACAGATGTAGTGATACCATGCTTAATTGTTTAAAGGAGACTTTGTTCAGTGCATCAGTGCGAAATTGAGAACGAATGAAAACCTTGTTAAGGCCCATTGCACCACTTAAACTTGCAGTGTGGTTGGTTAGGAGGAGCCATCAGTAGGACAGGTCTGGAAGGGGATCCTTCTGCATATTGCTGAGGGATGTCTCTGTATTAGTTCCTTCTATGCTGAGATGTAATTGAGGTTCAGAGGTGGACCAGAGAAAGGGCTGCAGGCTTCATGGTTAAGTGGGACCAGTTACTGTAAGAGCCCAAGTAACACAAAGGAGCTGTAACTTGCACTTCCCGACCATACATTGGAGTAGTGGCGGTGGAGGTGCTACATAGCAGCTCTGCGTGTTTTGTCCCAATCCCTTCCATGCTTCACCTACAGATAGCCCAGTAATTAGGATTTGTTTTGAAGTTATTTTCAACCCTGATGAGAGATTTTTGCCTACATTTATTAAAACTGTGGCTTGTATTTCAAACACATTTTAATTACAGTTGGTCATTGAACTTTTTGACACTGTCACTTTTGTCATTGGTATCATGGGAGCTCTTTGCATTGAGCAAATCAGAAGAACTTTTGAAGACGGTTTTACACAGCTGTCTATCAATGAAATTCTGTACATTTATTTTTTTGTATGTGTACTCAAAGAACCTCTAAAAGTGATGTGACGGTAAAGAGGAATAATGATGATGATAGGGGTTCTCTAATATAGAAGGTGCTATAATTATAAGTGCCAGTGGGAGCTTGGCGATTCATTGGTTAGGGTAATGTATTGCTAAAAAGAGCAATTATAAAATGATTTAGTTTGATATCACAAAAATATTTTTTAAGTTACTGGTTTTTAATAAGTATTAATCTAAATAGGACAGGGATGCAGGGATTTATGCCATCTACAAAAATGCTCTTTTACTCAGCTGAACTGCTGAAAGCGCTATAATAGACAAATCTTACAGCTGGACAAGTTTTTATTACTGTGCTAATTCAGCTTGCTTTTTAGCAGGTTTAGTTAACATGGTAAAAACTGGTCTAGTGTGGGAGCCTTACACTAGGTATGTCTACACTGGAAAAAAAACCCATGCAGTAATGAGTCTCAGAGCCCAAGTGTACAGACTCAGGCTCGTGCTACAGTGCTAAAAATGGCCATGTAGAAGTTCTGGCTTGGGACCATGTAGAAGCTCTGAAGCCCAGGAAGGGAGATGGATTTCAGAGCCGGAGCTCCACCCCAAGCCGGAACGTCCTCTCGGCCATTTTTCACGCTGTAGCATGAACCCCTTGAATCTGACTCTGTAGACCTGGGCTCTAAGACTTGCTGCTGTAGGGATTTTTTTTGGCAGTATAGGTGTATACTCCAAGGCTCCGCGTAGGGTCAGCTAACCAGATGGTAGAACAGGTGATCGTCCAGTGTAGATGCAGCGTAGGTGACTTTGGTTTCCCATGACAGCTACATTTGACTGGTACAGTGGAATGGTTGATCTTGAAAGTGAGATTTATGTATGTAATAGAGCTTTCTCTAACCATGACTTTGGACCTCTCTTCTGGAAGAGATTTGATCGACTATAATCTTCAGTGTATTCAAAATAAAATATAAAACTCACTTCTTCAACCTAGTTTTCCCACAAATCAAATATTTAAAAATAAATCAAAACCCAAATACCTAACCATACAAACAAACAAAGAACAAAACAAACAAATCCTACTCCCCTTCCCATCCTCTAACCCCCCAAAACCCCAACCCTATAGAATGGGAAGAGAAAAAGAGACATCATCTTGTGTTGACTTTAAAATTTATGTTGGTCAGGTATCAGTGATTGGTACAGCATACAAATATATGTACAATAGAATCTCAGAGTTACGAACACCAGAGTTACGAACTGACCAGTCAACCACACACCTCATTTGGAGCCGGAAGGTATGCAGTCAGGCAGCAGCAGAGACCCCGCCCCCCAGAAGGCAAATACAGTAGAGTACTGTGTTAAACGTAAACTAAAAAATAAATAAAGGGAAAGCAGCATTTTTCTTCTGCATAGTAAAGTTTCAAAGCTGTATTAAGTCAAAAGTGTTTAGTTATAAACTCTTGAAAGAACAACCATAACATTTTGTTCAGAGTTATGAACAACCTCCATTCCCAAAGTGTTTTGAAACTGTCATGTTAATTTAAAACTCCCTGTTTAAAATGCGGTTTGCAGTCTTGCCACTGGGTCGAGCACAATTATAACAAATTGCAAAATATGATCTATTCCAGTGGTTCTCAACCAGGGGTCAGGGGCCCCCTGGGGAGCCGTGAGCAGGTTTCAGGGGGTCCTCCGAGCAGGGCCAGTGTTAGACTCGCTGGGGCCCAGGGCAGAAAGCCAAAGCCCCACCGCCTGGGGCCCTGAGCCCCGCCACCCAGGGCTGAAGCCAAAGCCTGAGCTACTTAGCTTTCCAGTTTCCCCTGGGGCATGGAGCCCCAGGTGATTGCTCTGCTTGTACCCCCTAACGCTGGCCCTGGCTTTTACATGCAGAAAATCAGTTGTCGTGGGCCATGGAGTTTTTATAGTATGTTGTGGGGTGGGTGGGACTCAGAAAGAGAGAGGCTGAAAACCCCATATTTATTCAACATCAGAATGTTCCCTAACATGAGAAAATACTGACTGCAGCGTTAGGTATGCATTAGTAATATCAAATCTGTGCCTCAAGATTAAATATATTGAAGATTAGTTTCATTTTATGGTCTTTGGACTCTGGTTGATGGCACAAAAATATTAAACTAGATTTATTTGCACAATCAGCAGAGGAGAGTCAATAGTATGTTACAAGCTGAAAGATTCAGATAAGATATGTTAGGGCACATATATTTAATTTTTTTAAAAAACAAGGAGTCCTTGTGGCACTTTAGAGACTATCACATTTATTTGGGCATAAGCTTTCGTGGGCTAGAACCCACTTCATCAGATGCATGGAGTGGAAAATACAGGAGCAGGTATACGTACATGAAAAGATAGGAGTTGCCTTACCAAGTGTGAGGTCAGTCTAATGAGACAATTCAATTAACAGTAGGATACCAAGGGAGGAAAAATACTGTTAATTGAATTGTCTCGTTAGACTGACCTCACACTTGGTAAGGCAACTCCTATCTTTTCATGTATTTATACCTGCTCCTGTATTTTCCACTCCATGCACCTGATGAAGTGGGTTCTAGCCCACGAAAGCTTATGCCTAAATAAATGTGATAGTCTCTAAGGTGCCACAAGGACTCCTCGTTGTTTTGGCTGATACAGACTAACATGGCTACCACTCTGAAACCTGTCACATTTAATTTTTAGTTTTCGTTCAGTGGCATAATAATAATAGTAGGCTGTTTTATTAGAATTGAACAAGTAGTGATTAGCTGACTTTCCCTCTTCCTTCAGGTATATCTCTTAGAATTGCGTGATGTGTGATGAATTGGAGATTCTGAACAGAGAGATTGAGCGGTTATTACGGAGGAACATCGTGGAAGAAGGCACTTTAAATTCAGACTGTCTTCAGCCACCTACCACTGACTCCTTGGATATAGCCACTGATTCAGACAATGAAGCAAAGTACAAATTAGTGCAGGTACCCAATGCCTTTATAAACAGTAATAGGGTTCTCAAAATTAGGTTATACCACTCTCGGTTTTTTATTTGTTTTGGTTTTGGAAGATTTGAAATGTACATGGGAAGTATTTAGAAAGCAGGGAGCAACCTGAATTTGTCCACATGCAGCATTAGTTTATCTGTTGCTGTCAGTGGTAGAACAGTTGTTTGGATTGCTTTACTGTTTCATGTGCCAGCTGAGAAGAATGGCAAATTTATATTTTCATTTGGAAAACATAATGGCACTGGGGAGAATCTGGAGATGATCATTTCCGAAGTAGTAACAAGTGGTTAAAAATAGCAAATATGCTTTAAGACTCTGGGGTTTGTGAACTTGGACAGTTTGATTTGAACAAATAAATTGTAGGGAGGATGTGTTAGAACATGTAGGATTGTATAGCTCAATTTGTCCTTACTTTAGCCTATCTCCACCTCTGGTACATTACCTGAATTCATCCTTATCATGCTGAAATCCTTGTTCATGTTTTAATTACTTTTTACCTTTACTGTTGTAATTCCTCTTGCAATTGCTCCCAAATCATTGTTTGTTCCAAGAAATGGAATCATGTTACCTTTGTTCTCTGTCGCTGGCTTATCTTCAAGTTCAATTCAAAACTGACTTTCTTTATTGGTTCTGTCCTGCCTCCTGTTCTCAAACCCGCTTGCTGTACTCCAATTGAGATTGGCTTTTCTGTACTTTCCTCTGGACAACAGTTATCTTTGTTCCAGTAGAAAAGTAAGTTCCTGATTCTGAAATACTCTTGAAAAAGATTTTGCCAGAAGAGTTAGCTGCTATGGTAGAGGGAGATCTCTTAACACAAATGGTTGTTGTCAGCCCTTCTTTGGACTACTCTAGTTTTCATGAAGCATTTTTAGAAAGCTTTGCCCCATTCACGCAGGCTGTACCTGCTGATAAAATCATGTTTCTTGAAAAATATTCAAGGATAGATTTTGAAAACTGTTTAGGTTTGGTAGTCTTTGTAGAGTGGACATGACCATAGGGACAATTTCTCACTTGTGGAGCTTCATCTGGAACTCTTAATCTTCCCACTTTTAAACCACTAACTAATTTATAGTTTTTAAATCTTTGAAGCTATGGTCTTGTCCACACTTACAAATTTTGCCGCTCTAGCTACGATAGCATAGTTAAACTGAATAGCTTGTTCTGGTTTGGCAAAGTGAAATAAATTATACTGGTAATAAATGACCTACATCAGTATAATTGCATCTATATTAAGGTTTATACGCGCATAACTATGGCAATGAAAAAATCACACTCCTTGCCAATACAGTTATACTGGTAAAACTTTTCAAGTGTAGACCAGGCCTACTTTTTTGCTGTAAAATTGCATTTGACTTGTTTTAAAACACTTTATAGTGTAAAATATTTGATATAAAGGATGACACAAATACACTGTCTTTTAGCAGTTAGGGTATGTTGGTTTGACTGAGTCTCTTTAAACTCTGTCTTGAAAACACAGTACAAGACCAGGAAAAAGTGAAAGAAGAGAGAATTTATCCTTCCGCTAACTCACAATTAGATATCTATATCTGGCTGTTGGGAAAAATTTGTAGGAGTAAAGCTGGTGTTAATCAGATTTATCTAGGATTGTTACCTTCAATTAGTGATGTTAAACTTGGCTTAAGTCTTTAAAATAGGATAATGTTTTTCTATATTTTTAGTAGTTAGAAACATGTAAATATAGATTATATCTTTTAATTTCACTCTGGCTGAGCTATTAAATACTATTATTAGAGTTAACTTGTTTTGTTAAATTCCTATTTAGTACACCATTGTGCTATGAAAATCTTAATGGCTTCCAAACAGATTTATCAGTATACACGCTACATTCCTTATGGAGCTGAAAGATCAGTCTTAACAGTGGAGCTTTGATAGTGTTTTTCCCCTTTACAATAATACTCCTTCCTGTTTCAGTCCATTTTCTGAGGAAAAACTGATAAAGAAACAAAATGTGAAGGTTGCTTTCAAGTGTTACAGATGCACTTTGCCTTTTACTTGATCTGTTTTCTTACCAAAACGATCTCAATTTACAGACTTATTTTTTAATAATGAGAACTTTGTAGCAATTTAAAGCAGTACCTACAATTGACCTGTTTGTGTTGTCTGACCTGTTGGAATTGTATAATACAGAGTGGTGAATTACATTAATAAATCTATATAAACGTTTTACCTTTTTTTCTTTCCTTTCAGGAGCCTACAACTGGAGGATTGATATCTGAGTCTTTGGATTGTCATCAAGATGAACCATGCACTTCTGAATTATCAAATTCAGCATGTGCTTTAGGGATTATGCTCAATGACTCTGATCCACGACTGCTGCCCTCTTCTCGCTCTCCCTTTCATTTAGATCTACAGGGAGAACCCATCCCAACCTCTAATGCTGTGTCAGGTAAAGCATATAGAGGCCATTGAAGAATCTTCCTATTTCTTTAAGTTTTATCTGGAATTTAAATCTCAGAATTTGGATTTCCTCTGCTGTACTTTTAATATTTCTTCATCTTCCAAGGTAAACAAATATGTAAAATATTGTTTGATCTGTTGCATCATAACTGCTTTAATTTTCAATTTCTTACTAATATCAGTTTAAAGTTTTCTGATATTTTAAAATTATGATTTTGTTGCCAAATAAGATGCTTAAAACTATGTAATGTTATTTTTAAACGTGATCTTCCAAAGAGCTTAACAAAATTCCATCAAGTTTAGAAATAACTTGTGAATGCTCCAATTGCTAGGCTAGGAAGGTGATTAATCATTTTTATTACCTTACTATTAGCTTAAAATGCACTATTTTTTTAATTCTACTGCAGCATTCTTTTTATCCATTTACCACTTCAGTGATGCTCAAGCATGCACTAGTTTGGTGGTTATATCAACAGTACAATCCCACTGAAGTTGTCTTACAGAGAATCTTGTAAGTGCGATGTTTTCAAACGCTGTTATGTGGATTTGAAAAGTTCCCTATTTTAGCTTTGTTAATCGCTTTATAAATGGTAGCATGTTTTTTTAAAAAGAGAAAACTTTGCAGGCCATCAGTTTTTAGTTTAAGTAGACAAATATGTGGCACCATTTTGTCATTGGCTAGCTCTAGAGGGGTTTGTGCCTGATATGTTACAACTGTAGCACGTACTGCTACACTACTTGAAACAAGAGCCATCTCATCAGAGCTGCACATTACAAGATGTAAAAATAGTGAGATTTAAAATGCTAGCATGCGAAAAGCCCCTCACATACTGGCTATTGGAATTGTGGATATATATCTGAAGCTGTTGGAAATTTGTTCAGTTTCTTCAGCAGTCACCGTATAATGAAAATAGGATAAATTGTATGATTCCGTTTTGTTATAGTGCATTAGATACTTGTGAAAGAAATGCAAAATGGAGGCCTTGGCTACACTTGCACTTTATACCGCAATAAAGCTGCCTAGAGCACTCTACCTTACTCCCCGTTCACACTGGCAAGGCATGTAGAGCGCTCTGTTTCCATGGCTAGAGCGCTTCTGGTACTTTACCTCCCCAAGAGGGATAACGGCTGTTGCGTCTTGGCGGAGATACCCCAGGGTCAGTGTGAACGAGGAGTTAAGTTACTGCGCTCTGATTGACCTCCAGAAATGTCCCATAATCCCTTCAAATCACGTGGCCTCTCTTCTCTTTGTTGTGAAATCGGCTGAGGAATGCGGAAGTGGCGTTTCAAAGCTCCGTTTCAAAAGTGGGCTGCTTATCTGCAACAGTAAATGTTTGCAGTGAGTGGGGGGGGGGAGGAGAGGGAGGTCTGAACTTACAAGACAGCGTGCTGACATACTCTCAGCACTCCAGAAAACCCACTCTCTCCCCCCCGCATACACACAACACACTCCTGTCATACTCCACCCCACTCCCCGCATTTGAAAAGCATGTTGCAGCCACTTGAACGCTGGGATAGTTGCCCATAATGCACCACTCCCAATGCCGCTGCAAATGTGGCCATGCCAGTGCGCTTGCAGCTGTCAGTGTGGACAGACTGCAGCGCTTTCCCTAGTGCGCTCTCCGAAGGCTAGTTTAACTCAAAGCGCTCTACATCTGCAAGTGTAGCCATAGCCTGAATCATATGAAGCTGCTGCTCTCAGTCTAGAGACAATTGACTTAAGTTCCATTTATGGAACAGAGTTTAACAATGGGTTTAAAATTCATTAGTCAGACAGGATAAAATTCCATAACCTTTCCAAGGAAAGTGTATGAAAATAGTGTCATTTTACCAATTTGTGCAAATAAATCCTTATTTATCCAGTGATGACTGTACAACAACACATATATACTGATCACAAAACGTATGTATTGTTCCTTCTTAGCAAGGCATTTACACTGCATGAAACTTGTTTGAAATGCAGCAGCACATATGCTTACTGGTTTAGTGATTGAGATCATCTTATGCCCAAATTGTTCTTTATTTTGGATCCTGATAAAGTTGCCTCATGCTTGTATGTTGTTTCTGTCACTTGCTTCCTGATGTTCTCTCAGACCTGGAGAGGGATTCTAAGAAGCTTTACCCTACAGTTCAGCTTGTGACATTTCCAGGTTATTTGCCAGAACTCTTCTCTGGCACAACATACAACTTGGAAGCCTTGACACAGAGACCACATCAAGGACCAGCCTTATTTGAGTTCTTTTCAATGTGTTGAGTTTTGTTTCAGAGAATTTGTTGATAAGGCTTTGAGAAATTCTTCTGACCTGAACAAGATTATACTTAACCAGTCCCATTAGTGAGACTTCTCTAGAGGAAATGTGTAATACCTTTTGCTGAATTACTAACTACCAACATTACTAAAACAATCAGTCCTTTCATTCCTTCACCCATTCAACTCCACTGGGGAATGAAAATACTTCCCAAACAGCATCTAGAGAAGGCATCCCAGAAGTAACTAATGTAGTCCATTAGACACTTTCTTCTCCTGGACTCTTAAAATTGTTGAGACTGACCTCCTTTAAGATTTTCAGGACTTCCTTTCTCTTAACTTCTTTTCATTGCCTCCCCATTGGGATCGCAAGAAGTGACAAGCAGTTCTGGACAGCATGGTGAAACTTATCCAAGCGGCCATTGTCTTTTCCATAAGAAAGATTACTTGCTTTTGATAGAGATTCTTCATGATGAAAAAGAAAATAGGGTATTTCTGCCCCATCCTGTACTTGTCAGGGCTGAATTTGGGTTCACAAAATCTCACTTTGTACAGAATTCTGGCATTCCTGATACAAGAGGTTTTCTATTAAGACTACTTACGTTTCATCTGATTTGGATCCAGAAGAATCCCAGGACCAGTAGTAATAGTAAGAAGTTACTTATGGACCCAGGGTATTGAAGGGAGGTGTCCTAACATCTGATAGTGTCCTCGAATTATACAAGGGAGAGGAGGAAGAAAGCACAAATTATCTATTTTGAGGAATGTCTCGATAAAGGAGTCTTAGAAACAGTACAAAGACAAGAAAATGTTGCTATTGGCCAAATGCCAGAAGAGAAGTAGATGTTCAGAGAGTAACAATCCTCTCCCGGTTTCTTCTCATACAGATTCTGCAGATGAGACAGTGACTGAATTAGATGGCAGTTGAACAGATGATGAGGTGAAAGGTCTAGAAGCATCTTCTCTAGACAACCCTCCACCAACCACAATAATGTTTGACTTGTCCTCTTCTTCCATCTGAGGAGATTGGACTCTTGAGCAGGCATCTCTGATTCTCAGCCAGGAGGGATGACAAATGTTGGAAATATTCAGTCAGGCTCCCAGAGCTTAGTAAAGCATAGCCAGAAGATGGCAGATAACAAACTACTACAAAGCTATCCTAGTCCCCATATAAGGGGCTTAAAAACAATCCTTGTATTGAAGAATTTGCAGAAATCATGACAAGTATCAGAATTCAAAATAAAGACACTAAAGTCCACTTTGACAGCTTTTTTTCAGATCAGTTTCCTAAACTCTATCAGTCTCAAGAAGATTTGCCTACATATCCTGATCAGACCATCACTCTGGCAAGCCATGTTCTTAGGTGATCAGAAACATTTCCAATAGAAGGCCCTCTGCTTTGACCTTAATTACTCTCGAACAGTATTCACAATAATGTACTACTTGTTTGGATGGAAACTCTTTAGGCCTGGACTTCATGCAGGTTTTGTACCAGTACAACTATTTTGGTTAGGGGTGTGGTTGGTTGGTTGGTTTTACCTATCTGTATAAGTGCTAATGTGGATGCAGTCTTATTGGTATAACTTATTCTCCTTCCATTTGGAATAATCTGTACTGGTATAAACCACCTTTACACTGATATAACTGTGTCCACATTACAGGGGTTGTATAGTTTTAATTATGCTACTATAATGTGTGTCTCTATACAAGCCCTTAGAAAAAGATTTGCATCCTGATAAGAGCATCCTTTAGACACAGGGCAGAACAGGACATCAATTTTATGGTTCATTTCTTCTAAGTAAGGGGATTCATGGTGAATTAAGAAAAAAATCTGCTTAATTCAAATCAAACCATTCAGAACGTTGAAGTCACTCTCAATACCAAACTTCAAAGGATGTTTCTTCCCAGGGGGAGAGAACAAAATAAAGGAAGTTATATGCCATGTCTGTGAACAGCCTCTAGCTTTCACAATTTTACCGAGTTTGCTAGGTAATCTGATTTGTTAGATCTGCTGAACTGGCAACGTTTCTCATATTTCAAAGATTCATGCTACCCTTTCCATCAGATGTTCTTCACCCCCTTTGCAAATAGAAGGCTCGTAAGGACATGTTCATTTAGCCTGGTGATTTGTGACTGGACACCCAAATGATGAACTGAATAGAATTGTGTTTATTATGGATGGAAAGAACACTCTTTGCTGAGGGAGCACATCTTTCACATCACTTTGGGGAGATGGTCCCAGAAAAAAATGATGAGGAAGATCAACTGGCTAGAGCTCTGAGACATTTGATTAGTTTCCTTGTACTGCACAAATAAACGAAACTTCAACATATCCTAATAATGACAGACAACACTATATGAACAGAGGACCAGGTCATCATGTTTGCACCAAGAAGAAAGGGCCCTCCTGTTCTGGGGCAATAATAATATATAATTAATTTGGGCCCTGCATATCAAGTCGAATCTAAATACAGCAGAATGGAGTCTACTGCTCGTTTTTTCTGTTAGAAAGATTGGAGTCCAGGATGGCATCTCTCTGCAAACAAAATGCCAAGACAAGAAGATTCTACTTCCAGTACTATGTGACCCAGCAATGCTCCTTGATGCATTTCTCAAAATTGGCTATTAGGCCAATTCTGTGCTTCCTTGCCTGCTGCTTTGAGCAAAATTCTCTAGAAGAAAGCATCAGCCCTGTTCTGGACTCTGAGACAATGTTTTTCCACCTTTGAAATTGTCGTCCTCCCCTTTTCTATGACATGCCAAAAAGAACCACTACGTCAAGGGTCAGTAATTTACCCAGGAAAACTCCATCTGTCAACATGAGTTCCTGTTTGGCTTTTAAAATAGCTAGAGATGATAGGTGACAATTCCCCTTGTGGAGGGTTATTCTCTGCTGGTAGAAAGATGTAAGGGAAGGGAGGGAATGTGTGAGGGCATGTAGTGGGCAAGGCAGGTGCGTGGTGGAACTGAACTATGCCCGATCCTGAGCCTTTTACAATGGCAGTAGTTAGAGAAACTAAGTAGCCCTTCTCTTGCTCTAATTCTGCTGAGAATGAACAGCTGAGGGTCAGGGAGCCAGAACTAGGTCACAGCAGCCACCTCTCTCCTCTTTGTCAAAGTGAAGAATCTGTTCATAAATATTTTTTGTCTTCTGTTTTGTTTTTTTTTAAAGTATGTTCCATATGTTGGCGAAGCTTGTAGGCTTCAGCAGCAGTTCATCCTGATTTCAGAGTTCAAGAGAAAGTGATAGTTTGCTTGAGTAATAATTCATTTTAGAAAATAATGTTTTAATTTAAATTTTTCATTTTGTGTGTATTTATGAACTCCGTTAGGTATTGAGAAAATTATAGGTGCCAGCCAGGGATGCTAGAAATAAATTACCATTCTGCATTTCCTCCCCCAAATCTGAATGATCTTCTGGGAGATTAATTTATTTTTATTTTCAGCTGACATGGTTCCTACTTTTTATATTTTAATTTAATAGGGTCTTATAAAATATTTGTAGCTGCTTATGAACTAAGGTAGCTGGAGGCTTCTAGACAATCCACTTGCATTTTCACAACTCTGGATACTTTTAAGAGAGTCAGGTTTTGGTATGAAAAACAAGGAAATATGTTTATAATTCAGTATTCTGGTTCCACCGTTCACATATTTTTATACATGACTATTATTAGACAATATTGTTGGAACAATAATTGGGATTTGATTGTAACTGTGGTAATAATTACATCCAGTGTATTGTCTTGCAAGGCTTACATGTCATCTTGTACATTTTGCGGTTTTAACACTGAGAGTAACCATTCCATTATAACTTATTTGGTATGTATTTGTGGAAGTTTTCAAAGTGTTATGGTAGTGATTCTATAGTTAAAATGTACAGTGTCGTTTAGTTCTTCTCCTATATTCTGGCACTTTTTTCACTTTATCAATAAATTACTTTTGCATTGAGACATATACTTTTCAAGTTCAGATCCATATTTTTTTTTTTAACTTTAAGTCCTAAAAACTTTAGTTTTGTAATGCCTGAATTTCAGGATTAAACACCTTCAACTGTGTCCCTTTTTAAATGAAACATTTAAAATAGTTGATAGCATAGGTTATTTTGAGTAGTTGAGTATATACCTCCGCTTTTATTATTATTCTTTTGTTGCTAAGCAATTTGCAAAAATTCGGAACCAAGTTAGTAGTGCATGTGCGTGTTATATCCAATAATGTGCAGTACAATTTAGCACTTTGTTTGAGTAAATTGGAGATCTTTTTGTTTCTGGTATTCATTTGGGGTCAAAAATTAGATTACCTACGTATTTGGATACTCAGAATTTTACATTGTAACAGATTTTTCTACATGAAATCTCTTGTTATTAATAGGTGCAACAGAATCTCCAGGTCCAAGAAATTACATTCTGAGTCTTATCTTTATTTTTAGAGTTGCACTTTGGGAATGGTGGTGTCCCTATTATGGAACAAGTTGTAAGTTCACGGTCTGTGGCATTTGAATCTGAATCCAGTCTTGGCAACATGGAAAACCGTTCTCCTGGTAAGTCCATGTTCTTTCTTTATATTGAGCAGAAATCTTGTTAACACATCCAATCTGTGTGTTTCTTAACCAAAAGATAGTTTTTACACTATTTGCTCAAGTTATCTCTAAGGAGGAGTACAGTATGTTAATGTGTGGATTCAATTTTAAGAATATAAAGAATATTTTTATTTCGGAACCCTCTGTGATGGGTTCTCCCCAGGGTGCCACCTGCAATTGGGGTACCACTGAGTCCCCCCTGACCCATCAGTCTGGGCTCCCTCTCACACTGTGGTGCTGTGATAAGTTCCCAAGCTCTCCAAGCTTGCTCTTTCACCAGCATACACACACCTAGCTGCAGAATGTACAGGCTGCTGTGATCAGTTCTGCATGGGGAGGCTACAGTTAAGGAACTGCCCAGCTGCTCAAGAGCATCCCTCCCACCCCCGGAGTGTAAACCCAAAATTATACCATCTTGCACTGCACAGTGATCTGTACAGTGTAAGATCATGAAATTCACCCCCTCCCTCAGCGTGAAGAGAGAATATACAACAGTTTTCCCCCCCAAATTATAACTTCCACACACTGGTCTGTGATGAAGCAAAAGCAAATTTATTAACTACAAAAGATAGATTTTTAAGTGATTATAAGGGATAGCAAACAGATCAAAGCAAGTTACCTAGCAAATAAACAAATACACAATCTAAGCTTAATATACTAAAGAGATTGGATATGAGTAGCAAACTCTCACCCTAAATGTTGATTTAAGCTGGCTGCAGGTTCTTAAGGGGCAAGTTGCACTTGCTGGCAGCTTAAGAACCCCAGGTATTCCTTTCACAGGCTAGAAACCCCTCTAGACTGGGTCCAACACCTCGCCCCAGTTCAGTCCTTGTTCCTCAGGTGTTTCCAAGAGTCTCCTTTGGGCAGGGAGTCAGTGAAAAACCACAATGATGTCACTCCGCTGCCTTAAATAGCTTTTGTATATGGCGGGAACCCTTTGTCTCCAAGCTTGGTTCCCATGTCTTTCAGTGGAAAAACACTGGTATTCCAAGATGGAGTCCAGTACCAGGTGATCTGGTCACATGCCCTTGTAGTGTCAAAGCAGCCATGACTCGGAGGACATGTTTGTACTGTCCTCAGGAAGGCTCCCTGGTGGGAGATTAGCTTCTTCTAAGACCTATTGTTCCTCTTAATGGTCCATTGACTTGAATGGGCCATTTCCAGTCACCCATCTAGACTGACAGTCTTTTGCCTAGTGGGCATTCCCCAGGTGTAAACACGTTCGTAATAGATACATAGATAACATTCTTAACTTCAGATACCGAAATGAAACATGCATACAAATAGAATAATCATATTCAGTAAATTATAACCTTTACAATGATATCTCATATGACCTATCTTGTATAAAATACATCATAGTTATGCCATAATCCTATCATAATCCTATCTCTATGAAGGATATGGGATGCAGTGTCAAATTCCCATCAATGTGATGTTAACTATACAAAACAAAGAGAGAGAGACATGGTCACTGCCCTAAGGGATTTATAATGCTATTAGACAGACACCTATAAGTACATCCACATTGTAATTCACTGGTTGATTGGAGAGAGATTTGATCATAACAGATAAGGTGTTTTGTTTTATTTTTAAATGTTATTGACTTGTGGCTTGCATTTAATTGCTTGTGAAATTGCCTTTCTCCTCATGTAATACTGCAGCAATTGAGATTGTCTGACAGGCTTGAACCTAACAACCCCCTGGTTCAGACAGAGGATGGCTAGCAGCTGGGCCTTTGAGGAGTTCTTGACTTCAGTTTAATCATCTTTTGTTTTGCCAGGCTCTGGATTTGGGGATCTTCAGAGCATTCTACCAGATGATACTGTTTTCTTAGGCTTGCCTAGATTTATAGTTATTTTGTTTTTTTGTTTTTCTTTTCTTTAAGCTATTGTGTTTTGCTGGTTGTTTTTTGTAGAGTTCCTAGAACATTAGTCGGGCACTTCAAAAAGAGAAAAACTTGATGTTCTTTGGCGGATAGCCACTAAAAGGAGTGATGCTATGTGAAGATAGGTGGGATGAAGACTTATCTTATCACTAGTTATTCATCTTTTATCTTTAGGTTAATGGTGTCGTAAATCTCTGTTCTGTGATGTCTTTAATTCATTTCACATGCATGAAAAAGCTAGATTGGCGCTGATATCACATTCATGACTTTGGGTTTTTATCAAGGATTTGGCTCTAGGTTTTCTGCTGCCTTAAGACATACTATTGTTTTTTTTATTATGGTAGAACCTGGAAGCCCTAACCAAAATGGAGGTCTGTTATGCTAGGTACTGTACAAATTCAAAGAAAGGGGGAGTTCCTGCTATAAAGACCCTATCAAAGATAAGAAGGGATGATTCTACCATCAAATGATTCAATCTATTTTACCTTTTCTAATTCATTTTAAAGTGTAATTTAAAAGTCTCAGAAACACCTGATATATTTTTCTCATTTTATTGTTGAAAATAACAACCACTGATTCAAATTAAAATAAAAACCTCTGTGTTTTAAAAGAAAAAGTAATTAAAGTATTCTTCTGGAGTGGCTTTAAGGCATGGTGGTGCAGCATCCTCCTGGCATGTGGGAGATATTTTGTGAAATCTTAACCCTATTGAAATCAATGGGAGTTTTTTCCCTTTCCTTCAATAGGGCCAGGACGTCACAAATTGTTTTTAAAAGATTTCGGTTATAAAGTCATAGAAATATAGGGCTGGTTTATTGAACAAGAAAATTGCTGCATTATAAATATTACTAGACTACCATGGATTAATAATAAATCACTCCTTCCAGAAATGTACGCACAGCCTTAACAAATGCTATTGTATGGGTTTGGGATAGAACTAGAGATAAGTTATTTTCCCTCACCAGTGACACCCATTGCAAATCGCCAACCTGAGAGATTGGGAGAGCCCTGCAACATACAGTTGGCCAGCTATTCAGTAAAACAAACTTTTCTAAGTTATTTAGAGATCAAAACTAGCTTTAATTGGCCCACTCTCCCCTGGTACCAGTACTTTAAAGTCAGAAATTATGCTTCTCACTTTCCTAGAAAACCTGTTTTATATAGAAAGCTAACTTTAATAGATGTGATGGCATCTGGTCAATTAGGAAACAACATAATTTATATCGATCTTTGCAGACAACTTTCCTAAGGAAAAAATTCCTGTATATAACACCCTGGGAAAAGGATCTGGGTAGACAAATTATGCCACAGTAAAAGAGGTCCAGCAACCTCAGTCTGTAGCACAATAGAATAAAATTTCTGTAAGATACTGTTTCAGTAGTACCTGGCACCAGTCAGGTTAGAAAAAAAAAATATATATATATACATTGAGATGAAAGAAAATATTTTATGCATATATCATAGAAATCTAGGACTGGAAGGGACCTTGAGAGGTCATCTAGTCCAGTCCCCGGCACTCAAGGCAGGACTAAGTAATAACTAGATCATTCCTGACTGGTGTTTGTCTAACCTTTACTTAAAAAACCCTCCAATGATTGAGACTCCACAACCTCGCTAGGCATATGTGGTGGTCATATCCAGTCACTAGAGAATATTGGGATGCAGTCCATAACTAAATACCATACATAGTTGGTTGGATATTTTATGATCCCGTTTTAATCCTGCTAGTGGGCTTCCTAGCAGAAAAGGTCATGCAAGAAGAAATAATTTCTCATCTGCTAGTAACTGCTCAAATATTGGTAGCCTCTCACTGGAAAAAGAAAAATAGCCCAATGATAGAGGAATGGTTAAAAATAAATATGGAAGGTTGTGGTTATGAAAAAGTTAACACACCCATTACATGCCAGGAAAATTGATAGGACAGATAAATATTTGCTTACCTTTTATTAATTACTCAGAGTACATTGACCTGCAAATAAACCAGCACACCTGTCCAGTCTTTTTTAATATTAACATTTGATTGACATGCTTGGTCTGTTAAATGTGTGTATAGTGATTTCATTCAATTTAATAAAATCACTAGAAACAACAAATTATAGGTATTGTAATGCTCAGTCTGTAATGGTAACACCCTGTTAAATAGAAAGATCTGATGGCTATATTCCTGTATAATGTCTCTAAACAAAAACTAGCTTTTATAATGATTGTTTTTTCCCCCCTGATATTTACATGGCACTGATTGGAAACTTGTTAAAACATTCTAAATAAATGGGGGAAGGTGAGGAGAGAGTTCTTAAAGATAATTGCTAGCATTCCAAACTTGCTTCAGCTAGTTCCTTAAGTATTCTAGAATGAATTTCATCAGGCGCTGCCTAATTTAATACATCTAACTTATCTAAATATTCTTTAACCTATTCTTTTTCTATTTTGGCTTGTGTTATACCAGGCCAGCAAGAGCTTGGAATATTATAAGCATCTAGGAAAGAAGGGAATGCACTGCATGAGCAATTCCTGGCTCCTGGATTATGTTGACTTAGTGTTAGATGGGACAGTAAACTACCTCTGCTGTGAGATGGAACACTGGAGTGTAGTTGTCTTGTGAACAGGAAGGGTGGCTTAATTTTCATCATGATCAAAAAATGAAGTGGGGAATCGCACATTGCTTAATTTTTATATTGGCTGTGACTTTAGTGATCCCTGTCAATAGGAACTTTGAGGAAAAGTGTGTTCTTTGTTGTGTTCAGAGCTATTAAGTAATCATCTAGCATACCACATTTAACGTGTGTATATATCTACTCTCTCAAAAAAAACCGCAGTGACATTTTGAAAGATTTGTTAAAAAAGAAAAGTGTCAGCTGTGATCCTAAATGAGGAAGTATCAGTTTCATAATTTTACTTTTATTTTTAGCGTCAGTTTTGGATGATAAAGGTGAGCAAAGCAATGAGGAGGAACAAAAATCTATTAAGCCCACAAGTAAGGAGTTCAAGAAAACATGGGGATTTCGAAGGACTACAATTGCCAAACGAGAAAGTGCAGGAGATGTTGATGTGGACACTAGTGAACAACAACCGCAGCAGCAACAAAGCCTGTCCCTCCGCCGTAGCGGACGGCAACCCAAGCGTACTGAAAGAGTGGAAGAATTTCTTACAACAGTAAGACGTAGAGGTAGGAAGAATGTTCCTACTGCTCTTGAAGATTCAAGTGAACCGGCATCCTGTCAGGTTACAGATGTGGAGACTGCCTCTGAAGGCAGTGTGGAGAGCACTCCAGATATAAAAACTGTCACTCGGAAGAGTGACTCTAAAGACAATAAGGATCAGCCAGTCTCAAAAATCAGAGGTGCAAAAAATGATGATGATGATGATACCTCTGATAGTGATAGTGATGGATTGACACTGAAAGAACTACAAAATCGTCTAAGAAACAAACGCATTGAACAAAAACCTGCAGAATTGACACTGAAAGAGATACAGAACCGCCTCAGGAAAAAACACCTAGAACAAAATCCTACAGAAACAGTTGATGTCCAGGCAGGAAATCAAGTTAAGACTGAGCTGCCAGTCAAACAAGAACCTGAGTCTACCGATAGCACTGAGACTGGAAGTCAAGTAGTTGTGTCTGAGGAACATACTGAAGATCTTCAGGTTAAGAAGGAAATAAAGCCTGCCCTGGGAACAAAGGAGATCAAAGATGAAGAATCTGAAGAGTTCACAAAAAGCAAATCTGAGTCTGAGATTTATGACCCAAATACACTGTACTGTATCTGTCACCAGCCTCATAATAACAGGTGGGCTATATACATATGCAAAGTATTGTTTAAAAATACTGTACAAGTAATAGAGAATCCTCCACAGGAAATAAGCCTGCTACCAAAGATTTCATTGCCAGGTGTATATAACATTGTTTTTTCTGTTGCAACTTCATGGAAATGTAAGTTATAGGGTAAGCGAATAAATACTAAATTTGAATGCAGTTTGTAAAATTAATAAGTTATACGAAGCAACTGGCTTCCTGACAAAATTACAAGGACTTTTGTTGTTTTTGAATTTTTCAACCACTTGTTCTTTATTTTCAGGTTTATGATTTGTTGTGATAGGTGTGAGGAATGGTTTCATGGTGACTGTGTGGGGATTTCTGAGGCTCGTGGGCGCCTCTTGGAAAGGAATGGGGAGGACTATATCTGTCCAAATTGCACCATTCTGCAGGGGCAGGATGAGACCGTTTCAGAAACAGATCAGCAAGAAACTAAATCAAGACAAGTAAACGTGGATGGCACAGAGCTCACAAGTGTAGGAACAGTCGAACAAAAGTCCAGTGAGGATCAAGGAATCAAGGGTAGAATTGAAAAAGCTGCAAATCCAAGCGGGAAAAAAAAACTCAAGATATTTCAACCTGTAAGTATTTTAGTTGTTGTCTCTTGTTCTATTGAATGTGTTGAGGCATTAGCTTATCTATGGGCTGCAACATACTTTTATATAAAACAAAGCTGCTAAATATTTTTTTTAGATATTTGCTGTTTGTATCTTTCTGATTTATAAGTAAAGATTTTGATCCAGAACTGAATGAGTGGAGTGTTACAATAATTAGGATATATATTTTTAATTTTTGAAGGATTGCAATTTACAAATCAATATACATCAGGATAAGGAAAATACCCCAATTATGTGTATGCATATGTTATTCTTTTGTTTGGGTAATCAAGACACTGGCTGAATTCCTGTTCTTTCATAAAGACCCTTAAAATTCTTTGGCATATCATTATTTTAAACTTGCCTTTTTCTAATAACTATCAATTGTTTTATTTTTTACTGTAGGTGTCCAATTACTATTGGCAAACTTGTATGCCTGTACGTATTCAAGATGTGCTGTGTACTTCCAGCCAATCTTTGACATTATGTTTTGATCTTATTTCTTGAAGCTCTTCATATACAGAAAAGGGAGATTGTTAGACTTTATTTTTTTTAAATGGCTCTGAAAATATATTTTAATTAAAAAAATCCTTTCCAATTATTTCTACATACAATTATTACAGGAACTTTATGTTTATATTAGCTAGTCTGTGTGCCATTCTAAATGCAGGCAAAAAGCCTCTTAACTTGAATTTAAACTAGTTTAAAACCTTTTAATCCCATAGTAATTGACTTTTCTGCTGCTGGTGCTATTTTAGTATTTGCAAGCACAGACATCCTCTCTACTTTATTTCTCTTTAGCAAGTTAAAAAAAAAATCTTACATACCTGCAATAATTTATTTTATGGGTTTGTGTGCATTTTAATGGTTGGACAGGAATATCATTTCCTATATATGTTGGCTAGCATCAGAGCTGTTATATTGAAGCCTGCCGTTGGCACAAGACTTGTAGACTTTGGAGTGACATTTTTTAATCACTGACATTTTCAGCAAAATACTTGTAAATTAAAAGAAAAACTTTTTCAGATATATTCTAGAACTTTAAAACTACAGTTATCCTCAATATATGTATGCAGATTTTAAATACAATATTTAAAAATTGCAATATATCATTTCCCATATGTTGATGTTTAATTTTGTGTTGAGGATAAAAATTGGGAAACAGAGTGGCAGGTCCAACCAAATTTCGGCTTTAATCAATGTTTGCCTTTATTTATACAATTTTAGATGGAATTTTTATAGTGTATGAACATACATTTATTCCAGACAAATAATAACAGACAAGATGGAATTGTTTAATTGGCTACTACAAGTTACTACATTCCAGGGCACCAGGAAGTTCTTCCATGATAATCGTCGCCTTCTCTGATCTCCTGGTCTAGTCCTTCATTCTCTTTTCCAGTGTTTCTACTTTGGGCCCATGTTCACTTGGGTCTTTTATACATTTCTATGTTACAGATTACTAAATCTTTATCCAACTTACTTTTTAACATATAAACCCTTTAGGTTTTAGGTAGGGCTGTCCATTAATTGCAGTTAACACCTGTGATTAACTGAAAGCAAAATTAATGTGTTAATTTTTTTTAACATGTGTGGCAAATTGCTGGCACTACTATGAGGGTCCCGCACTTTCTCTTCTTGTGGGGGGTTTTCAGGGTGCTGTTTCTTGCCCCTGAACTGGGGTATCAGCTGTCCCACTAGTATCCAAGAGAAGGGGAATGGAGAGGGAGGGACCCGGGCCCGCCCTCTACTCCAGGTCCCAGCCCAGGGGCCCTAGGCTAGTGGGTAAACCACTTGTACTAGTGATACTTTCCCCTGGGCTCCTTCCCTCTCCTGCTTGTGGGGCTTCCTGCCTTCCCTCTGCACAAGCCAGGTGTCCCTTTACCTAGGGTCTTGGTCTTCTTAGCCCGCCACAGCACTTCTCCAAACTCTCCTCTGCTTTCCTCCAAACTGCTCTCTGCTCCACCACCAATCCACTCTGCTTCAATTCCTCCAAACTGCTCTCTGTTCCACTCCAAACCACTCTGCTCCAACTCCTTCCTCCTCCTCCTCTGTCTGCCTGAAGCAGGGGGTTTTATTAGGTTCCTGAGGGCCTTAATTGACTGCAGGTGCTCCAATTAACCTGTAGCCACCCTCCCTAGTCTCCAGGGAACCACACCTTAATTAGCCCAGGTCTTATATATTTCCCCTCTCACACTCTACTACTGCTGCTCCCTGGCCCTCCTGTATCACACATGTTAATCGTATACCTGTGGGCGGGTTGGGAGTCATTGGGGGTCGAGGGGCGCTGAAGCCTCAGTCCACAGTTTCCCAGGGTGGAGGTTCTGAAGCCCAGAGCCCCAAACCCTGACCCTATATTTTAAAATATAGAAAACCCCAAAATATTTAAATAAATGGTATTCTGATATTGTTTAATGTGAGATTAAAACTGCGATTAATTGCAATTTTTTAAATCTCAAGATTAATCATGATTAATTTTTTTAATCACTTGACAGCCCTAGTTTTAGGTAACCCACACATTATGCATGCACGGGCTTCAGTTACCCAACTTCTGCGTTTTTTTTTTTCTGCTGGTTTTTCAGTTTCGATGTCATGGTGGTTTTGTCACCCTGACCTTTCTCTTCCCAGAAAAATGGCTTCTTGTTGTGTATTTTCAGCCCCAAACCCTGTGTGACATGTTACTTTGGTTCTGTCAGAAATTACATCACTTTAAGCAGATTAGCAAGTCTGTGTAAAAGAAGAATTGGCAAAACCACAAGTATGGCAACAGGGCCTTTGCCTAAGTGTTACCTCATTTGTACTCATTCACTGTTCATAATTACAAATCATTAAAAATATAGCTATCACAGCTCTTAATCTTACTATTGCCAATTCTTCATTTTATATGTCAGTTATAAATCAGTATATATATGTTATCCTGTGCTGTCCTTTTAATCTATTGGAAAAGTTGTGGGGAGTTATGGAAAACACGATGATTCTTTAATGTCAAGATTTCATATCTTCTTTAAACTTGTTTTTTTAATTCAAAGTCCAGTTTTGTTTGTGAACCATGACAAAGAAAATTCAGTAGAAATTTTCCTCTGAATACATTTTGAGGGGTGCCTCAATTTTAGGACCATGGGGAACGGCCATACTGGGTCAGACGAAAGCTCCATCCAACCCAGTATCATGTCTTCTGACAGTGGCCAATGCCAGGTGCCCCAGAGGGAATGAACAGGTAATCATCAAGTGATCCATTCCCTGTTGCTCATTCCCAGCTTCTGGCAAACAGAGGCTAGTGGGTGAAATCTTGGCTCTATTGAAGTAAATGGGAGTTTTGCCATTGACTTCAATGGGACCAGGATTTCACCCACCCACTAAGTTTTATATACTATTAAATTCTGGTTCTACACTTTTACCAAACTTTCTTTAGATTAGTCTCTACTCTAAGGGATGAATGCAAAAGTGGCAAATTCTTACTCAACAGACCTGATCCTTAAGTGCATTCAGTGTCAGATGTGTTAATTTTTGTGAGAAAATAAACCCTGTGTAATAAGTTGCACAGTTTTCAGTGTTGGCATGATTTGAAAACAGTTGGGTTGTACTAAGAGTCCAATTTGTCATGCAAAGCTTTTAGTACTGTTGATGATGCTTGAAGAGGAGCAACTCCAATTTGACTTGAGTGAAGGTAGAGTTTATAAAACAGGCATTTGTGGGGTGAGGGGGAGAGAAATGTAATTGTACACTGAACACAGTTAATACAGAAATAATTGCAAAAAATAAACTTGGAACCTCACAGTCACTTATTAAGCACTCTTCAGAGTAGAATCATACTTTAAGGTTGAATTTTCAGGAACACTGATAAGATGTAAACAAGATGGTCATTACCACTTAAGAGTAACATTCTGTCAGTAGTATTTTGAGCTGTATTCTTCCATTTGTTTATTTTAAATAATTCAAATTCTTGTAACAAGCACTGCAGCTAATTAATACTTTAATCAAAATGTCATGGTATTCAGGAAAGCTTGGTGCTTACACCCTGATCCTATACCATTGAAAAAAATTGGATTTTTTTTTACCACTGATTTCAGTGGTGCAGGATTGGGCCTTTAATAGTTATTTGTGACACACTACAACTGGACTTGTTAGATATTTAAAATGTAAGATGCCTCGTAGGAAGCAGTTATGTATTAATTCTTGTAATATTTTTCTGCCGCTGTATGTGGAGATAATCAGATGCGAAAGTGGGCATTTGTAGAGAATTATCCTGAAGAATAATATTTATCTCTACAAAATAAAGTTTATGGTATTTGGGTTTTAGATAAGCGCTACTTGTGTCTCAGTAAACCTTAATTGAAAAATTAATTGAAATTGGCCTGTGTAGCAACACTGTCATGTGGGTTGAAAATTGGCTAAAATACTGTAAACAAATATTAATTATAAACTACAATATGTTGAGTTGGGGAGAGCTGTCTAATGGCGTATTGCAATATTGGGTATTCGGCCAGTTCTTATTTAACATCTTCAGTAATGATCAGGAAGAGGGAGCAACCCGTGAGGAGTGAGATATAAAAGGAAGGGCCTTAGAGAGATGAGGAACTAGGGCAGAAAATGACAAAATATGACTAAGTTGGAGAACATACAAGTTAATGCAAGAGTTTGTAACATAATAGGGCAGTGAAAAAGGCCAGTGCAATTTTGGATTGCATGTGCAGAGCTAATAGTCTCTCTCTTCTCCTCCCTCCCCCCCACTTTGTTGTGTCTGTGTGTAGAATCTTACATTGTGTTGTGGTCACCACATTACCCAAAACATTTTGACAAACTGAGGAGAAGCAAGAAGAAACTAACAGAAATGAATAGTATAGTGTGTCAGCTCAGGGCAGCTGCACTGGTATTTCCCCTCCGGCCCAGCAAGGGCACCCATCTCAGGCTTCCAGCTCCCTAGCTGTTATCTCTCTTGAGTGGTGACATGTCCCACTCCCTTCAGACCCCAGTATAGTCAGGTGACTGTGCACCTGGAAATATACTGCCATATCCCAGCAAAAGACTCTGCCTAAGCAGGCCTGCTTACTTTTCTTCAGAGACTAATAACCGAGTAATTGCCCATAGTTATAAGGTAACACACAGCACTTCCTATGTAAACCTATTTTAGTCTCAAGATGTAAAGGCACTACAGAGAAAACATTAAAAACAGCAAACAAACCTATGGAGATGGTAATAAGCTTGCCCCAGAGATCTCCCCAACCCTAATGTGGTCTCTGGCAGGAATAATCCTTCAAAACCCCACTCAAGGGGCTTCCTTGTGGTTTCAAATTCATCACAGCTTCAGCTCAGAACAAGCACACCGTCTTATGGGACTTCAGTAGGCCCAGTTCTTCCAGCCCTTACTTTGGGGCCCTCTGTGGACCAGGATCCTGTCTGTTTGCTGAATCAAGAAGAAGGCCCTGAGCCTGTTTAAACCCAGTCTGTTTAACACATGAAGAAAGGATTTTTGGATAGTCACTGGAGAATCCATTTTGAACTAGTTTATGCAAAACCTATCTAGGCGATGGCTTCAAAAGGGCTGATAACCAGAGGAATTATATTAGCATCTCCATCCCCCTAGAGGAGTTGCATACAATTTCATAATAACACATACACAATTGCATTTTTAATGTAATGGATCCCAAAGTTATTAAACCTAATTTAACAAAGTTTAATGTAATTCAGTAAAGTTTATATTAATTCCATAAGTTTGTCCAGGACATTTCCATTTTGTCACATCACTTCTCATCTTTAGATATAAGAGTGCTTTGCAAACATGGATAATTGATGTTATCCTAATTTTACAAATGGGAAAACAGAGGAAGGAAAACTTAAATTCCTTGCCTTACACCTCACAATGATCAAATATTTGTAGGCTTTTAAGGATGTTACCTGATCTATCTTATTTCTGAGGCACCTGTTATTGGTATATGTTAACACTGAGGAGGAAAAGGATTTATTTACATGAAAAACAGTATGGTGAAACTAAGAGAGAAAATTTAGACTGAGTATTGGGAAATATCTATCCTGACAGTGGGAAGTATGTATTAGGCTGTGGTGAAGTTTCCGTAGGGAAGTGGGAGTAGTCCTGTCACTTGAGACTTTTAAACGAACAGAATAAAACTATAGAAAAATGTGCTGCAGAAAACAATTCTGCATTATCAGGGAGACAGCCTGGTTAGTGCAGTAGGTCTTTTCCATTTTAGATATCAATAACTCCAGAAGAAATAGGTGTACTTTTCTGTTTAATACATATAGATGAAATGGACCTTCTTATGGCTTATTTATATTTTAATGATTTTATAAATATTTTGGTTTTGTGTTGAATTTGCAAGCATGAACTCCTTAGGCCAGCAGAGTTGGATATGAAATAGCGTCAGTAGTTCACTCTGGAATCTGATATTGATTGAAAAATCATGTTATGCTTTTAAGACGCACTAGTTAAATTCTGTTACATACACCAAGTATATACAGTTTTTTAGTTAAAAAATTGAACTTGCTGTGCTTCAATCTTTAGGCAATTGAAGCTCCTGGTGCATCAAAGTGCATTGGTCCTGGCTGTTCTAATGTGGCTCAGCCTGATTCTGTGTACTGCAGTAACGACTGCATTCTCAAACATGCTGCAGCCACCATGAAATTTCTCAGTGCAGGAAAAGAGCCAAAGCCAAAAGAGAAGATCAAATCAAAATCTGAGAGATCCACAATTCTAAAATCTCAACTGCAGGTAAGCTCATGTTCCTGAATAAAAAAACAGCTTTGCAGCAGCATTTTTCCTGAAGCACAATAGCTTGTTGCTGTACAGTTTTCATACAGAAATATATTTAGTTTGCAAGATTTAACATTAGAGATTCACTCTTTTGTTTGTTTTGCCATTTTCATGACCTAAAACTACATTTAAGAATAGGATAATTCAGTTAAATCTTTATGATAAAAACAAACAGGAAAAGGTTGTTAAAATACAATATAGCCTCCTTTGCATAGGTGCTATTAAATTAATTATCTACACATCAGTACAGCTTCTCTGAAATAATTTCCCTAGTATTGAATATTTGAAAGCTAATTCATAGGTTAAAATTATTAATATTTTCCTGGATTAAAATTTTTTAGGTTTATTTTTTTAATGGAGAGACAGGCTATGCAGATAAGGGGGATTTGTGTCACATGTAAGGAAATGAAAGAGATTTCTTAAAAGCCCTTTTAAATCCATATTACTTAGCGCTCTGAAACCACTTGAACATGGCAGGTACAGCTGGAAGTGCAGATTTACGTATATTTGATGATAAATACAACTGTGTTCAGTTTGCTGGCAGGGTCTTCTCATGAGTAGAGCACTCAACACTCTCTCCTGCTAGGCTAATGCATTTCTCCTAGTTTTATAGACTTGTCAGAAACCCATTTTGTATTGTAACTATGTAATTTGAAATGCGTTTGTAATTATTCACTATATATGAAGACATATTTTGTCACTAAATACATGCATCATGATAACTCTGTCATTACTATTATTAGTAATTAAGGTTCTACTAATTATACAGGCAAGTACTAAGCTTTTGCCCACCCAGAAGAAACCAACTCCTGAGAAAAAAGAGATTAACATGAAGAAAAGTATGGTGACCGCCCCTAAAACTGAAGCAATCACCCAACCAGTTGCTAAAGAGCCGACATCAGAAAACAGCACGCCATCCTGGGCAAGCGATCATAATTACAATGCAGTAAAGCCAGAAAAGACTGCTGCCATTTCATCTTCACTGTTATTCAAATGTATGTATCGCATAGGGATATTCCTGAGTAATCATTTACATTTTATTTGAATACCCATCCATTCTTGGCTCTGTAACATTAGGAAATTTGGTATCTTTTTCTTAATATGACACACAATTTTTCTCTCCACCCTCAAAGATTCTCTCTCACAATCATATCAGGGAAATTTTATAAGGTTTATTTATAATTTTTACATCAAAGTCTGTACACAACTGGTTTCTGAAAGTAAACTTGCTGAGTAAGTTACCAAATGTTTTCCAAAGGCACTAACCATTTCTCAGTGGAGGTAAGTATCGATACACACTTCTTAAATTGAACAATTCACTGTACTAACTTAAATTTTATTATCATACATCTAGCCTTGGCACTTGCTTCTCAAGTTTTACATTTGCATTTCTAGTGCCAAGACAGGATTTTTCAACAGGGTTTGTTACAGAGCTTTTGTATTTTTGCAGACAGCTTTTTACTGTCAAGTATATCCAAGTTCTTCTTAGTCCTGCCATGAATGCAGGGGACTGGACTAGATGACTTCTCGAGGTCCCTTCCAGTCCTATGAGTCTATGATTCCTGGTGTTTTATTTATTTACTTTAAATATTTTAAGGATCATCTTTTACTTAAGTGAGAGGGTGGCCTTTATTTCCTTGTTATCTCCGTGTTATTCATATTTCACACATTATCCACACACAAGGAAACATCTAAAGGGAAGTAATGCAGAGATTTTGCCTTACATATTGTAATTTTACAGGTATTGAATAGCATCCATAACCTCTTGTTAGCTCATATTAAGGTAAGTAAATACTGATTTGTAATGTGAAATAGATTTTGTACTTTATCACATTTTTGATTGACTCCAGTGAAATAGAGTTATAATATAATTGGAATTTAAGTGAAATCATACCATTCACATTTACAAAACACATGATAAATGGGTGTCTAGTGACTGATCTTTTCTCAATTTGAAATTTAATGGCTGCAAATGTTACTTTTTCTCCCAGTTTTTATTAACCATCTTTTATCGGGGTTTAATTTTGATTTTCGGGAGTAGACCTGGTTATTAAACACACTAATTATATATTAACTTGACAAATATACATTTAAAGCAAGTGAATACTTTTCATTTTGAAATTCATCTCAAGACTTAGATTGTTCAGATGAAAGAACTTTTGAACATAAAGGAAACACAAGTATTTCCCCTGAAAAATTACTTTATTATTATTAAACTCTTTAAACTCAACTCTTTAGTCTACACACAACTCTTTAGACTTTCTCAGGAATACTGTAGTATATTGCATTTACATTTAAAATTCCCCCTCTATTTTACTGCACTTATATTAGAAATGCAGCCTTAGCACATGCCTTTTATAGTGTTCTAGAGATTACTTTTTTTCCCTACTTGATTTAAATAGTTTTTGGTACTTTATATCCCATAACAACTACAGAGTTGCATTTTAAATTACCATTGTAGGTTTCAAAAAAGCAGGTTTTTTTTCTGTCTAAAATTAAAGGTAAAAAGGGGCCCGTTATGAACTCTTATGTCTTGTCTACACACAAATATCTGCTTTAACAAATAGTTAATAATAATAATAATAATATACTATTATAATTGCATGTGGTACAACCCCGTTAATGCAGATGCAGTTACACTGGTATACATTTGTTTGTATCAGTATAGCTTATTTCTGTATGTGAAAAAAGCTATGTTGGTATATGGTACCTTTATACAGCTGTAACTGCATCCACGCCGATTTAACTGTTTTGACAGAATAGCACACCCCTAACTGAAAGTTAAATCGGTAAAAATGTGTGTGTGTGTAGACCAGGCCTTATAAATGAATACAAGACAATTCAGTATTTACCAGACGAAGAGTTCTCTAATCAACCAATAGGGATGGAATTTCAGATTGCTCTAATTAAGGTAAGTTCTACAAATGTCTTGGATTCTGTTTGTACCATTACTAAACTACCAAATACAATTTTTTTCTGTGGAAAAGATTCTTTCATTTTTCGTTGATAACTCTGATAGAAGAAGTTGTGATTTAAGTGATCCATAGTGTCGCCTAAGAAACATCAATCACAGCTTCTTTGTTTAGGGAACTTCTGCAAATTATTAAAATTTAAAAGTAAGGTAGTGTATGCTTTATTCTATTCAGTGTACATAGTTATATATATATTTACATTGTACTGAACTGAAATGGAAATTGTCCTAAATAGGTGCTCTCTACCCTCAAGCTAAGGATTTGATCCTGCAAATCCTTATTCATGCGAAGAACCCTTAATTACCCACATTGTCCCATAGGAGTCAAATGAGTAAATTCAGTGACTGAGGGTTGAAGGATCAGTCCCTGTTCAGACCCTAAATTACTCTTTCCTTCAATCAATATAGCACATGCATAAGATGCAGCTATACTGTATGCTAAATATTATTGCACTAGCTGGTGGATGTAAGATTTCAGTACACTTTAACATGACAGTGATTTTATTGGGTGGCAGGAGAAGAGAGCCAAACCCCTTTAGTCCTCTGTTAAATGGTGACAAATAATCTGGGTAGGAGTGGGATTCAGTACACTTGTATGATAAAAATGATCTCTTCCTTTGAAATTGGTTCATATACAGAAACACTTATAACATGGGTATTTGAAGCACGCAACACACAGTTCTAAAGATTTCTCCTCCTCCCTCTAACCCCCACTATAATGGCTGCTTCAAGATTCCCCTGGATTTTCAGATTCATACTATTTTGTGGTGAGAAACTAGGCCCTTCTTGCAAGTGGCTTTTTTTATTAAATCCACCGAAACATACAGGCTGAGAATTGGTTTACACTGTCTAACATCTCAATGGTCTGAATGGAAATCACTGGCTTTATTGGTTCAGCTTTACTAATTAACTGGGAAGCATCATGCACATGTGATGCCATGTGAATAATAATGCATTTTATTTATTTGTGTTGAAGATGTAGGCAGTATTTAGGCTGTACAGCTATAGGGAAGTAAATACACACATCATATTTTTTCCCCTCAGAAATTAGCCTGTTTATTTTAGTAGCTGATCTGCATTTACTCATCGCATCCAGTGCACCACATATATAGAAAATGTATTTCAAAAATAATTTTTAATTGCTATAAGGATATGGGTCATTGAGATTGGGGAAGGTGAAACAAGGACTTTCAAAGATCCAGATTTGGAGTGGAGGAGAGAAGCTGTAGTATTTTCATGCTTTTGCCAGGACATGTTACTTTACTGTACCCTTAGCCTTCAGTTTATATCAAATGGGTGTTAAAGTCCTCAAGCTTCAGGGCTTGTCAAAGTAGAAGTAAAATGAAATAGCAAAATAGACAGTATAAATGTTCATCCAGCAGATTATCTTTCAAGCAGGAAAAACACTGCCCCAACAAAATGATTTCTAAAATAACCTGATAAAGTTATGGCCTTTTAAAAATCATCTGCCATGTTTTACAATAGTGCATTTTTAAAAAGAGTTAATTTTTTAATGCATACGTTGAGGAAGGGAGTTCAGTCTACTAGTTTGATATTTCATTCATAAGGTTTTAATCAAAAATATGGGACCGCAAAGGAAGATAATATCCATTGCTTACTTGGATCTACAAAAGAGCGATTGTCCTTATTTTTTGTCATTTTTAATATGTCATGCATTGAGTTCATAAGAATTAATAGTGGGGGTGGGAGGTGAGTCTCTTAAGTAATGGAATAAGTCAATTGTCAGTGCACTTCATAAAAAAAATCTCCAGACGGAAGATGGAGCTCCGGATCATATGGCACTGATATATCTGGTTGTCAGTCTACTTAACAGTGAATTGTAAATTATATGTATATTTTTAAAGTGTGATCTGCCCCTTGTTTGCCCAGTGTATTTGAAAACTTGTACAAAATAGATGATCACAGTAAAATGAAAAATGACGGATCCTGAAACACGAAACACATCTGAAAGATGTCTGGATCCAGATTTATATTTAATAAGGAACGTCTGCATATTATGTTAAAGCTGTGATCCTGTCAGATGTTCTAGACTACTTTTAAAGTCTACCACGAGGATTTGATACTGGTGCTGAATTGATGGTTTTGTGTTTGATTTTTCTTTTAGTCATTTGAGCCTTTTGATATCCTGATATGTCAGGTGGGCTAGGAGTGCAGTCTTATTTTTCAGTTTTGCTTGTATAATATTTAGTTGAGCAACATTCTGAAAGGTTTATAAAGCTTTACTTTTTTTAGTTGAACAAGTTAATATCTACAACAACAAAAATTTCAGAGAAGTATTGTCAAATGAAGATTTAAAGTAGAGAATGACTCAGAACGGATCTAAAGAATGTCAATGATGAATAGAAATTCTCTCATTATTGGTACTGTAGTAAATAAGAGGAAGCATGTTACTTTCTGTCAAATTAGCCAACTTTTATATTTTTAATTCAGTATATAAAGTCATAACTTACCCTTCCACTGGAGGGGAAAAGAATTAAATGGCTTCATTGGTATTTAACATCTTTTGTAAAGGTCACTAATTACAGAAGACACCTCCTATGTTTCTATGTGGGTAAAGGAAGACTTGAGGAAATATCAAATATTTTGATTATAACAAAGTGGCTGGGCCACTTGCTGATGCCAAAGTTCATTTAGTAGCATGTCAACATGTACATATCTAAAGACTTCAATGCAGGTTCTTTGATAGTAGAAGAACATTTGGAAGAGAAAATGAATTTTTGCCATTTTTACTTAAGTGGAAATCGGCTGCAAATCTTTCGTCATTTTCAAGCTGGAAGATTAATCAGAAGGATGAGAAAACCGAAGGTAAAGGTCTGCCGTATCCTAATTTTAAAGTACCCAGACAGATGTAAATTGATATTCACAGACAATATTTTAATTTCTCATTTAAGCGTCTCAGGCTACTTTTATTTGGCATTAAAAGTTATTTGAGCTGATTATTCACTTATCAACTGAGTCACAGCAAACATAAGTTATATAAAATCATAACTCCATTTGGTAGTAAGAGGAGGAGAACTTATAAGACAGTAAATATATTTTATTAGATGAACCAGTGCGTACGCTAAACCTAAACTATTTTAAATTCATATTCCGGATCTTGTGATGTAAGTCACTGAGTTAAGTTTTCTATCACAAAGCCAATAAATTATTTATTGACTTAGCTGCAACTTAGCTATAATTACTAATTTAGTATGAATTCATAGCCATTAATTGCAATATTCCATTTGATAGTAGTATTTCTTATAAATTATTAATGAATTGGACTTTAAAGCGGAAATAGTTCATTGAAAGGGGCTCTGTCAGGCTATAATTTGCCATACATCTCTCCTGCCATCCTACAACAGTGGATTAGGGGACAGACAACTTTATGGTGCCTCCTACTGGGGAACAAGGGGGCAACATTTGTGAAACTCTGCCCTTGATTACATTAGCCTCCTTGATTACATTAGCCTCCATTTTTCTTTGCCTCCTCCATGGCTTGGGTTAGTCATTGCCTCTGTCGAGTTCTGAGCCTTATCCACAGGCTGAGTAGTGCTTACTCACACAAGTTGTCATCAGAGGATTCCAGATACAAAGGGCTTTTGGGTTGCTTCTGTTTCTACACAAGTGTAACCAAAGTGAAGAGACATTGTCAAAGGACAGCAGTGAGATGGGAGCCCAAAATCAAAAAGTCTGATGTGCATGTGATAATTGTTCTTCTGCAACATTCACTTGTATTTTTTTTTATTTGTATTTTTTTAAATTAATGTAGACGGTAGCATGGGTGAGGAGGGAAAGGAAAATATACCGTACAATGTAAAAAAGGGGAAAGGATGGAACAGAGGAGCAATGTACACATAATGGGAGTGGAGGGTAACAAGGTGGGATGAAAACCTGTAATACCCCTGCAGAGGGGAAAAAAAAAGTCCTTATCTACACACAGACGTGTGCCATTTTAACTAGTTCAACCTGCACTAGTTCAACTTAAGATGTGATTTAAAAACAAATTTAGTTTAAACCAGTGCAGAAGGTTGTATGGACCCTTATTTTGCCTTAGCTTAAACTCTTAAACTACAGTAGCAGTGTTCACAAAGGGATTTGCACCATGTAGTTAAACTAGTGTGAGTTTGTATATAGATGCTTATTTCAGTTTAAAAGTGGCTTATTTTTGTTTAAACCTGTAGAACAAGATTAAGCTAACCAAAAATAAGCCACACAAACTGAAATAAGAATCTTTATACAAACTTGCACTAGTTTAACTAAACCAGTTTTAAAACATACCTTTAGTTTAATAAGTACATGTTTGTATGTTACCAAGGCCTAAGAGCTAGTGGCACAGGCATTTTGCCTAGGCAGATAGAGAAGATCCACCCTGTCATTGTTTGTCCCCACAAGTGAATAATTGAGATTGTCCAGTCTCCTGATTCAAACCTATCTCATTCCGTGGGATCTGTTATTACTTGTCCACCATGAGCCCCTAGCACTGTAGAGTAGTGCCTAAGAAATAGAAGGCACAGTACAGGGCTATCACTGTGCAAATTGCCCATGATACATTATTGATTGAGGACTAGGGCCCTTCATAAGTAAAAACTATTGGGGGGGTCGCAGAGGGTAAATCTTGCATCCAGAGTACCTGAGAGGACTCTGCCAGAACTTCGGGGAAATACATACTGGAGCTCTGCCACCTTTGGGGAGGAGGGTGCATCCATTCTACTTGCCCTATCAAGCAGCTGTCACCCTGGGGGCTCTTGGAGAGCAGAAGGCCAGCACTCCACAATCACACTGTGTGTCTGGCTCCTGCGTGAGGAGCCACAAGAGTGAAGGAGGAAGCTTGGCACAAGTGTCGGGCACAGTCTGGCTTGTAGGGTGGCTCTTTTCTACTCGTTCGTCAATACCGATGGAAATTTGATTAAAAAACTCACCACCCAATATTGCTGTTTGCATTTTTTTGTACTAATATTGTTCACTTGGTTGTATAACCAATGGGAAGTCCCACCCCCCCCTTCACCAAATAAAAGGGATTCTTTGAGGTGGTCTCTTGTGTATTTCCACTGTTGGATTCTGATTGTGTTGATCTGGGTGCAGAAGGCTTTGGAGCTGAAGATGGCCTATAATGTCCCTTGAATACACAAGTGGTTTGGAAAAACTAAGGCCTTGTCTACAGCAGGTATTTCCCCCATTTCGACTAGGGAGGCCAGTTGCACAGGTCTAATCCCCTAGTGTAGACAGGGTAAACTGCTATGAGGTGATCTCAAGCAGGGAGCAAGCTGGAACTGCACATGGTAGCTTTGCCTGTTTATACTAGCGAATTGCATTCGCATAGCTAAGTTGTTGGCTTACAGCATGACAAATCATCAGTGTAGACATGGCCTAGCTCCTGTGTTTCCTCAATCAAATGAGAATGGAGACTAGTTACCTAGTCTTCCAGTACCTGGGTTGTAAAGGCCTGGCAAACAGCACCCGTTTAGGCATTGACATCTTATGGCAGACCGGACACCCGATTTAGACATCTGACTTAAGAAAAATCGAGGGGCAAGAGGTGTACCTTTTAAATCTGGATTTATTAGGATCGGACTCAGTTTTGATAGTAGGAACTAGCCCAAATCCCCAAATGCACAATGGCACACAAATAGTAAAATTGCCTAAAAATGATAGTATACTGTAAAATAAGTAAAAGCTAACTGTATACAACTATTTTTTGAGAGAAATGGCAAGAAGTCTGACAAAAACAGACTTCAGGCATAGGAGCGGTTCCTCTGACCACCGAAAAGAAGGAATTGAGATGGTTGTTGGCTGCACCTTCTTTTATGGCCTTTGGCACTAAATGTTCAGTGCCTCAGGAAGGTGGCTGAGTGGCACCTTACAGGCATGTCTCTTCTAGAAGTTTCTGAAGCTCTGAGATGCCAGGTGAGCATCCCAACTGTGAGACTATGCAGAGGCAACACTTGAAGAACTACAGTTACTGGTAAGTAACTTCTCTTTGTGGAGTGCTTTAGACCTGACCTTTAAAGCACCAGCTGAGCAACATTTTTCAGTTGTATGTGAATGAATTGAAGGGTCTCACTTTTATTTTTTATTTTTATTTTTTTTTAAAAAGCAAGCTTGCTTGATAATTCAACAGCCATTGCTCTGCAAGGAGATGGCTTTTTTTAAAGTATTATTTTGTTCAGACTGTTATTCCCATAATTAGTAATTCCTGCAAGAAGATGTACGCACCACAACTGCCTGAAAGCTGGTTGGCTTACCATCAGTCCAGATAAGATGTAGGTGATGCTGAGCGGCAAAGAAAAGTGGAAATGGCAAAATCTAGGAACATTCAAAACGGAGGGAGCCTGCCCACCCATTGGTAAAGCAGTTAATCTCAAGAGTTTTACTAGATTATTGCTGCCCTGGATTCTCAGCTAAGTGGTCAGGGATGCCTTTTCCATCTTTGACTGAGAGAGCCTTTTCCTACCAGTTTAGGCCAGGCTACTGCAGCACATAATAGTAACGTTCATTTGGAAACTTATAATGCAGCTACCCGCCTCCGAGCAAGATGGATCGGCAAAAACATACTACACTTGTTCTCTGCACAGGATGCCAAATAAGTCTTGGGTGAAATCAAGATACTGGGTATGATCTACATACCCCCTATGTAGGCTTGGAGGTTGGGGCACCCTGTATGACTTGCCACACCCCCTGCACTCATCCAGAATCCTTAACCTACCTAGTCTAAGGGTGAGGCTAAAGGGAGTCGGGCACATGGCATTTCCAATGTTAGGCCCTCTCCTTAGAAACTTACTTCTTCCAGAAATACATCTGCATTCTAATCTGGCCATGTTCAAAAAGCACAGCTCCATCCAACCTGTTCACAAACTGCTGGCTGTTGTACCCAACAATAAGCCTGCTGGCAAGGAATTTTCAATCTTTGTTTTTTAAAGTTGCTGTGCGGCAATGGCATGTAGTGGTTTTACTTACTATACTTGGGCAATGTCTCACTACAGAACCTATGCCGGCATAGCTTTGTTGGGACAGCTAAAACAGCTTAAACTCCTACTGTAGTAGATGCAGCCTATGCTGACAGAGAAGACTTTGTCAGTGTAGGAATGCCTTTTCCTGAACAATATTAGCTATGTCGACAGCACTCTTCTGTTAATGTAGCTGTGCTAGTCGGGTGTGGATATTTTCATACCCCTGACCAATGTAGCTATGCTGATACAATTTTTAAGGCTAGACTATGCCTGGGACATTTCTTTTGCTTTTTAACTTCTGTAAAGTGATCCACATCCCTAAGTGTGGTGGGTGTCATAACTGCAGTGAACAGATAAGATCAGCAATAGAAAACAATACTGAGTTCAACATTCTGGGTTCTACATTCAGCAATATTACCCCGTTCCAATGATTTCCCCCCAGCACTTCTCACTGAATAGTTACTAAGCTTACCTTCCACAACCACTCGTCACCGCTGGATCTAAGTGTGTATTGTACTATGGTCATACAGTTTAAAACTGTCAGTGTGAACTATAGCAAGATAGCGAGTATTATCTGAATTTAATTCAGATAACTAAAAGGAACAAAAATGGCAACAACTCTCTCTCCCCCCCCCCTCTCCTTTTCTGGTAAGCTGTAGTGAATTTTGTTTTTAAGTGTTAAAAGCTTGTTGTAACTAGGTGGTTGCATACAGCTTACTAAACTCAAACCATAGGGATTATTAAATGAAATACTATGAATGGTGATCACACAGACCTACCTGACTAAACAGAAATGCAGAGGTTTTTCAGAAGATGTGGGGTTCTAAGGCCAGACTTCCATGGAAGGAAATAAAACAACAATGGAAAAACTTGTCTGCAGTGTTGTAGCTGTGTTGGTCCCAGGATATTAGAGGCAAGGTGCGTGAGATATCTTTGATGGGCCCAGGCTCTGTCAGTGAGAGAGAGAGAGAGAAGCTTTCAAGCTGACACAAAGCTCTTCGTCAGGTCTGGGAAATATACTCGAGTGTCACAGATAAATACAAGGTGAAACAAACTGCTCAGCTTAAATAGTTAACACATTTCAAGGGACACAGTGGTGGGGTAATATCTTTTATTGTACCAGCTTTGTGTCTCTAATATCCTGGGATCAACATAGCTACAGTTACACTGCATACAACATATGTCAAGGGCCCGTTCAAGATGAAGTAGCCAGTCATAGGAAGAAAAGGGGGGGGGTGAGCTGGGGGGGCGGAGTTAGTTGGGTGATTATTGTAATGAATCAAATTTTGATTAATATTTTTCTTTAAATGGTTTAGTGCAGTGTCCTTTAAATTAATAAGTATGTAAGGTAATATTCAGTGGGTATTTTCAAGTCACTGAGCTATCTGTATAACATTGAATTAGAAAGTAAACACAAGTTTGTGCTTGAGAAATCCTGTTAACTTCCAAGTTCTATAATCAAGAAGTCCCCTTAGGTAGAAATTTTTAGTTACCACAGTTTAAGATGTAGACTGAATTGTTAAGTATTGTGAAATTTCTGAAGTTTATTTCCTCATTTTCTGGTGTCTGCTGATCTGGAGAATTATATCTCTTGACTCAAATGTTTACAACTTCAGTAGTAATGCCAGTGCCACAAAATAAAAGATGCTACAGCATCTTTTTCACAACACTGCATTGGTAGAACAGTTTCAGAAGCTGAAGTTTTATATTTGACAATGTTTTACTTGAGGGTTTGTGGGTTATTGTTTTTTTTTGCATTGGCACAATGCCAATGCAGCCTGCAACAAACCACGCTAAGCAGCCTAGTTAGACTAAATATGGGAAGTAAGGGATTGAGCACATTATTAACTTTCAAGCTCTGTTTCCTTTTTTCCATTAAAGTGCTGATGAACAAGTATTTAGCTCCCTTCCTGTTAATCTATAGGGTAGAGAGAGATGCCTTCATTATTACTTCCACAATAATGAAGAAAGTCATCCATAATACAAATCAGATGAGTGAGTGTGTGTGTGTGTGTGTGTGTGATATATATATATATATATTTAAAATCTAGCCATACTAAATGCTGTTCAGATAATTTTTAACTTTAATATGAAGTATATTTTAAAAAGAATGACAGCATACTTACTTAAAATATGATAAAACACCACTGACTTCACTTAATATAACTGAAAACTGACTCCTTAATTCAGCTTGGCTCATTTTAAACCTGGTACATTTATAAAACATCATGAATATTTTTTAGCTATAGGAGTAACCAACAAATGAATACTCCTAAATTTGCATATGCATCTTATGTTTGCATACAAACACTCCTAAATTTGCATAAATATTTTTGAGCCAAATGACGGTAGTTGATGGAAAATTTGCAGTAAGATAAAATTTTTCTGTTGAATGAGCTGTCATACTTATTGCTGTGTAACTTTTTTCAGTTTGATTACCTATCATTCAGTGTAAAAAAAAAAATAAAATCCTTTGCTATTATCAGATACTAAATTCTTCCCAAACAAAGCAGCTGTCTCTCACATGGGAGAAATACAAAGTAATTGCAGTTTTACACCAGATCATAATTTTTATATTGGACTTCTAAAGTTTTCATAATGGGGAGGGGAAAACACTTCTAAGCTTCCAGAGGTTAGTGTTTGAAATATTTACTTTGAAAAAAAGCAATTAAAATGTTCCATTTAAAAAATCTTCCATGAAAGCTAGGAAACATTTACTATCTTATTAATCCTGAGTTTGATGTATACCTTGACAACATTTTATAGGGGAGTGTGTGTGTTTAAACACCTGTCTTTGATTAAAAAAAAAAAAAGCCAGGGAAGCTCAGATTTCTCAATCAGTTCTTTAATAGCAGCTGTGGCAAGATATTAGCAATACATACATACAATAATATCACATACTGCTTTCTGACTCCCCTGAAAATTCTAGGCAACATAGAGTTTAATGTGGGGTGATTAAATATCTGTGCTTTTGTGGATGTTGATTATAAAAGGATTTTATTCAGTTTTGAGTCTGATCAGATATTATTTCAATGGAATTACTATACTATGACCACTAGGTATCTAGACCAAAATAGGAATGTATGAGCTTCCCTTATGATGCACGTTGAGGCTTATCACATCTCGCTTCATTTGTCAAGCACTATTACATAATTTAATTTAAAATGTCTGTTGGACAAAAGACTAACATTTTCGAAGCAGCTGCTGTGCTTAATTGTTGTGAATGTTGTAACACCTAGGTCAAAAAGGTACTTCTGAAGGGAAATATGGACAGTTCAGGAACATCATTAATACCTAAAAATGTTTGAGTTATCCCCATTGTTCTATGGACATCATGTTTCTAGTGAAGTTCTGTGAGGCAATATCTCCCTCATCAAAAACCATAGAAAGGGCAAAATCTAGAAAAACAGATAACCACGTCTGTCTTTGTAAGTAGAAGACAAAAAATGTAACACCTCTTAAGCTTTCAGAAATGTCAGAATGCTGGGATTTATACATTGGGGGATTTTGTTGTTTATTTTAATTGCTTTCTTTTACAACTAGAAGATTTCTCACCGTTTGGAGCTAATTGTTGCAGTTACTTAATCTCTGCTTGGGCTGAAATTTGTAGGATTTCATTTCTGTGCAGATAGAGGCCATTTTTCTTTAAATGTAATGTCTTATTAATAAATACTGATGTAATTTCCCATAAACTTGCCATTTTTTTGATATGGTCAGGTTTTAGATTGTTCATTTTTTTTAAATGAAGTGTAAAAATGGGATCAACTGTGCAATATAAAATATTTTAAAGGGGGACAATAACTCTAGTTATACTCCAGAATGATGATGCTTTGTTCCCAATTTTCTCCTCGGATTCTAGAAAAACTGCAGTTGAAGATTTTGAGTTCAACTTCCTGCTTTGAGTTCTAATTACTTGCATTTTTACCTTGCATATCTAGGGCATTTCTATAAAATTAATCCCTTCAGCCATAGACATTCATATTTCAGAACTGTTTCATTTGTTTTATAAAACTGGATAATTTGCATATCACACTGTGTGGCCACATCACTTGTCCCTGCCTGAAGAAGTTTACAATCTAAGTTAGACATAAAGCAAAGCCTGGTAAGCAAATGGTGTTAGAGGGGTTGGGAGGATGTTGGTGGCAAAAGTATTTGTGTATGTTTTATATTCATGAGATCATGAGTATGTATTAAGCTACAACAGGATCAAAAGTAATATTTGAGATATAGAAGTATATAAAATCTTCCATAATTTTCTGTGGGGTAAATGCTTTTGGGCTGACACACGTAACTGAATTTCATGTGTTTTCTGAAAATCCTTACACAAATCACTGCAACTTTGGGAGGCCTGCATAAAGTTGCTAAATAAGAGCCATTCATAATTGCATACAAAAGAGTCCTGTTGGTAAATATGACTTCTTCCTCTTTTAAAATATTCTACACAACTCTTACAAGTATAGCAAATACAAACAAACCTCTCTCCAGAATATCCTTTTATTTTATTTCTGCAACTCTAATATACCAGTCAGGAAGTGCTGAGTCATTCACTGTTATCACATTGGTAATATAGCAGCACTGCTCAGATTTCCCAAAAGTCTTGGCACTGAGGACTCAAGGTTTCACCCAGTTTGTTTTCAAATCCCAGAGGTGCTCTGCCTCACTTTGTACTAGGGTGACCAGATAGCAAAAATCGGGATGGGGTGGAGGGTAATAGGCACCTATATAAGAAAAAGCCCCAAATATCGGGATTGTCCCTATAAAATTGGGACATCTGGTCACCCTACTTTGTACTGAGTCACAGAAACATGCTTCTACCCCTTTTTACTGAAAGAAATAAGAAAAGATATGTACTCACAATGAGTCAAAAGTTCAATAAACCAAGAAAGGTCTGGAAATGTTAGTTTCTGCAGCCACATCAATACATGGCTCTTGGGTATATTTGCCTCTCCTGTTCCCAAGACTCCTGACTGTTGAATGAAGTATCGACTTTCTGCCTCCAGTAATTCTGAACCTGTTTTGGCCAAACTGAAATGGTGGGAAACCCTTCTCTGTCTAGTTTCTAGGCTGGAGATATGTTTCGGTACTATGGAAGTGCTTAGGTACCACAAAGAATGTACTATGGAAACCTCTAAGATAATCTTTACCAATGAAGGAACTAAATCTTGAGAGTTAGGAGCAAACTTATTACATTTCAACATCAATGAAGGCTCATCACATTAGACCGTTGGGCCCTTTTCCTCACCTCCCAGTCTATGTAAGTATTAGGTATTACTGTTATTTCATAGTTCCTATACATCCTCACTTTGGCTAATATTGTCCCAGTACACCAAAAAATGGGACAGCGATAGTTACAGTGAATCATTTTCAGGACAAAAAATTACTCTAGTTCACTCAATGGAGAAATTCAGTCATTCATTCCACTTGATCACACTCAAGATGTCAAAAGGAAGTTGTTTCATCCTGGATTGGAAGTGGTTACATTTTGCCCCACAAGATTCAGGAAGGAGTCACTTGGAATGTGTGATTATTGACTGAGCAAGTGTAACTAATCTGGCGCCTGTGGATCTTCAAGATGCTTACATTCATGTGCCAATAGCTTCTTCCAACTACAATATTGTGACAATCTGGTTCATTAGAACATCAGTTCCCTGAGTTCTGATCAGTGTTTTGTAATAACAGACCATCTAAAGAAGGTGTGGAGTTGTCTCTTTGTGTCTCTAGAGATAATGGAACTTTTTCAACATAGTGTCAAACAAGTCCAAAAGTCTATCTTTTACCCAGGAGGTTACACATCTTGGAGTCCATTTCAAAAGAGATGGAAACATATTTATCCTAAGAGTCTGAACTTTGCCACTGCTTTCAGATTCTATTGCATTGGGTGTGGAGGGTGAAGAACAAAACACGTGTTGGGTCTTCTGATAACTTGCCTTGAGGGCATTCTATGGGAGAGGTCCAGGAAGTGTATCAAATCCTGTATGGTAAACTTGACTTTTTCGATTAAATCTTGTATTTAGAAGTCCTACTTGTTTAAAGTGTTCTGTGTCATTAGAAGGGTTCACATTAACCAGTCTAGCTACTTCTAGTCTGAGAGGGGAAGCGTAAAGCCACAACTTGGTCTTCCCAGCATTCCTTGAGAAGGAAGTAATAGAATAACATTTCAGGAGTTGTTCCTGAATAATCTCCCACATCCTCAGTCCTTCACATAAGGGACTATTGAATGTATCAAAAGATCCAGGATGGTGGTGTAGCAATTAGAATTGTTATCTGTAAATGATGTTTCTGTATGTAATACCCCAATATGAAACTGTCCTTACCTGCGTTTGCTGATTTTACTGATCCTGCTGTGCTGAATCATTCCCTAACAGCTCCAGGAATTATAGCATGGATACCTTAGTCACCACCTTATGTCCCCAAGTGGAGTTGTAGCACAGTTAAGAATTGGGGCCTTCACTTGCATAATCTTCTACCTTTTCCTTACATCAAATTGCCTGTCTAATATCTTGCAGCTTTGCAGTGGTAGAGGGAGAGGTTGGCAATTAGAAAAACCTGAAGTTAAATAAAAACTTACTAATAACTTGTTAGAGATGTCAGATTATTTCACTTACTTTCAGCCGGAGCGAATAGAATGAGAGACCGTATGAAAACTCAGTGCAGCAAACCGTGCACAAATCATGTAAAGGAAAAGTAATTGATTTTTTTAAAACAATGTTTAGTTTAGTAAAATTCAGTCAAGCTCTTGGAAATGATTCGCCACTGTGAATTCGTTCTCTCAAATTTACAAAATCTAAACAATAACTACATGTACTGGAATAAGTGTTAAGTAAATTGATATAGCTTGATTATTTAATTCAAATAGTAATATGTGGTACATTAAATGTTCAAAAAGTACTGGTGAAGTTTTTTCATTGTCATGCAAGTTGAATATTAATATCTGATAAAGAAACCCCTCTCTGGACTCTTTGAGGGTGGTATAGCTTTTTAAATGTTTTGTATGTGTTGTAATGTATCCTCATAATTTTTTTTTTAGAATCTTAAAGGAGTTTGTCTGAAATGAAGTAATCTCAATCTCCATACTCAGCCTCCTCTTTCTATGGCATATATTCTGTCCAGTGTTTAAATACTCAATTTATTCCAAACCAAGCTATGCACATTTTTTTCATATTTTAATAAAGCCAGTGAAAGTTAAAGAATTGTAAGCTTGTAATAGGTTGTATGACACAAATTGAAGTTGATGCCTGTTTGAATTAGACTGTTTGGAGGCATTGTTTCCCAGACTGTTCTTTCTGAATGAATAACTGGTTTTCAGTAGTAGGAGGATGTCTCCTATCTAAATGGATGTCAGAAGTAATAATACAGTTATTAAATCTGTTGCAGAATGAAGATACTAAGTGTAATTTAAAAAAATATATTTGTAAAGCTGCTTCGGTATAGTTAGGTATTACTGTACATGGCCATTATTTTATAGCCATATCTTTATTGTTTTTCTGTTTGTTTTAACAGCCCAGAAGGAAGAGAAGAAGAGTGAGGATAAACCAGTAGAACCTACTACGGCATCAAAGAAAGGGGTTGCTTCAGCTTCTACAGTTGAGAAACAGACATCTTCTCTGTCCAAAAACCTTGGTCCAAAGAAGTCCCCATCATTTACTAGCACTTCACTAACTAAACACCCAACTAAATATTCTGCTGCGAGCTTCAAAGGTGTAATTCCTAAGAAATCTTGGCTTTCATCAGGCAACGTTTCCTCTTCAAAACAGTCACCTCTTTCCCATGGTTCACCATCAGTTTCCAAAAAATCAGTTGTGTCTTCCAGTTTACCTGGAGGGCTTAGAAAAACGCCAATGTCTTCCACTTCAGCTATGTCTGCAATCACACAAGCAAAAGGAGCAGCTAACCCCACTCAGTCACAACCCAACTCTCAAATTCGACAAAATATACGACGATCCCTCAAAGAAATTTTATGGAAAAGGTGGGAATTCAACACACTTACTTTGTAAAGGCATTAACAAACTTTGAAATAAATGTTTAGACTGCACTGCTCTTTAACAGTGATAAGGAGGCAATGACTTCATGCTTCAAGTGAAATAGTTGACATAAGCATAACATTAAAGTGAAGTAAAGAAAGTTTGGTAATATCTCACATTCAGAGGTAAAAAGTCCAAATGCATAGAATCAGAATTGAATGTTAAATGTTCTTAAAGGGCAGGGAAAAAAACCTGAAGTATTATGATGGCAATTTTAACATGAAGTCTTAAATCACAACGTAGAAACTTTTATAATGCAGTTGTTACTAAGTTAAAATCTAAAGAAAATATACAGAACACAGTACGATTAATATACTTTCCTGTTGCTAAAGGATAGAAGTGTGTGACGTATAGGTCTACCCCTTCCCTTATCCCCCTCCAAGAAAAAAATGTTCTGTGCAATAGTAGTAATCACACCATTTAAAAACAAATCAGTTATTGCCAAACACTAAAGCACCACATAATTTCAGACTATTTTTAAAATAAAACAAAAAACAAAATCAGAGATGGTTCCACAACAAGTACAATGTCATCTTACCTTTTCCTCTTTAGTGGTAGGGAAACTAACTTCTTGTAGTTCCCTTCAAAAGTGAAAACAAAAATACTTGTGTGGAGAATATTGCCTCTAAGGCCTTGAACCTGCAAACATTTAAGTACGTGATTAACTTCATGCGTGTGAGTAGCCTCACTGAATTCACAATATTTTTTTTTTTTTGAGATTTTACTTACAATTAAAATTACCAAACTTATTTAATATCAATGCTGTATTTAGAGGAAGTATAATTTTTTTTTTTTTTTTTTTGTACAGAGTCAATGATAGTGATGATCTGGTCATGACAGAGAGTGAAGTGGGCAAGATAGCACTGAATATTGAAAAGGAAATGTTTAACTTGTTTCAAGTTACAGACAACCGATATAAGAGTAAATATCGCAGTATCATGTTCAATCTTAAGGATCCAAAAAATCAGGTTTGTGGTCTTAAACACTGGGTATATGCTAAAATATATGAAACCTCTTCGACACTAACATTTTTAATTTCCATCTGCAAAACTCTACTAGCTCTAAATGTTGAGGCTGTAGAATTTACCCGAAGTTATTCCAAAATCATTCACATCTTGACTGAAAATAAGTGATTTTTATTATACAGTTATCAAAAATGTCTTTGTGTGTGGCTCATTAATTCCTGGCAAGCGTGGTTACTTCGTTTGATTCAGAATACGATACTGCTTATGATATATTGGGCAAAGGTGGCAAGACATTCCAACTCTCTCTACCTTTCTGGCATTGTATGACACATTGGATGACTTCAGCAAGAGGGGATCCACAAATTCACTGGAGATGACCAAAATGATGATTTTTTAAAAACATGAATTGAATGCTTGTGAAAATGTAGACTTGAGAGCAGAGTAAGCTGAGGTCCTTTTTATCGGTGCACGCTTTCCTCACACCACTTTGGAAATGCAGTTCACCTTACACTGGAGGATTACTTTTAGTGATCAGAAAATAGTTCATCTGTGTGCCCATTCAATCCTTGGTATCTGTTCGCACTAAGGCTTTTCAGTTTTGCTTACACCTAGTTAGTACCTTTTAATAGGGAGTTTATAAATTAAGGAATAAAGTTCATTCTTCTGCAAGAAGCATCTCCTTTAGTAGTTATCTAACTCTATTAGTATAGTGGGTATTCACCCACGAAAGCTTATGCTCCAACACCTCTGTTAGTCTATAAGGTGCCACAGGACCCTTTGTCGCTTCTATTAGTATTGTTCAACATGGCAGTAAAGTAGGTTTTTGTTTCAGGGACTTTTCCATCGTGTTCTTCGTGAAGAGATTTCTTTGTCAAAGCTAGTGAGAATGAAGCCCGAAGAACTTCTCTCCAAAGAGCTGTCTGCGTGGAAAGAGAAACCAATCAAATCAGTAAGAAATGTAATTCTGTTTATCATGTATTCACATAGGAATTGTTGATGGGTTTGTGATGTTAATAAACGACTTTCCATAGTCACCTGCACAAAAGTTTGTTAATATTTGCTGAGGGTGAGAATTTTGGCAGACCAATAAATTTTGTAGTCATCAGTGGTTACTGAAAAAATAGGTATTAGGGTAAAAAATAGTGATAGAAGTACATATGTGGGTTTTTGATGTTAGAATATAATTTTATGGTTTTTTTAGGTAACAGAGTCAAGAAGTAAATCTCATGAAAGCAAGAAGTCAGCCATAAAACAGGAAAATATACCAGATGTAAATATGGAAGATTCTCCACCAGTGTCTGACTCAGATGTAAGTATAAACAGTTGTTTAAGTGCTGAACCACTGAGGAAAATATATGACAATTAGTTCTGCATACCATATACCATTTATCAAAAAATTAGAGTCTCTAAATATGTAAAATAACCATTTTAGTTTTACAAGGATTTGCATTTTAATTTTGGGAATGCACCAAGCTTGATGATGGGCATACTACTGCAGACGTTCTTTAAAATCATTCTTTATCTACCTTTGCTCATTTTAAAAAGATATTAATTTTTAGAAGTGATCTTTGTTTCTGAAGAGTTGATCTATGGTTCCCGCTAACTTTCCATATGAAAACACAATCAATAATATCACAGTTTGGTTGCTGGGAAAACTTCTGATTTGATAGGACATATTTTTGACGTCAGATGGGGAATGAGAGCAGAACAACTCTTAAAAAAGAGAGCTCTTGATTTCCTATGATACGTCCTTACTAAAGACAGGAGGGGAGAGGGGGGGAACACAGGTAAAGTGATAATGTTATAAAGAACGTTTTCAAAATACAGTGCCTTTTCAAAGGTGCTAATGAGACCAAATGACTTTTTAAGGTTTTTGTTGTTAAAATAACTAAAATTCAAATGATAGATTCCAAAGGCTTTGATAAATTTGAAATTAATCAACAACCATTAACTTTTGTTTTTTGTTTTTGCATTTGTTCATTTTTAGGAGCAGCAAGAGTCAACTCGAGATGCACCAGAGAAAAGTAACGCTCCCCTTTTGGATATTTTCAGCAGTATGTTAAAGGACACAACAAGTCAGCATCGAGCCCATCTTTTTGACCTGAACTGCAAAATCTGTACAGGTATACATAATGTTCAGTTTAGAGAGAAGGTCAATTTAGTGTTGCGCACAAGAAATCTTATGGTTAAAGGGCCAGTCCAACACTCACTGAAGTCAGTGGGAAGATGTCTATTGATTTCGGTAGGCTAGGACCAAGCCCATGTTGTATGATAGTACTGTTAATTGAATAAACTGGTCCTTTTTGTAGTTGTGTAGAATTAATTGATATAATTATCTTTTTGTTTAGACCCCCTTAGCTCTATTTAGTTATTTATTTAGTAAACTCTATTTTCTGTTTTGAGAGAGAGAAGAATGCTCAACTGCAGATGCTATATAAATTATTTGTTTTTTCTTTCATTTATTATATGAGTAACAATAAATTAAACTTTTGTTTGTCTAATTAAAGGTCAGATTTCAGCATCTGATGATGAACCAGCACCAAAGAAATCAAAATTGTCAATGACTTCTGCTAAAAAGATGGAGACACAATCAAAGCCAGAAGTAAAGCCAAAATATGAAAGCTCTACACCAACTGAAACAGAGGCAGTATTTGAAAACACAACAGAAACTCTTGGATCTGTAACAGAAACAGTCTCTCAATCAGTCTTGGAAACAACGTACTTTCCTACAACACAGGGGCATAATAATGCAGAATCTACTTTGCCTGAAGAGGTCTCCATTTATCCTACCCCTTGCATTGCAGGAGTTGTCACTACAGTAACTGTATCTGGCAGGGACCCCAGAACGGCAATGAGCAGTTCATCTGGTACTGTCACCTCGGCATTGCATTCCAGCCCTGCACCTGACAAAGTTTCCATGGTGGAATCCAGACAGGAAATATCAAAATCTGTTTTAATAGCTCCTAAATCAATATTAACAAAACCATCATCCTCACCAGATCCAAGATATTTGACAGTTCCACCCTCACCAAATATCAAGTGCGTACATTTTATAGTAAACCAACCTCCTGAGCCTTTGACATTACTATTTTCTACCAATATGTTTTTTCTCTGTTAAGAAGAAAGGCAGTTCAGATTTTAAAATATGTCTTCACTCAGAAAATCTTTTGATTTATCATCCCCTCATTTTTTCTCTCCAAATGGCATACTCTGCCTACATTAAAAGTAAAGGACGTTATGAATGTGGGATAATGGGTATATAAACTTTTGTATAAATAGAGCGAATCAGTGGAGTTACTCCAAATTTACATGGATATAGCTACGAGCAGAATTTCACCCTAAAATTAAAATATTCTTAGACTTGCTTTTGGGAGTGGTTGGAAATTGTCTACTACTTGATCAATTTAGTAAAAGGACAAGGGTCACTTATATTCAATATGCATAACGGGGAAAACAAACATACCCTATAATTTGGATGAAATATTTTGTTGTTGTTTTTGTTTGTTTTTCAGTTTTTTCCAGTCAGTTATAACTTATAGTCATATTCAGTTCTTTACCATGAGGATGTTTTCATACATAAAGTATCATTCACTTATTTAGTGAAAGATGCTTAAATTTACTATAGAGTTTGAGATAATATAATCACATTGCTAGCCTGACTCTACAAAATATGTCCCTCACAGTACCCTTCATTCCCTGTCTCAGCATACATGCTTTTATTTTCAGTAGCTCCTTGTATTATTTCACCAGGATTCAGTTAATTTCCAAGCATAATTTAGATAATAATTTATAATATGGTCAATTTGTCACTTGGATTCTTAGTAGAATTAGATGTTTAAATTTTCTCGGACTATCTATTCACTTGTTTAAAATGCCTAAATAGATGAGGAATGGGGGAGGCAGAAGAAAAAAAGGAAAGTGTCATTTCTAACCTTTTTTTTTCTCCCCCAATTTTGTTTTGCAGCACCACAGAGTCACAGTCCCCTCAGGATGGAGATACTTCCCTCTTTCTCTCTCGTCTCAATACCATTTGGAAAGGATTTATTAACATGCAGAGTGTGGCCAAGTTTGTCACTAAAGCATATCCAGTCTCTGGGTGTTTTGAATATCTTAGTGAGGTTAGAACAGATGTTTGTATGTATAGAATACATCTAAATTTTTCACTTGTTACAAAAATTCAGGTCACTTGTTAAATATTGCTACACTGAAATTATAACAACACTAAATGGCATCACTTTATGCCAGTGTGAAAGTTTTGGAGGTAGGAAGCATTTTAACCCTGAATAAACTACAAAAAGTAGTTGGTATTTTACATTACAACTGTCACTTCTGAGCATATGGTGGGTATCTATTGGTATAAAGCAAGCAGACAATTCTGATACTGATTAGAGATGGTCAAATAATATTTGCAAAAATTGTCAAAATTATTAAGCAATATTTTTGAACAATGATAGGTTTCAGTGTAGTAGCCGTGTTAGTCTGTGTCAGCAAAACAAAAATAAGAAAGAAAAACTTGTAGCACCTTAGAGACTAACAAATTTATTTCAGCATAAGCTTTCGTGGGTTGTGGGTTCTAACCCACGAAAGCTTATGCTGAAATAAATTTGTTAGTCTCTAAGGTGCTACAAGTTTTTCTTTCTTATTTTCATTTTTGAACAAGTTATTCAACAATTTACTTTTACATTATTCACCTTGCTCCAATACTGAACTTAACATTAGAATATTGGCACTATGAGCACTTTGTGCAAAACCACTTATGGGAGCAAGCATAAAAATAGCTTTATATTTGAATACATAAACAAAATACTTACATAATACTTTTAGAATAGCAATTAGTTCAAGCAATGCATCTTTTACCTTTTTAAAATATTTTAGTGTACTGTACTGCACTGAACAAAAACAAGTTTTTCTGTTACGGAACCAATATTTTTTTTTCATTATAATCTATGTCTAGGGAACCACAAAAAGTTTAAAGTTAAGACTGATGTTGTCTTAAGGCTGCTTTCTTTTGCACCTGTAAATATCGAACAATATGGGTAGGATTTTCAAAAACATTTGGCATTGTAAGGTAGTACTGTTTCAAATAGCACTATTTTAAAGCGCACGAGGGAAACTATAGTGCACACCCACAGGGTCTACATGGACCACTTAATGCGCAACACAGTGCGCTTTCGAAATAATCCCCCCATAGTCCACATCATTGCTTTGAGTAGACAAGCCCTTAGTATGGGTAAGTCTATCCAGTGTTTTTCTGGTGTTTATTCGATAAACACTACTGTGATTTTTTTATTTATGTATAAATTTGTTCTCTTTTGCATTGGATGCATTTTATTGGTTATCACTAAAAACCTCAAATCTGAAGCCCTAAATATATGGCAATGTGTGCATATGTTTAGACAAACTGTTATTCCACTCAAAATAGAGACTTCACATTTAAAGACAAAATAACATTTTTTACAGTAATTCTTTTTGGAACAAGTTCTGTAGTTCTAAAACAAGAAGCCAATTTAAAAACCTTAAGAATGACTTAGTTATTAAAAGGCTTCAGGATCCTTAGGGTCCTCTAAGAGCTAAAAATGGCCTTGTTTTGGCTTCAGTCCCTGAATTGATGTTTTGAGGTATCTGAGACTGTTTTAAGCCACTCCTGGCATAGAAAAAGCAGCAGTTTAAAAAATGGACTCTGCTTAAAACTTTCTTAGAGACATAATTTAAAAAAAATATATTTTTCAGGCCAGGTTTGAAAAGTATGACCTTCTGGTGTTAGATTAGATGGACCACTGGTCTGATCCACTATGGCAATTTATATGGTCCTCTGAGAAGTGGGATAATGCACTTTTTATTATTTTATATTGAATAAAAACAAATGATAGAGGGATATTTTATTTCTGGGAGTATGCAGATTTGAGTGACCTGATATTACAAAAAAGTGTGCCTTTGTTAATATCAGAACAGATTGGAAACTTTCTCCTTTTTTAAAGCACATTTTATGAGGGCATTTGTGTGTTTTAGGGCATGTCTTTATTATTTTTAGTTGTAATATGGGAGCCATGGTGGTAATCACTTACAGTATTTGTACTGATACAATTTCCTGTAACATTCTGACTGAGAGAACCTAACTAGAACACACATGGCTCGTATTCATGGGGCATAACATTCTGTTAAATTGCACGTAAGGAGAAGAATTTATACTGCTATATTGGGAATTAGGGGTGTTAAAAAATTCACTTGTGTATAAAAACAGGTGCTTACCTGCCCAAAGCAAAGCAAATGAGCAGATTTAGCTAATGGTGCATATCAACTTTCACTGTCATTCTGGACTGCCTTTTCCCTTGTAATATACTGTCACCCTCCCAGTAATGTGCAATAACTACACTCACCTTGCAGTTAAGAAATAGGCAGCTCATATTAAAATACAGTGCATCTCCTAAGTCATAAAAGGCAGGCTAAAATATTATAATGTTATAGCCTCCTCTTTTGGGAGCATAGCATCCAATCGGCTATTGGGATGGGGCAATCTACATTGCTTTTAAACAACATATTGTGTATTTATGACTCTTTCTCATATTACTGTGTAATACTTCTTGTTTAGGATTTACCAGATACAATTCATATTGGTGGGAGGATCTCACCGAAGACAGTCTGGGATTATGTTGGCAAACTCAAATCTTCTCTTTCTAAGGTACTCACTTAATATCCTATGTATAGCAGTGAAGAAGAAAACTAATTTTATAAAACATAATCAGAATCCTAGAAATGTATGTCTGGAAGAGACTTTAAGAAGTTATGAAGTCCATCCCCCTGTACTGAGGCAGAACCGAATAGATGTAGACCATACCTGACAGGTGTTTGTCCACCCTGTTAGTAAAAACCTCCAATGACGGGGATTCTACAATCTCTCTTGGAAGCCTATTCTAGCGCTTAACTATCCTTATAAAGTTTTTTCTAATATCTAACCTAAAGCTCCCTTGCTGCAGATTAAGCCCATTACTTCTTATCCTATCTTAAGTGGACATGGAGAATTGATCACCATCCTCTTTATAACAGCCGTTAACATATTTGAAGACAGTTATCAGGTCCCCCCATGCCCATTTTTTTTTAACCTTTCCTCAGAGGTCAGGGTTCTAAACCTTTTATCATTTTTCTTGCTTTTCTCTGGAGTCTCTCCAGTTTGTCCACATCTTTCCTAAAGTGTGCTGTCCAGAATTCACCACCGTACTCCAGCTGAGGCCTCAGCAGCGCTGACTAGAGCAGGACAGTTACCTCCCATGTCTTGCATACGACAAGTCATTTTAATACATGCCATAGTGATATTGGCCTTTTTCGCAACTGCATTCCATTGTTGACTCTCATTCAATTGGTAATCTACTATATTCCCAGATCCTTTTTCAACACTACTACCACCTAGTCAATTATTCCCCATTGCATATTTGTGCATTTGATTTTTCCTTCCTAAGTGTAGTGCTTTGCACTTGTCGTTATTGGCAGTTCTGAGATAGTTTTAATTTGCTACGTCTCCAATATTATCTGAGATGCCCAGGAATCCAGTGGAAACATTTCAATGTTAATATTTTTTAAATTGGATTTATTGAAGAAAAATGTAAATTTATGTATTTTGAGCATCTTTTTTTTGTGTGCATTTTGATCCTCTACAACGTTGAATGGCTCAAATGCCTTACTTACTGCTCTTTTGTGAGTAAATGAGTGTACCAAGTGAACCAAGAGAATTTAATTCTTTAGTGTTAAATATTTATATTCAAGTTTACAAGAGGACAAAGTTATTATGTAATGTAGGCAAGAGGTTTTACCATTGAAAACACTTTGATAGAAATGGAAAATCCATGCATTACAATATTAATATCTGTCATGATGCATCACAGTAATATTCCCTTCATCAATATTGCTGGAATGCTCAGACTACTGATTTATTAAGAGGAAATATTTAGATGCAAGATGCACAAGTAATGTTTGTTTTCAAAATTGTGTAGGGCTTAAAACGAATTCTATTTTTAATTTAAAATAGTTTTAGGCACAGTGATATTAATTTTGATTACAGTATTGCCCTAATGTAGACAATTGGTGTTGATTATTGCCACAATTTATAGAATATTGTTTTTCTTTTAATTAAAAGTGAAGTACTTTCCAATGTAGTAACGTCCCATTTAGGACTTCATTTGCTAGTTTAGCCCTAGATCAACAATTTCCCCTTGTACTTTTGTATTGTAGGAACTGTGCTTGATTCGTTTCCACCCTGCAACAGAAGAAGAGGAAGTTGCCTATATTTCTCTCTACTCCTATTTTAGCAGTCGTGGTCGTTTTGGTGTTGTAGCTAATAACAACAGACACGTCAAGGACCTCTACCTGATCCCACTGAGAGCTAAGGACCCAATTCCATCGAAACTCTTGCCCTTTGAGGGACCAGGTAAGCACATAATTTGTGGGGGGCTAAATGGTACCCAAAATTAAATAATAATTTCAAACATTCTAACCAAGACACATGATGTTACTGATTTTAGGTGCAATACATGCCCTCAAGTAAGTACCAATGAAAAAATAGTTCATTATGTAAAAATAGTTGTAAAAATGAAACCTGTAATTTGGGAGTAGCAATAAGTAAACTCTTTGCCCCAAAGATAAAATAACCTCTAATCAATACAGTCCTTTCTGCAGTAGGCTTGGCTTACCCATTATTATGAGCATAAATGTATCCATAAAACTTGGTATATAGAACAATCATTATATAAAAACACCACTGCCCACACATATCAGCACAAAGCCAGCAGCGTATTTCAACTTTGGAAAGCACAGGAATCAAGATATCTACTCAAATGAAAGGTAACGTTTGCAACAACTTCACAGCATCATTATCTCACTCTATGACTTTTTTCCTGCGTGTTTGTGTTCTAATGGGTGTAGGAAACTCCAGCTAAATCACTAAATGTCAAAGACTGGCTTGGTTTAAAAAAAAAAAAGAAGCCATTTTCCCACTCCTTAGGAATGTAGTCTAGCTGCACAATGGGTAGTTATAATGGGTGTAGGGAGATTACATTATCACAATCCTGATCATTCTCATATTCATTTTTTCTTTCATTCTATTTTATTAAATAAAATGGGGGAGGAGAGGTAGAGTAAAGTTCAGCTTCAGTTTGCTCCTCTGCGTGTGTGGTAGGCCTGATGACTAAGTGAAGAAGTAAGAATGAGGGGAGTGTGAATTCATCCTTCAGATAGCACTTTTTCTGCTGACTTGAATTTGATGTCTTCTAAAACTGAGGATGAAGGAGGAGCATAAATTCAGTCTCTAAACAAGAATTTGTTTTGACACAAGGTAGCAGCTCAAGAGGCTAAAAGAGTGTTGAGATCCAGGCAGCATTCAATTGTTCTGGTGTTTTTAAAAAATGCTTTAAAGAATGAGCATCAAGGACCAGATCCTGCAGTGTGCTGAGCTCCTTTCTTGAGAAGCTGAATGTCCTCAACTTCCATATGATCATAGGATTATGACCCAACTAAACAATAAAATGTTCTCAAACAAACCTCATTAAACACAAATAATGGAGTGATTCATATTTGGGCCAGCTCTTTGTGCCAAGTGTAAAAAAAAAAATATTTTGGTGCCACTCCCTTCCCGTCTCTCCCACACCATCTTAAAGCCTATTCTGAAGATTCCCAGCCTTAGAGAGTGGGGAAGAAATGCTAGCTGTGTAACCATCCATGAAGGGGACATACTCCTGGTCCCCATTCTTGGACTGCAGCTAAAGGGGCACTGTCTGTTCCTACCTATCAGGTACTTATGTGGTCCCCATTATCATAGTATTTGAACACCTCACAACCTTTAATGTATTTATCCTCACTAGGTCTCTCTGAGGTAGGGGCAGCACTGTTATCCCTATTTTACAGCTGGGGAACTGAGTAACAGAGGCACCAAGTTATGTGCCCAAGGTCACACACAAGATCTTTGAATCAGGGAACTGAATCTGGGTCTCTGGAGTCCCAGGCTGGCAACCTAACCATTGGACCATTCTTCTTAGCACACAAAAAATTCCGACATTCAAAGTCACTTCGACTGTGGACCACGATGAACAAGAGGAATAGGACTGGCCCATCAGTCAGCCCGAAAGAGCCCACGGTCTTTTGTAGTGCATTTAAACGTATCTTAGGGGAACACTTAAATAGTCTATGCCTAGTACCTGCTTTGTTTGACTTTTGATTTTAACTAGCTTTGTAAGTTTCCTTTTTCAGTTAATTTTAATTGGTTTTCTCTGATCTTGAGAATCTGGCAAATGTGGATAAATCAATGCTTTTAAATCTTCTTAGTAGGAACTTGCAGATATCACATATGGGCCTTGTGTGGGCCTTCTGCACTGGAGTGAATTACACCCAAGACGAGTTCCCAAATTGATTAAGCTCTAGTCAGACAAAGATTACATTTCTAAATTCTAAAATAAAATCTTTCTCAAATACTAGAATTAAGGCATACCGTGGATAAAATACATGGGCCTTTTACTTTTATCATTTGAATTATTGAATAGTACAGATATGTCTGCTGACTTTTCCATGCCAGCAAAGGTTGGAGTGTTATAAAAAACAATACACTGTCTCTTTAGGAAGGGGTGTATTTTTTCTGATTTCAAGTGTACGACTTTAACGTGATGCTGTTGGACTCCAGAGTGAATTGCATCTGCCACCAAGGCCTTCAGTTGGTGGTAGGGAAGTAAAGGGTGAAATGAGGGAATCTTACAATGACCCTTCTTCACCAAAAGAAATGTACTTCAAAATGGGCAAAGATAGTAACAGTAAGCAAAAGAATTCCATAGCCAATGATCCTAACTGCAAAACGCTCACTGGCCAAAAGATTGTATCAGATTCTATACCTGGGAGTGTCCAAATGGCCAGTACCAACAACTTTCAAAGGATTGGCTTTGTTTTCATAGCATACAACATATTACTGGTTAAAAGATTTTTACTTGTATGTACGTATATCTATTTCTTGTCCTGTATTTGCTTCTCTCTTGAAGTATATACAGTGACATGCATTTTCTTACTAATGGATGGTTATGCCTTAATTGGAAGTAATACAACAATTTTGCTAATGCAAACTCTACTATTTCAGCCATTTTCCCTCTTTTAAATAGTTCATGATAACTGCATTGGAAGAGTTTTGACTTTTCCTTTTCTGCCAATATGCTTTGTGACGTCAGTTTATTACAAAAGAAGTGTTAAGAAGCGAATTATATTTGTTTATGGCACTCACCAAGCTCTTACTCTACTAACCACCTAACTTCTGCAGGTCAGAAAGGATTTTCTAATTGTTTCTTTGAAATATCATTGCTCTTCTACTTTGTGTAAAATTAAAACTTTTTGGGGGGGTATCAGACTAAATTAATTGGCATTGCTAACTAGGTTAGTCCAACATTTTTAGTTAGTTATTTACACGATGGTTTTAAACCTAGAATTACCGGCATCCAAACTATAGATCGGGGTGGCCAAACTCACTGACCCTCTGAGCCACATACGACAATCTTCAGAAGTTCAAGAGCCAGGGTGCACGTGCCAGGGCTTGGGGCTTCTGCCTCGTGGGAGGCACATGATGGGGCTCAGGGCTTCAGCCCTGCTCCTGCTAAAGCCCCTGAGACCCATCCCCTCCCCATTGGGCAGAAGCCCCTACCCCACTGCAAGGTAAAGGTCCTGAGCTTCCTCCCTCCCCCAAGTCTGGTAGGTGAGAATGGGTGGGGGGCGGGGCAGGGGCTCCATGAGCAGCACTTTAATGGTAAAAGAGCCACATGTGGCTCGCGAACCACAGTTTGGCCACCCCTGCTATAGAAAATCTGAAAATATATGCTTTAGATGAAAAGAGATGTTAAGTGCAGATTCCACTTTTAGGTCTGTAAGATGGGGAGGGCATATGGTTTAAATAAAAGACCCTCCAACTTAGACTTCTGCCACCAGACGTCCCTAGCAAGTGTGAACTGATAGTTCAGTGTTTGTTTCATAACAGTGCTTAATTGCATTCATATTTTAAAACTAAAATACAGTAAAGGAATATTGAATTTTTTCAGGCAAGCACTGTTTCTCTGTTCTTCTATGTATGTGTATATGTATCAATACCACTGCATAAAACATTGTAATCCACATTTTCAAGTAATATCAGATGGAATTTACTGCTTTCTTTTTCTTCAGAGTCAATAAAAGTATTTTATGGAAAGTGGTCATTGTCTCTTTAAATATAAATGTTTTCGTAGATGTTGGGTAATAGTCTCACTGTACCTTCAATTACAGTTTAACAAGAAACCAGAACATATCAAAAATCTGTTAAGGAAAATACGAATATAAGTGAGCAAGCAATAAGTAGATGATGTAGTAAACATAAAACCTTTTTCTGCCACTGTTTCAAAAATCCTCGCTGGAAGATATTAGAACTGTGTAGAAGAGTTCCATTATACAAGTCGAAATTATACATTTCTCTCCTGTTTGTGGTGGACTGACAAAATGAAACTGATGACTTGTAAACTACAGTTGTACCTATTGCTTCATGAAAAACTTTCACATCCGTTTTCTTGCATTTAATTGGGATTTAAAAATTGAGTGAAAATGGGGATATGTCCATTAGATATATTCATCAAAATACTATAGTATCTGAAGTATTATCAGCTGGCAGTTCCTGGTTATTCCAGTAGGAGTTTACTGTGTTTCACTGTATCATCCCTAAATATAGTCTGAATGGCTCACACACACAAATTAGCACTTCTCATCTGTAGATCTCAAAGCAGTTTTCCAAGGAGGGTAAGTACAATCATCCCTATTTTACAGATGGGAAAAGCACAAAGAAGATATATGACTTATCTAAGGTCACACAATGAGTTAATGGCCAAGCTGGAATAGAGCCTAGGTCTTCTAACTCCTACTCCTGTGCCCTATCTGCTGGACTATGCTGCCACATAACATGCTTCCTTTCCATTACCTTTTAGTTCACCAGGTGCACAAATCTAAAGGAGGAAAACAAATCATCAATTTAAAATGATATGTCGGAACACTTTGTGTTCAGTGGAAACACTTGCATTTTTTCTGTATGATTGTTCATTTTTTTGGTGACTTTTTCCTGGATTTTTTTTGTTTTGTTCTCTTTTTTTGGAAAGGGGGACATCAGCTGGATCACTTAGTCCGTCCTGCTGCAGTGTGGCAGGATTGATTTAATTATCCTTGAATCATCCCTGAAAAGATTGGTGTCAAATTGAACCTTGAATCTGTAGTGAAGGTGATTACACAATATTTTTTTTTATTATTTGTATTATTTTAGTGACAAAGCTACTCATGGACCAGAATCCCAGTGTGCTAGATGCTTATTTTATTGGTCTTTTTGAATTTATAAACATATGTTTTGCCGCAACATCACCCCATTACTCCCCCCCCCCCCCTTTTTTTTTTTGGTCCTCCTTAATTGATGAGGGGGGAAATTGCTCCTTGGCTTTGTCATATCACCCCTTTTACATACTTCCGATACTGTCTCCCTTCAGGTTTTTTACATTTTATGGTGGACTGAATGTAGTTACTTTCTTCAAAAGTCTCACTTCAGTTGTTCTGTGTACTCTATCCAATTTGTGTTTTTTCTTAAAATCTAGTGTCTAAAGCTGACACAGTGCTCCTGCTGAGTTCTGAGTGGAACTGAAATGACTCTTCTGATTTTTGTTCTATATACATACTAACTCCCACAATGCTACATAGGATTGTAATTGCCTTTATTTTATTTTTGCAACTAAGTAGGGTTGACTTCATTAGAATACTCCCCCCAAACTCTTCTCTATGCCCCTACGACTTGACCTCAGTTTTCTCCCACCCTATATGTAATTTTGTTCTTGCCCCCACTAAATTTGCTTCATTTTGATTTCTTTCTTAATATAGTATTTTTTAACTCTCCTGTCTTTTGTATTGTCTGTAAATATTAATGTATTCACACATCCATCTGCCATGTTGATAATGAAAACAGCAAATAGTAATGGAACCAGAATGGACATCAGTGGAACTCCACTCAGAACCTTCTCCAAACCTGACACTGAAACTCCTGCTATCAAAGGATGATGAATAATTGCTGATTGATACAGTTTTTATCCACTTCTGCATCTCTGATTCAAAGTTCTATAGTTTTCCTATGAGAATGTGACATGAAATCCTTATTAATTTAAAGTAGATGCATTTTAATGAAAAATCAATGTATTCTGTCCCCGTGGAAAACATAGCATAAATGTTGGCATATCAATTTGAACAATTACAATGGTAAATATTTTTTCTGAAAATGTGGAAGAATACAGATATTTTCTCTGCTAAATCTTTCCACACTACTTATAATGCACTGAATATCAGACTTCTAAAAAGATAAATCTTTACAATAGTTGGAATAATAACATTAGGTGTATCCCTTACGTACAAGTAGACTTTTATCTCACCAGAGATATTAAAGACATTGGAAGAAGATGGCACAAATATTCGTCATAGAGAGAGAAGATTATTCCATTCAGCAAGTGTATTTTAACCTACTGCATCAGTGCATACTTTAAAACCGAGAACAAAACTCCAGTGGCAGTTTTGAATTATCTAACATGCTACAAGTGAGAGTTTAATTTGAGCTTGCAATAATGAAAGTAAGAGTAACATATCTTGGTCTATACAAATAAAAAAAAGTATTGTAAAAGATGAACATAAGGAGTAGAAAGGCAAGCATATGGGGAAATGAGCATTTAGCATATCCTGTATTTCTATGACCACGGTTTAACAAAATCAGCAGCTGGACTTCAAACATGTAGTGGGATATCATCATTAAAATATACCTACTAAATTCGTTACATTAGTTTACAGCACTTTTAAAATGCCTTACCACCTGAAAACCAGTTGTTAGGGATTAGTTGGAAAATGGGGTCAACATTTTCAAAACTTGGTTCCTCAAACTAGACACTTAAAGCAATATTTTGATATCTGCATAGAAGTCTGATCTCTAGAAGTGCTGATCACTCACAAATTCCTTTGAATTTTACCAGTTGCTGCAAGTGCTTAGCACCTTTCAAAATCAGACCACTTCTGGATACAAGAGTAACTTTTTTGGCCTGGGTTTATGAAAATGTATGTAAATGAGATGCTAGTGTAGTTTTGATTACAAACTTTTTAAAAATTCCTATTTTGCTGAAATTTGGAATATATGATAATTGAAAGGCAAGGGTTATGTACAATTTGATATAAACTATTAAATTACAGTATCAAAATAGATAATCATGGATTAAGACTATTATCAAGATCTAGACAGATCTGATTTATTGAGGTAAATAAAATACATTTTATAAAGTTTTTGAATGCAATTAGGTTTTTTTACTAGAGCTGGTTGAACTATTTGTTTTCAAATATTTTGTTACAATTTTTATCCTTTTTTAGTTAATGAGTAGTTTGCAAACAGATCTTAATTTCTGCTTCACCAAGTAGTTATATTAGATATTTTCTATCCTATGAGGGCTTTTTAAAAAACAACAAATGAGTAAATTATTCAGTGTTTTTAGTTTGTGTTGTGACTGGTCACTTACGTCACAAGGCATTGTCTCTATTCCTGATTAGATAACTGAAATGTTAGACAAAAGAAGAGCAAACTCCTAATAAGGATTTTTGGACAAATAAAAGTTGGTGAAACTTTCAGGATTTGTCATTGTTTACATGACTACATAATGGTCATCTGAATACTTGCAAATAAGAAATTGACCCCTCAATTCATAGTGAACCAAACTCAACATTTATATCCACAAACGTTCAGAAATCTGGGGTATTTTCCTATTTCACTAGCTCTACTTTTGAATGATGCAGTTATAAGGGATAGTAAGATGGATGGAATCCTTAACCAAGCAAATCCCTGAATTTATCTAATAAATGTTATAATTAATTTTAAATGGGCTAAAATGGTCTCTTTCTAAATTCCTGATACTCAGACTCATCAGAACTGCTGCAGCTGACTTTAAGCAGTTGAGTGCAAGATAGGTTGTTTTTGGACAGACCAAAGATTTCTGTGGTCTTTTCCCAAAAGAATGCTATACATTTAGTTTCTAACCTACCTGATCCCCATCCCACCTCAATACCCATGTGATCTTTTTTTCCCACTAGAAAATTCAGTCCCAGCAAGTCTTCCCAGTGCATCTTGCCTCTCGTTTCCTGTGACTGATTTAAGTTTATTTTAAGTTTATCTCATTTAAAATAAATTTATGGAAGAGGGGGAAGAAAACTGGCAGTATTTATGAAACCCTAAATTTATGTCTGAGTAATATCCCTATGACACTGAATTCACATAAATGGAGCACAGTATTTATTACAAAAATCAAAATAAAGGAATGTTTATGATAATATAATGGGTCAAACACCATCCCCAGTTTAAAAAAAAAATTAAATAACATCTAACCTGTGGGACTTTAACTCTCCACGTTGTACAAGCAATTGGATTTGATGTAGCTCATGCAGACTGGTATTGTGCTAGGAGCCATGTTCTCACAAAAAAAGAGGTGCTACGTACCATACAAGCAGCAATAATTGAGAAAACTGGGTGAGTTCATGAATCAAGGCATGTAGGTTTATGTCTGAATTTATTCTATAAAACATTTTAAATTCGATTAGAAGAGAACACTCTTTGTTTTTCAATATACTTAACCCTACGTTGAGGACCACTTCCAGTAGCTAGCCAATTCTTTTAAGCAATCACTTGTAGAGTAGCCTCAAGATTTTCATTACCCTTTTTTTTAAATAAAGACCACTTTTAGTGGGCAATCAATTTTTGCAGGTTGCTTGGGTATTCACTGCACATTTACTGCACATTTACCAGTTGCCCTCAGAAGTATTCAGAGTTTTTAGATTAGTGCCGTTTTCCCCACAATTGACACCAGACTCATGATAAGATTTTAAATTCTCTTGCTTTAATTTGTAAATTTTAGCAGTGATGTCCTTTGAGGAATGCCTGCCTCCATACAGTTATGATAAGCACAAGAGCTTCAGTTGTTGCTGAAGGATTAATGTTTGACAAAATGGTTTGTTAGTCTGAAGCCCAGGAATATCACGCAGGATAATTTTGAAAATACTGAAAGCAAAATACAAAATTTTCCTTGTGCGGGTGTGATGTGGACAACAGTATCAGTTAACTGAAATATGCAACATCCTCATCTCAGTAGAAGACTTAAAGGAGACTCTCGTCAGCCCAAGAAATAGAGGCAAGAGTTTGAAGAAAACTGTTCCCCTGCTACATTTGAAGAACAAAATTAGAAATTTAAAACTGTAGTGCCATCATAAAAAGCTGTTTTAAATATACTAGATTACATTAGTCCTCACAATGTGCTATTATACACACAACTGTTCTAGAAAGACTTTGGGGGAGGGTTAAAATATAATTACAGAGCTTTCTAGATTTTATGCCATTATGTTTCTTACGTTACAGTACACAAACTGTTTGTTTTCAGTTTGTTACAGTACACAAACAAAAATCTGAATGCTTGTATAGATTACATCTGTAACCAGAGGCATGTTAATGGGTTTGCTCATTGCCCTCCATCCTGTGTTCACTTGATTAACCTCCTCAAGTATCAATGGAAGTTGCTTGCATAGGGAGGGGAGAATAGAATTAAATAAGATAATGTGAAGTAGACCCTATGAACGCCCTTCAAAAATGTCTTTACATCATAAAATCTTCCTGTCAATTTAGCATGTGCTTTCCTAATGACCTGATCCTGAAGCCTTTACTTAGGTGAGTAATCCTATTAATTTAATGAGACTACTCACCTATGTTAGAGCTGGAGCACCATGGTTAATATTCAATCACGGAAGGGTTGAACATCACATTGTCCTCGGTTCTGCCAGACCCATACCCCTCTTTGTCCACTTATCTCACAAGCATCTTTAAGCTTTCTTCCATGTCACCCCATCTTGGAATGCCCTCTCCAAACTGATCCATATAGCCACTTATCCTCTCCTCAAGACTGATTTTTACTATGAAGCCTACAGGAAATTGCCCACAGGTAATGCTACGAAGAAGCCCATTGGAGATGTCTAATACTTACATATGTTTATTAAAATTACTTGGAATCAAATTGTGCAATGGCTAATTTATGTACACACACGATTTTCTGATACTCTTGTCCTGCCTCTCATCCCCTGTTTAGTGTGTGCTGCATTTGCTTGTGTCTTCTCTTAAATTAGATTGTAAACCTTTTAGGACAGTGACTTTGTCTTGCGATGTGTTTGTGCAACACCAGCGTAATGGAATCCCAATAGGTACTGTCATAATACAGATAAAACAATAATAATCCAGACATTCATGACTGAAACACATATGTACAATGTATAGCTCCAGATTATCCATACCTACCCTCTGTCTGAAAGTCTTTATCTAATAAACTGTGAATTTATGTTCCTGTCTAATTGTATTCTAATTATTTAAACATATCTGGAGTTGGCTCAGTGATCCAGATAATCGGTGTCTTACTGTATAATGTGCAAAGGGCTGTTACACAGTACAGATCATATTTCTGGTAGAATTTTCAAATCAGTTTTTAAAATCTTTTCTTTTATACCTCCATGAATATCAAACTTAATCTCTACTTTACCCTTAACTTGTCTGGTAGGGGTTGTTATACTATGCTAGTGAGCCTCCAGCTTCCTTGCTTTTATTACACTTCTCTTTTTAAAAAATAGCTTCATCCTTAAAATGAGCTGAAATTATCATAAAGAATTTTCAACAAAGAAATGATTTTAGTACTGTTACTATTTACTTATTAAACATATCTCAACTAAGTTTTTGAAGTTAATCTAATACCAGTACTCTGTTAACAAAAATAAACAGCTTTAAAAGTATGATGATCATTTAGAGTCAAAAAATGTGGACGTATCTTAATATTTATATAGTCCCGCTTTCTCTTTGATAATTTACTATGCTAGTTATATGAGCCTTTTTGTTAAGCATTTTCCTTTCAAGCTAAACACAATTTTGACCTCTTTTAAAAAATGTGCTGTTAAAGACAAAGTTACCATATTCTCAACGTACTATAGAAAACAGTTTGGAAATATTCAAGTGGCACAAGACTAATGTTTTAATAATTTTTTGCATTTTACTATTGCTACTTAGATGTTCTGAATGCACGTATTGTTGCAGCAGGCTTTCCCCATTTTATCTCCATTAGTTACAGTATATTTACTGATAAATAATTTGATTTTTTAACAATAGCATTTTAGCTTTGAGAAGTGAACAAGGTACAGTAGTATGAAAAAAGAATATTTAATGAAGTATGTTTCCAATACAGAGATCTGATTTTTTTATATTAATAAGGAAGTCACTATTTTTAGTACTGCCACCTATTGCTAGTTTGTTCAGTTAAAAATATTTCACAAGAAAAGCATCAGAGAACATAATTTTAACTGAAATATCCTATAGTGTACTTCCTTTAAAAAAAAAAAAAGTAGTGAAAAATCTGACATAACTACATATAGTGCAATTCAAACAGAAGCAATCGGTTTCTGCTTTAAGGATAAATAACTGACTTCTAACACAGTCTTTTTTGTATTCCAGGTCTTGAATCATCACGTCCAAATTTAATTCTTGGATTAGTGATTTGTCAAAAAGGTAAACGTCCTGCAACTGTTCTGGAGTCGGACAAGATGGAAGAAAAACGAAGCAGAATTCAAATACAGGAAGAAACTGAAGTATCAGTGTATCCTAAAGGCCCCAATGCTTCTCAGCAAGAAAAGAAACCTTCAAAATACACACATTATTCTGGAGAAACAGCTGTAAGTACAACACCACCTGTATCTCCCCCCCCACCACCACCGCTTCCCATTCAAGAACCATCTACAATAACGCCATCAGTGCTAAAAATACTGTCATCGATTAAAACCGGAACCACAACAACCATGACACTGCCAGTTCCAACGTCAGCAACAGCAACAGTCACTGGCACAACAACTTCATCTTCTACAACTTCGTGTTCTTCAAAAACAGCCACACCTCTTGAGCACATCCTGCAGACTCTTTTTGGAAAAAAGAAAGCTTTTGAGTCTGTTACTAAGGACTCTGAAACTGTTCAGTCTTCAAACCAGGAAGCTCATGTTACAATAGATGGAGTGTCAGCTGCTCCTTTATTAGATCCAATTGTGCAGCAGTTTGGGCAGATGTCCAAAGATAAAGTTATAGAAGAGGAGGAAGATGACAGACCATATGATCCTGAAGAAGAGTATGAGCCAGATATACAGACTGGTGAAAGTGAAAAACTGTATGATCTTGAAAAGCCTTGTGAAACAGCTGAACAAGAGGATGAGGCCTATGATCCAGAAGATGAAACTATCCTAGAAGAAGCAAAAGTTACAGTTGATGATTTACCTAATAAAATGTTCGCAGATGTGAAAAGCAACGCTGTGGAAACATCCGCCCCATATGTGCCTGATCTGTCTGCTCCCTCATCCTTGGTAGAACAGCAAAAAATGTTGGAAGAATTAAACAAACAAATAGAAGAACAGAAAAGACAACTGGAAGAACAGGAAGAAGCCCTCAGACAACAAAGAGCAGCTGTTGGCGTTTCAATGGCTCACTTTTCAGTGTCTGATGCTTTAATGTCACCACCACCAAAGTCATCCATAACAAAGACTGACTTATTCCAGCAGGAACAACAAATTACAGAAAAATCAGATTTACCTTCATCCTCAAATCAGCAAGCACAAGTGCTAAACCAGGGCTCTGATCTGAGACAAAGCAGAGATCCTCGACAGGCTAGAAGGATGGTAACTGAGAATAATGACAGTGCTGATTCTCGGATAAAGCCACAAATAGTACACAATGAGACGCCTACAAAAGAAGTTATTCCAGCCAATTATCCAGGTTCATTACAGACTTCACTTGACAAGGAAAATAAAACATTAATTTCTGCTACCCAGGCTGGGTATAGTGAGGATAAGTGGGTTCCAGGTGAAAAAGTGGCTACACTATCTGAACAAGATGCACCTAATGCACCTAACACTGCTAAAGTTCATCCAGAAAGTGTGACTCAAACAGCTTCTGGAGAAACTTCCACATCCAAGCCTTTACGTAAAGTACTGCTTCCAACACCTCCCAGTACATCTTTTCAGCCCAATTTCCCTACACCAAATGATGGTCAGTCTTTGCAAGATTTGCATAAAGTACCTTGGTCAAATAACTCACAAGATGCTAATTCTCCATCAGTAGGAAGAGATTCTTTTTCAAATCCCACTTTTACACCTCAGGAAAAGATAGCTGGTCACTTTGAACCAGAAAGAAGTCTCTCTTCAGTACAGTACGAAGATCAAAGAAATTCTCAGTCCCGTCAGTTTGCAGACCAAACGGAATCTCCAGCTGTTCAAAGTGAGGGAGAAAAAGGACCTCTCCCTCAACACTTTGAAGAAAACCGAGGAGGGCCTCCATTTCCTTTGTCTGGGCAAAAAGGAGGGCTTCCACCACTTATGTTTGGTGCATCTGTGGGACCTCATGGACCCAATTTTCTTGGGCAGAGAGGACCAGCACCACAGTTTTCAGAAGAGCATGGTTCTTCTCCAAATAATGATGGAGAAAGAGGACCTCCACCTGGCAGATTTGGAGGACAAAAAGGACCTATTCCTTCATTATTTTCTACACAACATGGACCACCTCCTCTTTTTGGTGATAATAGGGGCCCTTCACCTTCCTATCTTGGTGTTCCAAGAGGAATGTCGCCATCTCAGTTTGAAGATCGTAGGGAACCTCACATGGAACAAAGAGACTTCCCAGATTCCCAATATAATGAAATGAATAGGCCTCCTGGACAATTTGAAGGACCGGAACCACCCCAGTTTATGGGAAATAGGGGGCCTTCACCTTTTCATTTTGGAGGTCAAAGAAGACCACCACCATCTCAGTTTAAAGGACAGAGAGGAGGCCCTCCGCCACCTCAGTTTGGAGGGCCAAGATGTCCACCACCGTGTCATTTTGGAGGATCAAGAGGCCCTCATCCAAATCAATTTGAAGGGCAAAGAGGTCCAGCTCCAGGTCACATACCAGGGCCCAGGGGACTTTTGCCACCACCTTTTGAAGAACGGAGAGGGAGTCCACCACCCAGATTTGCAAACCAGAGAGGGCCAGCACCACCTCATTTTGGAGGACCAAGAGGAACTACACCTGCTTTATTTCCAGAACAAAATGAACCTCCCCCTTCTAGGTTTCATTTTCAAGGGCAACCTCCACAAGGTATGAAACCATCCCCTAGACCACTCCTGGAACTTCCAAATCATCCACCACCACACAGGAAGGAGATGTGGGATGAAGCAGGACCATCTACCTCTCTTCCTAATCTTTCAGGGCAAGGACCTGAGTCAGAAGCACAATGGCCGGGGTCTGATTTCCGAGAGGGCAACAATAATGAATTTAGAGGTCAGACTTTTGAAGGGAGGCAGAGGGAGAGGTATGAAGGAGGAAATAAAGAAAAGGTACTAGATGAGCCAGAAGGTCAGCAGTCAGAGAATCGACAAGGCAGAGGGTTTGAAGAAAGACGACGGGATCGGGAACATGGCAGACCTTGGGAAAGAGATCATGGCAGAAACTGGAATAGAGACAGGGAAAGGGACTGGGAGAGACACAGAGACAAAGACTGGGATAAAAACAGAGAGAGAAACCAAAACAAAGATAGGGAGAAAGATATGGAGCGGGCAAAAGAATGGGAAAGAAACAGAGACCGAGAGAGAGCCAGAACCAGAGAGAGAGATTCCCACAGAAGACGTGATCGGGACAGATCAAGAAGCAGGGACAGGGATCGTGACAGAGAGAGAGACCGAGATCGAAGCAGGGAGAAAGAAAGAGATCGAGAGAGGGATAGAGATCGGGATAGAGACAGAGGAAAAGATCGTAAAGACCGAAGTAAAAGTAAGGAAAGTGGTAAAGATTTGAAGCCTGAACCACAGCAGGAAACTCAAAAGCCAGCAGAAACAGAAGTTGCTTCATCTTCCACTAATCAGACATAGAAACAATTCATAATTAATTGTACCCAATAAATAATGATTAATTTTTCAAAAAAAAAAAAAAAGCAAGAACTCACTCGAGGTCTCCTGTATATACTGTATATTCTCATCTTTACAAGAATGCCCTTGTAAAGCCAGCCTTACAAAATGTGTTGACAAATTAAAACAGTTTTTTAACAACTGTGAATGAGAATATTCAAACAGATAAGAAGCAAGAACATACTGGACTTTAACTTGCAGCATTTTGTGCATAATGTTTTTCTTACAAAAATTCACAACGTTAAGAGTTATGAGATTTTCTTTTTTTTCTACTTACACCTTTATCTTAAAATTTCCATTTACAATTAATACAGAAATGGAAAAAGTCTACAAAGAGCATATTGCTTTTTAAGATTGCAAAGTTATGTTTTCCAGTAACTTGAATTGTAATTTTATAAGAGAATCTAATCAAGACCTTAGGAGCCATACCTTTACATCTCATTTATGTAGTATTTCGGTGTAAAAAGTTGTTTCTACAGCACATGCTTTACAAGAGGAGTCTGATATTGTTGTTTTGTGATCTTACAATGGATGGGTTGTGTGTATTTAAGAAATGGCTGCAAAAGAACAGTGTTATTACTTATTTGTAACTGACAGAGTATTTGAATATGAAATGACAAGTTTAAAAGTGCACTATCTTCCTTTTGGTATAAAGGTATTTTGAGTTATGGAATCCAGCTGTTGAGAGTTAACCAAGAAACACGGGCTTCTACATAAATAACTTTTTTTTCATGAGGCTGCAAGGTTTTAAATGTTGCATTTTTACAAAAATATAATTAAAGAAAATATACCACCTCTGTATCCAGTGGAACTCTGAAGTTTTAAAAATATCATACATTGGCAAATAATTAAAATTTGTAAATGAATAAACTGGTAAACCAAAGGAATGGAAAATAAGCTGGTTAAAATATACTACTAAAGCTATTATTTTGGTTATGCTGATTCTTGCAAAGAATTTGTTTGCAGAATGTTTCTATTTAGAGATTTAAGGATTTTCTCCACTTTTTCTGTAATTTATTGACAAGAAGTATTTTGCTCCCGAACTAAAATGTCAGTGCTTTTTGGCAATCCATAATAATGCTGATGGTGTATTTAAAAGTTGGCCACTGAAAATAAACATTTGCATAAAGCTTTAAATGGAAAAGGTGATATTAGTTTAATGCAATAGCTTGAGGGAAAGTGTTTCACTGTGCAATACAGCATACTGCTACTTTTCATGTATTCTTCAAGTACATAATTCTGAAGTGTGGAAACCGAGAAAACCCTGCTAATTTATTTGAACTTGTAAATTTACAGTTGGGTAAATATTTTGATATTTTTATAAAATAGTTTTGCAAATGTAAAATTAGATTCCTACTAACATTTGCATCTTGAAGTCTACATTACAAGTATCACTATTCCATATACATCACTACAGATTTTACACTTTATATTGGTGCATCTTTGAACTCCTTAAATATCAAGGACTCGGCTGATTTAAATGATGGGCTGTATTCGAAACTGGTAGTCAAAATGATAAAATGCAGAAAGAGGTGGTATTAAATGCAAACATCTACTATGATGTAAGATTTTTTTCTTTTTCTTTTTACTGGGATGTTTCTAATTTAAAGACATACATAAAAGTATGCAAAAATCAAGTGTGTTTGTTTAGGTTTACTTGATAGAAATTTCTGTAAATTGTATTTTATATTGCAAAATATATCACTGTACATTAAAATGTGGGACTTTACAGGTTTTTGTTACTGTAAGTAGAATAAACATCTACAGAGATTTGTTGTCTTTTTCTTAAATCCATGTACGTATTTTAGTTATCATTACTAATTTTTAACAAGATAAACAGTATTACAATTTGAGAGGCTTCAGAGAAGAAGAATGGCATAAGAAACAGTTGCTGAGCATTGGTGGATGTTTTGTTAATATGATTGCTCAGTTCTTTTACCATTCTGAACAAGGATGGTGCTTTCAAAACAAAACAATTTATTTAACAACTGACATTAACTGTAATGGTTCTGAAAGGCAAGTGATATCTTTATTGTGCTTGTTTGATTTTTTAAAATTAGCCATTCAAAAACATTTTCTAGTTTTGTTCCAGATTTTTTATTTGAATTATGAAGTTGTCATTTGCAGTGCATAAATCAGCAGAACAAATGAGAAATTTCTTTGATAAACAGCTCAGCTGCTCTCAGCCTTTGCAGAGGTGGAAAGGGGGAAATTCATCCCATTCATGAAGAACAAGGCCTTCTGTGATTTGGAAGCAGGTGGAGTGACTCTACAAGGGACTTCTGTGCTTCCCGTGTGCTAGGATGGTGGTCTTCATAGCACTGTCAAATAGGCTGCTGCAAATGTTCATGCTGGGATTTGGTCAAGCTAGGGCCCAGTAGGCCTGTACTTACATAGAGCCAGTAGCCAGGAAACAGCATCAGTAGCATTGACAAAATTGATGGTTGTTCCATTTCATAAGCATGGCCTTGTTCACTCTGAGCCAGACTTGAATTCTGCTGCAAGATACGCTGTATAGATTTCAAAATCTGGGCCTGAAAGAATGACAACATTTAGCCTGATTCAGATAAACTCTAAAAACAACGCTGAGTTTTTATCATATAACTGTAGGACTGGAAGGGACCTCAATAGGTCATCTAGTCCAATGCGCTGTACTGAGGCAGAAAAGTATTATCTAGACCAGAAGTTCTCAACTGTGGTCCATGGACCACCAGTGGTCCGTGAGCTCCATTCAGCTGGTCCACGGATAGTTCCCACTAAGTTGCATGCCAGGACGGCTGCACACGAGAATGAAGGGCCACCCACCTAATTAGTGGAACCACGCAGGCGTGGCTCCACTAATTAGGTGCTTGGACCCTGGAGAAGACACACATGTAAGGTAAGGTGGTGGCCTTGGGGGAAATAGGAGGTAGGTGGGAGGCTGTAGTGGGGTGAGAAGAGGGGGTGGGGGAAATTTGGGATGTGCATGTGCATTCGAATGGTGAGACTACTGATTTTAAAATGAGTTGTGTGCTTTTATTTGTAGAACAAAAAAAGTTTATTATAGTTTTTTTATATAGCATTTTTATCCAAAGCGCTTTACAATAGTTAGCTAACGGTACAAACATCATTTGGGAAGATCATTAAGTGGTCCACCAAGTCCCTCAGCAATTTTGAAGTAGTTCACGAAAAAAAAGTTTGAGAACCACTGATCTAGACTATCCCTTACAGGTGTTTGTCTAACCTGTTCTTAAAATCTTCCAATGACAGATTCCACAACCTCCCGAGGTAATTTGTTACAGTGCATAACTAACTACCCTTACAGTAAATCTCCCTTGCTGCAATTTAAGCCCATTAGTTCTGTCCTTTGTGGTTAGGGAGAACAATTTATCACCCTCCTCTTTATAACAACATTTTATAAAAATGAAGTCTGTTATCATATCCCACCTCAGTCTTCTCTTCTCCAGACTAAACAAACCCAATTATTTCTCTCGTTCCTCATAGGTCATGTTTTCTAGACCTTTACTCATTTTTGTTGCTCTCTTCTGGACTTTCTCCAATTTGTCCACGTCTTTCCTGAAATGTGGTGCCCAATAGGACACACTACTGCAGATGGGGCCTTACTAGCGCTGAGTAGAATGGAAGAATTACTTGTGTCTTGCTTACAACAATCCTACTAATACATCCCGGAATGATGTTCGCTCTTTTTGCAACAGTATCACATTGTTGACCTGTATTTAGTTGTGATCCACTTTAACCCCCAGATCCTTGTCTGCTGTACTCCTTCCGAGGCAGTTATTTCTGATTTAGTATTTGTGCAATTGATTCATGTTGGGGGGGGGAGGGGGGAGAAAGCAATTCTTTCCTGAAATGTGGTGCCCAATAGGACACACTCCTGCAGATGAGGCCTTATTAGCGCTGAGTAGAGTGGAAGAATTACTTCTTGTCTTGCTTTTTTTTAAACTCTGAGTTTAGTTTGCCAACCTATGTACCTGTGGCATCTTTAGTTAATCTTTTGGATCACATTCCAGGTTTTACTATCCTTTTAAAGTGGTATTTATCCTGACAGATGTGTGTAGGATGGCACCTGTTGACACATTTGTGGTGTACATGTTACATTTGTGGGTCTGGCTTTGGAAAAATTTCCTATGCCATTCTTTGTTTATTGGTTTAGGTAAAAGGTCGTAGACAGAGGTATGGGTGTTTTTATCTATTTGGGTAACAAAATGAAGGTTAACTTTTTGGGTGAAAGGTCTTAGATGCTAATTTTGCATTTAGCTTTAACATACAGATTTTTGGTCAGTAGGCCTTTTTGCGTTACAGCCAAACTAATTTTAATATAAACTTATTACAATACATCAAATACTTAAACTTATAAGAAAAGATATATCTTATGCAAGCAAGCAGATTAATCCTTAGGGCCACACTCTCTTCTGTTTGTGTTCTTTGGATTTATTTCCCGTAAAATACTGCTAGGTGAGGTATCATTTATATTTCTAACTGTAGGGAGAAGAGTGGAATGACTTGCATAAGGTCATACAGCTGGACAGTGGCAGAGCTGGGCACAGAAGACCCCTGTTCTCCCAGGCTGATGCTCTGTGGGTAGGATCCTTGAAGGGAAACGGGGGAGTGTCTAGGAAGCAGAGGAAAATGATGTGGGAGTGCTCAGCGATCGCCTAGGGCGCCAGGATTTGCGGGGTGGCATTTCACGTGCGGCGGCGGGAGAGGCTGCTGCCCGAAATGCTGCCGATATCCCCAGCATCCGAAGAAGCTGCCGCCGAAGTTCTGCCGGGGTCCTCAGTGGCACTTCAGCGGCAGCTTCTTCAGCTGCCGGGGGTCTCAGCGGCATTTCGGCGGCAAAAAAGCGGGCGCCGCCCCTGGGAGTGCTTATGGGAGGAGTTGGGGAAGGGGGGGGAGTTTATGGGGAGGACTGAGTGAGGATAACTGTCTTTTTGCCAAGAATGAAGAGTGGGGGGAATGGGGAGGGGAGATGGTCTCAGGGTGGGTGAGTAGAGGGTATTCGTGAGGGGTGTGGGGGGAAGAGATGATCCAGGAGTGTTTAGGGGAGAAGGGGGTAGAGGGAGATCATGGGGGGGTGTTCCTGAGGGGAAAGTGGGAGGGGTGATGGTTCCAGGTGCTGTGGGAGGGTAGTCTTGAAGGGACTGGGGGTATTTCTGAGGGGACTGAGGGAGGATAGATGGTAGGGTGACCAGATGCCCTGATTTTATAGGGACAGTCCTGATATTCGGGAATGTCTCTTATATAGGTGCCTATTACCCACCGTACCTGTCCCGATTTTTCACACTTGCTATGTGGTCACCCTAGTACAGGCCTGCACAACATACGGCATGCGGCCCGCGGAGGCTCACTGTGCGGCCCGTGGGGGGGGGGTAGAGCAAAACAAATTTTTTTTTTTGCTCAACAACTTTTGTGGCGGGAGAAGAGTTTCGGCCCTCACTGCTCTACGGGTTGTGCAGGCCTGCCCTAGTCGATGGTCCCTAGAGCTGAGTGGAGATGTGTGTTTCTGAGGGAAGCAAGGAGGGGTCAGGGCCTGATTTCCAATTAGGGACCTGCCTAGGGCCGCCGGCTTTCTAAGGGTTAAAAGGGGGTTAAAAGTTTCATGTTTTAGGGAAGGCCAGCTGTGGGGGGAGGAGGGATGAAGACGCTGCGCATGGGGGCGGGGTGAGTGTGTAATGTGTACATCCGGCCCTGGGAGGGGAGACGTTTCAGGGCATGGGGGGGGGGGGGTGTTCCACACAGGAGGGGGGGGTAAGCTGCTCTGTGGCTGTTTACGGGATCTGGGGAACAGTGCGCGGTGTGCGCCTGAGGGAACGTGTGGGCAGTTTGTGGGTACAGCGGACACGAAGCAGGTGGCCCGCTGACGAAGGAAGGAGGCCCAGCTCAGCCCAGCCCAGCTCGCTCCAGGGAATGACGGTGATGACGCGTACGCAGCGGCCTTTGCCCCTGCGCCAGTGCGCGCATGTCGGGCGGCGGGCACGTGACCATTAATCCGACTTCGGCGGGAAACACATCCTGCCGCGTCTGCAGTTGCGGCGCGAGGCGCCGACAACAGCGCGTGGCGCCCGCGCGCGAGCCTCCCTCGGGGCAGGGAGAGGAAGGCTCGCGGCGGTTGAAAAGCCGCGGCGCACGCGCAGGCCGTCCACCCCCCCCACCCCCGGGCGGAACTGTACGTCGCAGACTCCCCTTCACCCTCCATCTTCTGCCTGTTGCTAGGCAGACTTCGCATCTGGCCTTTGAGGGGAGGGGAGTACAGTTGCTCCTCACTGAGCGCTAGGGAGGGGGCAGGCTGCGCTGGGGCCGCATTGACCCCCTATTTTGGGGTGTTAGTGGGATGGGCTGAATTAACCCCTCCCACCCTGTTTGGGGTTATTGTTTTTTGGAGGTGCTCACCCCCCTCCATTATCATCGGGGCAGGGCCCCCCCTGTACTTGGCAGCATCATTGGGTGGGTAGTGTCTTCTCTGGGAACATTATTGGGGGGGCCCTAGCCTCCATTCTGAGGGAGGCGGTATTGGGAGATTTATACCCTGTTTTCGAGGTGGTGTTTCTGGTGGGTTAGCCCCTCTCTTTTTGGAGGGGACCATACTGGGGGTGGGGCTATACACTCCTCTGTGGGGGATCACCAGGTGGGGATGTGATGCCCCCTCTTTTAAAGAAATATTATTGACTGGGGGAGGGGTTGTACTCTCCATCTTGGGGTGGATGACTCATTTTTTTTACAGGGTGCGGGTTCATTGTGCTCTTGGAGCTGTTGTTACAGGGGAGTACTATATTAACCTTTTTTTTTTTTTTTTTTTTTGGAGGGAGTGGCTATGATAGCATTTGCTGGAAGCACACTTTGTTGTTGAAGGATTTATTAGTGGTTGATTCCGTTTCTAGTTTGAAGTCATGTCAGGATCAACTCCAAAACAGCCCTCCAGTCCGCAGACAGCTGCTGGTGTTCCGGATCCTGCTCCTGCTGAACCCGAAGGCCCACCTGACAGCTCCTTTGGTGAGCAAAACCTTAGCTTCACCACCACAGACCTCAACCTGGTGGAAATGACGGAAATAGAGTACACCCAGCTTCAGCACATACTCTATTCACACATGGAGGCACAAGCAAACGAAGGCGAAATGGAAGCTAGGCTCAATTCTGCTTTCTTCTCAGCTAGTAATCCTGCAGATCAACCTCAGCACCAGTCCTCAGTGAACACCAATCAAGCTGGCTATTCATCGTACTCTGGGAACCAGTCAGTTTACCCAGTTATCTGTCAGTCAGGTCTATCGTCTGACAGCAATTTAATGGGTTCAAACCAATGTCTGGGGCACATTGACTTTCAAGAGCTCAGAATGATGCTACTTAGTGAATCTAATCTCCCTTCTAATGAAGTAGATAAAACACCTAATAGTAGCTCTGTAGAAGTCACAGGGCACAGTTTAGTAAGAGTTAAACATGGTGAAAATTTTGTTGGGACAAATAAAGAAACTGTACTTGTTGAAAATTCAGCACCAGCTCCTGAGCCTAGATCTAAATCTGCAGTTCGTGTTCGTTTGGAAGACAGATTCAACAGCATCCAGACAGAAAATCCCCGATGTCAAGAGACCCAAGAATCTGGAGTGACTCTTAACAAGTGTGTTGTCATTAACTTTAGTTTAAAGTTTACTGTTAAATTATATATTTTCATGTAGTTCAGTATTAATTTAGGCGCATTCAAATTTTATGAAGAGTGCTATGTTTTAATACTCAAAATGACTATCTGTGTGCTTTGACACAAAATTAAGATCTTGAGGAAGTGGGAGCCCAATTCCCATTAATTTCAAATTGTGCTTACTTACACTAGGTCTGAACTTGGTCAGTTATGAACACAATACAGAGGTATAGTTGTGTAAATTAATTAATTTTCAACTTTATTTTTGACATCAACATCAAATGTAAGCAATTTATATATAAACCAGAGCTTTATTTACATGTTGCATCCTTCTTACTTTGCAAAAAGTAGTGCAGATTTCACACCCTATTAACAGACTAATCAGAAGACTCTGGTTAGTGTTGTAATGTGGAAGGCGCTCCATGCTGGTGCAGGAGCTTGTCTGCACAAATCCGCTTGCAGCAAGATATGAACCTCAGACTTGCACACGCTGCCACTTATTTGAATATTTCTGTTACTGAGCCTGTGTTTTTTATTACACCACAATATATACTTTTTTAGTTTCAAACTTAGAGATCTGAAGGAAATTACTTTTATGAAGTCCAACGGTGTAATTTCACTGTACAGAATAAAATAATGTATTAAACAGATCCTTTTTGCCATTGAAGTCTGTGAGGTAAATAATTGGCCCTTAATATTAATGTGTAAAGTAAATGGTAGTGATTTTTTTAGTTATTGTCACTAGAAGAGTAGATAGCTGAAAAGGTTTTTACCGTTGTCATTTTCAAGTAACTAGTCTTGTTTTATTTTTTTTGTAGTTTAGTAACACTAATTCGTCAACCAGCAGAACTAATGGGTGTGCCTCTTCACCAGCAGCAAAATAAATGTACTACATTAGTGAAAAATAAGACTGCTGCTGCAGCTACTGCTTTACAGTTCACATATCCATTATTTACTATGAATGCCTGTTCTACTTCTGGAAGTGCTAACCCTTCACAAACACAGGTAGATTTTATGTTTTCTATTATTATTTGTAGCCTTCTCCTTTGAAACTTTAACAATAGTCTAAATTTGTAAAAATCCTGCAAGATTTAATTAAAATACAATTTAATTTTAATTGATCAGATTCAAAGTTATTTTATAGGGTTTTGTTTAAAAGGAACTTACGTAAGCATGTTCAGAGGGATTTATAATTTGTATGTCTTTTTAATATTCTTAAAGATGAAATATAGTTCTCAGTCATTTTGATTAAGTCCTTATATCCCTTACATCCCTTACATGAATATGTACCCAACTGGCTACTGGCAGGACCAACAGTCTATTAGATTTCTTTCCACGAAGGTACTTTTGTTTAAGTCACTCAGTTCACCACTACATCAGTTTCCTTCACAAAGACATAGCTAGCAGGTAGATGGTTAGCAAGTGGAGTTTTCTCTTGGGTTCCTTCTTTCCATTTTCTTTTGACAAAAACTCACTAAATTTCATTTTCTCTCAGTTACTACAAGCCAAGAATAATAACCAAAACTGGCACGCAGAAACTGCCAGAGGTACAACAATAAAACTACACAAATGGTCTGGATGTTGAAATCACATGACTGTGGTACAGAAAAAAATAAATCACAATTGGCATTTGATTTATCAATACAACTCATTATAGGATGGGACTAACATTAAAATACATATCAAAAGTATTATCCTCTTCTTTTCACTTAACACTACCTAATTTCCTTTTCAGAACTCTGGCACATCATGTACTATTCTGGAAGCTACCAAACATCAAGACCTTGGATTACCTAGAGCATTCTCTTTCTGTTATCATCAGGAAATTGAATCCACTAAACAAACAGTAGGCACTAGGAATAAAGCTTTACCTGAACAAGTTTGGATTAAAGTAGGAGGTAAATGATTTAGCTTCTGCTCACTTTGCTTTCTGTGCCACTCAACCTCAAATTATATTTCTTCTTACTTACTTCATTTGTTTTCAAGGATGAATGTGCTTTTACTGGTCCCATATATGCACTTTGAACTCTAAAAATAATCTACAGAATCAGTATGCATTTGACTGACTTTCAGAAATGATCAACATCCGTGCTGGTTTCTGACTATAGTGTTTGCCCCTATGTGCTGGTGTGGCAATCCACTTTATGAGAGAGCCAAAACTATCAGCATCCCAGTACATCCATGGGAATTTCAAAACCTGAATTATCAGTATTTCTTCAGGTTCTCCTCTTGTAGTAAGTCTCCACCTGAGGGGCATCAGGGGGATTTCAGAGCAGTGAGCACAGGGCAGGCCCTAGCAGCAGGGCTCCTATAAAAATGTGTTGCTATAGTCAAGTCTCATATAGCAGTTAGTCAGGCATGGGCCTCTGTGTGGCTGCCCCTGCCCTCCCCAGCTGGGCAGATCTGCAGGGAATCCTGGAAAATCTGTGCATGTGATGGGTCTTTGGTCTCTCTCCTGCCCCACATAGTGACAATAGTTGTGCTAATGCAGCAGGAAACAATTAGGAGGAAATATCACAAGCTGAAATTCACGGAGACCTATGACCCATATACTGAACTTTCCCCATTATGGGAGCATCTGATCCTTAATTATTAACTTGATATTGCTCATTTATTGAATGACATTTTTTCCTTTGAATAGTAGGATGAAAAAGTTGATTGCCTCAACACTAGTTTACATTTAGTAGTGCAGCAGTAATTATCTTGAAAATGTGAATTTCATATTTATAATCAAAAAGTAATATATTTACAGCACTTTATATTTTCAAAGTGCTTTAGTAGAATTAGGCTCTTAATTTTCAGATGACAGTATGAACTCATTTGAAAATAAGAAGAGTTACAATTACAGAGGTAACTTTTTTATATTAGTTACGGATTAGTCCATCAAAATGAAAACTTACAAAATCATAACGTTTCAGTGAAGCTTAATATTTATTAAATAATGATAGAGTGGGAGAATCAAAAATAAAGTACTGCTTTTTTCCCTTGTTTTGCAAAGAAGAAGCTTTATGTAAACAAGCAATAAACAAAAGAAGTCGCAGCAGAATACGCCAGTTGGATGCAAATGTAGACCGCAAACCTCTTAGTGAAATTCAAAATATATGTGATAGCCAAAATACTGCATCTGCACAAAGTACTTGGCAGTCAACACAGGTAAATTCAAGTATGCAGGCACAGAGTGGAACTCAGGGAGGAATCTCTCAGCGCAGGGAGAGGCATAACCGCATGGAAAGAGACAGAAGGTAATTTCCATTGCTCTCTGAAGAGTTCCAACAAAAAAACATTCTTAAAGCATAAATTAACTACAGTATACTAATTATATCATTTAGAATAGATTATTGAACATGTTTTGCTTACTTCGTCAGCTGGGGAAAGTGGCGTTCTCATCAGGGTGGATTTGATTTAAATCAAATTGATTTAAATCACTAGTCAGGAAGACTCGATTTAATCATGGATTTCTATATAAAAGTGCATTCTTGTTGGCTGGTATAACCTTAATACATATTCTTCACAACTCAGAAATAGATGAGATAGACCCAAACTAGATCTCTTTTATGGCCTGCTGCCATTATGGGTTTTCCCGTCTAGTGAGAGAATGGTATGGTAGATCTCAAATCAATGGCTACACTCAGAAAGACCTCAAGACTTCTGGAATATGCTGCTCAAACAGTTTCACTTTTGTTTCTACTGCCTGTCCCTCGCTTCTCACATTTATCTCCAGACTTCTCCTTGTCCAGATCTATTCCGTCCCCAGCAATCTTCTATTCATTTAACTTTTTGAAACTTTGCACTTTTAGAGAGAGGTAAAGGATTAACTTTGTGTACACAAATTTGCAATGGGACAATAGGGCTGAGGTCTGTTATTTCTCACCTCTATACAGTGATGAAAGTAACTTAAAGGACTTACTGGTATGCAGGAGTTCTGAGCAGGGGGCGGGGCCTCAACCGGAAGAGGCAGGACCTTTAAATCCCCAGGCCCTTTACATCGAGATTTAAAGGGCCCGGGCTGCGATAGCGGTGGCTGGGAGCCCCGGGCCCTTTAAATCACCACCGGAGCTACCAGCTGCGGAGGCAGCCGAGAGCCCCAGGGCTCCACCCGCCACTACCTCAGCAGAGCTTCGGGCCCTTGAAATTGCCGCCAGAGCCCTGCTGCTGGAGCCCTGGGGTAGCGGCGGTGGCCTGGGGCTCCGGCGATGATTTAAAGGGCCCCGGGCTCCCGCAGCGAAGCCCCAGGCCCTTTAAATTGCCGACGGAACCCCGGGAGCTCCTGGCTGTCACCGCTAGCCTGGGGCTCTGGCAGCAATTTAAAGGGTCTGGGGCTCTGGCCGCTGCCGGGAGTCCCAGCCCCTTTAAATCGCCGGCCTGGGAAAGCCGGTACGGTCAGCGGTGTACCGGCTCTTGCCAGTACGCTGTATTGGACTGTACCAGTTTACTTTCATCTCTGCCTCTATATATTTATTTATTTAAATTTGTTTGCTGTTAACAAGAATGTTATCTCTGGAGACACAACTCCACAGTTTGAGCACTGCAAAACTAAGCATCTCTGATGGTATCTTCTAGACTTAGCACTGAGTCCCATTGGGTAGATAGAAAGATGAACCTAAATAATCTATATAGAATCCCCTGGAACCCCATAAAATTGGGTCCCTAACCCATGAACTATTGGAACTCATTTACAAAACTTTTCTTAAACATTACATGAATATATTGTCTCATACTGTAGAATTAGAATTTATAATCCATATTCCATGATGAGATATCTGTCACTTTCTGTAAATGAAGTAACTGGCTCTCTCTCTTTTGCAACTGATTAATGGAAATGAAAATAGAATAATTCTAACTATATTTCAATCACAATTAGAAAACATTTTAAGACTAGTACAATAAACTATAAATAAAGCTGACTTGACTCCACCTACTCTCTCACCTCATTGGACATGAAGTGGCAGGTCCAGAACATAATGTGCTCTGGGGAGCCTCAGCTAGCAGAGTGGTCTATTGAGAACCGCTCTGATATAATTTAGCCTGTAGGCTGCTCTAAATTACAGCGGGGGGCATGTCAGCTCTCAGCCAGCTTCAGGATCAGGCAAGCGAAGAGGTGGCTTTAAGTCACCTTCCCACCACTCCCAGCGTTCTGTGCCAACTGATAATGCTAACAGGGCACAATTGAACACCATGAAAAAATGTCATTTTCTTTTCATTTCTAAATCCACAGATCTTTGCACAGGATATGACTGAGTAGCGATCCTAATTTGATACAAACCCTTTGTGTCTTAAAGGCAGTTTTAAGAAAGACTTACGCTAGTAGAAATGAATAATATTGAAATGAGTGATTGCTAATACTGTAGAGCAGCCATAAACTGAAAGCTCTTTGGGCAGGGATTGGCATTTATTATTATATATTTGTACAGTGCCCAGCACAATAGGGCTCGACCAGATATGGTCTTTAGACACTATTGCACTGTAAATGTTAAATAATCACCACAAAAGCAAAAATATAACCAACTAAGTAGAACTATTAAAATGTCTGTCTAAGGTTTTGTGCCCATGTATTAAGCCTCAATGGATTCTCTCCATCGTGCAGTGATTCAGCACAGACCCTCAGAACTTGAAGCCTCTGCTAGCGGTTGGTCTGTCAAGCCCTGGCTAAAAACTAAAGCTGGTATCCTCTTCCTCTCCTCAATACAAACTCAGAGGAAGGGTTGCACTGGCAAAATTGTCTTAGGATGACTGCAACTCTTTGGAATGTAGGGAAATTAGCTAGCACAAAGCAATTTAATTTACATTGACCTGGGCTAGCTTTGGTGAATCTTCCAAATATTTGTGTTTATTCCTATTCGTACCTATCCAGTGTCCCCTCAAAGTGCAAAACAAATATCAACATCTAGGCAGCTATACAATCATATATCTATGTCAGCTATCTGAGTTGGCTGCTAGAAATTATTATTTTGCGTTGACTGTAGGCGCAGAATCCGGATTTGTTGTGATGAATTGAATCTTCTGGTTCCGTTCTGCACTGCTGATACTGATAAGGCAACAACATTACAGTGGACAACAGCATTTTTGAAATATATTCAGGAAAGGCACGGGGATTCCCTGAAAAAGGTTAATAAATCTCAAACAATCCATCTTTTAAAATTTTTTTAATAATGATCTTAAAATGGTTAAACATTTGAACTAAATCTGTATTGCATCACGAAAGACGCATGAGACACCTGTGTTGGACATTTACTTTGTCTCTTAAAAGAACATCCAGTTCATTGACTTTGTATCCTTCAGCCACGTTTGTAATAGGTACAGAATTACTAGAATGGTTTCTGTTGAGCTCATAGTCTGTGTTGCATCAGATCTCACAAGCTAAGTAAAGTTTGATTTGGTCAGTTAGAGCACTGCAGTTGTTACCCCAGATCTGGCCAGGATCTCTGCTTTCAGCTGGGGGTAGTCTGCTGCAGCCTCTTCAGGCAGATCATAGTAGGCCTTCTGGGCCTCCCCACACAGGAATGGGGCAAGGATGCCAGACCACTGATCCCGCGCTGTGCACACCAAATCCCACCCCGACACCAGTTGTGACAAAGTTCCTCCTCTACGTCGGTGGGTCCTGCGTTTATTGGCGGATTTTTGTTTGCCTCAGAGATCTTCCCCTCTGGCAGAACCCACACTCCAGATCAACTCCTCCTGTGTTTGATCAGGAGTTGGGACGTTTGGGGGGAACCCGGGCCCGCCCTCTACTCCGGGTTCCAGCCCAGGGCCCTGTGGACTGCAGCTGTTTAGAGTGCCTCCTGGAACAACTGCACAACAGCTACAACTTCCTGGGCTACTTCCCCATGGACTCCTCCCAACACCTTCTTTATCCTCACCACAGGATCTTCCAGCAGTACGCCCTCTCACTCTCAGCTCTTAGTGCCTCTTGCTCCCAGCTTGTCGCACGCAACCTCCTTCCACAGCTCCTGACATCCCCCCTTCACTGACTAACTGGGAGGCTTTTAACTAGTTCCATCCAGCCTTTGATTGGCTTCAGGTGTCCCAATCAACCTAGCCATCTCCACTGCTTTTTCTAGAAGGATCTTAATTGGCCCCAGGTTTCTTGATTAACCTGGAGCAACTGCCATTTGGTTAACAAGGTATCAGGGATTTGTTTAGCCTGGGGCTAACATACTGGTTCCTCACCACTTTCCTATAGCCATTTGGCCTTGCCCCATCACTATATATATATAGTATATATATTAGGGCTGTCGGGTAATCGCAGTTAACTCACGCAATTAACTTAAAAAAATTAATTGCGATTAATCGCAGTTTTAATCACACTGTTAAACAATAGAATACCAATTGAAATTTATTAAATATTTTGGATATTTTTTATATTATATTCTGTGTTATAATTGAAATCAAAGTGTATATTATTTTTATTACAAATATTTGCACTGTAAAAATGATAAACGAAAGAAATAGTATTTTTCAGCTCACCTCATACAAGTACTGTAGTACAATCTAGAGCCTACAAGTCCACTCAGTCCTACATCTTGTTCAGCCAATCGCTAAGACAAACAAATTTGTTTACATTTACAGGAGATAATGCTGCCCGCTTCTTGTTTGCAATCTCATCTGAAAGTGAGAACAGGCATTTGCATGGCACCTTTGTAGCCAGCATTGGAAGGTATTTACATGCCAGATATGCTAAACATTTATATGCCCCTTCATGCTTTGGCCACCATTCCAGAGGACACGCTTCCCTGCTGATGACGCTCGTTAAAAAAATAATGTGTTAATTAAATTTGTGATTGAACTCCTTGGGGGAGAATTGTATGTCCCCCGCTCTGTTTTACCCATCTTCTGCCATATATTTCATGTTATAGCAGTCTCGGATGATGACCCAGCACATGTTGTTCATTTTAAGAACAATTTCACTGCAGCTTTGACAAAACACAAAGAAGGTACCAATGTGAGATTTCTAAAGATAGCTACAGCACTCGACCTAAGGTTTTAGAATCTGAAGGGTCTTCCAAAATCTGAGCGGGACAAGGTGTGGAGCATGCTTTCTGAAGTCTTCAAAGAGCAACACTCCAATGTGGAAACTACAGAACCCGAACCACCAAAAAAGAAAATCAACCTTCTGTTGGTGGCATCTGACTCAGATAATGAAAATGAACATACGTCGGTCCGCACTGCTTTGGATTGTTATCGAGCAGAAACCATCATCAGCATTGACGCATGTCCCCTGGAATGGTAGTTGAAGCATGAAGGGACATATGAATCTTTAGCGCATGTGGCACATAAATATCTTGCGATGCTGGCTACAACAGTGCCATGAGAACACCTGTTCTCACTTTCAGGTAACATTGTAAACCAGAAGCGGACAGCATTATCTCCTGCAAATGTAAATAGACTTGTTTGAGCAATTGGCTGAACAAGAAGCAGGACTGAGTGGACTTGCAGGCTATAAAATTTTACATTGTTTAATTTTTGAATGCAGGTTTTTTTAACATAATTCTACATTTGTAAGTTCAGCTTTCATGATAAAGAGATTGCACTACAGTACTTGTATTAGGTGAATTGAAAAATACTATTTCTTTTGTTTTTTTACAGTGCAAATACTTGTAATCAAAAATAAATATAAAGTGAGCACTGTACACTTTGTATTCTATGTTGTAATCGAAATAAAAAAAATTGAAAATGTAGAAAACATCCAAAAATATTTAAATAAATGGTATTCTAGTATTAACAGTGCGATTAATCGAGTGATTAATCATGATTAATTTTTTTAATAGTCTGACAGCCCATAATCTTTCTGTATGCATATTATGTTATCCAATGATGACTTCCAACTGAGGTGATTTTGACACCCATGCATAATGGCCATGTAGCAGTAGCCTTCAGCAGTGTCTTTTTTAGTCTATGGTCCCTCCCTGGAGGTGGTGGCGGCATACAGCACTTCAAGACCTGATTTGTTCCCTAGTCTCTTTTCAAAATGACATCTTAGGGCAAGCACTATGAAAACTAGCACTGGTATGCAGGACTCTTTGGGGTTGGAGCATTTGTCCACAAATTTTGTCCACTGAAAAAGCTGCCCAATTTGTCATAAAATTAATCCTTATATTGCAGAAATGTAGTCAAAAATAAAAGTTCTGCCTTCAGATACATACAAGCAGTATCCATAGACTAATGGGATGTATGTGACAAGTTGAAATAGAACTCTCTCTTAAAATGCTAACTGAGTTGACACAAAAATTCATATAAATGGAGGAACAAATTCTATCCTTCCCTAGTAGTTATGGCAGGTTCTGATTGCAGCAAAACCAGTAAGATTCCACAGCAGAAGGGAGCACTGTGCTGGGAGCCAACTGAGAGATCCACATTGCAGGGGTTCCTTATGTTCTACTATGAAGATGGGTTTTGGGGATGCAGTTGTGCTGGAGGCACAATTGTAAACATTCACTATCAGAACTGTTGTGGAGGTTATAGAGTCACGTTAGCTAGCTGGAAGGGGCTCCTACAGTATTTAGTCAGTAGTAGCAGGCAAAAAAAAATTTCTGCCCAGTTCAATTGTTTTCCAAACACCTCAGAATTGTTAATGTATTTAGCCTCCCAGCATGCCTGTGAGGGAATGAAACACTATTATTCCAATTTTACAGATGGGAAACTGAGGCACGGAGAGGCTAAGGCCCAGATTCTCAAAGATATTTAGGCACTTAACTCTGCTTAGGTACCTTTGAGGAAGTGACTTGCCCAGAGTCAATCAGGCAGTCTGAGGCAGAGCAGGACATTGAAACCAGGTCTCTCATCGCCCAGGCTAGCATCCTAACCACTGGACCATCAATCCCTCTAAGGTTTACTAGTTGCAAGATTTTCCCGCCCCTTAGTAGTTTACTAATATTTTACTTAAATATGTGTTGCATTAAGCATGATGATAATTACTTTGTTTTTTTTATTTTAGGAATTTGAGACGGTGTTCTGTGGCAAAACAGGCAGGAGACTAAAACTAACAAGAGCTGACTCATTAGTAACATGTCCAGTGCAAGAAAACATACAGAATAGCACAGCAATGGAGATCAAGTAATTTGAACTAAATACCCAGCGTTTTATGGAAAGTATTGATACCTAATGATGTTCCATAGCAATTATTTTATGTCCACATACTGGACTTCATCTCCTGTGACTAATTTGAAATTGAAGGATCCGAGATTGACTTGTAAAATATAATTTGTAAAAATACATAAATAGAACGGTAAAGAAAACATTCTTTATTCAAAATGGAAAGATAAATGAATTACCAACAATATTAATTGATCAGTGTCCTCTTAGAGAGCTTTGGGACCAGAGGCAACAAGAAAATGTCATGACAGCCACTAAATATTTTTTCCCCCCCAATAGCTACCAAAATCCATTTTAACTTGATATAATATAGTTAGAAATTGTTATAGACCGTCAACCTGTCCTATTGTATTTCGTCAGTCATGAATGTACATTCCCATTAAATGTAAAATAAATAAATAAATAAAGATGCCATTATAGTGCCCATTTCGCAATTGGAACAGTGAGAAAATTAAATTGGTTAGTGCTTGTATAATAAGTACTGTACACATCTTACAAACAATATTATATGCACTGGAATTCAAATTTGAAGTTCATATTGAACCGTACATCCCCATAGGACTAAAGAATCATACAATGCTGTTGGCATTGCTTTTAAAATACAGTAGTATTTTAAATACTTTTTGCACAAACTGTCCAACAATTTTCCTGTATTGTTGCTTTAGTCCAAAAGTGGTATATTGTAAACAGTGAATTATTTAAGTGCACAAAATATTTTCATATTAAAAGAGTAGTAATGTCTCTACTTGTTAATAAGATGCAAGGTTCAGGATAGAAATAGTATATTTTATGAACTGAAAAAGTGGCTTTATTAATTTCTTAAAACAGATGATGCTGACAGGTTTTATAGTACAAAAAAACTCACCCCAAAATAAATACTGTTTTAAATCACGGATATTCACAATTTTGCAGCAATTTATTTCTAAATAATCCTAATAAAAACAATTGGGGGAAGATGGGGTTTAGCAGAACAAGCTTTGATGTGTATAATGACAGTTACAACATCACAAAAAAAGGTTAAAAAAATCTCCTTTTATTTTTACAATAGTTCATACAGTAATTTTGGCTGGTGTTGAGAAGAGCATCCTTTCTAACTTGGGATTTTTTTTCACAAATTCTGTGCAAATAGCTGAAGTAGAGGGTGTGAAGATGCTGTTATTGAATATCCTTTATTATAACATGGAAATATACAAAAACTCTCCCCTGTAAATTATAATATATACATTACACCCTTTGCAGAGTTAGATTGCAAGAGTGCAAAGGGTTTAACATTTACTAGCCATGGCAAATGTTTGAGGTACAGTCTGATAATTCATGGTGGACAACAAATATACATGGTCAATGATGTTCAATTAGTGCCTGAATCACTACTGAATTCAATGAGCATAGACTCAAGCCTTTATGCAAAATAGCCACAAGCTTTTGTACAGTTAGGGAGATGACAGTAAAAGGAGCAGCGCTTCCTCCTGTAGGTCTCTTCAACGAAGTGGGGAGGAAGGGAAAGTGAGACTGATTTGCAGTAAAAATTCTGGAAAAATTGGGGGTGGGGAAACAATTTTAAGCATCTTTTTATTAAAGGTTTTCGTCTGATGCTTTCCTGTGTCATGGAACTGAATTACTGTGTCAAAGTCTCCATTTTATTCATTTTAATAAAAGGAATATTTGTCCATTTATCACTAGGAGGATCCTGACTCTTTTCATACAATTCACTGTTTACTTAAATATTCAGTCACTTCTCCACTTTTAGTGCTGATGATTTTTTGGATCCTCCTCCAACAGCACCCATGCAGGCTGACGTATCACAGATTCCTGGAGTTCCCTGAGCCCCTATTGCACCAGGTACACCAGGATCACCTGGCAGACCGGGTTCACCATGAGCACCATCTCGACCATCTTTACTAATTCCAGTTACACCTAGTGGACCTTAAAGAAGAGAAAAGAAAAATGGTTTAGGGTGAAATACTGGCTTTTATTTGCATGTGAAATTTAAAATGTTAGGTAGGTATCTGTAAGAGGGTTATATCTAGTGCTGTATTATGGCTCTCTGGAGCATAGGGTATCTGTAGTAAATATGGTAATGGTTTGAGCCACAGGCTAAATTCTGCTCTGTTATAACTGTCTAACCCTGGAATAATTGAACTGGATTTAGTGAAGTTACTTTGGATTTACACTGGTATAGCTGACAGCAGAAGTTTGCCAATTCATAGTTGTTCCTACATATATGTCTGCTTGTTTTTGGGACAACCATACTTTGCTGTGGCTGACCATTTCAAAACTGGCTTCTCTGAAGCATCTCTCTACCACCACATAACCCAGATTAGCATGGTAACTGTAGGGAGAAAGGAATTCAGTAGCACAAACCACATGCAGCGCAGCCCCTCTAACAGTCTTTATTCTAGCCTATAGGGATTGTTGCCTCGATGTTCAAAAAATGTGTAAGGCTGGGATTTTCAAAAAAGTGTAAGAGAGTTAGGTGTCCAAACTCCATTGAATTTTAATGGGATTTGAACACCTAATTTCCTTAGGTCCTTTGAACATCTCAGCCTAAAGTCTTAGAGGATCCTCAATTTGGCCTCTAATTTTGTACCTGCTATCAGTTGAAGGTGAAATAATAGGATTCAGGTGGGTTGCTTCCCAAAGGCACAAATCGGAGAGTTAAGCACATATCTCCCATTGAAAGTCAATGGGAGTTAAGTGCCAACTCTCTTTTGCCATTTGGGAAATCTTCCTCTTGTGTCTCTCTACTGAATTTGTAGATGCAGTAAAAATGTCCCCGTAAAATACATCGTCTTAATTATACTATGAAAAGGTCCATCTAGGAGGAGATTTATCATAAAAATAAAAGTATATTCCTGAATAAACAGGTATAGTCCATATTGCTGTCATTTGGGTACTTTCGTGTCATGCATCAGTTTACCTTGAAGTCCTTGATCTCCATCAGGCCCATCAATACCTATGCCAGTGCCTCCTTTGTCTCCCTTTTCACCTGTATCACCTATAATGATGTAAAGACATTTAAATAATAATGTACAGAGAACAGCCAAGTTAGCCCTCATATGTGGAGGAGAGAATCCTGTCATCATAAAGGGTAATGCAAAACTTAGTGCCAAGAAGCTGCCTGCATGGATCCAATTGCCAGATTTGGGCCCCAGGTGTGCACATTTTGCAGTTTCTGCATTTCTTGGAATTTATTACTTTTATTTTTTATTTAAAAGTTACATTTTCATTATAATTGGCTGCATATGAATATCACATACTCTCACTATTGGAACTTTTATTAGCCAATTAGATCTCTTTATTATTGTCCATCATCTCATATTAAGGATAAAGAGCCAGATTTTCAAAGGTATTTAGGCACCTAAATGGGATTTCCAAAAGAACCAAAATGTCAAACTTTCATTTAAATCAATGGGAGTTAGGGCCTAGACACATCTGAAAATCCCATTAGGAAAATTCCCTCCTGCATTTTTAGGAGCCTAAATACCTTTGAAAATCTGGTCCAAAATCCATAAATTTGGCAGCAATAATCAACTACCTTAATTAGTATAGCTGAAACTGGGGGGCATGGAGGAACATTCAGGGGGGCGTTGCTGCTAGCTCCAATGGGGAAGGAGTGCCAGCTCCACTCCCGGCTCCATGCCCAGTGCCCTGGCTGCTGACCCTGTGCCCAGGGCCCCAGCTGCTGCTCTCAGCCCTGCCCCCACCCCTAGCTGTGGCCCCAGCCTCGACCCCCTTATCCCTGTCCATGTCTCCCCATTTCAGCCCTGGCTCTGGAGGGGGGGGGGGAGCATACAGGTTAGGGGGACGTGAGGTAAAAAGTTTGAGGACTGCTGGTATAGCTGCCTGTGTATAAAACCTTTTAAATTATAATGGTCATAGCTGTGTACATTCCAAAATTACACCATAATGAGACTAGGGTTGCCAGGTGTCCGGTCGAAAAGGGATCTTGGTGGCTCCGGTCAGCACCTCTGACGGGGCTGCTAGAAGTCCAGTCGGCAGCGCAGCGGGGCTAAGGCAGGCTCCCTGCCTGCCCTGGCTCGCCATGGCTCCTGGAGGGGGCCGGCTTGTCTGGCTATTAGGCTCAAGGGCAGCCACGAGGGCTCCACATGCTGCCCCTACCCGGGATGCCATCTCCACAGCTCCCATTGGCTGGGAACCGCGACCAATGGGAGCTACGGGGGCGGTGCCTGTGGGCAGCGTGCAGAGACCTCTGGCCCCTCCGCCTAGGAGCTGAACATGCTGGCCGCTTCCAGGAGCCACCTGAGGTAAGCCCGCACCACAAACCCGCTCCTGCATCCCAACCTCTGCCCCAAGTCGGAACCCCCTCCTGCATACTAACTCCCTCCCAGAGCCTGCACTCTTCACCCCTTCCCGCATCAGCCTGGTGAAAGTGAATGAGGGTAGGGGAGAGCAAGTGACGGAGGGAGGGGAATGGAGTGAGCGAGGGCGAGGCCTCGGAGAATGGGCGGGACAAGGGCGTTTGGTTTTGTGCGATTAGAAAGCTGGCAACCCTAAATGAGACGTTTACTAGTGGCTTTCCAAAAGCGAATGTTAAATTTCTGCAGAACCAAGTTCTTTAGTGTGCTGCCCCCTAGTGTTTTATCTCATGTATCACAGAAGATCTGTACGTTACATTTAGGAGTTTGAAAATCTTCAAATGCTGGATTTGCTTTAAGCAACTGTTACCAATTTGCAATGTTTGCACATTAATTGTAAGGTGTAAATAGCTAACAATAAAGTCCCAATCTTGCAGCATTTGCTCATGTAAGGTCTGTAGGCTCAGGCCTAAGTAGCCTTGAGATGCAGCATACTCTGCCTTTGTCCCTCTCCCCCAACTTTGTCCTAACTTGCCATCTTAATTAATTCTGTTTAAGGAAAACAACAAACAAACACACTTGCTTCCAAGAAACACACAGTTATACTTAGTCCTAAAGGTATATGTAACTTTGCAGTGGTAGTTAGTTTGGTGCTAAAGGTCTTTTGTCCTAAAAGTTTGCTATTTATGGGTAAACTTCAGGATTTCCCCCCAAAACCCAAGTGATTGGGTTTTTATGGATTTGGGAAACAAAATCCACCCCCCAACATGGGCAGATCACAGCACTGTAGTGAACCACTCTGCAGACTTGCACTGGCCATCGTGGCTGGATGATTCTCACACTAGCAGCACAAGGAAAGTTTACGTTTAAACACAGTACTGTACTGTATTTGCTTTTTGTGTGTGTGTCTCTCTGCTGCTGCCTGATTGCGTACTTCCAGTTCCAAATGAGGTGTGGTTGACCTGTCAGTTCATAACTGTGGTGTTCATAACTCTGAAGTTCTACTGTATTACTGAGGAAGCTATGGCAGACAAATGCAATGGCATGGACGATGGCACAGGAACAGGAGGGGGAAATACTGGGAGGAGTTCAGGGGGACAATGGTCATAAATCCCCAAGACAAGCCTCATACCTCATTATACCCCAATATATCACAGTGATGAGGATTTACGTTGTTAACTAAACAATAGGTGCCTGTTAATGGCTGGAGCTTCAGCAGTTGCACATGCTACAGTATATATAAACATTTTATTAAAGTTAATGTTTAGAATCAAATTTACACAAGTTAAGAAGTTACTGTACATCTGGGATCAGGCTTGGGTTATGGGGGACTGCAAGCATCAGTTATAAGGTTCTCGGGGTACATATATATCGCAAAACTAGTAAAGATCCAGATTGGTGTGTGGTCGTTTTTAGAGCGTCAATGGATAAGTGCATATCTGTCCCGGATGATTTGATTCTTACAAGCAGTTGATTCTTACAAGTGGAGTATTTAGCATAGGAATGATTTTATCCCAGTGGTTTTGATCACTATATGCAGTTGATTCATATATCAGTGATTCTTATAAATGGAGTGCGCTGTAATACAGAAAATCCTGACCTCCCAAGGACCTGTTCCTACACCACTGAAGTTAGTAGAAGTTTCCTCAGTGATTTCAAAGGGAGCAAGAACAAGTTAATTAGTCTGCTGCTGATTTCATCTCACTCACCTCTGGGACCAGGGTCTCCAAGTTCTCCTGTTGGCCCTCTATATCCAGGTGGACCACGAGCACCGGGATGACCAACACTTCCCATTGCCCCAGATGGACCTGGGGGACCCGCTGGGCCAGGTCGACCCATCAGTCCAGGAGCCAAGGGCCGTCTCAAATTAGCAGCTAACTGTGCAATTTGTTCTGAGAAAAAAAAAACAAAAAACCAAAACTAAGTTCTTTTGCCTTATGCCTGTGTCTGAAGTTTGAAAACCCTTTTCTGGTATGTGACACTTGCCACCAAGTGTATCCAATCAAAGGAGAAGATTATAGGCTCTGGATTTTTGAAGTTAGAATCTGTCCTGGTAACCCACAACCAGAGATGCCTTGAGCTGAACCAGGTGAATGCATTTTGATAGGACGACAAAAAATGGTTTTTCATCATAGTAAACCTCTGGACTTGTGTGATGATTTTTGCTCAGGAACTTCTAAACACTTTGCAAACTGATGAATTTTTTCTGCTTTCATGTTATTTCTACTCTAAATGAAAACACTTTAAATTATTTTGAAGCAAAGTTTAATGGACATTAATACTCAAGTAACTGAAATAGGTTTGCAGGTTTTAGTTTCCGCCACAAAAAGTGTATGAAACACAATCTTTAAGATGCAAAACATTCAAAAGACATAAAATAATTTATTCGAAGCAATACTTTATTGCTCTATCAGGACTGAATAAAACAGCAACTATATCAATGACCCATTCAGTGAATGGAAACTATACTTTGTAATGATTGGCTAGTAATACAAGTCCCATTGCAATGGAATTCCTAATGGCTCAGATTATTACAATCACTGTTAAACTAAATAGAAACAAGTGCTCTCTGACTATAAAGTTCAGCTATCTCCCAGTTATACTCACCATTTATCATGCCCCCACAGAGTTCTCTTATATGTTGTTCACTGGCCTCTTTGCCCTGCAATTGACAAAAGAATCCTGCTTTACACAAAATCATATTATTGATTGTTATCAAACTATTGATCCCAGAAATAAACTTATTTCTAACGGACTGCAAAATAAAGCAGAAGAGTTTTTATTAAGAAGAAAGAGTAGTCTCTTGAGAAAATATTAGCTTCAGCCTTAAGGTCCTGGGGTGGTGGTAATATTAATGAAGTTGATTTTAAAGCTAGTGGGAATGTTGTGGAGCTAATGTTCCAAGTCATATATTTAATTTGTTGTTTATTTGGCCTTTATTGAAAAGTGAAACTCAAGCTCGGGGAAAATAACAAACCAAAACCTAATGTGAGTAATACTATAATGACCCAACAGGAGACAGGTTTGCATTTTAAAGTTATTGACTGCTATCAATTCACTTTCTTAGCGCTATCACAGTTATGGAGAACAAACATGACTTCACACATCGCATCCAACCCCAGTGAATGCAGGTAACTCCTAATAACACATCACACTGAGAGGAAACTAATCCTTAAAAGGTACACGTTTTTGGAAATGGGTCTTAATTCTGTGCTCGCAAATGTTGGGTGTGCACCTGTTTGTACAAATAAACTGCTTCTGCAAATCTGCTAGTTCGATGTGCAGTTACCTGATTTGCATGCACAAATGCCAGTGGTGGAAGTGCAAAATTAGAAGCTGGTCTAATGCTGGTGACTTTTAATTTGTTCATGTTTGTGCCCTCATTTGCAATTCTGGGCACAGTCATTTGCACCTGCAAAGCTAAAGTCCAGGTTAAAAGCCTCTTTAACTTTGGTCCATAATGTTTAAATGTTAAAATCCACTGGGCTAGGCCTTTTCTTTTCTGATCTGACCAAACAGTTGCCAACATTAACACACTGGAACCAATGCCCTCTGAGAACACTTAGCAATTGAGACTTACACCATTTAGTGTTACCCTTAAGACAAATTATAGAAGGCAGGCCAAGCTCCAATTATCTATTTACATTTTTAGGTTACTTTAGTGCTGTATTGACAGCCTTGGAGATGCTCTGTTCTGTGAATAAATATAGACTAACATAGGTAGTGTCAGTGCATGCTTCTTCAGCACTATTTCAGCATGACTTAACCCTAACTCTGGAGGGACAAGCAGGTAGTTCAGTCTCCATGCCCTATTCATTCTTTGGCCTTCTGATGGGACCACCCCAAGGGAACCAATTAATACCAGCTGTGATGTAGTTTTGGTGGTGTGGACACTTGTCCATTGGGAACTGGACTGAGAACACCAAACACATTTCACACAGGCCTCTGAGGGTATATCAACACTGAAATGTAAGCCCAGGGTTAGTAGAACTCGAGTTAACAGACACTGGGTTTGTTAATCTAGCATTTGAGGGTCTACACTCATTTGTAATCCGAGGTTAGGAATTGCAGACCTTGCATTTCATCCTGGGACTCCAGCATCGGCACTGCATTATCCGGGCTCACGTTCACCCATATCCCAGACTTCCTAGTGCCCTCCTAAATTGTGGCCACTCTAGCCATTTGTTCATGGTGCAGTGTGGGAAAACTTGACTGTCCACAAAACTTGACTATCCGGAGGACAAACAAAGTTGGCCTGTGGGATACTTTTGGCAGACTTCCAGAGCACAAGTCCAGTGGAGCTACATCACACTGCAAAGCAATAGGGCTTGAACTCTAGGTCCCGGCTTAACTCAAGTCAGACCCACCATCCCTGTGGGGTCCTGGGACCCTGGGTCTGAGCCCGGGGTTCATGTGATTTGTATGTAGACAGAATTGGGGTTAGACTTAAACCATATTTTGAACCCTGGGTTTATATTGCAGGACACACCTTGAATGTCCTTGAGATGGTAACTTTCATTCACTTCTCCCCTGCACCAGATTTGAACCAGCAACCTAGAGTTACAAAGTTACATACCCTATTACAAATTCCCTGACCATCCAGCCTCCAGAGGCTGGCATTTTTATTTATTTCCGCCATTAAGGACCTCTTCTTTATTGACTTATAGCAAAGGAGATCTTTCCTCTCAGCCCATTAGCCTGATTTGCTTCATAATACCCATCACAGGTACTGATGCTGCAAGTACTGGAAGACTTGTCCATTAGTGAACAACTGGGTGAAAACTTATTTTGTAAACTTATTCTAAACAGAGTCAACCCTGCACCCAAAGTCCAGCGTAACCAGTACGGCCTATTACCCATTCATTCATTTCCAATGCAGGACTGTGCTCAAGGAACAGATGATACTTACTGGAGGGCCAGGTTTTCCAGTAATGCCGGGGATACCTTGATCTCCCTGGTAGCCCATAGGTCCTGGATGACCGGGAATCCCTTGCACACCAGAAGTCCCGTTAGGTCCTTGTATACCTTTAGGACCTAGCTCGCCTCTGTTTCCTGACTAAGGAGGAAGAAAAACCAAATAGCTTAAAACAGCAGGCTCAGCATATTGTTATTCTTCCATAGTATTTCTTTGTTAAGCGTTTCTTCTGGCTTCCTTCTTTTCTCTCTTACTGACATAGTGGCTACGCTGACCATGTATGTTTCTCATCTCGCATTTATGGGTTTACCATGGGCTCTATCATGATAGACAGTAATTGGTCCTGCCATGAGGGCAGGGGGCTGGACTCCATGACCTCTCGAGGTCCCTTCCAGCCCTAGAATCTATGAATCTATGATTATGATGCCTGTTTTAGGCCATATCCTTGCTATAGTTCAAGCAGTGCTAGCAGCAACGGACCGGTATTCAAACCGTTCTAGTGACATAAACAAGCCACAAAGTAGCAGCTTTACAGCCTGGTTCTCAGAAGAACACCATTCTGGGAAACCAGGCCAGAACCAGCTCGCTTGCTTTCCACCGTAGCGTGGACAGGGCCTTTGATTTCAAGTGCAGAGACCTAACTGTTCCTGCCTTTTGGTATGTCACCATGATAGCGACAGCAATTAATACCGTCTCGAGGGTGCTGCTTATCTTACCCTTCCCAGGGCCAAATTTCTGTCTCATCAAGAAGGGTCGGGAAACAGCAAGTGACGTGCTAAGAGTTTTGAATAAATTGTTTTCCACATTAGGCATTTTCAGCAATAATCAACGGGACTACCCCTGTGGGTAAAGTTAAGCCTGTGCTTAAGCGCATTGGTGGACGGGGCTCATTCTGCACTGCTGAGCTTTTCCTCCTACAGACAGATGGGGGATTTACACACAGAACTTAGGTAGCCATCCTTGAAGACTGGCCCCAAAGTGAGCATGAAAAATCACAAAGGTCAACACTCGGGTCACCGAATGGCTATATTAATGGGCCAGAGCCCCAAATAAAAGACAATGCCACCCTTGATGCTGCATAACCCAGTGAGATCAGAAGCTACATCGGGATGCGATAAGCACATTTGTTTGCTTAACGTTTCTGTGACTCTCAGTCTGAAATGGATGACACTTACCTCTCCCTTTTGTCCCGGGGGGCCGAACGGACCCTACAAAAAAGGGGGAAGTTTGATTTTATTCTTCTCTAAAGAACAATAATCAGTTGCAAAGTAAACATGTAAAAGCAGATCCTTAAGCGCTTGGAAGCAGGGACCACCACTGTGTACGATACCTAATGTAACGGGATTCCTCAGCAGGGTCTGTGAGTTCTACATCAATGCAAATAACAATACTGCAGACAGGGACATAGCCCAAGGAAGCCAAAGGGCACGGATAGGATAACCCCACTGGGATCTTTCAACTCGGGGCCTGGGACCCAAAATTGGGTGGCCAGAATGTTACAAAGGGTCGCATGGCAGCTCCTGTCCCACGGGGCTGGCTGGGCTGACCTCCCTGCTCCAGGCACTGCATCCTCTGGGATCCCAGTGCCACTCAGCTTTGGCCCAGCCGTCAAGATGACGGGAGCCTGAGGAGGCCAAATTTGAGTGAGCGGCCCTGGAACCCCATGAGCCAGGTCACAACTCCACTCACACAACCGCAATGCCGAGAGCCAAGCGCAGCCAGCCCCACAGCACGGGAGCTGCCACTGTGGGGTGAGTGCCAGGCAGGACCCAACCCCCGCCACACATTAGGGGGCAGGATCCGACTGAAACCACCCAGCGCCTCCATCCCCAGGTCCTGACAAGCCATAAACATTTACAAATGGATCCTGAGCCCCCCAAAGGTTGAGAACCACTGTGCACCCTGCCGAGCAGTGCTGGGTTCATGTGGTCAGCAGTGCAATTCCCCTTCCCGCCGGAGGGTAGGGTGCAGCGACAGTGGTTGCAAGGGTAGGGTGGAGGGGCTCATGGTAAGGGGATAAAACAGGTTCAGGGCTGGACGGCACTTGTGAGGAACAACTGATCAGTTTAGTTTTACTAGTAAAACTAGAGGATTCCTCACCTCTGTAGACGGGGATTCATCATTAGACCCACACAGATCAGGGCTGAACTGACAGTGATCGCCTCCATTGAACCAAGGTGTGGAAAGCCTAAATCCCCAAGAACAGAAGGCACTGTCAGCTTCTGTGCACTGTGCAGTGCATCTGCTCTCCCCGAGGGGCAGAAATAACGAATGAGGAATCCCTGGCTATACACGTGAGGAATCCTCCTCTAGTTTTACTAGTAAAACTAAAATGGGCATAGTGCTGATGGTGAACGGAATACTTGGTTTGGTTTCACAAGACACACGTCTCTTTTCACAATCAGTAGTGTAACTAGCCTTTGGAGCCCTTGTGTATTCAACGCTCGCAGGTTTGAATAGTCATGGGTTCGTTAATCTCTGGGCTGCCACTGTTTGATATGTTAATTTTGTTTTGTTTAAATGACACCTACCAGTTCTCCTTTGTCTCCTGGCAGGCCATCAGCTCCAGCAGTGCCCTGAAAATGAGGCACAACAGTTAACACGCGAGAACCTCACCAGTGGGTTTGCAATTGTGATTCACAAACATGCGCTGCACTTTCCAAGTGGGATTTACCCAGTCCTTTGAGCCCCGAGTACCTTCAACTCCTACTGGGAGCAGAGAGGATTCAGTGCCTTGTTGCTGTTACAATGGGAGAGTTTTCTGACTTGGCAAATAGATACGGCAAAATTACACTCCACAATAGCTGTTCCGCTGCTCTGCATGGCAACCATGATAACAGGCAGCCTTCTGCAAGAACTAGGAGCCCTTTGCATCAAACTCGCTGTGGCAAAAAGTTACTTCTAGAGTGACTGGAGCAAGGGCTGAACCCATAGGAGCCAGGGACCTGGCAAGTGCTGAGGAGCACCAATGAAGCCATAACTGGTGTCCACAGTTAACACTCTTCACTCCAGGAAGAAAGTTCCATGGTAAGTCTGTTCATCAGACAAAATTCCTTGCTTAAACCAGGACGTGACCCCAAAGCAGCTGGTTACATTAATTCAGATGGAATATATGGGCCTAAAGCATTAAGGTGACCATGTTAACAAGACCCTGTTACGGTTTAACGTTAAAGGTTTGGGGTTTGGTATACAGAGACTTAGCATGGTTAGTAGCATAGCAAACCATTAAACATTATTTTAACCTTTTATTAAAGATACAGAAAAGAAGGAAAAACAAGTAAAGCATTTGAAATGTAAAGTATTAAGTAAGGCTTTCATTTTCACAATATATATTAATTTATTTATTTTAGCTGGAGAGAGTTTTTAGGCGGGAAAACCCCCTTTGACTGACAGTTTTTTAGACGCTATTAAAGATAGTATTAACTGTCCTTTTTGGGGGAAAGAGACGTTTGCTGAAATGGGCTGGAGCTTTCATTGCTGCTGTTGTTAAAGTCTGATCCCGTTTCCTAAGAAAACCAAACAAGACAGACAGACAGACACAAAGAGAGAAAAGAACAGCAAATATAGAAAATATAGCTTCCATATCTGGTGTTTGACTTCCACTTGCAACCTCGCTGCTGGAAAAAAGGGCCCAGCACACTGTTTTATTAGTCACTTTGAGCTCTGGCAAACTTATACCAGCATTGGGCTGTTTAGGGCATTGATTTTCGTTGCCCCTTTCTGGTCACAGGCTTACAGCAGTGTCGCAAATTATGCAGTGTTGGCCAGCTACGCCAGACTTTAATTAGACAAAAGGAAAAAGGAGAGGGATAGGAAAGAGGAGAAACAGGTGGAGAAGGAAAAGGACACACGGGTGGGGGGGAAAGAGAGAAAGACAAAGTCTCAAGTATGTGGGACTTGGTATTTAGCTAGAGCCGGTGGAAATGGCAGTGTTATTTGGGTTCCGTTTTTTGGCCTGGTTTGGTCAAAACAACTTTTAGAATTGGGATGAAGACGGTCCGGGGTTCCAGGAGATGGTGGGGGTAGCAGCCAAGATGGTGAAGCTCACTCCAGTAGCCAATTTTTCTCCCCAAATTCTCTTTCTTTAAAGACCCCAAAAGGGAGTGATGGGTGGAATAGTCCCTTCCCTCATTATTTTGTCCACCAATTAGGCCTAATTTCTGACACACCAATTTTGGATCATTGATTTTTGGTCTCACACTGTCCAATTTTCCAAGCATGATTTCAACAGAATCCTTGAGGCCTTTTTGTATGGACTAATTCAGTCTCTCTGTGCTTTTGTATCTTTTCCCATCAACATCTGTTATTAGGTTATTGTAACATCTTATGAACTTACACCCACTTTTCACAGTTAAGCTCACAATTCGGGTAAATTCGTAGGTCCAAAGATCACAGCAAGCCTCTGAAATAAAGTGCATGCCAGGGAACTATTCACAAGCCCTTACAAAAAATAAAATCTAAACGTCAACAGTCACAAACTTGGGGTCTACCCAAAATCGGGCCTGGGTGTTTCCAGTGTGTTTGAAACCAGGCGGCGAATTATTAAGTTGCAGCTTTATTTCAGAGTTGGACTCATACGAGGACAAAAGTTTCCCAAGAGCCATTCGGTGAACAGCCCTGTACAGACATGTTAAGCCACAATATATAATCCCTTTTCCTTTAAACCAACAGATGGCGCTTGTTACTCAAGTAGGAATAGAGACACTATATACAGAGCTACCCGTTGGTATGTGCAGGGTTTACACATTTCAGAATAGCACAACAACATGGCTTGGGTATTGCACACAGTTACAGCAGATAATAAACATCATTGTGCTGATGGTACAGATTGGGACTAGAAGCCTCTTTTAGATTTAGGATTCACAAACCCTGTTGAACTTAAACTGATCCTGCCCTTAGAAAGCAACAAAAGGAGGATAGGAGGCAAAATTGCAATTTATAAACCGTTGCTGGGAGTGCGTTCCATTTTCTGCAGAGATAAGCCACATTCCTCCACTGGTCTAAGTTATACATTTCAAGGAAGCTCATCAATTGCTTCAATCCAAACGTGAAAGTTTAGAAGAAAAAGTTTATTAAGGGTTAAATGTTCGCTAGGGTGACCAGATGTCCCGATTTTATAGGGACAGTCCCGATTTTTGTGTCTTTTTCTTATATAGGCTCCTATTGCCCCCCACCCCCTGTCCTGATTTTTCACACTTACTGTCTGGTCACCCTAAATGTTCCTAGTCCCTACATACTTAATCATTGGGGGTAAACCTTGCTTGACCACTCACGTGGGTAGCCCCCTGTGAAGACTATAGGCCGACTTGTGTGAGTTAGGTGAGCAAGATTTGGCCCCAAGCAGTTTACTTGCCACGTACTGTGACTGGAAGATAGACACAGGATACTGAGCGTGGCATTTCGAGACACCTTTATTAAAATAAAATCCATTGAGCACACGCAGAAGAAAGATGTGTTCGCTGTGTCTGCTGCATAACCTGTTCATTTGAATTGGGAGGAAAGCTGGTAATGCTGTTGAAGAGCTGTGATCAAGCTACAGTTAAATCCTATTAGTTGAATAAAATGGGTAAATAACCAGAAAAGGAAAGACCAACCCTTCGCTCACCTGGTTACCTTTGGGACCGGAAACTCCACCCGAACCCTGTTAACAAGAAAAAGGGAGAATAAGCACGGAACTGTTATTTTCCCAGGCATTCCTAGCACAGTCAGATGCTCACTCGCCCAGTGAGGGGTGGGAAAACTAATCCTGTAATTGCCAGCTAAGACAAAGAGGCAAGACAGGGATCAGAACTCATTTGTATTGCTTAGAAGCAACAAGAGATTTTAGCGTGCCGTTTGTTTTGCAGCAATATTCTGCGGTCACTGTGGTTCGTATTTCTTTCTTGACGGTTACTGTACACATAAGCCACAAGATGACACGTCACATTTTCCTTCTCTGAATTGGCTCCCCCACCTCATCTCCCACATGACCTATTCAACCTGCCAGCCATTAAAAAAACTTTAATGAAGTGGGTCTCAATGTTTGAGGGCCCCTCCCCACCTGCCTTCCATTCATTCCCTGTGGCCGCTAACAGTAAACTGTGGCCATTGCAAGGCTTTTCCTTATGGGATACTCTCTTCATACTGTCCTTGTTAATTCACTGAACAAAACTAAAATGACGTGTGCATTTAATTCTGTCCCTTTACATCAGACTCACCTTCCTCGCTCACCCCTGGGTAAGGTTCCTTTCCCTCCCTTCCCCCAGGCATGTAAAATATTCTTAGATTTTTTTATCATCATGGTATAGCGTAGGAGAGTGGATTTTTGTGCCAGGACTAGTGAATGTTCATAAGAGTTTTGCAAGGCCTCTATTACTATGTCCATTTTCACAAGGGTTTAGGGTTAGCTGTTCCTGACTTTGGCATCCACAGAGAAGCATGACTTGGGAACTTGCTGGTAAGGGACCCACCTTGTCTGGTATCCTGTTTTAAGTGGCAGGGTCAGATGTCCATAGGAATAAAGCAACTTAATTATAAACCTAGGGGTAATTTAGCCAGTCTGAAGAAACATCCCAAGAACAACCATGCCTATTTAGCATTCAAAAGGAGAATGAATTTGCAGTCCTGGCCTGTGACTTTGGATCCATCTAACAAAGCCGGGAGCTAATTCAAGTTTTGAAGACCGTGGTCTTTTCTGCAATGCACTGTTGGATGGGTTCCATTATTGTAGTCTTAGAACAGTGGTTTTATGGCACATTCATCAATTTGGCAATTGGGAAATATGTGATTTTTTTCATAGCTGGCTCTAGAAACTTCCAGCAGAACAACGTGATAGAACAAACACATAGAATTAGCGGGTGTCATTTCATTAAAGTCAAGCCCTGAAGATCAATTAAAAAACTGAAAGTTCTATTAAAACATTTCCCTCCTAAAATAACTCAGAGGTAAGAAGCCAGAAGGTAGAAATGAATCTGGATATTTATAACTTTCTTTTTAAATGAACCAGGGGCAAATGCAATATTATTCCTGAAACCCTGTGACAGGGCTGCTACTTTTTTACAGTTACTTGTTCTCTGTTCGCTCATTTTTAACAGGGCCATCGTTCTAAAGGGAGGCGTCATCTCCAAAACTACATTTTTCATTGTGGCGATTCTCTGAACCCGTGCAGCGATCCTCATCTCTACAGTACGCCTGCTGTTGTAGGGTCCAGACCCTGAGCCCCTTGTGACTGAGACGCATAAATCTCAACACAAGATTCTTCCAGGTCTAACACAGAGGTCCATTGTGAAATCCCTGGTGCCCAGGGGTGATTATTTACACAGAGACTTTACCTACAAGCTGGAGTGAAGGAAGCCACGGAACACATGGCTACTGTTCTCCTGCAGGCTGTGGACAACTGACATTCATTTCTGCCCTGCTGGCTTCTTGTCAACGAGAATAATTTTATTTAAATCCAACGGCTGAATTTATTTTTAAGTTCTGGCCTTGCAGGGCCCAGGTATGTTTCCGTTTTTTTTTTTAAATCATTTTTTTCCTTTACAAAGTCCTAATTAAATATTCTAAATGACTAAAATGCAGCTCTCCTGTGAGCATGGAGATCTTGCACTTTGAGGAAATCTGCATAGAGAGCAGGTATAGTAAACCCACTTCGGCTCTGTGTCCATTGCAAACAAATAGTCCAATCTGGCTGGGATAGGATCTGGAAAATCTTGTTGAAATAAACTATTCAGTGTAAACATAATGGGGCTTCTAGGAATGGAGATGCAGCGCTGGAAACAGGGCTGGCTCAAGGCAGCAGCCGACCAAGCACGTCCTTGGGGTGGCACCTTCTAAGGGGCGGCCAATCTTGGGGCGGTGCTTGGTGTTTTTTTTGTTTTTGTTTCACTGGGGCGGCGCTCAGGGGAGGGCAGGGTGGGGCGGCGCGGTGGGGGGGCTTGTTTCGGCAGGGCGGCGCTCGGTTTTGGGGGTTTTTTTGCTTAGGAGGGAGCGGTGCTCAATTTTTTTTTCTGCTTGGGGCGGCAAAAGAGTTAGAGCTGGCCCTGACTGGAAATGCTGATTAGCTCATGATTTCCCTCCCTTTTCCATCTCTAACTCCTATGATTGAGGGTTGGCTGTTTGTTTTTTACAATAGATCAGTAAAAGCCTGATTTGTCATGATCATCCTGCTGAGGCTGACATCAGGAAGCATAAAGGAATGGTTCAGTTTATTAATCAGTTGAACCTAAATATCAAGACATATGAACTTGGCCTATCCAAGCGGATCTTTTATCTTAGATATTATATGGCCCCCCTGTGCCATAGTATCTGTGTGCCTCACAATTTTTAATGTAGCCTTATCAGGCAGGACAGTGCTATTATCCCCATTTTACAGAAGGGGAATAGAGACACAGAGAGCGTAAGTGACTTGCCCAAGGTCACACACAGTCTGTGGTGGAGCAGGGAATTGAACCCAGGTCTTTGAAGCATTAGACCTTCTTATTCTCTTATTTATATGAGCTGAATGCTATTGTGTGCTTGATTTTCAGCTACAAAGCCCCTAACTTTGCAGGAGAAGTTTTGCACTTGCAATGAACTTCAAGTGCAAACGGTAAAATGTAGACATCCAAGGACATTTACCCTTGCAAGCCAGCAAGTTAGGTATCTAACCGCTACCTCTTGCACTTGCAATTTGTTGCAGGCCCAGTTATTTATCCGTATAAAACTGAATGTTCAAAAATGGAGGTAAGGTTCAAAACGAGGCTCTGAACATTTTAAGGGGCACTGCCAAGTCCACATGTGATGTTTGCTCCTTGTGTTCCATCGTCTATCTGGCAGGGAGCACAGGACAGCGCAGTTCTGCTGGGTTTACATTATTGTCACTAGCATCATCCGATTTATGGGCAATAGCTGTAGCTTTGAAAGACCTGGGGGAAATCCCAATGAGCAAACCGATTGCTTTGTTGCATAATCGACCATTAGGGAAAAAATGAGTAAGTGCTAGTACATTAAACTGAGCAGAGACAGGTAGACACTGCTGACATAGACCCCGATGGTGGGAAATCTGCCATATAGGAAAGTTCTCCTCTCTGTCGGAGGGTCCCCATAAAGGGACAGTACATCACTCAAAGTGGAAGGAACGGGCCAGGGAGGGGGTATAGTGAGGGCTGCTCTCTTTCAGGCCAGCCTCTCAGGAGCAAACAAAGTAAGAAATGGTTATTAACAAGAAAAAAAGGGTCAAAATCGGAACAAAACCTGTCAATTGACTTGAACCAAAACCGGCTCCAGATTTTCGGTTCATGACCATTTTCAAGATTTTGACTTCTCACCATGATTTGGTATGGGAACGTAGTTTGAGACCCCAGGAGTTTTTGCAGGATGGTACAAACGTTTCCTGCCCAGCTCTACTTACCCGGTCACCAAATTCACCACGAATCCCCGTCGGGCCAGGGAGTCCAGGTTCCCCACTGGCACCTTTGCGGCCCTATAGGGAAAACAAAGGAAAGACAAGAGACCTTGCACCTGTTAACATCCCAAGAGTTCACCAGTCTCCATGTCGATTTCCTGAACAAAGTCATTAATTCCAGATTCCCTTTTTCCTTCTTTACTCTCCCGAGTCCCAACGACTATCCCTGTCCTTCCTCTCCCCTTCCAGACCCCAATACCGCTCTTCCCTTTCCTCATGTCCTTGCTTGCTGGCCCTGCCCTTCCCCTCTTACTGGGGGAAGGCATTTCGAGATACTCCAGTCCAATCTCTTGCAGATCATCGATAGCATTAGCATAGGTTGCTTAGCAGCTACGATAAGGTCATCTGGGTGCACCAACAGAACCAAATTTGGGAGTCAGGAAGCAAGGAAGCTTCAGTATGAGGAATCTCCATGGGCCACGGATGATAGAGCCCTGACTGCTCTGCATGATCAGTACACTGAGAACTGTATGAAAATCTGCAGATCTTTTCATTCAAAGCAGCTTTATATGTAAGGCTGGCCTGCTGGCTTCTTGATGACATGTGCATAGCCATGTGAAAGGCTTGGGTCTGAGCACTCCCTGACAAGAGAGGCTGGATGTGCTGCAGATAAGGGAGCGCTTGCTGATGCTCCAGAGCTCTGGACAATTCAGGTGTTTTCCTGCTCAGTCCTTGGACGGGTCTACACTTGGAAGGCTTTGCCGACACGGCTATACCACTGTACTCTCTCAGCAAAGCACTCCGATGGGGCTGCAGCTTACAATGGCAAAACTGCACTTTTGCCGGCATCACTATCCAGCCCCACCCCGAGTGAAGTAAGTTATACTGGCAAAAGCGCAGTTTTGCCGGTATAACTGCGTCTCCACTTGGGGCTTTTGCTGGCCCTGCTCTGTTGGTCTGGGACCCCAGCTCATCACCGACATAACTATGCTGGGACAAGTTTGTAGTGTAGACCTGGCCCTAGCCACTTTTTGGCTGGAGAGGGGAAAGTAGCTGCAAGGTAGTATCTTGGGAGTGGGGATGATGGGATTAAAGGAGGAGTCCCCAGGAGTAGCACAGGGGACACTCAAGACAAATAGGTTGGGAATATCCAGGTGAAGGAGGATATAAAATGATCAGATCTAAAAGACTTCCTCTGCATTTGTGAAATAAAGACAGTGTTTGTTCTTGCAGTGGCTATTGTAGTATTTGGGCTACTACTCTTTCCTAGCTCCCCCTTTCACTGTGTTATATTAACGAAGGCATTAAGTATGTTCTGATTAATTGAAATCCAGTCCCTCCAATAATTTGTCACTATCACCTAATTTTCTTTGCCAGAAGTTTGCCCGGACACCAAACGATTATAACCTGGTGTGTGCTAAATTGCCCAAATTTCCAGCTTACTGACCTGAAAGCCTCTTACACCTGGGGCTCCCAATGGACCCTGAAGCCCAAGTGCGCCCTGAGGAAGAGAAGAATAAGCATTATTAAGAAAGATAATTCACAACCAATTGAGTCATGAACACAATTAAATTGTCTTTGTTGTAACAACAGAAAGCAGGCAGTCCTGCGGTATAGAAGTCTTTCTAAAAGCCACGTTGATGGATGGCCATTATTACAATGCAGCTCGCTGCTTATTGAATTTTATTCCTATGATTGCCATTAACAATAACGATTCTCTCTGTTTTACTCAATGCTTAGATTCATTTGGTTCTTATGAATGCAAGGGCCTAAGTGGCCCTGGCTAGAGATAGGCACAGTGGGACACCTACTGTGCAAATTTCTCCTAGACACACAGCCCTGAGAATATGCCAGTACAGACCTGCCACCCCAGTTCTGAATGGATCCAGTTAATTGGCCTGATTCAGCAAGGAAGGGAAGCAGGTGTCTAATTTTAAGCACATGACTAATCGCACTGAAATCAACGGGTGCTTTCTGACCGTGACACGCTAAATGGTGCTTTTGTGAAGGATACACCTGATCATTCCCTTGAGATTTCAGGGTTAATATAGGGGGAAGACCTTCAAATTAGTGGCCATGGCTTTTTACACCTTAACAGGGTCTTTATGAGATATCATTCTAAGTCACAGGAACTGAAAACACAAGACAATCCCTTTGCACCTTTTCCAATTCACAGATCATTTTGTTCTTAGTAGGTTGACACACATGCTTGCTGGGAAAGAGGTTTGGGGGGTGGGGTGGGGAATGGTAGAAGGAGTTCCAAGCAACTCTGGCAGTGACTATATATCTCATATTTAATTGCATACAGATTAAGCTAACTAATTCACTGAACCGGTTTTCAACTCTTACTGAACTGTCAGATGAAGTTAGGAAGAAAACCGGTAATTAAAGGAACAGACTGTGTGGATCGGCAATTTGAAAACCTGGGGCCTGATTTCCAGACGAATTGAGTGTCCACCACTACAAGTGAAGCAAATAGGAGTTTTGAATGTCCCAAGGCATTGCAAGCGTGCAGCCCCTCTGGAAGCCAGGAACCTGGGTGCCCAGCCTGCCCCCTTGAAATACACACATGCAAATACAAAATGCCATTTTTATACAGCCACTCCACTGACTATAATGACACTTTCATGGCTCTCATTTTTTGTTTCGGCTTTCATTTTCTCATTTAACTTTGGAACTGTGTTACTTACAGCTCTACTAGAGTTTTCTGCAAGACACTTTACAAAGCAAAGCTGTATGGTATTGAAAATGACTTATGTGGCAATTCTTTTAAATAGTCTAAGCCAGATCCTGATCTCCATTGAAGTCAGTGGAGTTACTCTGGAGTGACACAGGTATAAGTAAAGCCTTGTCTATATTTGAAAAGTGAACGGGTTTAACCAAACCAATTTAGTTAAACCGATACAAACCCCTAATGTAAACTCACTTACACCAGTTTAACCCTCTCTCATATCGATTTTGCATAAGTTACTTACTGACACAAGTTAGTAGAAATAAGCGTGGGTTAAGCTGATGTTAGTGTACCTGACTTAGAGGTTTTCTCCAGTTTAACTTGATGTAGTTATACCAGTGGACTTTTCTTGTATAGATGAGGCCTGAGATGAGAATCTGGCACTTTCCCAGTACATTCCTTATTATTTATTTTTTATTTTTTTGCTTTTCCAACCAAATATCTATTTTTTCCCCTGTCCAATTTGACTTTGAAATTTGAGGACATAAAACAAATATTTTTTGTAACTCTAAGGTTTATTTCCTTAGACTTCCTGTAGGTTTCCTGATTTCAAAAATACTTAAAGAAGATCAAACCCCCCTCTAAGTTCAGGCCCAGCCAATAGGAAAATACATGGTGTCCTGGAATTTTTAATATTGTGAACAAAGCCAGTTTTTTATTTTACACCATTCTGCAGGAACACAATGGGCAGAAATGCAATTATTTGTAGACTCTTCCTTCATTACAGCGTTCATAGCTCTTTATTCCCTGTGCTCTGCGACAATGCTGAGAATGGATATGAAGCATCCTGTTTTGGACCCAAGACTGGATGAGATGCTTCAAACCAGAAATTCTTTACAATTTACAGGTGAGGGGAAAAACCCAAGCGATTGGAGCTGGGCAAAACCCCACTGTTTCATTTCACACAAACATTAGCTTCCTTTTCAAAATCCCCACAGGTTTGTGCTGTTTAGTATCAGGATCTGAACGAACTCCCGAAATGAAATTTCGTTATAAACGGGCACAACTTTGCACAAAAGGGTGCAATGGGCTCTCTGATGTGTGCAAACCTTTCGACACACCCTCTACTTCAAGGCTGTCACTAAACTAGGTGAGTTGGAGGATTTCAAATTTTGTTGTAAAAATTTTCCACAGCTGTGAGATTTGATAATGGGCTCTTTAAATCTAGCAGACAACGGCCCAACGGCTGGAAGTTGAAGGTAAACAAGTTCAGAATGGAAACACAGCATGCATTTTTAGCAGTGAGGGTCATTAACCATGGGAAAAATTTACCAAGGGCTGTGGTGGATTCTCCATCACTGGCAATTTTAAACTCAAGAGTGGATGTTTTTCTAACAGATCTGCTCCAGTTCAAACAGGAATTATTTTGAGGCAGTTCTCTGGCCTGTGTTCTGCACGAGGTCAGACTAGATGATCACAGTGGTCCCTTCTGGCCTTAGGATCTCGGAATGACACCTAAAAGGGACGGCTTTCACGTTCCAGAATAACCCTTATTATTACCAAATCAAGAAGGTGCTGATTGTCCAAGCTGCTATCATGTAAGGGCACCAGCCACATGAATCACATGGGACAAATTCTCCTCTCCGTTACTTCAATGTAAATGCGGAATAAGCACGGTGACTTCAGTTTGGTTACTCCACATTTACACTGGGGTAAAAGAGAGGAGACCTTGGCCCGTTTACTTTGGGCTAAATTCTCTGCTGGTGTAAATCCATGGACGTTACGCCAGTAGAGGATGTAGCCTGCTATTTCAGCTTGATGGTGGCTCTGAAGATTGATAACAGAGCTGTGTTTTAACTGCAGAAAGGTTATACTTGAAGAAACAATGTTCTACTTACAGATGATCCTCTAGGTCCGGGCTCTCCTCTGTCACCAGGGATACCGGCATCACCCTATCAACAATATCAAAAAGTCATCTGTGCTGTTCTTCAGGTGGGAACGCCACCCTTCCCAACCCACTGTAAAACCATTGCACAAATATATCATTCATGTCTCACAGCACTGTCAGTTCATGGGTATCTGCTAGTTAATAAATTAAAACAACAACAATACCTAGCTCTTATATAGCACTTGTCATCCATAGATCTCAAACTGCTTTACAAAGGAGGTCAGTATCATTAGCCCCATTTTACAGAATGGTAAACTGAGGCAGGGAGCAGAGAAGTGACTTGCCCCAGGTCACGCAGCAGGCCAATGGCAGAGCCAAGAATCCCAGTCCAGTGTACTATCCACTAGGGCACACTGCCTCCTTAGGCCTTTTTAACCCCACTGCAGCTGAGTAAGAAGTATTTGAGTTTTCTAAAGAACTAACATGGGACTTACATCCCGCTCCCCAGATAAAAATCACACATAATGTTTCTACATCTTCAAGTGAAGGACTGGTTTGTCAGCCCTCATTACCACACTGCATACACATACTTATTATATATCTTTGTATAAAACACGTGTGTGTGTGTGTGTGTGTGTGTGTGTGTGTGTGTGTGTGTGTGTGTGTGTGTGAGAGAGAGTGAGTGAGTGAGTGAGAGAGAGAGAGAGAGACACACACTCATATCACTGATTACGGAGATGCCAAGCTCAATTGTGCCAGAGAAGCAGTGCATGAGCTCAAGCTTAGTGGTGGAATTTAAGAGGCACTGAATAGAGTTTGTGATATATGTAAAGATGTGGAGATACCTACAGGGATACCGGGCTCTCCTGATGGACCTGCCTCTCCCATCTCTCCAGGACTACCCTGTAGTGGGGAAAAAAAAACAGTCAACTGGGCGGAACTTCATAGTCACTTCTGTAACTTCCCTACCAACCAGCTGGAAGGAAAAGGATGAAATTAAAGTCTTGCTGGGGAGATGAGATAACAAAATGTGCTAAAATACAGCAATAAAACTCCAAGAAGAGAAGAATTCTTATAGCATATAAAACTATAGAACAGTTATGCTAAACTGCACATGCTGGGACTTCCAATATATTATGGAACATCATAAGTGGGAGGAATTTCCTCCTGACCTTAGCCAGTGATCAGTGTACACCCTGAAGCATGAGGATTAGTAGCCTTTGTATATAGTAAATAATAATGAGGCTGATGCTGGATAGAAGATTGAAAGGGAGGTAAAGTCAGAACAAATACATTTTAATGAGCAATTTTATGATGAGTTGCCTCACTCTGTTTCAGATTTTCTTTCATCAAGCATTGCTGAGAGCCAGCCTGGTGTCTCAAAATGTAGGAGCGAAATGCATTGTTGTAAAGATTCCTTGTAGCTTATCTTGAAGGGGACTGTTGATGCAGATTTACCTAGAGCGCCATTTTACACATACTGTGTGGCAGCCATGTCAAGTCTCGTGACTTCAGGGTGAAAGTCTGGCAGCAGAGAGGCAAATTCCAAAATTCTGCCACTGGTAGGGTTATCAGAGGTCCGTTGGCAAGTCTTTGGAATTGAAGCAGACTGTCTGAAGAAACTTGAGGGATCTTCCCACGACTAAACCCCCTGCAGTGGATATTTACTCACTGGAGACTGAACTGCGTATTTTATACTTTTGCATTTCAATTTCCCGAAATACCCATCCAAATGAGATCTTCAAAAGTCCTTTGGAAAAACTCCTGAGAAGGTACAATGTGCACAGCAAGCGGAATAACCACATTGTGTCACCTGAACAGGTGCCTCAAGCAGGTCAGTTTTAAAAAGAAATGCGGGCCCTGATCCCCAAGGACTCAATCCTGTCAATATTTATGCACGTGTTTTCAGCCCTTTAAGTTCAGTGAGACCATTCTGGTGCTCAAAATGAAGCACGTGTGTAAGTGATTGCCAGATGGGGCCTAAAACTGCAGTGCACTAAAATGACACACTTAATAGTTTCCCAGTGAAAACTCATCCTTCACTTACCAGTTCACCCTTTGGACCCTTGTGACCTGGTCTTCCAGGTAGCCCCTGGAAAAAAAAAAATCACAATAACAGAAATGGTGCAGTTTGTAGAAAGTAACATTTACTTTCTACTGTCAGATTAAACATATATGGGCATTTAGAATCACAGGACATACATTTCTATTAGAGACATTTTCCCATGTGAAAACAATGGCAGAAATTACCATCCAGTTCATTATCCAGAGTGCTACCCATACACTTCCCACTGACGATAATGGGAAAGAAAGGCGAACATGAAAAATACAATACTAATAATAGTAGTAGTTGATACTTATATAGCACCTTTCATTCAACAATGCTCAACAAGCTTTACAAAGCAGGGGAGGGGGTAAAAATTTTGATGCCCATTTTACCGATGAAGAAATTGGAGACCAGAGATGTTAAATAATTTGGCCAACAATGTCTTAGAGTAAGTCAGCGTTAGGAATACTGTAGACTCTGGTCTCCCGCCTCCCAATCCAATCCTTAGCCCCTTAGGCTAAGGGATAAATGTTATGATGATGCTAACATTTTTCCTCTGTTTTATTTCTGAAATATTAGGACACATACTAACACCTTGGCGACTTGCCTAGGGTTTCAGCCACTCCACTGCGGTGGCACTCGGGCAGGAGGTGCGCCATTTTCAATTGAGTCACTTCACACTGACGCAGCTGTGACTGACACTAGAATCTGGAGTGTTACTAGTTGATTATCGCCAACTGCAGGGGACAGAATCACTTTACCTTCTCCTAAAGCCCCAACAAAGTCTTTTGGCTGCAGCTGGATTGGATCAGATAATTTCTCTTTAACCGTGTTTCTAGCTATATTGCCATGGTTTACTGTGCGAATACCCCAGATTGTTTCCAGTCTGTATAATATACCGAGCACAGACATCTGGGGTTCTCACCTTGCACCATGGGAAGAGAGTCTTATTCATGGGCTTAAAGGTTTGAAACACATTGTGAGACAAGAGGCCAGATTTTGAAAGATATCTAGGCACCTCCCAGGGTGAACTGGATGCCTCTACGCCTTCCAAAACCTGGCCCAAGGTGAGAAATAGCTGCTCGAGTCCTCCATCCCTGTCAAATGACAGAGAAGTATCACTCCTACATTGGGCAAGATGTTCCGACTCCTTTATGGAAATGATACTGTGGTACTCACAGGAAGTCCGTTTGGCCCCTTCTCTCCAGGAGGACCGACGCGGGCAGCGTCTCCCTGTAAACAACGACAGGTTAAGATGGACAATTGACTGATCTGATGCTATTCACATTAGTCAGGGACGACTCTTCAGCAAACAGATGTTTTACAGGCAGGGTTTATTTCCCATTCACCCAATATTTGTAGAACCCAGACTCACTTGTAATCTTGTGATTTTAGAAAAGCCCCTTTGGATGAATTAATCCCGTTTATGCCCTCTCAGAAAATCTGTGCTCATTTTTATTATCCTACCACACAGTGAGTCGCCTAAACCTTCTGACATTTAAATTCAGTGTTCAAAGTGGGACGTTTTGGATCGGATTCTCCGTTCACAAGCCAGCTTCAAGCCAGTGCATCTCCACGGATTAGGCCTTAGAATTAGTCATTGTGTAATAAAGATCTGTCACTTAACCCTGGTAATATCAGTTAATTCTGTTCATTATGTCACACAATCTTTGGGTTTAATTTCTTGTTGGGATTTTCCCAGGGTGATCAGTATGAACTATCTTCCTCTTCTGTTGTTTTTTCTCCAGGAAAGCCTATACCCGGGCACGGTGAATGACAGCAATTGAAATCTCTCTCTGTTGTGTTGAAATAGGATTTTACAAACCTTCTCACCATCGAGTCCAGGTGTTCCATCTCGTCCATCTTTGCCAGGCATGCCCTGAATAAGCACACGATGCAGAATAAGATTGTGACACAGACACCATCGATTGCAAAGTCTCATGCAAAGGTTCAGAAACGTAAGGATCAGTCAGTCCTTTAATGTTGAATTACAAAGTCCCCCAAAAGTATTAGGCTATGTCTACACTACCGCCGGATCAACGCTCCAGCAATCGATGCACCGGAGGGCGATTTAGCGGGTCTAGTGAAGACCTGCTAAATTGACAGCAGCACGCTCTCCGGTTGACCCCAGTACTCCACCCGGAACGAGAAGAGTATGATAAGTCGACGGGAGACAGCGCGCTGTAGACACCACAGTAAGTCAACCTAAGCTATGTCGACTGTGTAACTTAGGTCAACTTACCACGGTAGTGTAGACATAGCCTTAATGAGCAATAAGTTCCACCGTTGGTTATAGGTTTCACTAACTTTGGATATGATGTTGCAGGTCATCTATTCTTAACCACAATATAAATTCTAGATCATAAAAATATAGCCCCGATTCTAATTCCAGAGAACACATCACTAACAAATTCCACAAACACATACACTTCAGTTACCCAATGTCATCATTACTGTCCATTCTATTTTACATTTTAAGCCAGAACCAGCAAGTGATTTGATTATATTACATTTCAGGGTTACATTTGCAAACGCATCCTCTAAATTTAGCCCTGCAACGTTTTAAGTCTGCAGCCCTTTCCATTTAGAGAGCCGACTGCAGAAACGCTGCTTGCACTTTGAATTGTAGCTGTAACTTTACGGTCAGATTGTGCAGCCTTCACTCTTGCTAGGGGGCAGTCAGGCAAATAGTCCCACCAACTGCAATGGGCCAAATGAACCAATGGGCCAAATTCCAAACTTACTGAGGTCAAAGGGACATTTGCCACTGACATCTACAGAACCCGCTCTGAGCTTGAACATGAGTAGGGGTTCCATAAACTGACCCTCAGCGATCGGGTTCAGATAACTTTGAAAATGTAGCCCTGGATGTGGAGACATCAAACAGAAACAACCTAAGCTCTTCTAATATTTGCTGTATTGTAAAGTCATGAACCAGGGAACAGAGAGACTTGTCCTTTTAAAATCTGACTTACAGGTTCTCCTATGGGTCCACCGGTCCCTGGCGATCCTTTGGGTCCAGGTCTACCCTAGAAACACACAAGTCATTTATCATCCAGTGCTGGAAATATCCAGAGAAACAGCCTTTAGGTAAAAGCATTACATAAATTCAACATTCAAATGTTAACAGTATAGGTTCATTTCATTCAGTTTGTGTTTGACCTTGAGCTATCCATAGATGGATAACTAGCTCATTTAGAGCAGGAGACCAGCAGAAGATGTGTGCTCATCACGTCTCAGCATCAGCAGCCTGATCCAAACGAGGAAACTCCTATTGATATCAATAGGATATCAAGTGTGTTGCTCCACTTAGTGTTCTAAGGCCGAAGGGACTTAGATGGCTAGGCATTTAGAGGCCTAAGTCCAATTGATTTTCAGTGAGACACAGGTTTCTTAGCCACTTTTGAAAATGGGATGTAGCTGATTGGGTCATTTAGACCTGGCAATAGTTAGTGTCAGAATGCCTAGACATCATTACAGATTTGAGCCTTAAAGCTCAGCTTTCTCAGAATGGCTGGGAAAATATCCCTGCTTTCCTCCCTCTCACTTGAGCCCTGCTTGATGGGAAATATCAAGGATTAAATAACTAGTCCGACCAATGGAGCAAGTAAAAGGATTAGGAGGAGTAGAGAAATCTTGCTAAACTCGACTCTTCTTCCAACTGGAACTTCAGACAAAAAGATACAACAAATGATTGAACTGTGTACAAGGTAATATCCTGTCGAAAGCTCTGACCTGTGACCAGATATAATACATGCACAAGTGCACTATTTTCCATGAAGAAAACTTGCAAAAGTTTGTTTCTAAAGATCTTTTCCAGATTTGTTTTAAGAGCAGCAATAATATTTGTAACACTCTGATTCATAGAAATATTAACTACCACAACTTAGCATTTATCCAGTGATTTTCATTCACAGACCCGGAAGTGATTTATAAGGATTAATAGGTATCATCATACCCATTTTACAAAGTGGGAAACTGAGGCACAGAGTGATTAAGTAACTTGCCCAAGGCCACCCAGAGAATTGACAGCAGAACTGGGAACAGAACTATCTTCCATCTCCTGATCAGTAGCAGTTGCTACATAAAGACATTTCAGAAGGATTTCTTGCAAGATTAAGTTGACATGGACCAGGGTCATAACATCTCACACTGGAAGGTAAATGCAGTGCTGTGAGACCCCTTTGGAGCATAAGGTTGAGTTAAACAGATCCAAGGATTCTCCTTGAATCCATCTATGTGTCTCCCACCCAGAAGTGCCTCTCATCCAGAGGCATGAAGGTTGTCAGTTTCTAACCTACCTTGGGAATTTTCGCTTCTGCCAGCAAAGCGACACAAATAGAATGAAAGAGGCAAGCCTTAACACTAGACTTCATGTTCAATGTTTTAGTAGGAAAGTGTTTTATTGCACTTACAGTATCACCTTTGGGCCCTCTGAACCCTTGAGGCCCTTTGTCTCCTCGGTCTCCCTGTAACGATAAAAGAAAACTCATTAACCATCTCCGTCTTGATGACCCACAGTAAGATGGTCTCCATGCTGTTCCCAGGAATTAGCCATGCCGCGCATGAGGGATGCCCACGTTTCCCTAGGAACTCAGCCAGTGATCCCACACAATAGGGACGCTCTTTCCCATGTTCATCTGAAGTACCCTGTTTGTTAAATATGGGCTCCATATAAACCCACAGTGGAGGAGAGGCTTGGTGGCAGGGCAGGCAGGGTGGATGGTGTGGTTACTGGGTCCACAATCCCATGGCTCAAGTGTCCCCAAGTCTTAAAACAGGGACCTATAACTGGACGGTCTAGAGAGACTGGAGATCTGCCCCCAGGTGGGTGTGTGGATTCTGTCCCCCCCCCGCCCCGCAAGCCCATAATAGTTCTCCTGCGCAAATCCCATTCACTCAGGATTTGTGCAAAAGGATGTGTAATTGCATCCTTGGCACAGAACAGAATATTTTACATTGGGAAAAAACGGTCTTCTGGGCTGGGAGCTAAACATGGATCTGGCCAAGAGGAGGGAACCACAGGAGAGCAGAGGTGGAGCTTGGTCAACCTACTCTTACCAAGTAGAACATCTCTGCATGTAGAAGGCGTGAACAAAGCACATAAAAGGGGAGCCCACATCTGCAGAAGAGTGTGTGTGTGGGGGGGGGAAAGGTGGACAATGAAGAACTATGGGAGGTGTTGAACCTATGAGGGCCAGAATGAGAACTTGTAGGCGGTTGGGGAGGAGAGCATGAAATCTGGGGCAGGGGAGATGATGTAGCTCTTGGGGGGGGGGACAAAGGGCTGAGGAAGACGGGAGAGGTACCAGTGGGAACCAGGAAGGTCTTTGTGGAAATACAATTGAGTGTGCACATCTCACTCAGTGAGCACTGTGCTGATGCATTATTTCTGGTGAGGGAACTGGGCAGTTCTGTTGTTCGCTGGCAGTGGGAGGTTTGGCCTGGTGAAAGCAAGCATTAGGCATCCATGGTGACATTAGAGGCCATGGCCATGAGGATTCAAAGGAAACTCTACAAAAGTAAGGATGGATACATACTGCTTTCCCTGGAGGTCCTGGGAGTCCCGGTGGCCCTCTGAAACCAATAGGTCCCTAAAAACAATAAGACAGCATTAAAATGCGGCCATCAGGACTCTTCTGGAGCAGACGACCTAGCCACACCCCTAGCTGAATTATTATTACAAAGCAAGAAAGCACATACATGTCAATGGAAAGATACAACATGCTCCTTAATAACGGTTAGGATCTTAATGGACTCCAGCAGAGGATCTTGGTCTAAACCAGCAGGTTTTCACTGTGGGTCTCCTTGCTGTTATCTCCTCACCAGACTCGTTACACTCACAGCTGTAAAGCCTTGGTAACGTACTTGTCCCTACAGAAGGGCATGGCATCTGCAAGCTCAGCTGTTAACCCCTGAGCTAATGTCCAGGCACACCCGAAGAAGACCATGCTGGTCAGTCACCGTTGTTCAGGAAGGGCTTGATCCTACTCACACTGAAGTCAGTGGTACAGGATTGGACACTGTAGGACATCAGTGTTCATGATCTGTTTCCCCATGTTCTAAAAATCTTTGTCCTCCCATTGGTTCTTTAGCTTTTCTTTTCAGATGGGAATCACATGCAAAACATTCAGATGTTCCATTCCCCGGCCCTTTGCAAGGCTCATTAGCATCTTCATATTGTCACAGGAGATCAGCTTGTCCCCCCACGCTTAGGTTATTACTCTAAGATAGGTCCGATCCTGTGGATACCCCATGCACAGAACTTTCGCTGTCTTCAAGATGAGTCCCCTGCATGGAGAGCTTGCAGGATTAGGCTCACAGTTTGCACCTTCATGGGGCTTCCCTTGTCCAGTCATCCCACAGGGCAACGGGAAGTAATGCCATATGTAACTTTATTCACACAGTGTCTAATAGCTGCCAAGAGCGTTGCTCTTGCAGGCCGCGGACAGGAAATTAACTAGAGGCAGTGATCTCTAACAGGGCCATTGGATTTTCTTCTGCATGGGTTTAACGAGGGAAAAGTCTAGGAGAATGTCTGGAGAAGATGATAGTTACTTACCCTGTCCCCGACTGGACCCTCTGGGCCAATGAGGCCTCTTAACCCTCTTGGCCCCTAGGTGAGAAAAATAACCCGTTAAAAGCCAGTCGTTCAAATATAAAACAGTGAAACGGAAAGAGATAAAGATGGGGAAGTGAAAACCTAAAAACCAAGGCAAAGAAGCCTTAAGAAACAGTGATGAGCAGAGGGATTTGCGGGGTGGGGGGACGACAAACCCTGTCCCCAAGAACCTCTCCCCAAAGCAGAGAGGTCTCAGACTGAGACAATACAGTCAGGTTCTTCTGGGTTTTTTTGGGCGGGGGATAGATTCAGGGAGGGGGGTATAACGGGGCGGGGTGGGGGGGAAGGGCTTGCCCTTGGGCTGGGGAGCCTGAGGCCAAGCCAACCCAGTTACAGAATGAGCCCCACTTGAGGGGAACCAGGTAATTTTCTATTTATAGCAGACAGAGGCGGCAATAAGGGGGACGCTCAAGAGGCTGTAGTGAGAGAAGCTCCTGCCAGGAAAACCCTAAGAGCAGGGGAATTGCTACGGCTAGGAAGTGCTGGGAGCAGCCTGCTAAGGCAGGAAGGACTCTGACCAGACTGGGGGTGTTGGGCTGTACCGAGCTGAAGGCTGGAGGGAAAACTTGTGTGTTTGGCTTTGAACTTTAAGTTAATAAATCAGACCCTGAGGAGGGCAGTTGTGAGTGCACTGGAAAAGCCCTATGGGGGGTTTATTTGGGGACCCAAGAAGGGAAACTGAGCTGAGGTGCTGTGCGCAGGGCTGTGAGGCCACCGGACGGCATTGTGAGCCAGCCCTGCTTTTACCATGGGGATCCACACGACCCAGTGCAGCGCTCAGTCCCATTACCATTCAAACGTGGCCCGGGCCCTTCACCCTCCACCGGGGCCCAAGAGATGGGGGAGAGGGATACTTACTTTAATGCTTCATCCACAGGATGGCACCACTACCAGGCCCGAAGCAAGGCCCAGACAAGTCAAAGGGAGTCTTTCCAGGGACGTCAGTGGCTTTGGATCGGTTACCAGCAGCGCACTGCCGAGTCCACAATGGGTGAGAGGGGCTGGCATGGGACTTGATCCCAGAGCCACATGGACAGACCCCAACCGTTCCCATTTCACACTGAAACCCTGCGTGACTGGGGGGAGCATCAGGGGACTGCTCTGGTTTGAAAGGCAGATTTTACCTGCAGGCCGACGCTGCCCGGAATCCCCGGAGGACCTGGAGGGCCTGCGTCTCCCTGGGGATAGAAAACCAGAGAGTCAGACAAGCTGCAATGATAAATCTCACCCTGGATCCTGGTAACCTTCTTCCCAAGAATTTTCTCCATGCTAACCCTCCCCACCAATCACTTCCCCGGACCCTCCCTCACCAAAACTATGGCCTCACGTTCTACCTCTAGCCTCTTCCACACACAAATAGTGTCTGTGTCAATTGGTCAGATCATTAAGACAACTAACTCACCAACTTGTGTGATCAATGCAGCTTTTGCATGAGCTGCAAAACCAGGCCCAGCAAAATTGCAGATGCCAATTTTGAGTCCATTCTTGAAAATTTGTGATCATAAAAATGATTCATTTTTTTTAGCTGAAATGTTCTCTGTCCCTCACACGAAATGATGGAGGCTAATGATCCTCAGTCCACATGCCAAGTACAATCAAATAATGGGCTTTCCCTTGCAGTTCAACCAATTGTCTCATTCCACCTTGGCATCATCTTGAGAGAAATCCCTTGGTCTTGTGCTTTTCACAAAAAAAAAAAAAATCTAATTTTTTTCTTTAAACAGAATTTTACCTTCTCTCCATCTTTTCCTGTTTCCCCACGTTCTCCTTTGTGGCCTGTATGCCCCTAAAAATAAAACCAAGAATGATCGGAGAGTTTCATTATTGCCATGTGGGAGGCTAAGCTATATAAGGGGGACACAGGATTTAAAGCAAGGCAGGTAATTGACTGAAGTTAATGGAGAGGAATGTACGCATCTGTGTAGCATCATTCCTCATTTCCTGGACAGGCGTTGCATTTAGGATAGACAAGCAGTTGATCAAGACGTTTCCGTGTCTATTGGAATGTATTCTACTAAAGTTGTGATATTTTCAAAAATGCCTAAATCCTATTTTCAGAAGCATCTTCCAATGAGACTTTAGGGTCCTGTAACAGGGTGACATGTCCCAGGGGCTGGAGAGCTAAGGGTTAAGCCAGCCCCGGTTAAAGGACTAGCCACATGCAGGTTGAATCAGGCGATCCTGGGATAAAAAATGGGCAGGAAGTTGCAGTGGGGTGGGGAAGCCTAGGAGACTGAGGGGCCCTGAGTCAGCAGGGGAAATGCTGAAGAAGCAGGAGAGAGTGGGAGAAAGCTGTCAAGGCGGGGAGGTCTGGGAGTGACCTTGTGCACGCAGGGGAGAGACTGTAAAGCTGGGATGAAGACTGTGAGAATTTGTGTTATTTGGGATTAGTCAGGAGAGAGACATTGAACTGCTTGGTGCTGGTATGTACCAAAGGACTAAATAAATGGAAACCACCTCTGAACTGTGAATTCTTAAAGGGCTCTGAAGAGGGAGAAACAGAGGCAGGACACCAGAGTGTGATCTCGGGCCACGAGGGGGCTGCCCATGTTACAGTTCCTAAATGCCTAAGGATAAACTTTTCAAAAGCATCTAAGTGACTGAGAACCAAAAGTCCTACTCACTTTTGAAAATAGGACTTGGGTGCTTTTGAAAATGTTACCCCGTATCACTTTTGAAAATAGGACTTGGGTGCTTTTGAAAATTTGTACCCTAAGTCTTTTGATTTAAAAAAAGCCTAAATACCCTTTTGCATAAATGATCTTCCACAGCTTATTATTACAACTACGGCAACCCCATCAGGCTGGCAATGAACCCATATACACTCGAATGATCTTGATATGAAACTCTGCCTTGCTTCATTTCCTTCCATCCCCACTACTATTGTGGCAAAAGACCATCCTAATACTTTAGCATGGGTGAAATTCCTCACTGTGCAGAGGATCAGCTCAAGACCTATACATCACTTAAGCCCTATTCGGAGACTTTCTTATTTCACGGGCCTTGAATTTTACCCCTTATGAATAACAGTTGATTGTATGTGTTTCTAATGACCTCTCAGTTCTCTGGGGAGCTGAGCATGTCCTGCAGAGGGCTGAATTCCATGGGAGCTGAAGGACACCAGTATTTCTCCAGGAGACACTCAGCCTCCTGCAGGATTGGTCCTCCACATCTGCTAAATATTGCTGCAAGGATTAGAGAAAACTGAGCTCCCCCAGCTCAGCACCAGAGCAGCTGGTTGAGAAGCTGAGCTGATGTTCGGTCCCACCAGACAGATGAGCTACATATAGGGTGACCAGATGTCCCACTTTTTTAGGGATTTTTGGGTCTTTTTCTTATATAGGCTCCTATTACCCCCACTCCTGTCCCGATTTTGCACACTTGCTGTCTGGTCACCCCAGCTACATATTCGGTACCCAATCCGTGCAAGGTGTGGGATGGGAAGTGAGGGGTATTGCCTTTCAGTGCAACTGAATGCCCCCCTGCAGCCTTGAACCTACGTAGTACCAGCAGCACATTGCAACCTGGGGAGGAGTTGGGGTCTACGGTAGGTGGGAAATAGGGGGAAATGGTATTTGGTCATGTGAGTTATGCCCTTCACAGTACAATACGTATCTCTGCATCACATTGATAAGAGTACTTTAAAAACCCGTCATGTGTTTCTAAGGGTATGGCTCCTGGGCAGCTGGGCATGAGTATACAGGCACGGGCTAGCATGTTAAAAAGAGCAGGGTAGCAAGGGCAGCAGCTCGGGCTACTTGCCTGAGACATGCCCAGGGGGGTCCGGGTGGGTTTGTACTCAGGTAGCTACCCCGAGCCGCTGCCCTTGCTACCCCAGACACACTGCTATTTTCAGTGCACTAGCTGGAGCAGAGCAAGCAGGTCTGTCTACATGCACCGGGGAGCACCCTCCCAGCTGCAGTGGAGACAGTTAAAATTACAGCTAACAGAGAGACACTCTGGGCTCAGTCCGGCAAGGAGCCGGAGCCCCGATTCAGCAAAGCACTTAAGCATGTGCTTAACTTTAAGCACTGCAAATTCTTCCACTGCAATCAATGCTGGGGGGGGGGGTGTGTGGTTAAATGCTTTGGCGGATCGGGGCACCTAGCGGGATCAAGCCCTGTGCGTTTGGAACTCCCAGGGATGTTAATGGGAATTCCGTGTGCTGAGAAAAGGATGGGGCCTGTATCCCTCACTTGTCTCCTGAAAATAAAAGCTGGTGGCATTTTGTGTCTGGGTAACGTACTCCAAGCCCCACGGGCTCGGATAAAGGAGGCCTGTAGTGTACTTTGTACAGTGTGAACCTGAGTCCTGCTCTCAGCCACAGGTGCTCCCGCTGCCACACGTTCTGGGACTCAACTCCTTGTGTTTACAGAGGATATTTTTCTTACCTTGAAACCTGGCATTCCTGGAGGACCCGGAGGGCCTGGGGGGCAGAGAGCTGGGCACTGCACAAAACAAACATTCGTGGTTTAGCTAGCCCAGACAATGGGTGTTTGGAGCAAGGAGGGTTTCATTATTATGGAGGGGGAAGATATGCTGGTCGATAATACTAACACTAATACCTAGCTCTTATATATTGTTTGCAGGGTTCCTGTAGCCGTGTCGGTTCCAGGGTTTTAGAGACACAAGGCGGGGAAGTAATATCTGTTATTGGACCAACTTCTGTTGGAGAGAGACACAAACTACAGAGCTCTTCCTCGGGTCTGGGAAAGGTGCCCAGTGTGTTAACTGCCCAATTCATCTTGAATATTCTGCCATGTCTACGCGGGGGGTTAGGTTGCTATGAGTACATTGCTCAGGGATGTGGATTTTTCACACCCCTGAGCGAAGTAGTTATACCGATATAGGTCTGTAGTGTAGATCAGATCTGAGTACCTTTCCCAGACTGGAAAAAGAGCTCTGGGTAGCCTGAAAGCTCGTCTCTCTCACCAACAGAAGTTGGTCCCATAAAAGATATTACCTCCCCCACCTTGTAGCTCTTATAGCACTTTTCATCAGTAGAACTCAAGCACCTTACAGAGGAGGCCAGTATCAATATCCCATTTTACAGATGGGGCAACTGAGGCACAGGGAGATGAAGTGACTTGCCCTAGGTCACTCAGCAGGCCAGTGGCAGAGCTAGGAATAGAACCCAGACCTCCTGAGTCCCTGTCCAGTGCTCTATCCTCTAGGCCACACTGCCTCCAAAAAACTGAACATTTCATGAAAAGACCCTGACATTTTTCAGCAAAATTTTAAAAATATTCAGTCCAGTTCTAGTTAATAACCTCCAGGTTTGCTTCTTGTGATGCTGGAATCTGTTCCGTTGCCTAACTAGCGAGACTGATTAACACACAAAAGAGGTAACGACTGCCATTTCATAGCTCTTTTCAACAACAGGAGAGTATTTTCTCAGGTCTAAACTTAGCAGATGGCCTCAGGGGCTTGGGAGCAAAACATGAACCAAAGCTGGATACATGGATGGATTCTGTAATCCAGGCCGCAAAGCCCCAACTCAATTTTAGACATCTCCAATGAACATATACTTAGGAACTCAGGACTGGAAGGGATCTCCTGGGTCACTGAGTCCAGCCCCCTGCTATCACAGGCAACTCCAGTATAGAATCCTGTTAATAAATTTACCAAACTCCATCTCAAAAACTAGTTAGGTTATTTGACCTCGCTGTTCCTATTGGAACCTCATGCCTCTGATGGTTAGAAAACCTTCTCCTTTTGCATCACCCACGCCAATCACCTACTGTACATGTCAATGGGAGTTGCACGCCTGGAGTGAGAATAATATGGTCTCTTCTATTTAGACTTCCTAATATTGACTGTAACCCTGGCTGAGTCTGGAAAACATAGGGCCTAGAGACATCAATACTGACTTCAGCGGGCTTTGAATCAGGCCCCAAACCTCCTTATTCAAAACAGAACAAGGATATTTAATTACAGCAGACCATGTCCACTGATCTTGCTCTGCTGGAAACCTAAATGCAAACAATTAGAAATGCCCTTAACTTTACTCCCATTTGAAGGTGTATTGATCTCACCCGATCAAAGGAAAAGCTCATGCATAAGAGTTTATAGGAATGGGAATTTAGTTAAAAATGAAGAAAACTATCAATAGAGTCTCAAGCCATGTCTGGCCCACATGGGAGAGTCTTCTAGAATTTCACAGGGATTACATCAAAAGCTGTATAAACGTTTAACAGGATGGACTTTAAAAACCCATAGGAAATAAAGAATGAGATCCTTCTTTAGGTTTTTTTTTACCTTTGTATATAATTCTGTAGCAGGGAGATGATTTTTTATTAATTTCTATAGGGTGGCCTAAAAAATTACCAAAAAGTTATGTTCTATTATATTCCATAAGTCTTTCCCATAAGGCAGTGTCAACAAGATAGAAGCTGTTGTGGAGTACTCTAATTAGGAAAGCAACGAAGCTGTCATAACAACAGCTGTGAAATCTTGAAATGTCACTTATATCGCTCATTACCGTAATGTCTGTTTCATTCCTTTGAAATAAAGAAATCAAGACATTTGCTCAAAAAGGAAAGAACAAACAAGGCTTATGCCCGTGGGAACAAGGTGCTGCTGCCCAAGGAAATAAACAGCAAAACAAATGTGACCTTTTCTGTTTGAAACAGATGCATGAAAAATTGTCATCGGTTGTCAAATGCTAAAACTTGTTTTTATTAAGCTGGTATGGGATCAAACATATGCAAAATCGACACTAGGGAAGTAAAATGACAAGGAATATCCTGCAACACCACTACAATATCTGCATACTTGAAAGAGTCCAAGGCCGATACGGCAAATACTCATGCACCTGGAAGACATTATCCACACAAACTGCTCCATTAATTTAATGGGATTACTCTCATAGGCAAGGCTACTCCCAGGCATGTTTGCACGATCTACCCTTTGCATATTAAAACAGACCTATGTTCGCCCAAATCCATACATTAAAAATTGCTTAAGGGCTTAAGTTAAAAATGTGCTGCTACAATAGAAAGAAAAACCTACCTGAAGGTCCCCGTTGCCATCAGGAAGAACCCCTGGAAGACCCTATAACCAAGAACATTTGGACTTTTAAATATATCAACACAAAGCACCGAAGGAAATGTTATCTCCAGAAAGCATATTTTATTGACACAGATATTTTCCACGTCTGTATTGTCTTTTTCATCCAAGCCCCTCAAAGCACTTCACAGACAGTCACGAGTTAGCTAGGTCAATATATTTACACTCCTTTTACAGAGAGGTAAAATGGAAGCAGCACTAGGTTGAATGGCTTCCCCGAGTCACACGGTAAAATTCACCCCTTGGCAGATGGCCAGCGCCAGGCCTATGAGCCACATACATCCTCCAGATATGGATGAAGCGAGGTCACCCACCTCAAATCGGTGGCAGAGTTAGCACCAGAACCCCAGAATCCAGGAGTCCTGACAGCTAGTCATGTGCTCTAAGCACTAGACCATACAGCTGCCAACACAAGGGCTGTGGCTTAAGCAGACCAACATAGAGGTGTGGTTATATCTGCAGGATGTGGGGAGGAACCATGTTTTCCAAGGAGTAAATTTTCCAGAGGGAACCCCAATTCCATTTCCCCAAGACTGGTATCTTCAAGAGAATTTCCCTTTATAGGGGTGGGACTTTCCACTTGTTGTCGAATGCAGAAGTCTTTAAAGGAGACCCATCTCCTCAGTTCTATGTAATTACCAACAACCCTACTGGCACAATTACTCCACTCTACACAAAAGCTAGTTTTGGGATCTGTCTGATAGGAACGTAACCCACGCTGACACAGCATGGCGTCCGTCCCCCTCTGGGGGTGCACACAGTGGTTGGGGAGCCTAGTACAACCGGAGCTAACAGAGGTGGATGTTTTAGCTCACACAGTAGAGGCTCATGCTTTTAGATGCACAAGTTAAATCCCAACAGCCAGCAACCCACACAAGGGCAGGGTGGCATTACAGGAACACAGGGTCTGACACAGTGCATCAGTCTGTCAGAGTAAGCATCAATCCCCCCAGACAAGGAGCCGGACATGCTCACAGGATTATCTGAGGGTGCTCAGCACCTCACCCAATCAGGCCCCACAACCAGCTGTTTTTAAGGACCATGAAGAAAAATCCCATAACAATACGGCCAATCACACCATGGTTACCCAGGAGGAAAAATCTTTCCAGTGATCAGCATATGCCCTGAAGCCACATAACATTGCATCACGCCGCCCCCCCACCCTGCATCAGCAGGAATAATAAACACTCATAAGCACGGGAAATAAACAGTCATTGGAGAAGGCGCAGGTGCTCGGGGGAGGGGGGCGGAATCATGTCCGGGGCCGCTGGCCCCGCTGATCAACTCAGCGGCATGCAGGAGGCACTGGGAGGGAGGGGGAGAAGCAGGGATGAGGGGAGCTCGGGGAAAGGGGCAAAAAGAGGCGGGGTAGGAGAGAAGTGGGGATGGGAAGAGGTGGGGCGGGGGCGGGGCCTTGGGGGAAGGGGTGGGGCAACTTACTGGAGGCCCTGGAGGTCCAGGCTGTCCTGGGAATCCTGGAAGACCTGATGGTCCCTAAAAGGAGTGAGAAATAATAAGAATTCCCATCTACACCCTCTGTAGAATCTCTCTTGGGGAAAAAAGAATTCACTGAAGGACCCAATCCTGTTCCCACTCAAATCAACAGACGTTTTGCCATTCAGTCCAATGGGAGTGGGGCAGGCCCCAAATACTACATATGAGATGAATGAGGATAAGGTGGTTTTCTTTGGACAATTTCACCATATTAATAACTTGAATGAAAATCAGAAAAGAAATAAAAGTGCAATCACGTTTTTTAATGTGGCATAAGGGGACGTGTCTAGAAGAGGACTGAGCTCCAGTGTCTCTTTCTGCAGATGCTTTTGTGCCTGCCAAAGGAATTGCAAGGACAAATCTGAGTATTTGCACCTTCATTCCTGCAGTCAGAGGCATAAGTCCTCAGGATTCATACTTCAAAATGTGAATGCAAATTTTGTGGGCGACTGCAAAAGGAAGATTTGACCCAATATATTAAATAGCTTCATGCTAGTGACACACTTGAGCTTCAGGTGTGACAAATCCCCTGCCACAAAGAACGGACACCATTGTCACCAGCTTACCTGCACATATGTGGCATAGAAAACAAAGCCTTCATTCACCTTGATTGCATTGGCCTCGTTAGCACTACAAAAGTAATTTTCCCTCCTTTGATATTCACCCCTTCTTGTCAACTGTTGAGAATAGGCCACTTCCACCTTAACTGAATTGGCCTTATCACTGACCCCCCACTTGGTAAGGCGACTCCCATCTTTTCATGTGCTGTAATATTTATACGCCTTACTGTATTTTTCACTCCATGCATCTGATGAAGTGGGTTTTAGCCCACGAACGCTTACGCCCAAATAAATGTGTTAGTCTCTAAGGTGCCACAAGGACTCCTCATCGTTTTTGCAATTACAGATTACGCGCCCTGTAGACTTCAGCCACTAGAGGGTGAGATGATGGAACACACTTGACATGGTAGTTGACACCCACCCACCCCACTAGCCAGTACAGGGAATGGCATCTCCTGCTGGCCTATTCACAGAGCAAGTGTGGTGTCACACTCTCATTAACCTTCCCAAGTGCAGCAAGAGGCCAGACATAGACCTTGTTCTTCCGTGGCTGCAGGATGTGCAATCAACGGGAATTAAACAGCAAAGAAAACTCACAGGTGGCCCCTGAAGTCCATTTCCACCCGGGAGTCCACTGGCTCCTGGAGGCCCCTGTAAAATAGAGCCAGAACATTACACATGCTGCTACCCGGCAGAGCTCTCACAGTACAAAAGCAACGCTTTACACTGCTCACCCCTCCCACTCAGGTACTGGTCCAATCTTACACCCAGCTGGCCAGAAGCTCCCTATACAAACAGAGACACTGCCTGGCTATCTGTGCCCTGTCCCCAAAAGGGATCCCCTTCCAGGGGAAATCAGTGAAATGTTCCCGCCAGTTACAAAGCTGCTGCACCCGGTGGCTGCTCTAATTCACATCAGTGGCCAAACCAGCCTCCGGTGGCGTAAAGGTCGCAGCGGGCCACCCTTAGCCATGGCTTCACACTCACTGGACTTAGCGCAGCTCAGAGCACCCAAGGATCTGCATCAGTGGGTGGGTTTGGGGGAAAAACACCAAAGTAGAATGTAATAATTTAAACCCCCTTTTTGAGGCCTGGTCTACTCTTAAAACTTAGGCCAACCTTGCTACATTGCTCTGCGGTGTGAATTTTTCACACTGTTGAGCAATGTAGCTACGTTGACCCAATGTTCTAGTGTAGCCCAGCCATGGGAAAGAGGCTGCTACTTACCGGAGGGCCTGGCAGTCCCTTGCCCTGAAAACAAAATTCAAAACAAAGAAAGATCATTTGGAAACTGACCATACAAAGAGTGGATCATTGTATCAAAAAAAAAACAACCCAAACCACTTTCCCTCCCCCAGCCCCATTATTCTAATTTACAGTCAGAAAGTGAAGCCAGAGACAGTTACTGAATCCTAGAGTTGTCGCCTGTATTTTGTGTTCACTTTTCCTCTTTGTTGCCCGTGGGCTAGTCTCTGCTCCAAGATTCATTCAGTGACCCATCAATGGGTCACGTGCACATCTGAGGGTAGAAATATAGCCTCCCCATCTTTTTTATTAACCTAGTTTTCTCTAGAAATCTTTTGCTGTTGAGAAGCCAATTCTCTTGGCACCTGTTAAAAGCTACATTAAAAGAAAACCATCTCTCTGGGGATATGAAAAAAAAAAAAATCTACCATCCCTGACAAAATAAGGACTGTGATCAAGTTAATGTTATGTGACCGAGTTTTGTGACCGGCTGCAGGCCAGTAAACACAGAGTTTAAGATATCATCGATATCATAGATTCCAAGGCCACAAGGGACCACTGTGATCACCTAGTCTGACCTGCAGTATAACATAGGACATGTCACATGTGTGCGAGGTATGTTATCCCATCTCGCCTGTTCCGGACCTTGGGAGCGGACAGTCTATTGAAACTGACAAGCAACCTGAATGTTTGACTCTTTGTGCACCTTGATACTCTGCCTCCTGATCATAAGAAGAGAGGACCGACAGGAGCAGCGGTGTCAGGAGCCTGAGCTGATGTTGCATGCCTGTTAGCTCCCTGGGCTGAGAAGCTGGATTTTTAATACCATGATCATCACCACCTTGGAAAAGGTGATTTGATTTTTCAGCATAAAGGAGGCAAGGTTTTTTAAATGCAGTATTTCAGCGGGGAGGTTATATCTGGAATTAAACACATGCCCATCATTTAATATCCTGGTAGGCTTTTTGGGGGGGCTTTGTTACTAAGACATCAGTACTGATCAATGTGGATGTAGCTCTACATTTTTCCGGGATACCATTGGTCCAAATAGCTACGGTTAAATGGCACTCGCCGGTAAATAAAGAGATCTTCTAACACGGCTGTGTGGATTTCAGAATTATAATAAAGTCTCTGAGGATACTTAACCAACTGGACGGTTCAACAGGCCGAACATTCTGACAGCTCCTTTTTACAGGCTGGGAAAGACCTTATCTTGCCCAGTGCAATGCCCGATGAGTTGGCATATGTCCACTGTTGACAGGAACTACGCTGGGTAATTTATAAATGTTCAGCCAAAGCCCACTGAAGCAATAGAAAGTCTCCTACTGACTTCAGTGGGCTTTGGATCAAGCCCTTGACAGCTAGGACTGGTTTTATATATTTTAAATATATATATTTTATACAGCCCCCTCCTTCCCGACATCTCTACTTAGTACATGATCTCGTTTAATCTTTGAGCCCTTATGTTTGGCTCAAGACAAGACCCACATCTTTTCTTGCCCTGTGATCTGACCCTCACAATGAGATAGCTGTCATCAAAACAGGCTTTGCTGGTACTTTACTATGGGGAATTCTGCACCTATATTACGCTACATAAGTCTGCAAATTCTCAGAGTTACTTACAGCTGGTCCAAGCGGCCCTGCAGGTCCTAAAGCACCCTGTAGGATTAGAAACATCAGAATGTGAGTTAGCGGGTCAGGCCTCTCCACAGAAGCAAAAGGGGAGTTTCCAATCCAGATGGCAGCCTGCTGACTCATACCATCCAGAACTCACCAGATCCTGAGGTCACCTTCCTCTGGGGAAGTTCAGTAGCATCTTATGCCACACACATGGAAAAGCGAACGGAGTTCACAGACGTGAGTAAAAGACCCTTTAACATGTCTGATAAGTTTGAATGATTCAAGAACATTTTTGATACTCAAGACAGAGCCCCCAGGAACCTCTTCCCTACTCTCTTAGAAAATCTGTGAGTCGAGATTAAAACATGAGACTCCACTAAGTGAGACTAAATATGGGGAACCACAACACACAACAAGTCACAGGTTGTTCACTGGGAATCTTTAAAGTTTGCTACAGATATAGTGAATCTCAGTGGCTCTCATTTGAAACGTCCCGTTTCATAATTACTTCATGCTGTGGACCCGAAGGCTATATTTGAAATCGTTTACAGGATCGGGACCCAACTGTACTGCATTTTAGTAATTCAGACATTTCCCCTTCAAGCAAAGATGTTTAGATTCCATGACCTGTCCGTTTTTGCCAGCTATTCTGGTGTTATTTTCCTCTTGCTTTTGCCTTCCAAACCTTAAGCTTGATTTACAGTTTTCTGAACATGTTTGCAATCTTACATTTTACTCTAAAATCAAATCACCGAAGTTGCTAAGTTCCGGCTTCATTACAGATAACAAGAAAGACAGCTAGGCTTTTTTAATCCCTTTGTTGTGTTCTGAAGGTGCCAACGCTGGAAAGAGCCTATGAAATTAATCATTGGTTAATGCTCCAAAGCAGACTAAATGGAAATGGAAAAATGAATGAAAAAAACCACTGTTCCCTGCATGGACTGAACACAGTGTCAAACCTTCTTGTCAACTGTTTGAAATGGGCCACCTTGATTACATTGGCCTCATTAGCACTACAAAAGTGACTTTTCCTCCCTTGGTATTCACCCCTTCTTGTCAACTGTTGAGAATAGCCCACTTCCGCCTTCATTGAATTAGCTCGTTAGCACTGACCCCCCTACTTGGTAAGGCAACTCCCATCTTTTCATGTGCTGTGTATTTATACCTGCCTCTGTATTTTCCACGCCATCCATCTGATGAAGTGGGTTTTAGCCCACGAAAGCTTACGCCCAAATAAATTTGTTAGTCTCTAAGGCCAGGTCTAAACTAGGGGCGGGGGCTGATGTAAGGTACGCAACTTCAGCTACGTGAATAACGTAGCTGAAGTCGACATACCTCGCTCGCCTTACCGCGCCGTCAGGACGCCACAATGTCGACTGCCACCACTCCCGTCGACTCCGCTTCCGCCTCTTGCCGGGGTGGATTACCGGAGTCGACAGCAGAGCAATCGGGGATCGATTTATCGCGTCTACACTAGACGCGAAAAATCAATCCCCGAAAGATCGATCGCTACCGGCCGATTCGGCGGGTAGTGTAGACCAGCCCTAAGGTGCCACAAAGACTCCCCGTTGTTTTTGCTGATACAGACTAACACGGCTACCGCTCTGAAACCTGAACACAATGGGTTACAGCACGGCAGGCCTCCTGTAACTGGATCTCAGCCCTTGTTGCCATGTGAAATTACAGGAATGATTTGGGCTTATTCACGTTGGTGTTGAGGGCAAACACATTCCCCTGTTTGAGTAAGCAGCTGTGCTCAATGGTGGGAGCCGAATACTACAATTCCCTAGCCGTCTTCCCTACAAATATCTGGAGCCTCAGAGGGCTTACCTATAAGCCCACTGCAGTACTGACTATAAATAAAACATTAGCCAGCAGTACGATAAATCTCACGGCATAGATGATCATTCACACTGCTGCCACGCCCAGCAGACTGTAATGTCAAACAGGGTTGTCATCCCCACCTTCTAAAAACTGGCAACGGGTTTGTATTTCTCTGAGAAGACTCCATGACATCTTTAGTGACTCTGGAGTCCTCACTCCTGCAGGCCGGGATTTGCAAAACGGTTTGGTGTGTGCCAATAGGCCCAGGATCCGCCATTTGCCTGTGTAATTATTAAAATCTACACTGGACCGGAACAGTCCGCAACAAGCCTTAATGCAGTAACTGATCCTGGAGCTTGAGGGAATATTTATACTGCCCACTAAACCCAGGCTCTGAGTCAGGTTTGCGCCCGAGCCTGAAGGCCGTCCACACACACACACACATCAATCTGACTCCACTCAGCAAGTATTCAGAACCCAGGTTGGGATGGGGAAGGTGGGTCGGAGCCTGAGTCATTTTGCAGTGTGGACACAAGTCAAGCCCCAGAGCCAAGTCAGAAGTTCTGCATCATGCACTAGGGATGTTAGCACGGCTGAGAGACTCAAGATCAGCAACAGCAAACCCAGGCTTACGATGCAGTGCGGAGGCTCGGAAACATCCAGTCCACTAGCCTGGGTCCCACAGTCCCGGGCTTACAATGCAGTAGACGCACCCCTAGTTAGCTATTACCTGTCTAGTGTCATATCAGAAATGACCTTCATCAAGACACACTTTTGACAACAGCCGTAACAATGAAGAGTTCCCTAGGAAATAGCATGGTACGCTCCTAGCAAAGGAAGAATTCAGAGACATTTCTGAATGGCATATTAATGTCCGAGCGGGACTTCTCCCATGCTTAGGCACGGATGTAAACCTTGCAAGACCTCCCAATTCAACGTCTAAAGGGCTAGATTGTGAGCCCCTAGCGTGGAGCAGCCGTTGCTGTTGTATAAGGAGGTAACTACGGGAACCAAAGGTTATCTTCCCCCTGGGAAGGTGGGGCCAGATCAGTGAATTGCACGCTTGATTGCGGCTGCCAGCAGTGCTGGTTACTACTGTGGCCGACAAGGTTTAAATACAAACTCTCTGTGCTTGAGATCTCTCTCTCTCTCTCTCACACACCCCTCGCCCCGACAAGTAGCCAGCCCCGCTGAAACCAACTCGGTTATTAATGTGAGCAAAGGGCTCGCAAACAGGCCCAAACGAACTGCCTAACGGGTACTGCTGATCAGGACCAGTTAACAAAAATAGTATTAGCAATAATTTAAGGTATAATCCGCCAGCCTTCCCATCGGTGCGGAGGAAGCTGCACAGCAATGGAAGACTCAACCCGATTCAAAACCATCATAAACCAACAATAATATTGAAGGCAAATAATGTGTCACCATGAAAAAGGGGCGGGTCCAATATACAATCTGATATACATTAAACCTGAAAAACACCCCAGTGGCAGTTTCTCCCTAGTCTTAGGGCTGCTTTGTGCCACCCTGTCTGCCCAAAGCAGCTCTACAGCAGCATCCTCCAGCAATATGGCTCCTAGATGACCCCCGCTCCCCGCTCTTGGAGTCAGTGTAGGGGACATGTGCAGGGAAAATAGAACTTGGCTGGGGCTTCCCTACAGCTCAGCAATTCCTTGCTGCTGTATCAACCCCCACAGGGTCACTGATGGCCACTCTAAGTTACACCCAAGGGCCAACCCAGTGCACAGCCAGACCAGGATCTGGGCAGCACAGAAGGGAGCGCAAAGCCTCAGTCAAAGATGTGGGTCAGGATTTTCAGAGGCCTTTGGGGAAAATGGGAAGGGGAGGAGCTGAGGCAGACATCCTGGGGGAGCGAGTTCCACTCCCTAGGCCAGTGGTTCTCAACTCTGGTCCACCGCTTGTTCAGGGAAAGCCCCCGGTGCCCCAGGCCAGTTTGTTTATCTGCCGTGTCCGCAGGTTCGGCCGATCGCAGCTCCCACTGGCCGCGGTTCGCCGCTCCAGGCCAATGGGGGCTGTGGGCCGCGGCGCGGGCCGAGGGATGTGCTGTCCGCCAAGTCCCGCAGCCCCCATTGGCCTGGAGCGGCGAACTGTGCCCAATGGGAGCAGCGATCGGCCGAACCTGCGGACGCGGCAGGTAAACAAACCGGCCCGGCCCACCGGGGCTTTCCCTGAACAAGTGGTGGACCATAGTTGAGAACCACTGGCCTAGATGCTCCTGTATCTACCAGTGAAAATGGAATAGCTTACTTCTTATCTCAAACGACTGACACGCATGCGCACACAGGATTGTTTCTACAGAACATAACTTAGGGAGCTGTGAGGTACCCAGGAACTAAGGATTTAGACAAATCTGTGCATGGGAATTCCACGGACACCTGCTTCACTGTGAATCTCTTGGTATTTGGGTAAAACCTCCATAGCTGAGTATTTTTAAAGTTTTCATTTTTCACCACCACCGTTAGTTCTGGAGAACAATTTATTGGTCGAAGTAACACACCCTCTGGCCTTCCCATGGTATTGCTACTACCTGGGAAATGAAAGAGCATCAGGAGACCAGCTCTCGTGTTATTTCAGTGCCACCAATGGCTACAGCAAGCTTGAAAAAGTCAATGAAATGTTTAAACACCATGCCCAACCCTCTTTTCTACTGCCAAGAGTTTCTGCTCGAGTTTAGCTGACTGATGTTCTCAAAGTTCTTAGCCTATTCTTAACCAGAAAGGAGGTTTAGCTGTGACGGGGTAAGGAAAATACAGCCAGACAGCCGATAACAGCAGGTTGACTTAATTATTCATTTTAACAAGCAGGAGGGAAGAGAGGAGGAGGAGGAGGAGATGTGCCACTCTTATTCAACGTGAGTGATAGTGAGATCATCTTTTGTTTAATGGCACCAACACAGGCCTCACGTTGAATTTTGCTATGCTGTGTTGATGCTCACGATGCGAGATAGAACGGCTTTGTTCTCCTGCGCCCACAGCTCTTTACTTGCATTGCTGCCATTGTTCTCAGTTGCTGCGATTCCAGGGTAAAGGCAGAACTCGGAACAGTAAATGAGGAGGTGACAGACTCAGACACACAACAAGCTTTGTATTTATTTCTAGGACATTTTAAACGCACCACTCAGCCAGTAAAAATCGCCATCCATTTACGAGTGGAGTGCTCGTCTGTTACATTCGCTGACTCTTGGGATTCTCAGGGTCAGACTGCCACAGGGTCACAAAACGCTTGCACAAAATCCATGCCCAATTTGCACGTGGAGTGCCCATGAGGGCGCACACAAATGGTTGATTCTGCCAGTGTGTGTGCGCAATTGTGCCTGGTGACTGCATGCACAAACTAGAACCACCGCACATGCCACTTTGCACTTAGCCCCCCTGTTTTTAGAATTTCATCCACATCATGGCATACGGAGGCCCCGATATTGAATCGGGCGGCATGCATAGAACCCCTGTGAAATTGCCACTAGAGCTCCCTTTTCCTCCCAGCAACTCCTCAGGGAAAGAGCGTGAAGGTCAGGTTCCCACTGGAAGAGCAGCCTTCACGGGATTTCCTCGTCGTGGGGGGTCTGTCAGGATGCCGGGGGTGCCTTCGCACTCCAATTGCCTTGGCTGTTAGTGTTCTTTTTTGATTTTGAGGGGGGGGTGTATTTTTTTAAATGCACAGTTTAGTAATGGTAGAAGTGAAAGCAGAAGCGTAGACAATACATTGCAGGTGTGTCAGAGACAACACCGGCACAAACGCACCCTGACAGCCCCATTATTTTCTACTGCGGAATTTTGCGTGTGTTTGGAGACCAGTCCGTCAAGAGAGAGAGCATGTACTCCTCTCTCAGAGCCTGTCAAATTAGGCCGGGGTGACCCAGTTGTGATAAAAACTCACACATGCCACCACCCAAAACTCAAACTGAACCAGAAGTGATTTTTCTATGGGCTAGGATTTTTAAGGGGGCTAAGGGTGCTTAACTCCTCCAGGATCCTTTAAACATGCCAGGCTTAGAGTTCAGATTTCTGATGACTTTCACTTCATGTTCTCTCTTCTGCCTTCCCACGTCCTGGTCCAGATCGCTATCAGGAGTGGAAGTACTGAAATATTATGGCCACCTATTTGGGTTCCACAGCACATGCCTGGGAAATGGAAGTGACTTTTATTTTCAGAGGGGTTGAAAAGGAAGCCAAAAGACCCTCACTCAAGATTAAAACTTGGTATCCAATCTCCCAGCCAGGAAGAAATTTTTTTAATTCAGAAATATTTGGGGGGCATTTTCTGAGTTTGAAAAGAGTCTGAAATTGTCTCCAGCACAGAGTGGGGTAACAAGACAGATGGACAGAGATGGAAAATAACCCAGTAACTGCTGGTCAGAATGTCTACTTGGTGATCCCAGGAAGCACTGCCATTCCACCCCAAGATCTCTGCATACCAACCCAGATTAGAAATGTTTTCCCTTATTAAATTGAAAGAGGATGGTTAAACAAACAGATTTCTGAGGAGCCAAGTGCCTCATTAAGAAGAGTCTTGCTAGGAACAGGCTGTAATCCAATAAAAATCAACTCTGTTGCAAATGTCAACTCAGCCATTCACCTATTGCATATTACTCAGGTTTGCTTCTGATCACTTTCATCTTTAAGCCTAAAACCTTTACAACCACTGAGGACAAGGCCAGATACCTCTCCTGTAAAAAGAAAATGTTAAATTCCTGACACCTACTGAGTTAAACTTGGATCCTGCTCCCACTGAAATCAATTGCATAACTCCCATTGACTTCAGCAGGGCAAGTTCAGGTCCTTAATACATAGCTATGAAGGTTCCTTCTACTTTTCAATGATTATAGGTCAATATGCAGTCCTGGAGTCAGATGGTATGACCCAATTAAGTTCAGTGGAGGTGCATCAGTTAATAATGCATTTTCTGACTCAACTCATTCTCCTGATAACACTGTGCTTTCTCTTATGATTGGAAAATGATCTTACCATAATTTTTTACAGTGGGGCAATATTAATTCTGAATATACATGGATACAGTATATAAAATGTGTGCCTAATATGACATTTTAAATTCAGACATAAATATGAATCATTATGGGTTCTAGAAAGTAGCTGAGTCTTGGTACTTGCTCACAGATCCACTGATTTATTGATGCACTCTACATTGTGTATAGTATAAACCACTAAATTTCAAACAGCCCTTTTAACATCTTTTGATCTTTTAAATCTTTCAAATCCTTTGGCATCAGCAATAAGGTGATAATCCAGATAATCTCATAGCCAAAATTAATTTTTTTCTTGTTTAAAAACTTCAGGGCTGACAATGCCATTGGTATAGGAACAGTCCTGCTACTAAAGTCAACAGGAGTTGTGGACAGGGGGAGAACAGACCTAGAGTGTCAGAGTAACTGAGCTATTTCATTAGGGTGCTTGAGAATCTCTCATGGGAGAACAAAAACATTTCTTAATAATATGGTAACAGAAGCTAAAAATCTCTTGTGAATACGCTGCCATATGCCAAGCACACCTGTTCACAGTGACAGCCAGAAGAGCCTTTTTACCCACAGAGGCCCAAGTTTAGAAAAACACCCTTATTCAGAAAAGCACTTAAGTATGTGCTTAACTTTAAGCACATGCTTACATCCATTGAAGACAGTACGCCCATGCATGTATTGCGTTGACTGCAACGGTTCTTACGTGCTTTCTTGAATAAGGGCCAGAGGAAATGAAATTAGGATAACAAGGCCGCAGTGCTAAAGCTCTGTTTTCAAATTCAACAATTTCTTCCCATGCTTTTATTACACTGACTATAAAAAGACTTTCTAGATGGATCGCTGACCTTAAAAAGATGCGGTAAATGTCAACAGGTCTAAATTTGCACCATGCCGATTTTCAAGACCTGGGAACACATGTCTAATCTGAGCGTACAGCTAGGTCGTTGTGTGTGCTAAATCTGAATTTGCATGCTTCAGCTAAATGCTTAAAGTGTCGGTTCCTTTGTGCATACATCGAATGCTCAGGTACCCTGTTTGCACATGGATGTCAGGTGTGTGTGTGCTCAAATGGACACGTGCAAATATGGGTAACAGAACGTGCAAAAGAGGCACAAACTCACTCATGAGTTTGTGGCCCAGGCGTTCTTTGTATTGAAAATCAAGGCTGGACCCTAGGAGGTGCCAAGCATCCCCAACTCCCCTTGAAGGAAAGTTGAGGGCACCCATAATTTCACAGGATCAGGCTCTTGCACCCTGTGGGTGGGGATTTTCAAAAATGTTCAGCATCGGCCTAGTGGGGCTCCCACTGAAATCAAGGCTAAAACACTCATTAACTGAAATGGGAGCGGAGTTGAGCCAAAGGTGCGTGCATCAGAAAACCTCCCCCTAATTATCTCCTCTTTGCGCACAACATCCTTCCGCACCTTCCGTTTTTATTGGAGACGACTGCAACAGAGATGGATTCTCACGTGGAGAACGCCAGCACGGATGGGAAGCAGCCAAGAGCACCGTTTTGCTCCTTGACTGACAATGCTTGAGACCTAACACATTGTAATACCTAAGGCAGACATCTCTCTTTCCCATAGTGCCCCTTGGCAGAGTTCTTAGAAGCAGCTATTACATGAAACGAAAAAAAAAAAAGCCATCTTGCTTCTTGCTGTGGAGGCTGTGACATCCATGCTGATGCAACTAATGATGTCACCATGTCAAGTGTGACCACAGCCCAGGAATTAATGAAAGACACCAGTCTACACAGCTGATAAAAAAAAGCAGCAGTAGAAAAAAGACCAGGACTCTGCACTCAAACCACAAATAAAGCCATAAGAATGGTATTTGGATAAACCTGGAAAGCTCGTTAACTGAATTTATGTTTTACACAGGCTCCCTGAATGCGTCAAGGAGCTCGTTATGCACCCAAAGTATCACAAGATTTGGTCTGCTAATAGTATTTCCTTATCCAGGACATCCAAGACCAGGCGCATACATGGCTCTCTGAGGCAATTAGAAACAAACCAGTGAAATATGTCAACACACAAACACCTGAAATACAAACATTAGACCCAGTGCAAATCCCTAGATCATAATTACATGATAAAAAAAGAACAATTCTGGGAGATGAGACCCGCGGGTTGGTTTCATGCATGCAAGGGGTGTACAGCACCTAGCATAATGGAGAACTGGTCCAGGACTAGGGCTCCTAGGTGCTCTGACTATACAAATAATAAATAATATTCTTAATGTCACCAAGTTACAAAGAGATTTGAAATAACCATTGAGCAGTACCTTGAGAATATAAATGTAAGCAGACTAAGGATTTAAGTTCTATTACTTACTCTTTCTCCTGGTGGCCCATTTGGGCCGGGAGGGCCATCGGGTCCCGTTAAACCCTGGGAGGGAAAGAAAAGCAGGGATAAGAGCAGAGAAGAAGACAGATCTAGAGACGGTTGGAAACCTCAACCAATATCCCTATTACCGAAGAGCTAAGGGAGTTGGGTGCCCAAATCCTATGAAATCCTGACCACCATCCTATTATTGAGAAACCAGGGACGGAGCTGTGGGTCTCTTCTGCTCATTCAGCACGTCTGGTGAAACACCCAAGTCAGTTACTGTTTAACCACAGCTAAAATTTGGGCCAAATTTCCAAAGCTAGGACCAATGGGTGCTCATGCAGCCCAGGGTGTGCTCCTACAGTGGCTACAGAACCCCAGAGTTGTGCATGCAATTATCTGCTTTGCACATACAAATGCCAGTGTTTGCATACAGTGGGTGGATGTACATTTCGGCTGATGCACCTGTTGCACTTACTTTTGAACATTTTTGGCCCTTGAAGGTTTTGTCCTACTTTCATGATTAGATCCCTAATCGGATATTAAAAATAAATGTCTTCATTTAATTTGCCTCTAAAGTAAATGATCAAAACACATATGGTTATTAAAAAAGTGTTATTCCATCAGTTATTCATTTTAAAATAGTTACAGTACTGATCATCTTAACTGTGATTTGGCGCGTAGTGTTTAAAAACACATCACAAATGTTAAGAAAAAAAATCAATAGCCATATGTTTCTTTTCTTGAAACCTGTGAGGTTCCACATTCTGGGACTCAGTTTCAATGCTTAGCTTTGTTTCGGAACAGTGTTATAGGGCCTGATCCTGCAAAGACTCCAATGGAACTGCTCACATGAATGAAGTTATTCAGGTGTGTAAATCCTGGCAGGATCAGGCCAGCAAGCAATTAAAATTCCTTTTCTAGGATCACAATAAATTAGACTGCGCAATAACAGTACCATACCTTTACACACAAACGTCTTCCATGTGGTGCAGTATCATGAAGGGCCTCCCATACTCACTCTAAGGGTACGTCTATACTTACGCGTCTGTCGAACGCGTCGGATCGATGTTCTGGGTTCGATTTATCGCGTCTTGTCAAGACGCGATAAATCGAACCAGGAAGTGCTCCGTTGTCGACGCTGGTACTCCAGCTCGACGAACGGAGTAGGCGGAGTCGACGGGGGAGCCTGCGCGCCGCGTGTGGACCCCGGGTAAGTGCTTTTTCATTCGAACTAAGGTACTGCGACTTCAGCTACGTTATTCACGTAGCTGAAGTTGCGTACCTTAGTTCGATAGGGGGGGGTAGTGTAGACCTAGCCTAAGTAGTATCCTATGCTTTGAGTATCCTATTTCTTGAAATAAACTGCTGTTAATGGGCAGGTGTGACTAACTAGGACTCAAAATGCTTACAGTGTCCCTTTAAAAGCTACTAAAGAAAGAAAGTTTTAAGGTCAGAGTCAAATATAGGCAGTGGTTCAACATCTTAGAGGGAGGAAGGAAGTCACTGCCAGACATTTGAGGCAGTAGAAATGCAACATCGGGTCACAGATTAGGTCCACCATGGGGAATGGAAGGGAGGGCCTGGCCGGAGTCATGGAGTGACTGAGCTTGGGACAATGTTAGATGGAGTGGAGTGAGTCCACAGAGATGTCAGGAAACCAGGAAGGCAAACATGAATTGGGTTTTGGAGACAGACCCAGGATTAAGTAATGAAGGATGGGCTGCTATTGGTCACAATTCCTAGGCCAAGAGTGACCTGGATGTAGCATTGACCTCTCTGAAGTATCAAGAACTGGAATTTAAGATCATAACAGAGAACTGTAATGGACAAGGAGGAAAGTGATCAACATGTGGATGAGGGATTTCAGCAAAGTCAGGGTTGGTGTAAGGACCAATCCAGGGAGAGTTCCAGAGAGAGTGACTGACAGCATACAGAAACAGAAGAGGTGGTGTGAAGAAGGTGGGTTGGGTTAAGGATGAATCCAGGTTTTCGGGCCTTAAAAGGAAAGTGAAGCAGAGTGACAGTGAAATCAGAGAGATGAGATAATGCAGGGTTTTCGTTGGTTGGTTTTTTTACCTAGGAGAAGAACTTGAGTCTTTGAAACATTCTGTACTAAGAAGTCAGGATGTAGAGAGGACCTGATCGAGCCAGAGAGCAATGGGAGACACAGGGCTCAGGCAGATGTCAACAGATGTAGAGCTGGGGTGCCATCCCCCTAGAAGCAATGTTCAAGCCAGCAACAAAACAACTCAGAGGAAGGAGACACAAGGAAAATAGGAAGAGGCATGCGCTCCATAATGGAGGACAGCGAGCGTTAAACATTTAGCCTATCAAATATACAGGATAGTTAGGAAAATCATAAAAGGAGACTGATGAAGACACTGGGATAGATTCTCAGCGGGTATAAACAGTCATAGCTCTATGAAAATCAGTGGAGCTGTGACAATTTATACCAGCTGACGGACTGCCCTACTGCCTTTTCTCAAGGCATTGGAAATTGTGTAGAGGAAAGATGACTCGTATAACAAGCCATACGGAGATCAGATGTAGTGAGAGATGTGCTCAGAAGCAGGTGATTAACCACCCAGAAGGGCAAACGTCATTAGTACGTAAGGGTCAAAGATCAGAATGAAAGAGGTTCTGCAGGCTGTGTAGGAGGTGAGAGAAGACAATCTCCAGAACCTTGCTGGGGAAAGGGAATGCACAGCAATTACAGAAGCAACTGTATAGATAAAGGGACACTGCCAGGGAGCTTAGAACCAAATCTAGGTTATCTTTAAAAAAATTACTAATAGTAACAAGACATGTTTTTATAAACCACTTTTTAAAAAATCCATTAAATTTATGTTTAAAGATTTCCTCGTAGTGTTTGCAACCCAAGCACCATAGCACTGCACTTGTTCAGATAATCTCGTTTTATTTTCCTTGTTTATGTAGTTTTTACCATCAGAATTTCACTCAGCTGGGAGAATGAAAGCAGACATGATGTCTTCTGAGTCAGTTTCACTTCCAGGTTCTCATAGTACAATGCTACAGCATTTAGATCAAGAGATGCAGAGCTGTACGTAATCCGGTTAGATGTTTGGTGGCAGGCAGTCATAGTATGCTAGGCTCGGAGACCCGCAATTCTCTGAATACAGCTGCTGCACTCGCATCAGGAAGGTAGATAGGTGATGATTTTAGGGAAGGACAATGCACGGGATGAGCTACAGGACAGCAAAGAATAAATGCCATGCTGCAAGAAGTCCACGGAAGACTGGCCAGTTACGGTTTCAGTGCTCTACCATGGCATTCAAACCACTAGATCGCATGCTAGTAATTGGCTTTTGGTAGCACCATTACCACCAGATCACAGCCTTGCCTCATTTGCCCTTAAAGCCAGCTGTACATGGATGCTAATGAAGCACATGCATTAAGCCTTGAAGAGCCACTGAATCCAAAAACATGAATTGGTTTACATTCATGTATTTGGAAAGGACTTAACTGACCAAACTTTATTAGTTTGATGTTTTGTTTCCTCATTCCTGAATCGGAAATGTGTGTCTATTTTCGTAGTTGATTATACAGCAGCCCTATCAGTGTTTCAGTAATTTGGCATCTCAAGATGGAAAGGACTAAAGACATCAAGCACCCTTACAGGACTGAAGAGGTTTATTTTGAACCTACTGGGAATCCAGAATCCACTTGAAACAGAACCTGAAGAAAATCTGAACTCTTGTAGGTTTGTTTACTCTTGGCTCACACCATTGATGCTTCAGATGGGTGCAAACAGCCCAAATAAAAGGAAGATTCTGAGGCTTGCACAATAAACACCTGATGATTTAAATGTTCTCCACGTCTCAAATCACCTGAAACTACAACAGCCAGAGGCTGTTCCGAGCCACTGGGAGTAACCAGGAAGAGAGACAGTGCTGATCATATTATCAAAACAGGCCACTGACAGCTAGTGACTAGGACAGACCACTGATGCGCTATGTTTTGACTTTGTGCTGATCAAAACATGTTGCAAAACCCAACAACAACTAAAACTTGCTGTTTGCATTGCTCTCTCATAAGATTTCCCCTGGTGCGTAAGACACAGATTCAGTTCAGCACCCACGTCTGCTGCTCCGGTAGAGTTAGTGCAAGTCGACAAGCTGCTTTGGGCTCATGCCAATGTAAAATATTTGATCAATCCAAGAGAAGAAGCTGAAATACTCACATCCACTCCAGGAAGGCCAGGTAATCCTGCTTCACCTGCCTTTCCAGGCTTCCCTGGTGCACCTTTCGGCCCCTAAACCAGATTAATAGACAGTCACTGTTAATATAATAATTACAGAAGCATGCTCTGACTTGATACAAGATAGAAGATGATCAGCTCATTTCTTAAAGTGCCAATTTTATATCCTGCAATGCAGGAAAATGTCTTCAAAATAAATTGATTTGATAATTAATCTACAAGTATGTAAATGTCTAGACACTTAGGTGCTTTGGTTCATTTTTCTATAAACCTGGTAATTGCTTTCACAGCTTTCTTCTCGTGCAGTTCCATGTACGTGTACTGATCCTCATTGCAGCCCCGAGCGCAAGGGGGCGTCAGGGTGTGGTTGGGGATGTTGCAGCTCGCACAGTTCTGAGGAGACCTAGGACCACTCTAAGATGCCTAGGGAGCTAAAGAGGACCCTGGATGATCTCAGGAATGGGGAGCCACAAAGGTGACTCTTGGCTCACACCATTGATGCTTCAGATGGGTGCAAACAGCCCAAATAAAAGGAAGATTCTGAGGCTTGCACAATAAACACCTGATGATTTAAATGTTCTCCACGTCTCAAATCACCTGAAACTACAACAGCCAGAGGTTGCTAGCACTGACACCGCCCCCCTCTTCAGTTTTACAGAGCCAGAGTGGAGGACTGAGTCCCGCAGGACTATAGCAAAGTCTGTCACAATATTTCATTTGATCACGGACGCTGCTTTACTCAACATTTTTGTTTGCATATTTTTTCACTATGGGCCAAATTTCCAAGCTGGATTTTACAGTCCATGTTTGCAGGTAAAACTAAAAGCAGTTGCAGAAGTGGCCTACGCTCATTTTCAATGTGCAAAAGCTCCATTTGTGTGTGCAAGCCAAGCAACCGGAAGGACGCACAAATGACTGTTTGGACACCCAGAAACTAGTGTGCACACTGGTGGCCAGAGCCGAGTGTGCTGCATAACCATATAAAAACTCTGCATTTACATAGTGTTCTCTTTCCTGTTGAAAGAGCTGTAAAAACAATGCTTGCAAAGAGAGAGTTCAACGACAATACAAGCCCTTTAGCTCCACTATTCTGATGCTTTATTCCAGATCCTCTGCTCTCCTAACTACGAAACAGAAAAGCATGTTTCTTCTTAAGGTCAGTGCTGACTCCATGCTGCCGGTTGTTCTGTTTGCATACCAAACATGCAAATAGGAGTTCTGCTGCAGACGGAGAGGAGAAAGTGCAGTTTGTGACCCTTGCTGCTGAAAAACTAGTGATTCACACACATTATTTCTCATAGCAGATTTACAAGCGAGAGAGTAAATTAGTTGTTGATCAGTAAATACTTACTGGTGTGCCAGGTAAACCAGGTGGGCCAGGTTCTCCCTAAAGGAATGAAAAAAGACAATGAAACTGAAATTTCTTCCTGTCACAGTCTCTTTGCAGCAGCCACATACACACTTATTAGAGGTCCATTTTTCTCCCCATGCCCACTTGGGGAATTGCCATAACGTGGGATGACCTGCACGTTAAAGGGTCTGCCCATGACTTATTATACACTAAGCCATTGATCCTGCCATCCTCTAGAGCAGGGGTCTCAAACTCAAATTACCACGAGGGCTGCATGAGGACTAGTGCATTGGCCCGAGGGCCGCATCACTGACCCCGCCTCCTCGCTGCCCCCCGGCCCCACCCTCATTCCACCCCTTCCATTAGGCCCCGCCCCTTCCCCGCCTCCTCCCCTGAGCGCGTGGCTCCCCGCTCCTCCCCCCTCCCTCCCAGAAACCGCAAAGCTCTTCCCATGCGGCCCGCGGAGCTCTTCCCTGCGGCTGGCCGGGCTCCCCATGCCACCCCCCACATATTTAAAAATTTTTTTTTTTTACCCCCAGGCAGTTCACGCCGCCAGAACAACTACCTGGCGGTGGGAATTGCCTGGGGGTAAAAAAAAAAAAAAAATTTTTTTGTAAAGGGGTGCGGAGGGTTGCCAATTTTGGTTTGACACATTCCTGGAGGTTTCATCACATGACATAATCTTTAATTAAAGATTAAGGGATGGTGCCCCTAGCCTCTGTTTGCCAGAAGCTGGGAATGGGCGACAGGGGATGGATCACTTGATGACTACCTGTTCTGTTCATTCCCTCTGGGGCACCTGGCACTGGCCAGTCCGAAGACAGGTTACTGGGCTAGATGGACCTTTGGTCTGACCCAGTATGTTCTGAAAGATTAATCTTTAATTCCTGGAGACTCCAGGACGATCCTGGAGGGGGTTGGCAATTCTATCTAGCAAAACCCATGTGTTACTCACCAGCACCCTCTGGAGAGAGAGACGATTCAGTTAACAGTTTTCATTCATGATAACAGTTTCCAAGTACATAGAAGGTAGTTACAAAGAGGAGGGAGGTAAATTGTTCTCGTTAACCTCTGAGGATAGGACAAGAAGCAATGGGCTTAAATTGCAGGAAGGGAGGAAAAACTTCCTTTCAGGGTGGTTAAGCACTGGAATAAATTGCCTAGGGAGGTTGTGGAATCTCCATCACTGGAGATTTTTAAGAGCAGGTTAGACAAACACCTGTCAGGGATGGTCTAGATAATACTTAGTCCTGCCACGAGTGCAGGGGACTGAACTAGATGACTTCTCGAGGTCCCTTCCAGTCCTATGATTCTGAATGCTGCTCAAACAGCATAATTTATCCCAGACCCTTCCAGGAATAATTTACACTCTGGGCTTCCTCAGAGGTAAAGCAAAGAGGAAGCCGTCTGGCCACCAAAAGTTTTACATATTCTGTTGAGTTGGAGATCCAAATGCAAAACCGGGCACCAGAGGATATCCTGAGGATTTCTTAGGGGAACTTGTGACCATAAACCAGTGATGAGACAGACTACATGTGTCTGAATGGATTATATTCAAGGGCTCCATTTTTAGGGATTTCCATCCCTCTCAATTCAATTGCAAAAGTAAGGTAGCTGCCTACTGATAACATTGCACCACTGGGCATGGATCCTATTTTCAGTGTTGCTGGTGAGCCAGGTTAAAATTATGGCATTGACAACTGGGCACAAAGGTGACAAATAAAAAATCTCCAAACTGGATTTTGAGTCACAGCCTGTATAACAAAGGAGTCCCCTCCACTCCTGTTGCTGGACCACGCCTCCCCACACCCAATCCAATGCTGCACATAAATATAGTTTAAAGATTAGCATAGGCCACGGACCAAGCAATATGAAAGAATGGGAACTGTCTGAACTTTATTTTCATTTCCTGGGAGGAATGCTCATCTTCTCCAAGAAAATGTGTTCCCTGTTATGTGCACGAGTTCAACATGTCTCAGATCTCCTGAGCTGTGCTCTGGTGAGGTGGCATGGATGGCTACCTGCCACTTTTCTACTCTCCCAGCCCCGGAGCCAGCCATCCTGGCATAAAGTTAGAGCAGCCTTGTGGTCACGTGAGCACAGCATTTTCTCACCACAGTCCCTCCTGCCCCCACGCTGGAGTGGGGGGTAGAAATGCATGGCGTAGAACCAGTTATGACACCACCTGGGAATTTCTCTTGCGGAAAGGGAATCCCCAGTCACCTGGAAGCAGTGAGAATATTAACCTTTTTTCTCCCACTTTGCCTAAAAACCACAGTGACGTCCGCTTGGGAAAAATTCTTCAGAAAACAATTTAAGGCAGGATTTACTTTTCCGACAAAGTTTCTGCTTTTATTTTGTAAACAACCTTTCGGTGACCATGATCAAAGAGACCTGTGGATTCCCCTCCAGAAGGCTACCTAGAGGATTGTTTCAGGGTGCTCCAGGTTTAAGATTTACTAGCTCTATCCTGGATAAAGTAAGTTCCAGGGCAAAGAGATGGCTGGGGAGGGGGCCTATGGCTGGAATGGAGCAGGCATTAAATAATAAACCTACATTGCCTTTTTAATTAATTTTTTTGTTAATTACACTTATGGGAGGAGGTGAGAGCTGCAATCTTCCTTAGGAGGAGATGTGGAGGCACAGGAGTGGTTACTGAGTAGGGTTAGCGGTGGCCATCTTTACAGTAGGCATTTTGGGTGGGGGAAGTTGTGAAGACAGTAACCAAGGTGGAAGAATTTGAGAAACGACTATGTTTACTATGTCTGGCACCATAAAGCCCCTGTGCAAATCCCTACGCTTGGACCGGCTGCCCTGAGTCAGTCAGAGTGCAGGGATTTGCATGTTGAGAGAACGTGCAGTTTGGAGGGTCAGTAGAGAGAGGGAGTCTTTGTGCTCGGACTTGCTGAGGCCATTCCACTGCAGTTCTTTGCTCAGAAATATGCCACGGATAGGTGCCCTAATCCGAGCTGGGGAAGAGCCTTTATAATGAAAACAAGGGGGAAAGTTATGTTGGGATGGCAGGTTTTGAATAACAGAATGAACAGCAATCTTTTATATCCTCCTCTAGATTATCACCATCACCCTGCCCCCTTCCCTACAGGCCTCTGTGATACTGATACGCGGCAGCAAGGTCATAGCATTAGAGAAAGCCACTCAGGAACAGTTCTCCTGTCTTATGACCTGATCACAAGTTGGGATCTGCTATCGTGGACCCCTGTGGGGTCCCCGTTTGATTTCAGGGGGACTCTGCCTGAGCACGGGGGGTCTGTGCTAGCAGAACCCATTCAGAACCAGAACTTTGATCAGCTTTTATACCTCTGGTGGCAAATCGCTGTCATCCTTCTTAGCGAGTTAGAATCAGTTGCTGTTGGCAATGGAATAGTTCTCCCCGGTTTTACATGAGATGGAAGTGAGTTTACTTAGCCCTGGGCTACACTGGAGGGGGGGGGTCGATCTACGATACGCAACTTCAGCTACGTGAATAGCGTAGCTGAAGTCAGCGTATCGTAGATCGACTTACCTGGCCGTGAGGACGGCGGCGAGTCGATCCCTGCCGCTCCCCCGTCGACTCCGCTTATGCCTGTACCCGAGGTGGATTTCCGGAGTCGACGGGGAGCGCGTTCGGGGATCGATTAATCGTGTCTAAACGAGACGCGATAAATCGATCCCCGATAGATCGATTGCTACCCGCCGATCCGGCGGGTAGTGAAGACAAACCCAAGGTCTCAGCCACTCTGTATTAAAGTCACACCGTTAAAGTCTGTTAGAGAACTGACAATGGCTTTGTAACAATTGCATGCTGGAAATAATTCAGAGCAACTCTTAGGTGACTGGTTTAATCACAACACACCCTTTGTATTCTTGGGAGCTAAGCAATTACCTTGTTACAGATCATGGAACATGCAGTGTTTTAAAGGAGATAATTATAGGAGACTTCAATGGGATTGAAAGTTATAGCACAGTTGCCTTCTGAGAGGCAGAAGTGAAGCAAGGAGCTTTTGGAAAGGGGGCCAATAGCACAGGGTTCATTTGAGGTTTATCCAGAACTGGCCCGAATCATTTAGTTGCGTGTTATGTACTGTTCATTGTTTGAGGCCTATATTAAGCAGTTGCTGCACTCTTTTGCAATGTACATCTGACCGCAAATGCTCTTTAGTAATTCTGCCCAGTCATTTCTCTAAAGCCATCTACGAACTGAATGCGGCCAGAATGGTTTTAGAAAATAACAGGAAAAAGGCACAAGGAAATCATAGTATCTTAAAATGCTCAAGAAAAGTTCAGAGCGTGCCTTTAAAAAATGATCTCACTGGTATAAAATCATAAGAAGTTATTTCTTTACAGTATTAGAATTTACGCAGCTACGCTTTCATTAAAGAAAACCCGCCTAGATTTATGACACACCTTCAATAGGTTCCTCTATATTCAGGGCTATAAAAAGGCACAGCCATGTGGGATTACACACCTCACAACGTCTTCTAAGAGAACCCTGGCAAGTGGTGGTCCTCCTTAAACCATGCTGGTGCACTCGATGCTAACCACAGAAATCTTGACCCTGATGCTCTGAATCAATGGGATTTCTTGCAGACTTGATGGGTGGAATGGTATGAGGCTCTGACCCTGAATGACTGATGAGCATTTCTCATTTATTAATACATGACAGCATATTTCCCTTATTTTTGCTCCCGCTGCATCCTTGTTTCATTCAGTTAAGGACAGCTTATGGGAGAAATCTTGCATTCGTTACCTGGTCAAAATTCTCACCAACATCCCTTTGCAAGCCATGAGCTAGGTCTGCAGGGTTTGCTCCCCCTAGATATAACTCAGTCTAATATTATGATCTATCAAGACTAGCTTCAGCTGATTAATTACTCGTTACTATTCCCTGGCCTCATCCTGCAGGGTGCCAAGCGCCCTCCAAGTCCATTGCCTTCAACAAGCCCCTAAAAATGTGCAGAGCTTTGCCCACATTGGACAATGAGGGCCAAGTTTTCATGAACGGCCATTAGTTAGGGATGTTTCCATTTCTGGGTCTCCCACCTGAGACACGCTAAGCCCGATGCCTCAGAAGTGCTGACCATCTGCAGCTCCTGCTGACTTTGGCTGGAGTGGTAAGCACTCAGGCCAGTGGCGGCTCAGGGTGGGACCCAAAACAGAGGTTCCTCGAATTACAGGCCACGGTTGAAGGCATGGCCTTTTGGTTCCTTGAAGGGAAACCCAGCCCATGTAGGGTGAGGAACAGCATTTTATTTCTTTTCATTTTAGAACAGGTGACACATCTTCAAAAACATCTATCTAGCAGATTGCCGCACGTCGCCGACACCGATTTGCCTGCATTGTGACATGAGGTGGACAAATTGGAGAGCGGCCAGAAAAGAGCAACAAAAATGACAAGACCTTCAAAAACAAGGGTTGAAAAAAATTGGGCATGTTTAGTCTAGAGAAAAGAAGACTGAGGGGAGAGGGAGGGGACCTGATAACCCTCTTCAAATATGTAAAAGGCCGTTCTAAAGGTGGCTATCAGTTCTTCTCCACGTCAGCCAATGGAAGGATAAGAAATAACTGGCTTAATTTGCAGCAAGGTAGATTTAGGTTAGATATTAGAGAAAACTTTCTAATTATAATGAGTTAAGCACTGGAACAGGTTACCTAGGGAAGCTGGAGGTTTTTAAGAATAGGTTGGAAACATATCTGTCAGGGATGGACTATGTCTACTTAATTCCTGCCTCAGTGTGGGGGGCTCGGACTAGATGACCTCCTGATGTCCCTTCCAGCCCTATACTTCTATGATTCTATGGTATCTTTGGATTATTAAAATCAAAGGACACTAACTTCTGTTTATGCAGGAAATTGTTTAGTGGGAACCCCCCAGTATTTGAAACATAGGAATTGTCATACTGGGTCATACCGGTCCTCCATCGAGCCCAGTATCCGGTCTCTGACAGCAGCCAGTAACACCTGCTTCAGAGGAAGGTGAAAGAAACCCAGCGGAAAGCAGCAACAGAACAGCCTGCTTCCAGGAAAAGTTTCTGCCTGATCCCCATTAGTTAGATGATGGTCTCTGAACTGAAGCATGAGGTTTATACCTCTCCTTAAATTCTTGGTCTTCTTTTAATCCTTATTATCACTCTGGATTTTGTCGTTACCCATAGAAATCTCTAATCCTTTTCTGAACCCTGCTAAGCTCTGGCGTGCAACGATAACTTGTGGCAATTAGTTCTGCAGACTAATTGTGTGGAAAAGAACTTCCTTTGCTATCTTTCATTTTAAATTGCCTTGTTCTTCTATTACAAAACTTCAGATGGAGTTCCCGACCTATCTTCTCTAAGCCATTCATTATTAAAAACTAGGATAAGATTATTTAGTAAAATTGTTTCCCTTAGTCTAGTGAACACTTGGAGGGAAATGGCTGCAAAACAATGAGGTTTTCACTGGGGCCAGCCTTGCAAAATGGTCATAAAAAATTGCAATCATGGGCACAAAAGCTACTTGTTCACCCGTTACCAGGATGTGAAGGAATAAACCTTTTTTTAAAGCTTTCTCATCCAAAATAAACGTACTTGCATGGGAGGAATAGAAGTTTGAAAGGCTGCTTTTAAGGCCCCATGCTGACACGCTTACTCATGAGGAGTAGCAAAATTACTCCACAAGAAGCTCCAGGAGTAAGGTGCTACTCAACGTGAATGAAGGGATCAGAATCTGATCCTTAGTATTTGAGATATTAATAGTCTCCTTTGAGATCACCTGAAACAATTTTAATCCACTATGATAGGTGTGGAAGACAAGACTGTCTTTATCTAGTGGGTATAAATTTCATTTCATTTCAGCGGAAACTTCAACTAAAAGAAATAGGACAAGATTTCCTCCTTCACTAAACTCTGCAGGAGCGGAGATACTGACCCTGCAGTCACGGGGAAGGGTTAATAATAAGGAATTAACCACCAAAAGTATTCCCATAGATTTAATTTGCCCTTTGCTACAAACTAAGGACATTTAAATTCCATGTGGAATCAATGGGCCAGATTCTGATCTCCATCAGACTGGTGTAAATCTAGGATAATTCCATTGAAGCCAGTGTAGCTATAGTGGTGTCAAGCCAGTGTGAGTGAGATCAGCATCCAGCATGGTGTATTTAATTCAGCTTTCTAGGGTCTCTCCGGAGAGCCAGGGGCTTGACCCGTTTTAAAACAAACAATTGTCTAATGGTATAAAATACACAGTATTGTACTGAGCGTGCAGTAACAACACCCGGTACAGTAACTGCTGCGCTAAACCCACCACTGTCCTCCACTCTTTAAGCTGCATCCTATGCAGATGCCAGAAAGAAAGCGTTGCAGGATGCCCAGAAGATTAACAAATCCTTGTTGTACACACCAGCTTTGTCATAAACTTGGCACTGAGGGCTTAACCCTGCAAGGTGCTGAGCAACTCCTAGGCACTCAGCGCCGCCAGATGTAACTTAGCCTCAGCAGGACACAGCCCCTTAGTTTCCTTGCCTACGGCACATGGGCTGTTAGTTCGGTCCCTCTGAAGTGCTACCCAAATGCCTGGAGCGTCTCTCTGGGCGACAGGAGGACTAGAAGAATTCCTCTATGAAACGTGCCCTCCCCTTGCTCCACCCCATCTCCCTCCCCCAGCTCAGCCTACCGCCTGCTGCTCACTACTCACATCTATGCCTTCCTTGCCAGGTGATCCAGGGAGTCCTCGTGGTCCAGGAGGGCCTCGTGGTCCTGCTCTCTGGGAGGGATGGGAGAGAGAGAACAGAAGAAAAAAAACCAACACCACACAGTAGGTCACAGATCACAGCGCGACTCCAGCCCCCCCTCGCAGTGCCACTTCTCTATCCACGACAGGCTTAGAGAGAGCAAGCGTCTTTCCAGACGTATTTGCTAACAATCTTCGAACATCCTCGGTGCTTTCGTGAGACCCAACCCATCCCCATTCAGCAGGAGCTGCTGATTGAATGGGAAGCTTACAGTGAATCATATCTGCCCATGCTTCACAAGTGGTTCTGAAACGGTTTAGTTTAGAAACAGGCACAATCCCTCGGGGAAGTGAATTGAGTCAGCTTAACAGGAGTTGGTTCCCCCCCCCCCCCCCCCCCCCGCAACTCATCTTTCAGTGTAGACACAGCAAAGCCAAGTTAGAATAATCTGTGCGTGAGGTTGGTATTAAAAGTGACATTCACATTTCATATACAACCAGGCAGCAGAAGAGATGGAGCTATATATTTAATGTCTGAAGGGGAAAGTATGAAGGAAGGCACAGCTAAAGGGGTGAGACTGGAGTAATTGCCCATCTGAGCTGGACAGCGTGTGGGGGTTTAGGGGTGTGGGTGAAGTGGGGATCCTATAAAGGTCTGCTTTGTGGAAAGTGCTCCAGAGAGTACCTGCAAGGCAGCTTTAGGGAACAAAGGTTTCATTGTGGAGCTAGTTCTGCTCACAGCAGATGAGGGTCAGCTCAGAATTCCTGAGCCAGGCTGCAAAAATTCCTTCATTAATGCAATGACAAGTTCTCCCCCAGACAACTTTCCTGAGCGATACACATTGGAAAGTTAACACCACTACAGGGACATTTGCCACGAATACACATAGCTTCACCTGAATGAATAAGGATTAAATGTGCTTGTTCCTAAACATGTCTCAAAAATAGATTAACTGGGGATGGGGGGGAAAGGGGAGAGGAAGAAAAACCCTGAATGGGGTGAAGAGGTGGAGCACAGGGATTTTTATTTAGTGGGCAACTTTGTCCTTTATAGTAAAACAAAAATATTTTTTCCTAAATCACCTTTTCTCTCTCCTTTTTCTGAGGCTTTTCCGACATGGCTATAAACCAAACTATGAGGACAATTCTTTTACACAAAGTTTAAAGTGGCAGTTTCCATATCATAGGACATGAACTAAACCCCTACGAATAAACACTTCTGCTCTCACCGCTAGGCACCTAGCAAGCAATATGCTCTCAGTTTTAGACACAAAACTTTCGATTTTAAATGAACAGCAATAATCTGGCCTGCTGTCATATGGTGCACATTTAATCCTGCTGCTATGAGACCCTCTGATCTTTATTTATTTTTTCCATCAATAGCTGGGATTTTGGGCCATTACAAGTAAAGGCATATTCTTACCTGAGCTGAGGATGTGGCTAGTAGTTGAAAAAGAAAGAGCAGCCCAAGAGCTGAGAATCCAGCCATGGTCTCCACGCTCTGCCTCTCTTCAGCTCTTCGGTGAAACTAGCTCCTTTCTCTTCTCCTGGTTCCAATGGATCTCTCCTTCACCTCTCAGATCTCAGCTCCTGAATGAGCCCCTTCGTCTCCAGATAAACCTGAGTCTCCAGCTGGAGGGGGCAGAGCTCAGAAGCACAGGCAGGCGAGAGGGGCTGAACTCAGACAGAGAGACCAGGTTTCGGGGGGGGGGGGGGAAGGAGGAGGGGGAGGCAAACTGCAGAGTGGCACAGTCAGTTATGAAAGGAGGCACACATTCACCACCCCGACAGACAGCTCAAGCCAACAGCAAACAGGGAGGGGACTTTCTAACCGAGGAAAGGCTGGACTTGCCTTAGCTAAATGGTCACTCAGACAGAAAACCTGAGGAGGCAAAATGAAAACCCACCATCCCAAGACACAGACGCTACTTTGGTCTCATGTAGGCCAGTGAAAAGTAGTTCACAATTCACTACCAACTTAGTACTGGATGGAAGAAAGGTAACAAAAATTAAGACTTAGTTAATGTCTGTGGATTTTTATTTCTGTGGGATAAATGCAGGGATCCTTGTAAAGGCACGGGGTCAGTGCAGAGAATAGGGCTAGTATCTTTGCTTCATTAAATGCTTTATCAGCTATGGATTTGTGTTCACCGCCTGTGCTTTTTCTCGGCGACTCAAAGAGCATCTGGTTGATTCTTGTGTGTGTGCTCTTTATGTGGCACTGAAGAGACAACCGGCATAGCGACAAGGAGAGCAAAAACGAGGAACGTAGGAGAAACCCTGAGAAAGCCACAGAAAGCTGAAAAGATTAAAACAAAACTTTCCTTTGAAATATTTTCACTACAGGCGAGGGACACGGAGAAGACAACAACCCAAAAGTAGATTATCGGAGATGTGAGCACATTAGCCAGGCTCACAATCCTACAAATGGCTCCATGTTTCCCTTTACATGTTAATTCGAGATGATTTCATCCAAAGAAGGGGACTGTCTGTGAAAACCGGGAAGTGGAGACGCACGGGGGAAAGAGACTCATTACTATCGAGGGGTCAGAGTTCCTCATTTTGATGCAACTGCACTCAAGCTCTTTTTCCCTTTTTGAATGAGAAGAGAGTGTGTTCCCGGTGCAGAATGGAAGACTCTGCCCACCTCTCCTTATTCCATCTGCCTACCAGAAAGTTGGTAGAAAGCACAGAGGAGGGAGCTGGGGACCTAGAGGTGGGGAAGAAGAAATACAAAACTTCTTCAAAAGCCATGACCGTGCAAATCTCAGAAAGTGGATTCATGGCTTTTCTTCGCCCCCACCCCAACCCCGCAAGACTGCACTAGTCTCCTAGCATGATCACTTGCTCCATTACCCCAGAAACAAGATACAACAATACAGTGGGTTAATGTGACATTTGTCTCTAGTGCGGATGGTGGGAGGAAAATCTGTGCTTATTATTACAAATAGAGATTGCCCCCCCCCCCCAAAAAAAAACCTATAACAAAAATGTTGTTTTCATTGTTCCATCAAGTCGTCAAACTCCACTCAGGACCCAATACGCAGCCAGGCCAGCCCCCTGAGCGGCAAGGTGCTGTGCTTCCCAGTGAAATACAGATTAGGTGAGCTATCACACTATACCTGCTTCAGCATTTATTTAAGGTGTGGTTCATAAGCACCTTGCCACAATCCCATCTGGACTTGTCAAGAGGCCACCTGGATGGTCACCTCTGTTGCACAGCTCCAAGGGCTCTAACCTCTCCCCTTGCTCCATGGTGTTTGTGGGGGTTAGTACATAAGGTGCAACTACGAGCTGAATGATGCTGTAGTTATGGAGGGAATCCACAGGGAGTTAATACACCTCCAAGCTCTGCCCTGCTGCTGAACCACCTCCCTAGGCAATTTATTCCAGTGCTTAACTACCTTGACAGGAAGTTTTTTCCTAATATCCAACCTAAACTGCCCTGCTACAACTGAAGCCCTTTGCTTCTTGTCCTAGCCTATGAAGTTAATGAGAACAATTTTTCTCCCTCCTCTTTGTCACAACCTTTTATGTACTTGAAAACTGTTATGGCCCCTCAGTCTTCTCTTCTCCAGACTAAACAAACCCCCTCCCCCCCCCCCCCCATCTTCCTTCATGGGAAGTTTTCTAGACCTTTAATAATTTTTGTTGCTCTTCTCTGGACTTTCTCCAATTTGTCCACATCTTTTCTGAAACGTGGCACTCAGAATTGGACACAATACTCCAGCTGAGGTCCAATCAGCATGGGGTAAAGCGGAAGAATTACTTCTCGTGTCTTACTTACAACACTCCTGTTAATACATCCCAGAATGTTCGTTGTTTTTGTTTGAAGCCGTGTTGCACTGTTCACTCATGTTTAACTTGTGATGCACTCTGACCCCCAGATCCCTTTGTGCAGTACCCCTTCCTAGGCAGTCATTTCCCATTTTGTTAGTGTTCAACTGATTGTTCCTTCCTAAGTGGAGTACTTTGCATTTGTTCTTATTGCATTTCATCCTATTTGCTTCAGACCATTTCTCCAGTTTGTCCAGATCATTTTGAATTTTAATCCTATCCTCCAAAGCACTTGCAACCCCTCCCAGCTTTGTATCATCCACAAAACTTTATAAAGTGTACGCTCTACACCAGCGGTGGGCAGCCTGCGGCCCGTCAGGGTCATCCGCTGGTGGGCCGCAAGACAGTTTGTTTACATTGATCGTCCGCAAGCACGGCCGCCCGCAGCTCCCAGCGGCTGTGGATGCCCGGCTACTGGGAGCTACAGGCAGCCGTGCCACTGGGAGCTACAGGCAGCCGTGCTTGTGGATGGTCAATGTAAACAAACTGCCTCACAGCCTGCCAGAGGATTAGCCTGACAGGCAGCGTGCGGCCCACAAGTTGCCCACCACTGCTCTACACCATTATCTAAATCATTGAAGATATTGAACAGAACCAGAACTGATTCCTGCTTTTAATGTAGTTTCTTTGTGTGTGTGTGTGTGTGTGTGTGTGTGTGTGTGTGTGTGTGTGTGTGTGTGTGTAATATATATTCTATTATGCCCATTCCTGTAGCTAATGCTAATTATCTTAAAGTCAATTGGCAGGAATGGCACATTATAAAAACAGCGCGACAACCACAGAAAGTGGCATCTATCTATGTGTGGCTTCAGTCTCCACTATCATAAGTGAGCACCTTCCACACACAAACATTTATCTTCACAACAGCCCAGGATGGAGGGAAGCATTATCCCCATTTTACAGGTGTGTAACTGAGGCACACAGAGATAAAGAACCTGCCCCAAAAGCCTGTGATAGTCTGGGAAATTAAGCCAGGTCTTCCTGAACCAGAAGGCAATCTTTCCTTTCCCTTCCCAATGTAGCAGTAAAGATTATCCTGCAGCATCACAGACAGCATCTGCATTAAAATTTTGTATATATTTATTACACACACTTATTTTGCAAGTTAAATTTACCATGACACAAATGAGAACTAAAGAGATAATATCCCTGGCTGCATGGCAATTAGGAAAAAGAAATACTAATTTCAAGCTCCATTAGAAAGAACACTTACGTATCGTTTGTACTGGACAAGGCACCAGTTTAAGAAGTTATGCTTCAGCCTAACAGGATTTAAAAACAAGACAGCTGAAGGGTGATCAACCTCTGTGCAGGCCAGGCAAATATCCAAAGACATGAACGTTGGTGGAATTTGGGGCAACTTGGTCCAGCCAGCAGTTCAGATTCAGGGGGTATCACTCCCCAGATAGAAGACAGGCATAGGTGCCAGGCTTCCTATCCTATAAATATAAGCAGTTGCTTCTGGAGGATTCCTAGTTATGCACACTTATGTTAGAGCGGACCGCTGATGCATAAGTTGTATGCTTGGGAGAGCGGAATGAGAAATAGAGAGGGGTAAAGTTTGTGTGTGTTTATGGGTACGTCTATACTTACCCGTCGCGTCAGAGGAGTCCAATCGATCTTCTGGGTTCGATTTATCGCGTCTTGTCTAGACGCGATAAATCGAACCAGGAAGTGCTCCCCCGTCGACGCCGGTAATCCTGCTCTGCGAACGGAGCAGGCGGAGTCGACGGGGGAGCCTGCGCGCCGCGTGTGGACCACAGGTAAGTTCGAACTAAGAGACTTCGACTTCAGCTACGTTAATAACGTAGCTGAAGTTGCGTATCTTAGTTTGACAGGGGGGGTTAGTGTAGACCTAGCCTATAAGGAAGGGAACTATGAAAAGGAATGAATTAGGACAGATCTCACTGGATCAACGAGGCCAGAACCAAAAGTTTAGAATGCAGATTAGCCACAAAGAAGGTGCAGATCCCTCCCCACCAAGAGACTTTTTCAGATGTGCAACAGCCTGCAAGTTCCTCAAAACAGCCTCACAAGTGAGAACTTGGTAATACACTCTTCTTCCTCCTCCTCCACATGTGAAAAAAGCAACGCCCACAACTGGTGTGCATTAAAATCATACTTTAATATACATTATAGTGAGATCTCATTTAAAACTCATTACATACATACAAGATACGCAAAGTGGGCCATGTATGAATACATCCAGTAAGAACTTCATTACTTAAATAAAAAGACAGCTATAAAACTGTACAAAGACTTTCATAAAAAGCAATTTTTCCCCTGTGTTCTCTAAACACTGAAGGTCTTTAGTTAGTTTTACTGAATATTTAAACACAATTTGTTTTTCTTCTAGAGAAAAAATACTCTAACAAATGGGTTTTAAGGCCTTTACTGTGTATTACTATAAGCCCCGACTTCAACGAGACTACATGCGTGCTTAGAGTTACACGTATGTGTAAATGCCAGGCTGGATCAGGGCATACAAGTTTTGAGCAGGCAAGTCACAGATTAAATTCCAGAACAGTTAAAGATTCTTTGCTTAACTGCTAGAACATGTAGAGGAAAACTCTCTCCAATAGGATGGCTGACCTAAGCTGCAGCAATGCTCTACAAAAACCAAAATGGTATTTAAAAAACAAACAAATCAAAAATAGAACCAGTTTAAATGAACATCAAGTCCAGTCTTTTCAGCTGCTGCATTTTATCCTTCTGCTTGGTGAAGCAGGTCCACTGCAGTAAATACCTTAATATTTTCTCCTACATAAAGCATTACATTGGATGATGCTCCTTTTCGTACAAGGCTAGTGTGCACATTATTAACCTTAAGTGCAAGTTAGATGGTAGTAACAATAGATTTTAACAACATTAGTCCTAGTCAGTAGGTGGCTGGGGCTGACAAGAGATTCTTATGATGCCTCTGGTTAAAAAAAACCCAAAACCAAACCCTCAGTTTAACTGTTTCACAATCAAGACAAAGCTATGATCCCCGACAGTGCACACAACATGCTGCAGAACACACCTGGGACAGTCTGAGACAGAATGCTACTGGCACATGTGCCCAAACTAGACAAGAGATCAAAATCATCAAGGGTGAAAATCCGCAATACGGACAAGGGAACGGTAGCCCAATGAAAACTGCATTGACAGCCAGTTAAAGGACCCCCAACCAATGAAAAAAGTAGCATCTGAAAAACCATCAGGGCTCCAGAGAGAGAGGAAAAGGGACTCCCAGGAGGGCAGGATTCTCTTTAAGCAATGCCTGATTTGTATTTTATTTTTTTTCCTTTTCTTTTAGAGACTGGTGGGTTTCCAGTCTCCCAGCAACCCTTGGAAGAAATGCATGAGTGATTTGTGCTAGGGCTAGACAGAATTAAACCCTCAACATCCCTGCACACAGACTGGAGAAAAGCCCCATTAAGGTTAATATTAGTCAAACATTTTGACTGCGTAGTTTAATAAATGACGCTCGTATTCCAAACTAAATTCTTAAAATTTGTAACTTACCAAGGGAAAGGCATTTGCATTTTCTCACACATGAAATTTCACTACCCTCATCCCTTCTGCAAGCAAATTATCAGCAGAATGGGGGACCTTCGCCCTCAAGGAGCAGAAAAGCACCAGGCTTCAAGTGGGACAACTACTGCACAACCAAATTGGTGTCTCCTTAAAAACTGATTTCAACAGAGCCTCACCAAGATGAGCAATAGGGCCTTGGCAAAGGCCAATGTAAAAACTCCCCGTTGTTAGTGTGACAGTTTCCAAAGTGCCCAAGAGGAGTTACCTGGTAAAAAAGAAAACCAGAAACTAATTGGTTTATTCTACAAACATCTGCATTCCATGGATTAAAATCACTTATTAAATAAGAGCGTTGCTCTTTCAAAGAGGAAAGAAGCTTTGTTTTCTTCTTTAAAACACACACCAAAAGAGGTAAAGAGGGGAAATCCCTGCAGACAGTCCAGCATGTCAGATACAAACGGGAATGGGAAGAGGCCAGGGGCTCTTCCCTATGAAGTTGACCAAGCAGATTTTTTCTAGTTAGGACAACCAGAGGGGAGTGGAGGGGAGGGATTGAGTTTGTTCTGGATTGTTTTAAAGGAGACGTCTTTTTCCATCTGCCTTTGGAGACTGAATCACTGGTCCATGCTCCTTGAATTCAGGACATCACTGTCCTTCCTCCTCCCCTTGCCCTGGTGCTATCGCAATGTTTTTTCCATTCTCTGCCATTGTCTGATCATTCAGTTCTGCTGAATCCTCAAAGCAATCAATGTCCCTAGCACTGACTTTTTCAGGACAAGATGCCACCACACTCTGCTGAGGACCCTTTTGGCCCCGGTTCTTGTCTGGGGTTTGTGTTTCCCCTCTTGCATGGACATCTTCTGCCCCTTCTTTCTGTTCTCTGTTATCTACCTGGCTTTCACTTACTGTTAGAGTTTCATTACATTGATGCTCTTCGTTTTGTATTTCTGAATTCGCTTCACCTAGCACTGAGCCAGCACCTGCTGGAGAAGGCAGACCAGGCTCATTAGTCTCAGAACCAGGCAATGAATTCACAGATGCACCTTCAGCACCTTTCTCAGTTTTCACATGATTAATTTCTTCCACAACCGTGTCTTCCTCACTAACTTCTTTCTCAGCCCCACAGCCCAAGGCCTCTGGCTTTATTGCTTGGACGTTGCAGGTAGTGGTGTCGGTGTCCAGATTTATTGCCACATTTACAGTACTGTTTTCTGGCATTGCCTCATCAACTTTCCTTCTTTTTACAGGTGCATCAGAGGACTCAGAGGCCTTTAAGGCTTCACTACCGACATCACCTTCTTCAGCTGTTACTTGGTCACTCTTTTCTGGCAATGCTGGAAGAGTCTCTGTGGTCTCTTGATTGATAGCAAATTCCCCTAGGTTATAAGAGATCTTCTCAATATCAGTGGGACTTTTCAATGGCCCTGTGCACTTACCAGTTAATCTGTTCATCTCAAGCTTTCTTTTCTTGCTTTCCTTTAGGCATTCACTCTCTGCTCCATGCCCCATGCCCACAAGGTCCTCACTCAGAACCTTCTCTTCTAGCTGGGGAAGAGAGACTTCTTTTTCTTCTATGTTGTCTCCTCGCTCTGCGACGTACATGGCACCACGCTTACTTTGCTCCTCTGAGGTACATTCATCAGGCACCTTGTTGGTTTCGGAGTATGCAGCATCTCCAACTTTCTCCTCCCTCTTTGGAGGATCGGTTTCATTCTTTCCCACTGCTTCTTTCTCTCTGACGGATTCCTTCTCTTCCTCAGCCTTTTGGCAGTGCTGAGACTTTAACAACGGAGGTTTATATTTCAGGAGTTTCTTATGAGGTCCCCATGCAAACTTATCCGGAGGTTTAAAGTGCATCCATGCATAGTGTATCAGTTCCCTTCGCTTCTGCTTGTTTCTGATGGTGAACAGGAAGTAATCCAAGACACTTCTCTTAACATTCGGGAGCGTCTGGCAAACGAGCGTCTCTGTTAGGAAAAACTTAACCAGGCGTACTTGATAGTGTTCATACCCCATCTCTCCCAGACACTTCAGAATACGAGTTATCCGCAAATTGTTGTGACTAAACCTGAGACACAGACAGAAAAAAAAAAAAAAAAGAACTGAAGTCCGTGAAACAGGAAAATGACATCTTTAAGTGAAAGTAGCACAGTAGCTCGAACCAAGACAGGTATCTTAAAAGTAGACATGCTGAATGCTGTTAACTACAAATAAGTCTTTACTAGACTCTTTAAGGGTAGATCATGTTTAAGCCTGCCTATTTTAAAAGCGTCTATTGTTGTAATATCTAGCCTATCTCCTCTGGCTTTCAACCGTGCTATCCCATCCTTGTCTCAATGTTCCAGTTAACTCCGTAGCAGAGATTAAATGATATCCAAATTCCAGAACAGGGGGGTGGCTTCCCCACTGCCATCACTGATGTGCAGTTCAAACGACAAAGATACGTATTGGAAAAGGGGTTTGATATCGCCAATCAGTGTATGACAATAATACCTACAACAACACTACTTTGCTTTTAAGTAACACTTTTCATCCAAGGATCTGAAAGCAGGCATTGAGGCAGCCTTAGGAAGCCCAGGGAATGGTTCTAATGTTATAGCTATGTAAATGACTGAGAGGTTAAGTGGCTTGTCCAAGGTCACACATAGCAAGTCACACTCAGTGCCGACAACAGAACTCAGGCGCTCGGACTCCACGTTCCCAGCTGTAACTAGGGATCTTCACTCTTAATTCCCATGATCATCTGGTTTTCAAAACTGAACTTTATACGCTCTCCTCAGCAGGTCTTAAAAGAAGTATTCCCTGCCATACGCTGAGCTATAGGTGAAAACCTGTTCCAGTGGATTTCGGAGACTACAGCTGCTTGAGGCCCATCTCACTGAAGAGTAAATGTGTGTGAGACACAAACTCCAAGGCCGCAAATATCAGAGTCTCTAAGCCTGTATTACAGCCTTAGGAAGACTCAGAGGGACACCCACCTTTGGGTTAGTAATGCCAAAGCAGTAACACAATACGCACGTGGCTCACGGTGGGACAGCTGGGGCCTCTAAGCAGTTCAAGTAATTTAAAATAATATGAAAGATGCTGACGGGCCTCCCAAGCTATAGTTAGAGGCAAAGCCAGAATAAGGACACCTAAACTCTTGGCTAGTTGGCTCCCAGTTCTGTAGACAGATCACTCTACTTCTGTTACACAGAAAGCCTTTGTATCTCAGTACACAACTAATTCCTTTGGCTCCATTTGATTTTTCTTTCCCCAGAGTGAGGAATAAAAGCCAAACAATGTAAATAGGACTCACCGATCAAGGTTGCGAAATCTCGGACGCCAGTTTTCTGCTTTTTGCACTTCCCCCGTTTCTTGATCGATCAAGTTTATTCCATAAAAATCCAGCATGAGTTTGTAAGCTCTAACGAATCTTTGCATAACTTCCTTGGATTGCTTAAAGGCCTGAAATGCACAGAAGACTGCAAATTCGCATGTATGGCAACTCAAAAAGATTTTAAACTATCTGCATCAGTTATTTAAGAGGCCTTTCAGTTGCACTCAATGCTTATAAATGGCTATTGTGTAAAGACACACATTTGGGATCTTCATTGGTTATTTCTTGCTTATATCAACAAACCTATAATTTACTGCTAAGGACAGTTGAGGAGCAAAAAGATCATCAAAAGCTGCATTTAAACAGTCATTGGAGCTGGCTCCATTATGGTGGGGAAGGAAATGGCGCAACCTTACATAGTATTAGGGCAAAAAATTACCTAGTTGAACCCCCAATGCCTTTCAAGTATAAAAGGTTTGAAATAAAAAAGAGTCACACCTGAATTTCTTTACATGTGAGAGGCTTTGCACGCCAGTTCATCCCACGTTCACGCAAAGGAAACAACCTGAAGGGAAAGAAGATTTGCAGATTAGACAAAATAGAGATTACATTCAACCATGCTCCTTAAAAATAAGTTAACAGAAAGGTCTCCAACTCTGTAGGTGCCAAATACAGTCCTCTTCGAGAGGATATATCATGGAACACACAAGGAGTTTAGTCTGTAACAGCCTAAGTCACACCACGAAAAGTCATTATACATACTTGTACTATTAGCAGTCTTAATTGTTTATCTGTGCGTGTATTTCTAGCTTAACCATCACCACAATATCTTAGCTCAATACCTGGTCTCCAGACATACTACAGCTGGGGATTGAAGGCCACTGACAGAGCCGCAAGGGAAATCTTTGCCTTCAGGATACCCAACCCTCTTGTTACTGTCACAAGAAAGTAACTGACTAAAATAAACCTCAAATTTAGAACTCAAGAGGAGCCCAAGGTTTTCTGAGAAGCCAGCCACAGCAGCTCTGAAGCAGCAAATTCTTTGACACAGACATCAGAAGAGAATCATTCTAAGAGACATCGCCTTTTGTAATAATTATTTACCATTGTATATAAGAATGATTTTCTTCCAGAGTCTCGTAATCCTCCTGCCAAGCTTCAAGGAGCTCATCAATAAATAAGCCTAGGTGAAAAAAAAAGAGTGGGAGGTGAGAGAAGAAATTGCAGCAAATGAGCATGTGTAAAGTAATGTGTCCAGGAAATGGGATATAGTTACAGAAAACAGAATGTGTCTCACTGTCTTCAAAAGAGGTCAGGCTAACCTTCATAAAAAGAGCACTTTCAACAAAATGACAACCTAGTGTCCTTTCCAAGGGGCCCTTACAAAGTTATGTGTTTAACAGTGTAGGTTTCCGCATACATTGGAGTGCAGGCTTTAAGGAAACGCCATTCCTGAGAAAGGACCCAATCCTGCATTCCTTTGCATAGTCAAATACCTGCGTCTTGATAGATTATTTTCTAACAAGCCAAGCACCATAAAACCCATAAAGTAAAAGCCAGGCTAGTGTTGTGATCTGCTATCACACAACAGATTGGGGTAGATTCTCCAGAATGGGTCTGCTGCTACGTTAGGCCTAATCTTGCAATGACCCAAGTACGTCCTACAAGGTAGTGAGCAACCTCAACTTTTACTGAAGTCACTGGAAGCTCAGCACCTTTCAAGATCAAGCCCGGGGAGACGGGGAGAGAAGCCTTCTAGTACTTTTAGAGTCTCTCAGTCTTGAACGAAGGCTGATATCCCAAAGAGCACCATACCTGGATCCGGAAGGACCGCAGAAAAACAGCATCCAGGCTTTACAGATGCTTATGTCAGGTTAAACACTCATCTCATCTCTTAGTTTCAGATCAGTGATGGAATGTTACTGTTCTCACTTCGGATGGCAGCTCTCGTCATTTCGCTTTCGCATATGCCTGAAGTGAAGGCCCCTTGGAGTGAGAATTCAGCACACAGGGAATGGGCATGAGGGAGAGCTGGATGGCTAAACACTCTTCTAGAGAGCTAAATGTTCACACCCACAGCTCAGCTTTGGATGAGAATCTGTTGCTATCAAGTTATTGTGAATGTGGGTCTAAAGGCATTAATGTACTGCCATGGGAAGGTGCCTAGCGGAAAACATTTTTAACTGGGTTGGCAGAATGGCTTGTGGGCAAATATACTTAACTACTACAGAGGGGCCCACCAGGTATTCTGCCTGCCCCAATCAGTTACTCTTGTAAAAAGCAAAGGGCCTTTCAAACTGCAGTTACAAACAGAAAACTTTGAAGTGCAAAAGGTGAGTGACTAGTGCACATGCCACAGAGCGAAACAAAGGAAAGAACAATGAGCAAGCAATTGGCCGCATTCTGCAATTTAAACGGAAAACCCTGATTTACATGTGTTTGTACATCATGGAGCTAAGTCAACACAAGGCAGAGCTCTGGCAGACCAAACACAGGGCTGGTAATCAGGAGAGCTGGGTTCTATTCCTTCCACTCACTCACCAGGACACCTTGCAACCTCACATGCATTACGACTGCACACACTGGAGGTGCAGGTCAGGTACGTACCATGAGGCAAAAAGTGAATTTCGTTTTTGTAAAAACTTAAATTCCACATCTCCTCCTCTTCAGCATCAGGTTCCCTTTCTTTCAAACCCTTCAGAAAAGAGAGACATTAACAAGCAGCAACGCATTAAAACACATACATAATGATCTTCCCCATAGTTCTTCTGTGTTGGTAGCAAGGCTACCAAGTCTGAGAACAGCAGTTGGGAGCTAACAGCTTGTGTCTGAGCCAGCAGGATGTCGGGAGTACATCCCAGTAATTGGATGAGAAGTGAATTACTTCATCATTATTTTAATATCCCTCGTCAATCTACCAACTTAAGGCTGCTAAAATGACATCAACCAAGCGCCCCTTGTGTCTAGCATGAGAAGAGGAAAAACCCACGATCGACAGGAAGTTCATAAATCTCCAGCCTGTACCGGATAATGATGCCTGTATCTCTGCATATCTTTTGCGGCTGTCCAGTTGCGTCCAGTCGAGAACTGAAGGGAAGAGGAAAGAGAGAAATCAGAGATCCAGAACAAAAGCTTCCCAACAGAACACACTGTTTTGCCATGTTTCTTCTTGAAGAATTGGTTACTAATGATCCTGTAAATGCTGTTCTGGCTAAGCTGAGAAAGTCTGGCTAACCTCAGCCTCTCCTTACCCCTCATTAATATCCTCCACAAAGTTCTGAATTCTCATCTCCCCTGGGAGACCAGCTGAGGATACACCTATGCTTCAGCACCCATTCTATTATTCTGATTGTTTCATTGCAGGTACCTTCAGGCTAAGCCAGCTTGACATCATCTCCTTTATTAACTCAGCTTTTCCTTCCTTCCCGGCCTAATTAACCAGGGTCAGATAGTTTGATTGTATGAACTTCTGCAGAGTTTGTATTTGTCTTTTACGCTCAGGACTGGAATCTTCCTACCTGCCCTAGGGAGAGAAGTGATCAAACCCCACAAATCTGACCCTTGGACAGTAGGAAATACAATGCTAACTGGAATGAGGCCCAAATATCAATACCTTATCTAGACTAAGATAAAAGGTGCGGGGTTTCTTAAAGACACGTTAGCGTCTGGTCTACACTAAGACTTTAAAAGGTACGTTGCATTTTCCCCACATTAGATGGTCAATCTACACAGTAAAATACAAATTTCTTTGTTAATGCTAAGCTTTTAAAAGGCATAAGCTCACTTTTTTTTATTTTAAAGACACCTTTTATTGGAGCCTAGACAGGGTCCACAACTGAAGTCCAGACCTCATCTCTGCACATTTTCCAGGAGCAAAAGGGCTACTTAGACCCAACTGCAAAATATTTAGGTGGTCACTCCCTTAGAATACTGAACTCTTCCACAGCTTAGAGAGTGGAAGAGAAGCAGCTGTGCATCTAGCAAGCAGCAATGCTGGTTTATGTAAGATAACGTAGCCAGGAGTCAAGTGAGTTATTTCCCATCACCCTTATCTATATCTTTCCAAACAGGCAAACACTGTCTTAATCCTACCTCAAAACCTCTATAACCAATTGATGAGACAGCTGGTCTTCGTCGCTCCTAAAAAGAAAATTAAAAAACTACTTTAACAAGAGACTCAGGGCGACATTACTGAAACCAAACTTCAGTTTTATATTAAAAGAAAAATACAATTCACTCATCAACATCAAGAACTAAGACACCCCAGTAACGTTTTACTTCTTTTAAGTCAGTCACTTCAGTGACAAGTTTTATCAGTTATGAAGTTGCGTTGTTTATACGTCAAATCAGTATTAAAAGACCCACTGACAGTTGCCACCTGATTCGTTTCTCAGATAAGCCGGTGCAAAATCAGGAGCAAATCTGCTGAAGTCAATGAAATTACACACTGGGGTAAAGCAGCTGCAAGTGAAAGGAGAATCAGGCTCTAGAAGTCTAAGATGTGTTTATGAATTTAATAGTGTTTAGACAGAATTCACTGGCTAAAGCTTCACTTTCTCCTTGCCAGCATCACATGGAAGTGGGAGTTATGAGAGTGACATTAAATAACTGACCTTTTTTTTTTAAAGCAAATTATGCTTTATTTTTTAAACATGGATTGTGTTTATACAAACCTCAAGGACAGAACTGTCATTAAAATACGCAAGAAGCAGAAAGATGCAGATAGGACTCATGCAGGGTGCTGGGCACTCTGGCCGCAATCCATCAAGACACTTCAGCACGTGGTCTAACCTTAAATGCCTGGAAAGTCCCATGGATTTCAACCAGATTACTCGTGCAGAAAGGGCCTGATCCAAAGATTTCTGAAGTTAATGGGAATCCTTCCATCAGCTTCAATGGATTTGGGACCAGGCCTCAAAGTGCTTGGCTGGATCTGGCCCCTGGTGCTCAGCACTTCCAAGAAGAACACACTCTCCCAATTTTTTTTGTAACTATCAGTTACAAAAAATATAATGGTCAATCTGACCATTATTTCCTCCTCCTGTCTGGGAAACAGACACTTTCCGGCGAACAGTCAAATATCGATCACCATCCATTGCGTTATTTAGAGGGAATTGGATTATGTATCAAATAGTTTGTAGTCATAAGATTTCTCTGTCCAGTCCCATTGATTTTTAATAATAAAAACACTTAGCATCTATTTTCCAGGTGTCGTACGCACTTCTGTTGGAGAAAGGGTTTCCCACAGAATAATGCCATAAATAAAGTAATTTAAAAAAATCATGAACATTTACACAGACTTCCCCATAACCCAGGGAGGAGAGGGCTAAATAAACATTTAAAATAAACAGATTGCAAAGTAGATAAGCATTATTCCCATTTTACAGGAGATGAAACAGACAGACCAGCTCCAATTATGGAAAAGGATTAGGTCTGCAAGAGACAAGAGTGAATCAAGATAGATATAATGCAAGTTTAAGGAAGCCAACTCATATAAAGCAGAAGTGCAGCAAGACTTGTTTAGAAAGCAGCTGGATCGGAGACAAGAGAGTCCTCGAACAGAGCATCATCAGACACAGCAATGACAGGCAAGCAGAGACGGCATACCCAATCCCCTGCTGTTGGGTTCCTGGGGCTAAGTTTCCATTCAGATCACCAAGAAAAAAAAGCTTCCATTTCCTCCCAGATTTAATTAAAAAAAAGACAAGATCACAAAACTTTACAGGCGAAACAAGATCCATATATTTTCATAACATCCACTGATGAGCAATTTTTGGCGTGTGTGTCCATCCAACATCCCAAACCCATTACACGGTACACTACTGTATGAGGTGTGTGAGAAAAGGAGAGAACAAAGCTGGAGGAGGGTGGGGTGATGTGAACAAGAACTAGCAACCAGTGGCAAGAAAGAAAGGAAGGTGCAGATAACTGCAAGACTCATGTAAAGAGAATGTGGCCAGCATTCTAGGAAGAGCAGCCTAAGCAAACAGAGGTTTCATCCCCATAAAATTATTTGAGGATGGGACAATGCAAAGTCAGTTTTGTTGTTAGAGAGGGATGTTGGTGCAATGGAACATGAAGCCTACTATTCTACAGTAGAATAAGCAGGTGTTTAAAAAATTAGAACAAAACCCAAGATTTATTACAAAAAATGCATATTGTTTTATAATGGAAGCTAAATGTGATAAAAAATTATCTGAAAACATGTCCACGGACATCTCCAGTTATGAACAGTGTTTTTATAAAGATGTACAAAAGACACACGCGATTTAAGATTTGGTTTCAGCCAGTTGTTTGAAAGTACATATTTAAAATAAAATAAAAAAAATCTCTAACCTGGGCATCTGAAAGATTAAGATCTGAAAGTACTTTCCTCAAAAACATATACGTCGTCCTGAATAAACAATACCATCTAGACTGAAGAGAAAAGAATCTAAGTTAGTTTAATATGAGCAAAGATAGGTACTTGTTTTCCAAACTGATCAGAGCTCTTTGCAGGTTGCAGGTGTGTGTAATAAATGAATGGTGAGAAAACTTGTTTCTTTTTTGTATAAAAGAGTTCTCCCACTCTCCTCAAAGACTATTGCAGACTTTGCTTGAGAGGGATGGGAATACATTTATAAAGGAAGAGTTAATGTTTTTAGAAGCAGGGTGCTGATATTTTGGGGGTAAGAAGCCTCAACATCCCTTTAAAGCAGGCCTTGAAAAATCCACTCTTTGGTGCTGAAAACAGGTTGTCCTTGCCTCCGCTTTCATTTAAACTATATACAGCACCATTTCAGCTGCATTTGTTATCAACAACAGGTAATTTTCTTAGCATAGAAAAAGGGAAGAAAGGAAGAGAAGCAGTTTTTAGTCTATTCCACTTCCTGATTCCTCTGCATTAGCACAATCCAGAGCAATGTTTGCTTGTTTGGAGGGTGAGAGGGAAGAGATGCTTCTATGGGAATAAAAATTGGTTTGAAGATTTGTAAAAGTTTTTCTTTTAAAACCAAAACCTACATTTAGGACTAAGTTTGACTTGACAGCATCCCTCTAACAATAAGTAAACAAAGTTCTTCCACAAGGACACTCTTATCTCTGCGCGTGGCATTTTGCGAAATACTACAGGCACTTGAGACTTAAAGTCCTGGAACTAGATTCTACAAATGAATCTGCACAAGCAGAACCTCAGTAAAGTCAACAGAACTCCATGCTGCTGCTGGGGTGGGCATGGGAAGATTCATTTACAGGATTTAAGTCTTAGTTTTGTTTGCAAACTTAATACTAAGTCTGTGCTCTTGAAGAATCAAGCATTACGTTGTGCTTCAAGGTAAATTCAAAACGCTGTTTTACTGAACGGTCCCAATGTGCTTCTACACATAATTTAAAAATATAACATTCCTTAGAAAAAGTGAATTAACGAAGATGTGCAACCTCCTAACCTTAAAATTGTGTTGACCTGAGTCACCAAAGTGAAACTGAACCCAAGGGTTAGTTTCCTTTTCCCCAAGATAGGAGGAGTTAGATAGAGAAAATCAAAGCTCATCACAGTTTTTTCTTTCATAAAACAAAGACAAAAAGCAAAACAAAAGATCTGTTTAAGTAGTATCGTGGGATTGTTATTAACACTCACTGATGAAGACAGTGAGAAACTTTACAAGAGACTTAAAGTACGCAGTTATCCAACACTATTCAACTCTGATGCTGTAAAATGTTAATCACATTTTGCAGCCCCATAAGGATTTTTTAAAGTGTTGTATGACATTAGCAGATGGTCTTTTTCAGGTTCACCTCAGATCTATAGCACCCCTTCTTGAAGGGGCTTTGTAAAAACCTAGCAAATTTTCATGCTTAAAAGCGAAGAAACATCACATGATGGTACTTGATAATCTTAAGAGTAACATCCCTTAGGGCCACCAATAAAAGGTCACCTCCCCAAAAAAGAAAGCGGGAGTGGCTGGAACATTTACAGCAACAGAAGATGCTCAGTATCAACAATTCTGAGCTATGTTGTTAAAAACCAGGATGCACCACCATAGACTCAGGGAAGTGGAGTCAACTGAGTATACAAGATGGAAAGTTGATTTATAACAAAATGATCCTGCTTACCAGGAATGCTGGGAAAGATATTCAGAAACAGCATGTGGCAATTTCCTGAAGCCTTAGCGGAACATAAAACCACAGATGTTGATTTTAATTTTTTCATTGAGCCGTAACCCCACCAGCACACACCTCTGCCCCGAATACCTGCCTCTTGCAAAATGCATTAGTAGTGAGCTTGTGTCCCCTTTCTTTGAGACATCGGGAAATATGGTTCATTAAGATCATGGCAAAATAATAAGCTAGTGATCCCATTAGGAGGAGAATACGGAACTCTGAGACTACTTCAAGCTGCTCCTGTCCCTGGCTGCAAACTAAGAAACTAGACAGAAGAGGCTCCAAGACACTGTGGGTCACTTACCAATGCAGCAACTTATTTGTGACATTACAACATGTGGAAGCTGAAGCTTTCAAAGCTGCAGAATAAACTATGCAACCTCAGATCGTAACAGATTTAACAAACAGTAATGCAAAGTCGAGGAAAACTACTTAGCTGAAGAGAAACATTTGCCTTACAGTAGGGAGTTGGTGGAGATTTTGAAGTCAGAGGATAGCTTGCTTAAAAAGGGGGAAGGGAAAAAGATTATTTACCACTAACCCTTCAGGGCCAGGAGAAAGGCAGATTGGAAGGAGAGGCAAATTCATGTGTCTCCCTCACATACATAGATCCGATACTGAGGGGCTCTCGCCTCACCCCCACCCCCCAACTCCCCCGAACACACTGGAGGAATAACCTCTCCCACCGCTCTGCCAAAATAACCCCCAGCCTCCCCCCTTTCACATACAGAAAGCCCACTCGGAGGAGTCACCTGTGCGCCGTCGGCCTGGTAGGAGCTCCTGAACCACCCTGGTAAGGACTTTTCTTCCTCCTCTTCCTCTCTGTCGCCTCGGGCCTCGGCCTCCTCCTCCTCCTCGCTTTCCCAGGTGGAGTCGTACTCCCAGGAGCACCACTCTTTCTTCTCGCCATCCTCCAGCACCCTGGAGCTCATCCAAGCCGCCATCAGGGCCCCCCGGCTGCCAGGAAAGGAAACCGAAAGAGGCGCTGTCTTAGCAGCTGGGAGGGGTAGGGTACAAAGCCAGCCACGTGAGTGGCCTTACTGACTTCCGGGAGGCGTGCGGCGCAGCTAGCTCCGCCTCCCTTGTCTGCAGCCCGGGCCCCCCCATTGGCCGAGGAGCGCCGCTGGAACGTTGGCGGTGTCGCCGCGTTCCAGCCCTCGCTGGGCTCCCGGGCTGGGGCCCCACCCGCAGGAAGGGGCGCTCGCCAAACCGGCTCGCGGCGAGGCCGATCGCTCAACGTCAGTGACCCAGACACACCCGGGCTGCAAAAACCCTTCCCGCGGCGAGAGCGAGCCTTTTGCAGCCCGACAGCTCGGGGGTCCCTCCATAAAGATGCCTAGCGTAGGCTACTGCGCTCAGCACCTTTTTTGGCCCCGCTGCCAGCGGGCAATAGGAGGCTGAAACATCCAACCCTACAAATGTTTGTTCAGCTGTAATAGGGCACAAGTGTAAGCACGTGAGTAGCTCTTTGCAGGATCAGGGGTAAGGAGGTACCAGACCCCAAATTTAAATTTGATCAACTTAATCATCGTCCTGTTTGAAGGTGGAAAAATAAAATCAAGGGACAACGTTGCAAAGAAGCCAGAGCTTCGGGGGGGGGCATCTTGCAGAACATTTTGGTATTTTTTAGGGCTGGTTTCCATTTTGAATTCACCTCAAAATGGGCAGTTTTCGGGTTACTTTTAAATATTCATTCTACCAGATCAAAAAGCAAAAACCAGAAAATCCAGCATACCCTACACCTCCACCACCCACTCTCAGGTATTGCAATTAAATGCTGCATCACCACATGGTGATGTCCTGTCACAATCATGCAGCTTAGCTGGCAAACCCTGTGATCAACACAGCAAAAATACCTTTTATTTTTTGGAAGAAAAGTCTTGTGGTTAATGCACACGACAACACCCCAAAGGGATTCTCCACAAGATTGCATGGTTTTGCCACCATCATCTTCCATCAGGATTTTTGGGCTTCAGTGCACCCCCTGGTTGTCTTGACAACACCCACTCCCCTAAAAAGTAATGTAGACTTCTTTGGGTTGTGCGTGCTGCCTAGTGAAGGGGAAAACCCTGCTTCTTTGTGCCATCACAGTCTACGCCCAGTTGAAGCTTGACCTTGAGGACTCTGCCATGTTCTGCATCAGGGCGGAAGCTGGTCTTGCGTGAGACACATCAGGTATTTCATTTAAATTCTGTTCCTCAGTTTCCCCACCTGAACAGTGACAATAATTATACTTTCCTACCTAACGTTAATACATATTCATTTGAGGTTTGAGGTCCTCAGATGGAAAGCACTGTAGAAGTATAAATTATTATTCCTATTATACAACACTAGTGAGAGATCCCTCAAAGTTTGGATGGTTACCTGATCTATGAATACACCCACCAGGCCCTCTGTGACACATCCCCACCTTCCCTTAAACAAGCCCCAATTTCCCACAGCTTCTTTCTCATGGGGAAACCTAGCTGCCTGCTATACCTCATCTGGTTTGACTGGGGGCAACCAGTAGGCATCTCAGGCATCATCCTTGGCTATATTTGCCCCCTCACCCCACATCTTTATTGTCACTCCCTACCGTGGGATTGCCCTTCCATTTTTCCTGTGCCAGATCCCTCTCCTCTCTCTTCAGGATGAGCTGAGGCTCTTCTTGCTGCTTTCATGTCTGTGGAAGCCAGCATGGGAGTAGTGAAGGCCAGCAGAAGAAGACAGGCCACCTCTAGCAAACCCTCTAGTAGGAAACTATTGACCTGGAGCAAGAACAGCAGCAGGATTTGTTTTTTTCAGTCCAGCTGCCTGGGCTGGGCATAGGAATCTGAGACAAGAGGGCAGAAACTTGGGAGTAGAGGTCTAGAAACTAAGAGGTTAAAATAGCCTCATGAATAAAGCATGTGCTCTGGATTTTATATCTACCATGTAGTCACTTAGGGTAGGTCTACACTTACCCGTCGCGTCGGAGGCGTCGGATCGATGTTCTGGGTTCGATTTATCGCGTCTTGTCTAGACGCGATAAATTGAACCAGGAAGTGCTCCCCCGTCGACGCTAGTAATCCAGCTCGACGAACGGAGTAGGCGGAGTCGACGGGGGAGCCTGCGCGCCGCGTGTGGACCCCGGGTAACTACCTTTTCATTCGAACTAAGATAGTTCGACTTCAGCTACGTTATTCACGTAGCTGAAGTTGCGTATCTTAGTTCGAATTGGGGGGTTAGTGTAGACCAGCCCTTAGACACAAATGATGGGCAAAGGATAGCAAAGCATGTGATGTGCTGTCTTTGCTGCCTGTTTAGCAGCAGTAAACCAAATGAACACAGATTGCCAGAGCTCTACTGAGATCCATGGATGAGCCAATTGCAAAGACGTTTTGATACAGGACCACATACCAGTTATTGGTGCCACTGTTTAACCAAAACAAGCCACATCCATTTCTCCATTGTTTAAAAGAGGGAAAAGGGAGGAGGATCCACAATTTCCAACAAAGACACTTCTGAAAGTCCTGCTAGGCACCTATCAGCATCTTTAGGAGTCTAAGTATCTTTTAAAAAATGGTCCTAAGCCTTTATTTTTAGCTAGTTTTCACAACGATCAACTAATAAAACACAATGAGCCAAACTATTAGATTCACACTTCTTCAAGTAGATGACAATGCTGCATGACAAAAGTGTTGGGCTATTTTTTTATTTAACAGTAAAGTTAATACTGTGACGATATAACCCAATAACATTTCAGCTTGCTTCATTCACCAGTTTAACACGCACTTGTTAAAATCAGTATGTCAAAAAGGGAGAAGGGAGAAAATGGGGGAAGTGATCGTTTTCTGGCAATTCAAAAAATAGTAACTGCTACCAATTCTCAATACTCTAGCATATAAGACTGAAAATAAGTTTCAAAATACCAGTAAGAGTATGAACTAAAACTACTCCAGGAAAGTACAACAACAGCACAAGATTAAGGCTTTACAATATTATTTCCATTTAACAGCCCTTTGTAAAAATAGCTTTTTAAAAAAAATTGACTTAAATAGTGAAATACAAAACCAACTGTTATATACACTATTACAGTACAACTGGATGAGGCAGTATCTCCAGGTTCTTGCATAGCGCAGTGGATCCCTTTCAGACCATGTGGCACTACTGGACATGTTAGTTTAAGCCACTTATGAGGACTTCTGTCTCGAAACATTTAACATCTCCCTTTATTTACAGTATGTACTTAAAGGCTGAAAAATAAATTATACCACACCAAGTCTCCAAGAGACAGAGGGCTTAACTTTTCCCCTCAGTCAAACAGAACAGTAAGAAAGAATGCTTCACCGTAGATCTGAATGTAATGTGCTAGCTTTTAGTTTTATTGGACCAACAAAGCCAGACATTTAATAGAAAAAGGTGTTCTTGCTATAACATGCTACTAATCAAATGTCCTAAGAACAGTAACCTACCAAGGGGCCATAACAATCGCCAAAGAAAGCAATAAAAATATGACAGGAAAGGGATCCAAACTTTAAATAAATGACCTAAGCTTTTCAAGAACTGAGGCTCCTTGTTCCGCCAAGAGCTTATTTCACAGACTGTGTGAAACACAGTGTGTTAACACTGTGTGTGTGCGTGCGCATTACTAATATTTTAAAATGCCACCACTTGACTTTTTAAGTACACACATGCTTGTAAAGCTGCCAACTCTCTCCTTCAGTATCCTGAGAACGTGGCCATTGATTAGCTATGCAATACTGACCAGCAAGCAAATCGTTATGGGAGAAGACACACACATCCATGTCCACACATAATGACAATGTGCTGAAGCTTTTAATATCTGGGTCAAATAGTTTTTTCTCCTCCTAACAAATCTTTATAACAACTCTTTCTCTCCTATTCCATTCTACTGTTCCCTTCCCTGGTTCTATAGTTAAAAGCACCTGTCTTTCTCTGTATTCTCTATGTTCTGCGCCGTTTTGCAGCACTTGGACTGGAGGGATTGCTGTTTGCATTTAAGACCTTTTCAGTGACTCTGTTACGTTTTCTTTTATCAGCTCCTTCTTTGGACCCAGAATCTGATGAACTCCTTTCTTTCTCTTTGCTGCTTGGTTTTTCAGCTGCTTTTCCCAAGTTTCCTGAAGGTGCATAAACTGAAAAGGGATCAAAGCAATGACTCCAAATCAGGCTCATATGAACAATTTTTTTATACCATATAGCAATTTTCAAACTGATTAAGCCTCCCAACATCCTTGTAAGCATGCAAGTATTCTCTGCATTTTACAGAGAAAAATGTTATTTAAAACGAATACCTTACTTTCATTATTTGTCCTTAAAATGCTGCACATACTTTGATAAATCAATTAAAAATAGTAGTATAATCCACTAACCTAGATTATATTGCAATACTTTTTGTTAATTCTAAAGAACTTCTACTTTACAGGGCACATGTTCAGCCTATGAAACTCATTGTCATTGAAGGTCATTGAGGTAAATATTGTAGCTGGATTTTAAAATTAAACAAGTATTTTATGATATAACTGGATAATTTCACAACCACTAACAATGGGCTTGATCTTGCTCTTATTAAAATGAACAGCAAAATCCTCACTGATTGCAGTAATACAAGGTCCAATGTAAAGTGATGAGAGAAATCACATCTCATACGTCAGGGAGGAAGCTGGTCACGTTCAGAGATAAGAATGGCGTTCCCCATCTTCAGCACTGTACAGCACTGCACAACTGAGGTGGGAGCAAAGGGTAATTCCTCTGAAATATCTGACACTGGCAACTGCTGCAAGCAGGATGCCAAAATAGGTGAACCAACTAATGCGGTACTGCAAGGATTCCTCCCATTGATGATGTGGTGCCTGCCATCTGTTTCCGTTCACAAACTAGGGATACTGTTATATCCACAGCTGCTGCTAGAGGATCATATAGCAGAAGACACAAGGAATATATTTTCCATCTGCACCTAGCCAGAACATTGCGACCATTTCTTTTGAATGTGGACCTTGCTAGTGATCTACTCCTTTGTCACCTTGAGGCTGCCTTACTGCAATGGGAGTTTACCTCTCTCCCATTCGCTCCCAGAGCTCAAATCAACTGTTTGAGGACTTTGGCACTGTTCAATATAACTGCAGAACCAGCAAAGGGAATTCAAATTTCTTGATTTCCAGAAAGACAGTGGTTTCTGTGCATTTTAGTTCTTGGTAATGTACTGATGCTCTTTTGTTCTTTAAAGATTCTGTACCATATCATGCCAATTTTAAGTTTAAGGTAAGTCAAATTTTGGGCCTATTCCACTTGATGAAATCCATTCAGAACTGCTGTTGCTTTCTAGATAAGTGTGAAGTATAAAAATTACAGATGTACCTTCTTCTGGGCCTGCATGAGGTTCCAACTCTTCTTTTATTTCTTCTTTCACATCTTCTTCAATCATTACTTTTCCTGTAAGAAGAGTTATTAAGCAGATGATGATTGTTGTTTGATAGAAGTACAGTAACTCCTCACTTAAAGTCGTCCCGGTTAACGTCGTTTCGTTGTTACGTTGCTGATCAATTAGAGAACATGCTCGTTTAAAGTTGCGCAATGCTCCCTTATAACGTCCTTTGGCAGCCGCCTGCTTTGTCCACTGCTTGCAGGAAGAGCAGCCCAGCCCGTTGGAGCTAGCTGGTGGGGGTTTGGAGCCAGGGTGGACCGACAGCCCCCCTATCAGCTCCCCACTCCCCTAAGTTCCTGTGCGGCAGCCGCCCAGCAGGCTATCAATTGCCCGGCAGTTCAGCTGTCCCTTCCCCCACTGCCATGTGCTGCTCCTGCCCTCTGCCTTGGAGCTGTTCCCGGGAGCCTCCTGCTTGCTGTGCAGGGAGGGAAAGAGAGGGGCTAATGTCAGGGTGTCCCCCTTGCTCCTGTACCCTGCTTACCCCATCTCCATAGAGCAGGGGGGAGGGGGGAGCACAACAGGCCTAAGGACGGAGGGAACTTGCTGGCAGCAGCTGCTGTCTCAACTTGCTGATCTACTTAAAAAGGCAGTGTACTTACAGTGGGGTCAGCGTACTTAAAGGGGCAACGTAGGAAGTGGCGCGGGCCGAGGGACGTACTGGCTGCCACTTCCCGCAGCCCCCATTGGCCGGGCACAGCAAACCGTGGCCAGTGGGAGCTGCGACCGGCCGAACCTGCGGACGCGGCAGGTAAACAAACCAGCCCAGCCCGCCAGTGGCTTTCCCTGAACAAGCGGCGTCCCAAGCTTGGGAAACACTGGTCTAGATAATACTTGGTTCTGCCTTGAGTGCAGGGGACTGGACTACATGACCTTTCAAGGTCCCTTTCAGTTCTATGATTCTATGAACAGATTTTAGAGTTGAATATAAATACAACTGTATTGCTTTAAAGCTATAAATGCATTAATTTAAGATAAGACTCTCAGTTTTCTTTCAAGTAATTTGTGAGGCAACTACTACAAGAAGTACATGAAGAATGTATCCTTTAGGATGGAGAAAGGATTTTTTTATCTGTGGTGCTCTTGGAAATAAAACAAACAAAATAAATGTAAGAAATTAACAATCAAATTAATTATTCCAGATTCCTCCCCCCCGCCCCCCCGCCGATTTGTGAAACACCCCACCAAAAGGAAGAGTTATCCAATGTAACTGCAGTTCTTGAAGTAAAGCTGTTTTAACAAAGTAGCATTATTGTAACAATTGCCTAATGAATCTTAATCGGTAACATTTTACCACATACACACGCTTGGAATGTTCACTGGCCAAATAGACTTTATATTTTAATATAGTTATTTCTAGAAATAAAACAAAACTCCATGGCCATCATTATAAACACAAAGGATCTATCCTGGCAAACAGTCAGACATAGTGTTTACTACCAAAGGTAGTCTTACTAAAGTGTGCAACTCTGCCCTGCCCCCAAAACGAATAAACCTTTAACCACCTGCATATGATTCCAAAGGGCCAAATTTTGACCTCCTTGCTGGACATAGCAGCTCCCCCTCCCCTGCAGTAACTGGAAGACCTGTGTACTCAACCAAAGGGAGAGTTTGGATCTAAATAGTGTAAATAGAATGTCTTATGTTAAACTTTCAACTGTTTTCCATGCTCCTATTACCACAATCCAATGATATGAAACACTGGCATCAGGTTGGTACATCATTACTTATTCCCTTCTTCTGGAGTTCAAGTTGGCTAATCATACCTACACTTGATTAGAGCATCCCAACGTAAAAGCTAGTATCAGATCTCACCTTCTTTCACTTCTTGGATAATTTCCTCAGGCAGGATGAAGTTTTTCTCTGAATTAGGGAAGGGCAGAATCTCAGATTCATGCTTAAAAAGAAATGAAAAAATTATTTTGCATGATTTTGTTAGAACTATCAGCTCAGATTTTCTAAACAAACGTCTGAGTAATTTCACACCCAGGAAAAGATCAAATAATTCATAATAGGGTATCTGAGTTTGAGGTCAGGAGTTCCGTAAGGGTTATCAAAGGACAAGATACAGGATGTGAGGGTGACATGTCAGTAAGACTACTTGAATGTATAAAGTTAAGCATGTGCCTAAGTATTTACTGGATCAGGGCTTACAGAACTAGAAATTTTACATCAAAGCAAGAGCATAAGATAAAAGAAATAATGAGCTTGATTTTCCCTCTCTCCTATTCTAGTTTTACACAGGTGAAACTCCACTGACCTCACAGGAGTCACCAAATTTACACCAATGTAAGAATCAGGCCCAACGAGTATGACATATCAAAGCTGCTGAAATCCACTGGAAATCAGGATTCCCCAATGCCAATCTTCTATACTCACTAGTGCTTGCATGTCGTACATGGTGCTCAAATGATCCCAAATCACTCTGGAGGAAATCTGACGTCCGATATTCTGACTGAATTTATCTCGGATACAAATCATGTGAAAGTGGCGATTCACACCTGAAGGAAGGCAGGAAAAAGTTAGCGCAATCAGCGTCATTCACTAAGATGTACATGTCTCACGTCACAGAATAAGTAACTGTGACAGATCTGTGCAGGTCTGATTGTTAAAATCCAGGCTGTGTAATATGGGTCTTCTCCCATGCTTAGGGCACAGACACAGGTAGGCCAGAGGCAATGAATGGTGCAAGCTGCAAACAAGTTGGGAAAGGACAGGTTGATAAACGGTAAGTAAACATTTTTCTGGATTTTTCACTTGCACCTAAGGATACGTCTACACTTACCTCTCGCGTCGGAGGCGCGGGATCGATGTTCTGGGTTCGATTTATCGCGTCTTGTCTAGACGCGATAAATCGAACCAGGAAGTGCTCCGCCGTCGACGCTGGTAATCCAGCTCGACGGAGTAGGCGGAGTCGACAGGGGAGCCTGCGCGCCGCGTGTGGACCACAGGTAAGTTCGAACTAAGGTACTTCGACTTCAGCTACGTTATTAACGTAGCTGAAGTTGCGTATCTTAGTTCGACAGGGGGGGTTAGTGTAGACCTAGCCTAAGAACCCCTCCACCCCAAGGCTGCAGAGATGATGCCTCATTGCCTCTAGGTCCCGTGACAAGGAACAAATGAAGGGACGAAGACCTGCCCCCTTTCCCCCACACTTTCTTGCAGCCCCTCCTAGCCAAGGATAGGGAGGGAAAGGAAAGCCCAGCAGTAGTCCCCTGCCTTGCTACATTTCCTCTGTATTAGTAATTCCTGCCCTACCCATATTTTTGCATGTAAAAATCCCGAACCCCTGGGGGCAGGGCTTGTTTCAGACCCTGCCTACGAAAAGTAAAAGTTGGGACTTGTTCTCTGCTCCTGTAAGGACACATTCCCTCCCCCTCCCCCGACTGCTCATGGCTGGATGTGGGCGCAATGCCCTACGGGGCCAGCCACAGGGGAGCCCCCCCTTTACAGGCGCCCGAAGGAGGGGCGGTGGCCGGAGGAAAAGTGCCTTTGGAGGGTGGCTGGGGCTCGGGGGGAGCCGGGCGCTGAGACTACGGGGGGGGAGGGGGGGATCCCGGGGTCCGGGATGGGCGGGGCGCCTGGAGTGGGGGCGGGGGAGCCCGGGGGGGGGGGCAGCCGGGGGATGAACCATCGTCCCCCGGCGCTGCCCGCGGGAGGCCACTAGGGGCGGCACAGCGGCGCGGGGCCCGGCGCCTCCCAGCGCCAGGAGGGTCACTAGCCTCCGCCAGCCCCGGTTCTCCTCCCCGGCCGGCGCCGCTACTCGAGGCCGGGGTCCGGCCGCGGCCTTCTCTCACCTACGGGCTTGTGGCCCAGCATGGCGTGGAAGAGGCAGACCTCCACCTCGGGGCTCCACACCACCGCCTCCTCGGCCGGCGCGCCGGGCTCCGGGGCCGCCCCTGCCGCGGGCCCGGGAGGCTTCTCCGCGCCGCCGGCCGAGCCGCCCTCCGCCTCGCCCATCGCCCCGCGCGGCCCCGGAAGCGCCGCCGCGGTCCCGGCTGCACGGCGCCGCAGCGCCCCCTGGCGGCCGCCCCCTGCCTCGGCCCGGGCTCTGCGCTGCCCCTGGCGGCCGCCCCGATCCCTGCAATGGGGGGGGCTCAGCGGCTGCTCCCCGCCCCTCAGTCCTGGCGCCCCCTGGCGGCCGCTCCGATCCCTGCGGGGGAGGGGGGATCAGCGGCTGCTCTCCGCCCCTCAGTCCTGGCGCCCCCTGCTGGCCGGTCCGATCCCTGCAATGGGGGGACTCAGCGGCTGCTCCCCGCCCCTCAGTCCTGGTGCCCCCTGGTGGCCGCTCCGATCCCTGCAATGGGGACTCAGCGGCTGCTCCCTGCCCCTCAGTCCTGGCGCCCCCTGGTGGCCGCCCCGATCCCTGCAATGGGGGGACTCAGCGGCTGCTCCCCGCCCCTCAGTCCTGGTGCCCCCTGGTGGCCGCCTCGATCCCTGCAATGGGGGGCGCTCAGCGGCTGCTCCCCACCCCTCAGTCCTGGCGCCCCCTGCTGGCCGGTCCGATCCCTGCAATGGGGGGAGGGGGGGTCAGCGGCTGCTCCCTGCCCCTCAGTCCTAGTGCCCCCTGCTGGCCGCTCCGATCCCTGCAATGGGGGGGGGGGGTCAGCGGCTGCTCCCCGCCCCTCAGTCCTGGTGCCCCCTGGTGGCTGCCCCGATCCCTGCAGTGGGGGCTCAGCGGCTGAGCCCTGCCCCTCAGTCCTGGTGCCCCCTGGCAGGCACTCCTTGCCCCTCATCTCTGGTGGCTGCCCTGGGCTCTCCACACCTGGGCTCTAGCACTGGGCCTGAGTCCCAGTCAGGGAGCTTAGATCCCCCAGGAGAGGGTGAGGGGGCTGAGCTGGCTGCCCTCTCAGAGCCAGCCCCCATTGGTGTTGGGGCACAAGCGCTGGGGGTTCTGAGACATTGGAGGGATCGGGGTGGGGAGAACGTCTCTTTTCAGTGCCCTCAGTGTACATCAGACCTGTGGGGTCTGGTTCAGGCCTGTCTCTTGAGCAAAGCCCTTGGCTCTGGCCCGGGGAGCTGGGTGCCCCCTGACACACCGTGGCTGTGGTTCATTTGGAAACATTGACTACAACTGCAGTGCCGGCGGCCATTGACTGCAGCTGGAGCTGAGGGTCCTTGGGACTTCTGAAACCCAGCCCCAGGCTGTGTCAAGTTGGGCACCAAAACCAAGCTCAGACCGGTGGTCACAGGTGAGAATCTTGGTCTTTCGCCCTGTCTACGATACAGTGGCGTGGCTGCACTCTGAATTCTTCCTCGACCTAGCTGCATGTACTGTGTGGGTTAGGTTGACCCAACTAGGTGTTCAGGAAGCAAATTTTTTCACAGCCCTGAGCAATGTAGCTAGGTCAAACTAATTTTAAGCGCAGACCAGGCCTCAGTCTGTCTGTCTCTTTGCAAATCTGTAAGATGGGGATAATTAATAGTTTAACTATGAGCCCACTTATGGGAAGTCCTAATGAATGTAATAGAAAATAACTTTCCCTATAGGTTTTTTGAACCATCCTAAAGATTTTACTATACAAAATTCTCTCTCTTCAATAGGCTGGTATAAAGACATCTATAGATAGGTTCTCATTCTCTATTAAATTCCACAATTTTTTAGAGTAGTTTCTATAGAAGCTTACATTTCGAAAGAACCCTACAATGTTCATCCCTATTCATTTTTATCAGCTGTTTCTATAAGGGGTACAATATTAGCATTATTTGTATTCCAGTAGAACTGAGAGGCCCCAGATGAAGGTACTGGTGGTAGGTGCCATGCACACAGATAGTAAGAGACAGTCCCCTTCACCAAAGAGTTTACGTTTCAGATAGGCAAGACAGACGAAGGATGCAGGTGAAGCAGAGAAGTGAAAGGACTGGTCCAAGGTTAGTGGCAGAGATGGGAATAGAGCCCAGTTGTCCTGAGTCACAGGTCAATGCTGTTTTAACTAGATCACACAACTCCCCATATTGTGCAAGTTCATATTTCTAAAGCACGCAGATGTCTTTTGATACAAGATACTAGTGAAATCCAAAGTTCCCCTAGGGATGGGTATGGTCTGTTAGCACTAGATAAGGAATCAAGTGTCAGAATAACTGTTCAGATAGAATTGTAGTGTCACACCTGCGGCTGGTACATTTTGAAATACGCTTAAAATGAAGGAACTGCTTAGCTGCTGAGAATTCTGAAAGGGGAGGTCACTGTTGCCTCCTGAGACAGTTGTTACCCAAAACACTCCATTCACAAAAATGTGATAATATATCATCCCTTCTGTGTTGTCTTTTCTCCTTTTTATTATTAGGTATACAGGCATGAAACAGCCTCTCTGTTGCCAAGGTGATCAGGTATTCCTGCTGCTTATTTCTCTCTTGAAATCTTAATCCTCTTTGTGACATTAAAATAATTTCCTCAGCAAATAACTGTGGTCACAAACACAGGATTACTATTTCATGTGAATAGTAAACAGCAAGAGCAGATTTTCACAAGCACAAAGGTCCTAGTAAATTACCCTAGTAATAAAAACTACGTAGGAAAAACTTATGAGTTTATCACCAAAGGTATTCCACAATAGAAAGTTTCCATTTCCATGAGTGTTCACTGTGTCTGATTGTCAAGAACTGTCCGACTCAACTAACCCTTGTTACAATGGCGACCGATGCTCTGTACATACCTAAAAGAGGTTAAAGGGTTAGATAAAACATTTAGAGGTGGGTCAAAACCAGAACCTCAAATCTAAACTCTTTTGAATACTGGGCAGAAGGGGTTTTTGGATTTAAATCCTGGATCCAGTTCTTCATTTCAGTCTGGTTTCTGGGTATGATTTCAAAATGGAAGAGGACTATTTTCCCAGTTGTAGATGCTGTTGAAATCCCACAAGAACACCTATTTCTGTGAGCTCTCAACTCAGAATGGCAGAAATCTTGCAAGAACAATTTTTCCCCATGAGATTTTCACAGTTTAAGATGGTGGAAATCTCCTGAGATATCTAGTCTGCCCATCAGCATCTCTGTATCAATATAGTTATTATAGTGCATCCACCACTGGAGAGCTGTGATTTCACAAGATTTTCACCATTTTGATCTAAAATTATGCATCAACAGTTCACGAGATTTTGGTGTACTTGAACCGAACTTAGTACCCTTGTCCGAATCCAAGCTCCACCCCTGATCTTGAACCTTAAACTAATTTTGCTCCAGATCTGTTTTAATCTGTCGATTTGATCTTTGCTGCTGCCAAATCATCGAGTGGACAAGTTCCTGAGCAACAAATTCCTGTTTTCATACATATGTTCCAAGGAGTAAAAAAGTGAAGGAAGAAATAAAGGCAAATAAATTATAGACTAACAGAATTGTTCTGCAATTGAATGTTTTTCAAAGTTTTCCAGGAGTCGTTGGTTTGTTATTTTTTTAAATCTTCAGCTCTGTTAAGATACTATTCAGCTTTCTAAATGTGTCAAATTGTTCTTCTGCTTAAAGACTATTATGAAGCAGGAATCATTGTGTCAATCTAGATAGCAATTTTTATGTCATTAAGTTCTAATGACATTTGAAACACAAAGCTGTGTGTACTTGAAAAATGTGTGGCTACCTCTGAAAGTACAATAGCATGCAATTTAAAAAAAAATAATTTGAGAGAAAGGGTTTGTGTATTCAAGTATTTACTTCTATTTCCATTGAAGATACAGTAATTCTATTTCTTTGTATTTGTATTTACACTTTCTGGGCTAGTTCAAAGCTTCTGAGAAACATTTATGAGGCCATAATACCATTATGCGTAGCCATTTTATAGATTATGACCAGATTTACAATTTTTAATTTTGGACAGTTTCCCCCCCCTATTGACAGATGTGTCCCCCCCTCCTTCCCCTATGAGGTCTTGAATCTTACTAATATTTTTAAATAGACGTTGGCAATGTAGGACAATCATAATTTTGTTTTCACACTTTCCCCCTACCTTTTTAGAGCCCAATCTTTCTCCTGATCAAATCGAAAGCAAAATTCCAATTGACTTCAGTGGGAGCTGAGGGTACTCAGCATTTTGCAGAAGTAGGTTAGATTCCTCAGGAGAAACAGTACAGTGCAGTTTGACATTTCATAAGAGTTCTCAGTTTGAACAACTCAGAAATATACCTAGTGTTTGGCATCCTCTTTAGAAGCATCAGCTTTCTGGGATGAGCAATATGGCTACACCTATTTCTGTCGCAGGTTTAGAACACCATGTGCTCAGACTTTTAACAAAATAAGAGCTTCGTTTTTGAATACTAAAGAATGTTTTGTGTGTTGTGTGAATGGCTATTAAAGGCATGTCACATGCATCCTTTTGAACTAAAGCATGCCACTTGGGCCATATCTACGCTACGGGGACAATATTGGGATAGCTACGGCTCCAGATCTATGCTGGCATAACCCTGTAGCGTAGCTGCAGCCTACAGTGACAAGAAGGGGTTTTTCTGCCAGTGTAGGCACACAACCACCTCGAGCGATGGTAGCTAGATCGATGGAAGCATTCTTCCATTGCCCTTGTTGCCTCTACACTGGAGGTTAGGTCAGTGTAGCTATGGTGCTCAGCGTGTGTGTTTTCACACCCCTCAGCAATGTAGCTACGTCGACCTAAAGTTTAAACATAGATCAGACTACAGCAACAAGAGGTTTTTTTTTCCATCAGTGGAGGAATACCATCTCCCCAAAAAACGTGGTAGCTAGATTGACAGAAACATTAGTTTGTTGACATAGCTGGGTCTACACTGCAGGTTAGATCGGCATAGCTACGCCATTCAGGGTTGTGGATTTGTTACACCCCCTGAGCACATGTTGACCTACATTTTAAGTGTTGGCCCGGCCAGAGCGGTGTGACTACACCACGGCCACTTGAGTACATACCCAGGGTCCCAGGTGGGCTTGATCAGCGTGTGCTGCTGCCCCTGCTGCCGCAGCTTTGCTGCTATTGTTATTTGAGTTAGCTAGATCAAAGGTAGCTCAGGTACGTATACACATGCTGCAGTCACACTCAATGTAGACATCGCCTACGTCCACACTCCATCGCCCCCTTGTGTGGACGCAGCATATGCTGACAGAAGGAGTTCTGACGGTATCGGAACATCACCTCCCCGAATGACATTAGTTATGCTGACAGAAGGCCTTTTTTTTTGCTGGCCTTGCTATGTTGCTAGTGTGTGTGTTTCTTTCACTCACCTGACCAACAGAGCTATGCTGGCAGTGTACGTTTTACGTTTAGTGTAGACCAGGCCATATCCTCAGTGTTTTAAAGAATCAGGCCATTTTAAGTGTGCAAAAAATGGAGGCTATTGCAAATAGAAGCTTTTGATTCTTCAAATTTTGCCACTGTATTTTAAAGTTCTGATCTCTCTAACTTGAAAACTACAACAGATGCCGTTCAAAGAGAGAGTGTCTGGAAACATTTTAGCATTTTCAGAAAATGAATGTATCCAAAGCTTGAAACCTGTTATTTCTCCCAACCACCCCCAGCAGAAGCTTGACAATCTGGGTACATCAGGGACGAGTGTGAAAAAGAATGAACTAAATAAATGCTACTGAATTTTAATTGGGAAGTGTGATAGCTTGCAACAGTCCTGATTATCTCACCATGGGGTCTATTCAGAGGGAATTATATCTCTGCAGGTGTTGGTCATACAGGTACTATAGCTCTGGTGAGTTCTCTCATATTTTGTCTCTCCATTAAAAAAAAAAGCAGAAAGAAAGGAGAAACATTATCTCACTTGGTTGGAAAGGCTCTCATAGGGCATTATTCAAAGCTCAGTGAAAGCGCTGGAAAAATTCCTCTTGACTACAATGGGATTTGGTTCAGGTTCACAGAGAGAAAGCAGCTAGATAATCAGTGTATACCAGCTTTGTTAGCCTGGGAGGAACACTTGGCTGGGTGGAGAGAGAAGAGCAGGAGGGCCCAGATCCTCAAAGGTGATTAATAAAGGAGAGTTAGGCAACTAAATACTTTTGAACTTGGGGCCAAGGAGACTGTCTCGTTAATTCAGAGCTCTGTTTGAAATCTACTGCTTTTGCCCGCAAAGAAGAATAATGAAAAAAGGGTCAGAGCATTTGGGCTGATCTAGTTAAAGGAGGGCAAGAGAAATGTGTTGTTTCACTACAGTAATTCCTGGGAGCACCTAAATCAAGGCCCCGAGACTTAATAGTTCTGAGCTTTATTGATGATCATCATTATTGATCAGATGTGCACGGCATGAGTATCTGTATAGTCCAGTCTACCCAGCAGGCTCCACATAAAACTGGCAATGGAATCTCTGGAGGCCAGTCTTATTTGGTTGTTCCAAAGTTCTGGTCAGGAATCTGGTGTGGCTGTCCCCAGAACATTATCTTTATTATTCACCCTAAAAAACCCAAACCAAATCACAAACTACAGAAGAACAAGAAGCAGGCACTAAACCTAAAGTAGGTGACAGCAAAATGACAGCCAGCGTCTCACACACTAACCCTCTTTGTAAAACGTGGGGCAGATTTCTTACAAATGCACGCACCTCATTTAGGCACTTGCAAGCCTTGATACAGAGTGTGTGCAGATCAGGGTAGGTGTGAGCCTATGCTGGATGTGCTTAAAAGTGAATACATACATTTGCATGGCTGCTTTTGAATAGCTGGCCACATAGGTACAGCACAGCTGGTTACTTCCTGGGATGGAGTAGGGCCCTGCTTTGTCAAACGGTGACGCATCAGAGACAAACACCTGGAGCAGCAAGGCCAGTGTTGTTGTGGCTGAAGAAGGTTGTGGTGGTGATGCCAATAACAGGACTGAGAATCTGGCATGGTAAAGATCATTTAGTCTGCAGTGAAGATAAATCAGTCAATTCATTCAGTTGGACCCGAGAAAGAGCTCTGTGTGGCTCTGTGTGGCAGCTCCTCTGTCTAGCACTCCCTCCTGAGAACTGAGACCTTGCAGTCCAACTGCTGAACCCCTGTGACAAGGGATGAACCCCATATTGTAAACACACCCTGTCCCAGAACTCCAGTGTGTGGATGTTCTGCGTTTATAGTCTACCTCTTGAGGGGCATGTGATAGGTGAAACACATAAAGCACCGCCATACTTCGGACAGGATTCTAAAACACCATTGCTCTTAGCATGAGAAATATGCAGATCTATACAAAAATAATAAACTCCACTCATATTTCCCTGTCTCAGTTTACTCACCACTCTGGAGCATTCTTTGAATTGGGGACAGTCTTCTGGCTTATCCAAGATCCTTGTCTTGCAGCACATGACTTGTTTTCTGAACTATGGAGTCTCTCTCTCGCTCCAAGTTGGGTTGCTTTGACCTTGGTTGGTCCCACAGCTAAACCAACCCTCACCCCACTGCTGCAAAAGCATGCTCACCCCTTCTCATCTCCTGCCCAAAGTTTGCTGTCCCTCATAAAGCCTTCCTCCTGCGGGTCCCTTTTAAAGCTCTTGCTTTGTCACTTCTGTCTCTGTCAGTTTGGGACTTTTCCACTCTGTCCACTTCACCAGCCCCTTGCAGAGACACATGGTCGACCTGGTTTCTCACCCTCCTTAGCATATCCTTTGTTCAGTGCAGAGCACAGTTGTTAAGTTTCATGACTCTCCATTGTCTCTAGTCTAGTGAGTATGAGCTAGAGACTGTGTCCCTTAGACACATTTCAGAACAACAACTTCATAAACATCATCCAGAATTCATAAGCTGTGCAGATTCGCTAAATCATCACAACCAATTATCATGCAGAAGCTATACCAGCCCAAACACCAGTTCAGTTATAAGTCTGAAGTAATGGGAGCAGAAATATCCCAGAAAATTTTGCATTCGTTAAATGAAAATAATCAGCAAATGGGTTATAATTGGACTATTATGTTTAATGAGAGAGGTGAAGTAGTTGGAGCACTGCAGAGTGATAACATAAACTATCAAAGTGAGTGTGCTGTTTTTAGGTTCAAGCCAGTAAAATAAATTGCTTCCTAAGAAGTTATTAGCTTTGTCTAATCATTGTAGTATTGAGATATAATAGTTGTGAGAACTGATACATTCATGATCTATTACAGCACTATAATTAGTGACTGCTGGGTAAATGCTGAAAACTGTTGTAAATAGTTACTTTACTGTTCTAGTGTGCTTGGGAGTTGTGTGTGGAATAAAGGTGTTAAGAGTTAGCATTATCAGCAATTTAACTGAAATGTGCCAGGGGTAAGGATGCCACATTCATTATAGAAGAAAGCGGATATATGGGAATATACAGGAATCAGCAGCTCATGGAAAATATGAGGAAGACATGTGTTTACTTCTTTTAATTATGTTTTTAATTTCCGGGGTTGAGTTCAGTTCACCAGACCAGATGAAAAAACACAGCAGAGTACAATCCCCCAGACAAACCCAAATCACTGTTTCCTTAGTGAATTTTGATGCGCATGAAAATGAGAAGCTGAAAATATCACAACCCAGCAGTTCAGACTTAATGTAAATAATCTCTCACAGTGCTCTTCATAAAAATATCAACCCTGTCTTGTTGCATCCATTGCTATGTCATCCCTGGGCTTCCCACTGATGGAGTTTATCAGTTAGGCTGACTTGTATAGGTTATTTTTAAATGAAATATCTACTAAGGAAAAGCATGAAACCACAAAATGTGTTTTCATTTGTAACCATAATGACATTAGAACTTAAGTCTCTAAAGGTGAACATGGGGAAGTAGTACACCATTGTGCCACCAAGCTCCTGGTTGGTATTGGAAAGTCACTGGTGCAAATCTTTTCAATGAGAGCCTTATTACGATAAAATGACACCAGGCAAAACAAAAGAACCAAACACACACAAAGAAAGAAGGCTACCCAAACTGATTTGAAAAGACTTCACGATGGATGGCACCTTGAGCTGGGTGAATAATGGATTTTTTGATTCACTGGCAAATTGAATTTCCAACAAATTGAAAAAAAAATAATTTCAGGTTGAACAAAATGTTTCAATCAACCTGAATTGAAACATTTCATTTAGATTTTGACCTTTTAAACATTTTTTTAAAAAAAATTAAAATTAAATTGAAAGAAAAACTTGTAACAAAAAGTCGTTTCACATAAAAAATTATAAATGTTTCATTTCAAAAATGTTGAAATGAAACTTGTTTTTTTGAATTTTTTTTTCTACCAAAACAATTCAGCTAAACTGACGCCAACTCATGAAATATTTTGATGTTGCCAAATCTGCTTTTTTTCACCCCCACAAAAGTTTTGGTCAAAAAGTTTCACCCAGCTCTAATGGTATCCAAATACTGCACTGGTAGCTACAAGAACAAGATGTCTTCGATAGAGAGAAAAGGTGTTTACCTAAGGTATTTGTTCTCTCTGATGAGAAAACTGCCTTTCTTGATGGTGGAGGACCCTGACTGAAGTGGAATTGATACCATTCCACTGAATGAAGAAGGCAGGATTCTGATAACTTAGTGTGTCTTCGTCACATGTTCTGTGCACTACAGAGCACAGCTCTGTACGGAGTACGCTACGCTCTGGCATACAGGAGGTTTTGGGAGTGAGCTGGTGGAGGAGCAAATTGGAGCTGGTGGCCCAGCTGTTGCATGGCTGGAATGGCCTCTGACTCCCTCCTTTCTGAACTTTGCCACTCTGAATGTGAAGTTGGTCCTACTTCTGTGGAGAATTTTAGTAAGGCACTTAGGGCAAGATTTACAATTGTGGGCCGCAGTTCTCCAAAGACTTATGCACATGCTTAACTTTACACACTATGAGTGAAATCCTGGCTCCACTGAAGTCAATAGCAAAACTCCCTTTGCCTTCAATAGGGCCAGGGTTTCTCCTTGTCAGTAGTCCCACTGAAGTGAAAGGAATGACTTACAGTGTGTAACATTAAGCAGGTGCATAAGTCTTTGCAGGATCAGCGCCCAGGGTGGCTAAAGATAGATAGCTAAGAGTGCCCTGATTTTGTACTGTGAAACACCTACAGTTCCTATTCACTACACTGGGAGTGATGGATGCTCAGTACCTTTGAAAATCAGGCCACATTAATTTTAGGCTCCCAGATCTGAAAATAGTAGCCTGTTTACATGTGGGGGAAGATGGGCCAGTTTTTGAACAAAATGTCCCTCCTTTCCAAGCAAAAACAGATTTCCCCCCCAGAGACAAAATGGCCTTTTGCATCCAAAACAATGAACAAAGTAGCCCTAAGAACTATTATCAGTCAAAGATCTGGTAGACAGAGAAAAATCTCAAAAGGAGTAACTGAGCTAGATGATCTATGAATCTGCAGCCTTGAAACAAACAAACCTCATTAGTTTCTTGTCTCACGTAGTCTAAAAGATCAGTAATAAAGCAATCCCTTCCTTAGAATAGCCAAGTACTCAGAGATCAGTGATTTTTAACTGAAAGTATCTCATCTATGCAAGTCAGGGAATACAAAACCAATAAATTGCTACAAGCTTTTTAGTAATAGGTGTCAAATGACATTGATTATGACATTGAGATGAAATAAACAAGTCAATCAAGTGGTGATGAGACACATTAAAGATACTTGTACCTAGCAGGCAGAGAAAATGTTAATCACAAGTGTAAGTATTGAACAACAGAAAAACACAGGAGGAGAATTTCAAAATCACCCAAGGGATTTAGGAGCATAAATTGTCATTGGACGTCTCCCCTATTATTTTAAAAAACCCTACTACATTCCCAGCACTTTCACTATCCTTGGGTTTCTGGAACCTGATTCTGATCTTGTCCAAACCAGCATAAATCAAAAGTCATTCCCACTGAAGCCAGTGGAGTCACACATGCGAATAAATATCTTGTAAGACAGAGGAGAATCATGCTCTAGGACTCAGCAACTGATCATTTCTCTAGTTTTGGCTAGTGCCACACTAACTGTAGTCGAATGCTTATTCTTCATACTTCACTCATGTGTCGCCTTTAAAGCATATATTTTGTTTGCTGTTTGTTTGAAGTATAAAAGAAATAGCATTAACAACATTAAATATGGACAAAGTCAGCCCTGGTTCATCTCCACTGAACTCAATGCAGTTACATCTGGGCTGAATTTAACACATAATTTCTATGAACAAACTAATCCCCTGGCTGCAAACACCTATACACATGAGAAGTTCTACTGAGTTCAGTGGGCCCACTCATATGCATAAGTCTTTACAGGATTGGAGCCAAAAACATTTGGGCCTGATCTACACTAGAAAATTAGGTCTGTTTAACTACATTAGTCAGGGGTGCAAAAAAATCCACACCCCTGAGAGATGTAATTGAGCTGACTTAAGTCCCCATGTAGACAGTGTTAGGTTGACAGAAGAAGTCTTCCGTCAACCGAGCTACAGTGTCTCGGGGAGATGGATTACCAACCCCACGAGGAGACTTCCTCCCTTTGGTGAAGGTAGAGTCTACACTGAAGGGCTACAGTGGTGTGGCTGTGTTGCTGTAGCATTTTAAGTGTAGACAAGCCCCTAACATGTCGGGCCTTCACCTCTCACTTAATCTGGTTTTACACTGCTATAACTCCATGCAGTTACACCTAACTTACGCCATTGTTAGTGAGAGAAGAATCAATGCTGTATTCTGGTTTTTGCTGTAGTTTAGAACCATAGAACAAGGAAACCATGCCAGACACACTGAGTACAAATTTACTTCCTTGTAAAAAAACAAAAAAACAGAAACAAACAAATTAAAAAAAAAGGTTACTTACCATCAGTCAAGTCACTGAGCAGTTTCAGGTTTCGCTCCATACAGAACAGTGTACTAATAAATATGTCCAAGATAGCAGTAAATAATAGCAGCTTCTTATGAACCTCTCCAATGCTCATTTATTTATGATGATAGGATCCTACAATATCTTTTTGAGCATTTGTTGACCATTAATCTTGATTGCTCGGAGAGGACAGCTTCAAATACATTGGCGATGTCCCATTAACATTTATTTAATGGCATTTTTCAAGGTAGAAATATAGTCAGTCCCTGAGGCTCAAAGTCTGGGTGGAAGTGCACAGCCCAAGTGCCGGAATGTGCATTGCTCTGCTTAATTGGGGATGGGTGAGAAACGAGATGTTGGAATCTTTCCCCCCACCTGTCTCTCCCAGGCCATAGAGCCGTTCAGAGCTGCAGCTTTCAGGGCTCAATAGCTCCAATGTGCTGTTTCTGTAGGAAGAGGAAGGAAAACTGCACAGCATATTTATTAGTACACTGTACACAAACTGTATACAGGGTTTATCAGTACACTGTACTAATGAATATGTCCCTTGAATCCTCCTGAGAGATCTCAATGAAACTTCTATGGAAGTGCTCTGCTGAAGGTTGCTAGGAAGGGCAGCTTTCCCCAGATCACTCTATAATAACTTCGGCAGGCACCATTGCAGTAAACAGGCTAGCAGCCTATAGGCCTGGGTGGCTTTCAGGATGCCAGCAACAGCTGTGCTCTCTGTGCCTTTGTTACCCTCAGGAGTGACATATCAGCTAAAATCACCACAATTTGTGGAAAATTGGGCCAGTATTCAGTGTCATTGCCCTCTGCTCCTGGATATTTTTTGCACTGTGATCCAATCTGGTGAGTAAACAACGCCAGCGCCCCTTCAATCTACCAAAAGCACATTCAACTGTCATTCTGCACCTGCTGAGCTGGCAGATGAATCTTTCTTTGGTGCTGTTGAGATAGCCGGTGTACGGCTTTATGAGTAAGGGGTAAGCTGAGTCCCCCTAGGACAATGATTGGCATTTCAACCTCACCAATGATAATCTGCCAGTCAGGAAAGGAGGTCCCTGCTTGTAGCTTTCTGAACAGGCCTGTGCTCTTAAAGATGTGAGTGTCATGCACCTTCCCTGACCAGCCAACACTGATGTCGGTAAAACATCTCTGGTGATCCGCCAGCACTCGCATAACCATAGAAAAGTATCATAGAATCATAGAATCTCAGGGTTGGAAGGGACCTCAGGAGGTCATCTAGTCCAACCCCCTGCTCAAAGCAGGACCAAACCCAACTAAATCATCCCAGCCAGGGCTTTGTCAAGCCTGACCTTAAAAACCTCTAAGGATGGAGATTCCACCACCTCCCTAGGTAACCCATTCCAGTTCTTCACCACCCTACTAGTGGAAAAGTTTTTCCTAATATCCAACCTAAACCTCTCCCTCTGCAACTTGAGACCATTACTCCTTGTTCTGTCATCTGGTACCACTGAGAACAGTCTAGATCCATCCTCTTTGGAACCCCCTTTCAGGTAGTTGAAAGCAGCTATCAAATCGCCCCTCATTCTTCTCTTCTGCAGGCTAAACAATCCCAGTTCCCTCAGCCTCTCCTCATAAGTCATGTGCTCCAGCCCCCTAATCATTTTTGTTGCCTTCCACTGGACTCTTTCCAATTTATCCACATCCTTCTTGTAGTGTGGGGCCCAAAACTGGACACAGTACTCCAAATGAGGCCTCACCAGTGCCGAATAGAGGGGAATGATCACGTCCCTCGATCTGCTGGAAATGCCCCTACTTATACAACCCAAAATGCCGTTAGCCTTCTTGGCAACAAGGGCACACTGTTGACTCATATTCAGCTTTTCGTCCACTGTAACCCCTAGGTCCTTTTCTGCAGAACTGCTGCCCAGCCATTCGGTCCCTAGTCTGTAGCAGTGCATGGGATTCTTCTGCAACCCAAAGTAGCCCATTTCTGTTGAAGTACTCTGTGGCAAGGTGATCTGGTGCCAAAATAGGGATATGTGTTCCATCTATTGCTCCACAGCAGTCTGGGAACTCCATTGCTGAAAATCCCTCATTACGTCCTGCACATTGCTGAGAGTCCCAGTCCTGCGTAGCAGGAGACAATGAATGGCCCTGCAGAGTTGCATGACAATAACCCCCATAGTGGATTTTCCAACTCCAGAATGATTTCCCACAGACCATAGCAATGTCGTGTTACAAGTTTCCACAGTGCAATTGCCACTCATTTCTCCACTCAATGCGGCTCTCGTTCTGATGTCCCTGCGCTGAAGGGCTGGGGCAAGCTTGGCACACAAATCCAGGAATGTGGTCTTGTGCATCCGAAAGTTCTGCAGCCCCTGCTAGCTGTCCATCTCAAGCCTGCATTACGATGCAGTCCCACCAGGCAGTGCTCATTCCTCGGGCCCAGAACCAGCACTCCGCCATCTGCAGCTGCTCTGAGAATGCCACTAGCAATCTTGAGTGGGTTCTCACTTTGTCCCACAGCAATCTGCCCTGCAGGAAATCATGTTTCCCGAGGCTCTTCTCGCGGCTCTGCAAATACAGAGGATCGTGGCGCCTGTGCTTGCAATGATCATGACCTTAGTGCAGAGCTGGGAAGGCTCCATGCTTCTGTCAGAGATGGCGGACAGTGAAAAGTCCTGCATAGGTTCATGGGATTTTCAAACTAGACATGAAAATTATGGGATGGAGATGGTATTTCCGTGGGGGGTGGAAAAATTGCACTATGGAAACTTGACCCCGCAGTCTGAGTCATCCCTGTGTGACTCGTTTCTGCTCCACCATGCATTGCCAAAACTTCCCGTTGGACAGTGGTGGGTTGCACAGTGAGATACCGGCCCACGATGCACCAGGTTCTCCATCAAAACAAGGGCTCCGAGCGAGCGTGTACACTGCTGTCACAAGGATACAAATACACGTGGGCACAAGCGAGATGCTATCCGTGGCAGCTTTATGTAAAATCACTTGAGACAAGGAATTACCTTTAGGGAATGGTCCTTAAGGCAAGTTTTATTGAATGTAGATTTTTATT